>CM066323.1:20632131-21839131 GCA_033807775.1 Saussurea involucrata | reverse complement strand
GATTTTGATGGTACCAAAGCTAATAAATTGTTATTTAGAAAGTGTTTTGAGATTGCTTATACATAAAAAAATGACCAAAAAATTAATAAGTTAGTTTCAAATAAGTCAATAAGTTAGAAAAGAATGACTTATCAAAAACTCTTTATCACTAGTGTCAAACTGCTATAAGCAGTTTTCTTTTTTAACTATCCAAACACTAAAAACCGCTTTTTATAAATACCACACCACAATAAGTTAATAAGTAGTTTAAATAAGCAATCCCAAACACCCCCTTACAATATATTATATAACGATTTTGTTTACCATAAGTTCTTATTTTCTTAAGCTTATTCAAAATATTTTATTTAGTTAGTTATCGCTTGAACAAGAAAAGGAATAATAATTTCCCTCTTATTTTATCAAAAGGGTGTTATTGTTCTTTTTTATTTAATAATATTTATGTTACATAATTTAAAAAATTATTAACTAGTTTTCGTCAACATAATTAACATATATTCTTACATCTATTTTATTAGATGACAACTAACAACTGATTTATTAAATATTCTTTTTATATAAAAATTAGTTTATGTGTTATTTAATTTGGTCTTGGTTGGAAATCGTAACAAACTTCATTTGGACATTTTAAGCCTTCCAAGCAAACATTTGCTTGACCGGAAATATGGACTTTTTTGCTCATGTTGAAATTTACCCAATTACCCCTCTAAGCTTGATGATTGGCAGAAACACCTCCCTCTAGTCTAAGCAAATATTCACAAGTGTTCTCTTTTTTTTTTTGAACGGCAGTAAATAAATTAACCACAACCAAACCAATTACAAAGTTCAATACATAAGAGCCAATGTAGTGGCTAACCGAATACAGAACAAAAGCTAAAAAAAACAAGCTAAAACAATGAATAAAACATCGTTTGCGAGCAGCAAACATAAGTGTTCTCTGACAAGGTATTTACGTCTTGCTAAAACTAAAATATACACAAGTGTTATGTGATCAAGGTGTTTATGTGTGCATAATATTCATTGATTTAAGTTGTTTATATATACAAGATGTTAGAAGGTAACTGTGTAATCATAATTGGAACGAGGACATCATTTCGACAAAAAATGTGTCTAATTATCGTTAGTGTGCCGTATAGTTAGTCATGGCACAAATAACATACATGATGTGTGTCATGAATGTTATTCTATTATTGGAAAACAACTTGGTATATGTCTCGTTACCTTTGGCATCGAGACCTCATTTATCATTATGTAATTTCTTATTATAAAATGATGTTTTAATTATATACGTATGTGTTATTCTTGTATTGTATTGTGTGTAATCATTATTGTATTATCTTATTATAAAATGATGTTTTTTATTCAAGAACACAAAGATAACTTGAATTATTAGTTTTTAACCACCACAACAACTTAAAGAAGATGTAAAAACATATCAAAGAAGAAGCAGATGCAGAGAAGACAAAAAAGAAGAAATAACGTACAAACAAATTAAGAAACAAATTGAGTTCAATAATACCAAATCGTTGGACATATTGAAATTGTTTCAAAAACCTTGAACTAAATAAAAAAAATCATAAGCTAATAAAATATTCAAATCCTAAATCTAAATCTTACAAAAAATACATTAAAAACCCTAAGTCAAAATACTGAAAGAAGAAAACCCCAAAATCTTAAATCATCAAAGATATAGAATTGAAACCTTACCATTTTTTTGTTAGAATGATTTTGGCCCATACCACTCACCACCACTCTCGACCACAATAACATAAGCAATCGCGAGTTATAGAAGCAATAAACCATGTCGTAACTAGAAACAAAAGGATGCACGTCAATATGAATAGAAGCAACCACACTTCGGAGATGGGGAGATGTTAGGGTTTTGATATGACTTTGTTTCATGCATATGATTAGACGAAATGTAATAAACAAGAGAAAGAAAATAAAAATAAATAAATAATTGAAAAATTAAATCAAGTGTAAAATGTCCAAATTGTCCTTATGGAGAGCATATGATACATTTAACGAGAGAAAATTAATGAAATTAACGACATGGACCATAATCGTAACGAAGTTGTACCACAAGGGCTTTTCTTTATAATAGACAAAGTCAAGAGAAGAAAACCATATAATAAGCATATTACACTAACCAAAGCCTTAATTTATACTCAAGCTCAGCCCGGACTGGGCCAAAGCCCGGGCCTTGGAATAGTGTTTCGGCCCGGTCCTTCCCGATGCCTGACCTGACCCGATTTTTTGGCCACCTCTGCTACCCCACCCACAAATTGCCCAAAATTTGACAACCCACCCATCTTCATCCATAACCTAACCCACCACCGTTCCAGTCACTTTCTCCGAAGAATCTGCACATTCGCCACCCTCACCCACCTCCTTCTTTGTCTAATATCTAGGTAACTCACATGAACACCAACCCATATGTAGAAATCAACAGTTTTTAGAAATCAACAGTTTTTCATCCCCCTAAATAAAAAAAATGCAATATTTATATTATATAAAAGTAAAAGTCTAAAAATTACTTATTAAGCATATATATTGCTCAACAATGAATAGTTTTTAAATGCATGTTTACAAATATTTATTTTAGATGTATGATTTTTTATAATCTTTTGAAATCCAGAAAAAAACTAATAACTAATTGATAAACATTTTTAAATACATGATAATTATTGAGCCCTACACGATAATAATACTTAAATACATGATAACCAATTGGTAAACACGTTCAGAGATACATGATGCAGAGGACCGGACCTTATTGTTCCTATAATCTATGACGGGCCAATATGTGGTGTCGTGCTTAAACGCGTATAACTTTTGCTACAAATATCCGTTTCACATCCATGATACGTTGATTCAAAGCTCATAACGAGAAGCACACACTGGGTGACATTTATGAGGCCAAAAAACATTGTTTAAACATTTTTGGGGACACTTTCGTGTTTTATTTGCTATTTTCAATCTATTTGGGCTTTTATGGTTGACCCTTTTTTGGACTCTTTATTCATACGTTGAAGGTGTAATCTGGATGATCACTGGTTCAATAAGAGAAAGTTCATTTTCCATCCAAAATTCAGGTTCTCTCTGAATTTGAGTTTGAACCTAACGCTTGGTGTTCGATCGAATCAACAAACTTTAGAAGAAGTGATTCAGGGATATTCATTGAACCAACATTTTTATCTTCGATTCAATTATCATACACCGCATCAATACACAACTAGGCTTTTTTAAATAAATTTAAACGTATATGAAATTAGGGGGCCCCAAACAACTTGACCATCCCGGCCAACCCAACACAAAGCAACACGATGTCTAATCGAGTTGTAAAACCTTCAAACCACATATATTGGGTTGAAATTTGGTTAGGGTCATTTGAACCCAACCTGATGAACCATATATTATCCAGTTCTTAAATTTAACATGATTGTTAAGTCTTTACTAATATGTACATTAGACAATTACACCATCACCTTCTTCATATACTTATATTTTAAATCTCTTCCTTATCTCTATATAACTCATTCGTATATATGTTCAGTAAATATGATCTACTTAAGAAGGAGTATTTATAAGCTGTACTAATTGATTGATGATGCCAAAAGAATTATGAGTAGAGAAAACAACATATTCATATATACAAAAATATTTTGATTTACCAAAGTATCAACCGACCGATCCGACTAACCCAACCTGAACGATTTAGGTTAAGTTGTACTTTGGTTTTGGTTCGGATTGAAAATTTTCAAAGTGCAAACATTGAATTAAATGTTTTCGATCGGATCATCCCAATAAGGAGAATGAAAAAAGCAATTTAAATTAAAAGAGGGGGTAAAATGGTAAATAGACAAAAATTCTCGAAGAGTGCAGCAAGCAAACATATTCCACTGTCATCTTCCCTGAATTCAGTCAAAGCATCCCTCGCATTTGTAACTTAAGCTGACTTTACTAACATACGCAGCCACGATCCCATTCTCCTCTTCTGCTTCGCATTCTCAACAACAATGGTGAAATTTAGGTGGACGCTACTCTCACTTTCTCTGCTATTGCTTGTAGAAATGCAGTTCTCTCCTGCAATGGCAGCTTCAGGTGAAACCTCTTACGAACTTGTACATTTGTTAACTAGTTTTAGTCTCGTTTCCGAGAGTATTATTGGATTTCAGGTTGAATTTGATTGAATAGTTCTATATATATGTCCGATTTACCTTTTTTAATCAATTTCAGAAACTATTATTCTATTAATGATGTTTGTGTTCTCGGTTTATGCGTACGAGCATTTGAGCTGTAAATTATCTGAATTGCTGATTACTTAAAGCATCGTCTAGCTATGAATTTTCGTGTTTATTTGTTAAAATGTATAGATTTATTGTGAGGATCATTGCAGAAGTTAGTAATCCCCAAACGGTTGGAAATAGTGAAGAAGTGATGCACTCGGTAACGCTTAGTTTAGGGTTTCGAGTTGGTAGATAAGGTTGTATATATAGCCATCCTTGTTGAATCTGGAAATGTTGGGAGCAAGTTTTGGTGTAAGAAAGAGGTGCCGGAAAGAACCAGCCAGTTGTAATGTGCAATGTGTGAACCATTTCCAGCTAAATAAAATGAGTCTCGAATTGATTGATCCAAGTTGGCAGCGTGTGGATTCTTCTTCTTGCCCTATCATTTATGCACATGTATTTGTGGTTGGTGGCTTAGAGTAATTTGATCTGAATGCTGGTTACATTAACTATTCCCTTTTTTGTACTATGAAGATCTTTACGTCTGAGCATTGAATGCAAGAAAGATTTTGTATATGGTATTTGAAATTCATGTAGTTCAATGGAATAACACTCGTGTGTATGGAACTCAAAATAGCACCTAGCAATTCTGAAGTCTCTCTACACGAAAAATGAGCTTTTTGTTGGGCCATTATGGAAACATGTATAGGGTGAGCGACTAAACGAGCATGGAAACTTTAAAACAACTTTTTTCGCTTGTTTTCTGGACCATGCAAGTTATTGTACATGCTATGCTAAATATACGATTTCAATTGATGATGAATTGTCTCTTTATTTATTATCTTTCTGTGTGGGGGGGTTTGTCTTTGTTTTTAATGAAGGATTAACATAACTAATTTGCTCCCTTCTTTCTCCATTATCAGGTTGCCCCTTAAATGTAAGTGACTCTAACGTTAACCATGCTGCTATCATTTGTTCGGACACAAAATCTAGAGCAAGTTGTTGTCGCTACATCAACGCCCTTGTTGCAGTTTCTATTGTTCGTTATGCAAATATAACCAACAACCTAGGAGTTACTCCAGAATTATCCAGTATTTGCCTCCAGACTATATCTGATACCTTACAACTACATGGAATGACAAAAAATGCTACAGTTTTCTGTGGATTTGGGACGAAAATTCCTGTCAATTATGAGTGCCTTGGAATAACAACTGTCAACCAGATGCTGGAATCCCCAAAGTTTTCCAATGTCACTCTGAATTGCAGAGTGCCATTCTTAGGCGAAGATGGTTGTAAGAAATGTTTGAATGCTGGCATCTTGTATCTAAGGAGCCTAGTGGGACCTGGGACTAATACGACATTGAGCACTTGCAGAGATGCAGCGTTTATCGCTCTTGCTACCCAAGTTGATGACGTTTCAGCCGTTGAGATCGCCGACTGTTTTTTTGGAGTTCAAGGTCTCGCTAATACTCCAGGTAAGTCTATATTTAGAGAAAATGACCAATTATTAGTGAAAAGTTAGGGGTTGTTTGTTTACCTCTTTATAAATCCATTAAGAGGCAACCTCTGAATCGCTAAGAGGTGAAACTTGTTTGACAAAAAAAATTCTGCCTCTTAATGATTCTGAAACCCTCTGAATGATTTTGTATCGTGGACCTCTCTTAACCATTCAACGCCCTAATTTCATCATGAACAATTACCAAACAACCATATTCCATTTTGTGCTATATCATAAGAGCATCTTAATCATTCTGACCACTTAATCATTCTGCACCAAACCATTCAGCAACTGCCAAACAGCCCCTTAATGTGCATGTCCCAAGACTTTATGATCTATTATGGTTCCTTCATATGTTTCTTGAGATGACAGCTTTCTGACTTTATGGGAATGTCACCATTTTAAATATTATACCATGGAATATTTTTAGCCTACCCCATAAATTGGATAAATGTTTATTTGATCTCTTATATCGTTAACTTTTTCTTTTTTGTGGGTGGATAATTATATTGTTAACTGTTGATTTGTAACATATGTGAAGTTTCAGGATCCACCCCTTCTACATTTTCACCTAAGTCATCTCCAAGTCCTATTGTTGCCGCTAGCCCAAGTCAGCTCTCTTTGAGTGTACCTGATATCGGAAAGCACCGAAATTCCTACCATCTGTCATTGGTTCCTGGTATTGGCATCGCAGTTACAGCCGTGGCCACTCTGATGCTGGTACTAATGGTTTTCCTTATTCGTAGGAAAAGTAGAGAACTGGATGGACATGACATGATGACTCATAAAACCTCGATGAAAATTATTTCTCAGCCCACAAAAATGTTCCAAGAAGGTAATTGATTGTCTAATCTAGTTATAATCATTTCTCAGATCGCTTTTCTAAGGGAATTGCAATTTTTTTTCAGGTGCGTCATCTATGTTTACAAAGTTCAGCTATAGGGAGACGAAAAAAGCAACCAGCAACTTCAGTACTCTTATTGGACAAGGAGGATTCGGCACTGTATACAAAGCTCAATTTAGCGATGGTTCTACGTTAGCAGTGAAGTGTATGGATAAAGTTTCAGAACAGGCCGTTGAAGAATTCTGCAGAGAAATAGAGCTTCTTGCGAGACTTCATCATCGTCATCTTGTTGCCTTAAAAGGATTTTGCGTTGAAAAACACGAAAGGTCAGTATACACATATATACATACATATATATATATATATCACCATGTGTTTGTTTCTTTGATTTGAAGATATTGTGAATGAAGAGTTTTTGCTTGTTTTGGGCAGGTTTCTCATGTATGAATATATGGCAAATGGGAGCTTAAAGGATCATCTTCACAGTATGCATCTTTATTTTTTTATTTCTTTAATTCTTCTTCTTGTTGTTCTTTCTTAATTCTTCATGGTTGTGTGCAGCTCCAGGTATAGCTCCGCTGAGTTGGCAGACAAGAATACAAATTGCAATTGACGTGGCAAACGCATTGGTAATAATAATAATAATAATATCTAACTTAAGAAGTTGTTCAGCATTTATTTGTAATTGTATTTTTCTTATTTTTGTGAAGCGTTTCTCTTGTCTGCTTTTGATCATTTTGCATTCAGGAATACCTCCACTTCTACTGTGATCCTCCTCTGTGCCATAGAGACATCAAGTCCAGCAATATATTGCTTGATGAGAATTTCATAGCAAAGGTAAGCCCAATCATGTCCTTCAATCATTATATTTAAAAATCAACTTTGCTATTCCGAAATTAGCCTCTCTTTTGGTTCTTATGAGCTAATCAGGTAGTTTTATACATTCTTGTATGTGTTTAAATCATGATAAATGTGTTGACCGATAATAGTACTGGGTAAGTATGATCTTGAAAATGTGGATAATTCATGTTCCCAATTCCACTTTATCATATATATATATATATATATATATATATATAGGGCAGGTTCAGGGGAAAAGCGCAAAAAAATGAAAAACTGAGGAACACCCTAGTAACTATTCATCTGCATGGTATGCATATGTGCATACAAGTAATTTGTAACATGCACATGTGGATAAACACCAAAAAACATCTTCAATTACTTGTATGCACATGTGCATACCGTCTAGATGAACGGTTACCGGGGTGTTCCTCAGTTTTTCATTATTTAAGATTTTCCCCTGAACCTCCCTCTCTCTCTCTCTCTCTCTCTCTCTATGTATATGTATATATATATAAAGTAAGGGTAATTTAGGAACATCAGTTTTGTCCAAATCTCTGTGATCCAGGTTGCAGACTTTGGGCTTGCATATGCTTCTAAAGATGGATCCATCTGCTTTGAACCAGTTAACACAGAGATCAGGGGAACTCCAGGTTAAAAAAGAAACTTATAATTTTCCATAACGACAATCACAATACTTTAAAAATTCTAACCATTTCCATCGAACTCAGGTTACATGGATCCCGAATACGTTGTCACTCAAGAACTAACCGAGAAGAGTGACATCTACAGTTACGGAGTCGTACTCTTAGAGTTAATAACCTCTAAACGAGCAATACACGACAACAAGAATTTGGTCGAGTCATGCCAGTCCCTCATGGCATCAGAATCAAGACTCGGGGATCTTGTAGACCCAACCATTGGCGACTCCTTTGACTTTGACCAACTTCAAACGGTTGTTACAATCGTGAGATGGTGTACCCAGAGAGAAGGAAGGGCAAGACCGTCAATTAAGCAAGTACTAAGGCTTTTATATGAGTGTGCAGACCCCATGCATAACGGGTTTATTGAAGCTGTGGAAGATGAAAGAGGAAGGACAAGTAAAGGCAAGATGCACAGAAGAGACGGAATGTTCCAAAGTTGGGATGGTCGGGGTTTAGCTTCTTCGTCTAGTACATCACTGTCGTATTGTAGTAGAAGTTTTCTACTCGAAACTGGATCACCTCAATCTCCTTCAAATATACCCTCGATTTAAGTTGAAAGTTGAAGATGCTTTTGGTAGTTGTACGGTACAAGTGCTCGAATTTATTTGTAAGATGTATAGTATAATCACCCTTGATGGTTTTTTATTTTTATTTTTATTTTTATAATGTTTGTATAATTGTATTGCTAAGAAGTTGAAATTTCCGCAGCTCCTTGAATGTCTCGATTGCCTATGTATGACTCCTGCTTGCTTGCTCTGGGTTTCGACAAGGTTGGTGAGCAGGTATGTTTTTAAACTTGTAGAGTATGAGGTTTTGTTGTGTGTTTAGGTTTGGAAGTTAGAATGATGAAGTTTGAGATAGATTTTGTAATTAAAATTTTGTTCGGAAATGAGCCCAACAATAAATATCCTTTTTGTTTCTCATACAGAATGTTCATTTTTGTAGCTATGTTATTATGACTTGTTTGTTGTATATAGCTTTTCTTTTTTGTACTAGTGGTTTGTCTAACTTATTTCCTCATGCATTTTTTGTCAACTGTGTGTGGTTGCTTTCTTTTGGTGGCTTTGGTTTATTGTATGGTATTGTGGCAAAATCTAAGGTTCAAAAACCCTACTTCCATGTTTATTTTTTACTTTTTGGTTATATGATTGATTACTTCCAACGATTCTATATTTCCAGGAGATAATTTAATGTGGTTGAATTGATGTAGTTTTGTTTAGTTATCTTCCTATTAAGTTTTTATTGATTAAAAGGAGGAGGGGAAGGGTTAGTGGACGAAACTACCCCTCACTAACAACAACATTCTAGTTGATGGTAGGTAGGTAGGTATTATTAGAAGAGATCATATAGATATAATTTACATTCTAACTCTGCAAGAAATTGATTTAAGTATGAAAACTAGGAGACAAAGTTTGATGATTCTTGCATACACTTGAATGCATGCTATCGTTTCATGTTACAATAGTGTGTACATAAAAACACAAAACTTAACAGAAATGTCCTCATTTAATAATATTGAATTTTCAACAAGAAATCAACTATCTTAACACAAAAGAACCAACCAACCCATTTTCTGCTGGGCCTCACTCCACAATAACCCCACCCCTGAAAACAAGCCATTTTACAACCAGCCAGCCACAACCCATCAAAAGTTGTACATCTTTGATGACAACCACAACCACCCATCCTCAACCATTCTCATCTTTCTTAGAAACATGAACCACTGTCACTCTTGAAACATCAATCTCACTGCCGTCGATCATATTAAAAAAACTCCTTCCTTCTACCACCAAGAGTAGAATGGCCTTTTCCTTCAAGACCCCGGGGCTTCTTGTTCAAACCCATGAGCATAGGTAAACCGAGCATTTTTATAACCCGAAAAAGGATCCTTCTTGCCACTCTGATGCCAAAATCAATTGGATTCGCAAGCCACGAGACCAGTGTGTTTCAAGATAACCTCTGTCAAACATTTCTCTCCACTTGATGCCATACATTGCTATTACCGATGCAATTCATGGGGGGTATCTTTCTCACGATAAAATTATAGAAACTGCTATCTTTCTGTAAAAGTAATAGAAAGCATACCTCAGGCTCATCAAATGGCACATGGTTTACTTTTCGTTAGCAACCAGCAGCCACCAGGAACTTCTTCTCGCTTACGGGATCTTCAAGCAACACCACAACATCATCCACCTTTTCAAATAACTCCTCCAGTTCACTCACACCAAATCTTTGATAATCCAACGGTCTTTTATACCGTTGCTGATAAATTGCCTCAAAACAACCCAAAAAAATCCTACAAGAATAGCTCACTAAAATCTCCTGAAGCTCGTATCTGAACTGATCCAGCCGTTCATCTATTATCACTGATCCAGAATCCATCCCACCCTGCTCTTCCACAACTACCCTTTCATCCTCAGAAAACTCATCCGAAGATGCGACACCTGTCCCAACATCCATGTTCTCTTTCCCTTTCCTATCATTCCTTCCAACAATATCTAACGGGGGCGAGTTGGGGCGAGTTAAGCATTTCCTAAGATACACAAACTTCCTCTGCCCTTTCCCTTCAATCGCGATCTTATCACCCATCTTTTTCAAAAGATTCACGAGTTTGAAAGTTCCATATTCTGAAACATAAAGGGGTCTCCCAAAACTTTTCTGGTATTCAGCCGGAAGACGCGCAAGCGGCAAACAACCGCCAAATAATTCCAGTAACTTCACTAATTGACCCTTTAAACCAATCAGATCTCCCGGCTGAACCCACATCATATCATTCTGTTCATAAGACGCAATATGTCGCACTGACACGTCATTCAGACCAGATGGGAGACTGTAAGATCTTGAAGTTGCAGGAAAACAAGGCACAGAAAGTGATGCACTGTTGTATTCAGACAACGAAAAATCCTTCGAGTTATAATAGCTTTGTGAGATCCCTCTATATACAATTGCTTCTTCCTCGTTTTGAAAATCCGAGTTGTGACAGTTGTCAGTTATCTGACACCCCATCAGAAAGCTAGCAACGTCAGTGGGACCCACCCCACGGGTAGGAGCTAAAGATCTCGAGGAGGGCAAAAAGCCATCTCCACGAACCACGCTAGGCCAGTCCCAAACAAAACTACCAGCATTACTCAAAGCAGACGAAACACCCACCCCAGATGGAATTACGAGAATCACGGTATACCCACGTTGACCAAGAATGTGAAGCGCTGGAGAAAAGTCAACATCACCCGAGATCAGCATGATGGAAGATGGTGGAGGATTATCGAGAGCAAAAAGAAACATGTCAACCAATATAGCTTTATCAGCAGCATCTTTTCTCCCATTTGGTACATCTATGAGCTTTACCCCAGTCCTTTGGCAGCCTTCTCTTAGGCGTCGAGGAAACGCGTTGAAATCCCCATATGCAGAAAACATAGTTACGGCTCCGTTAATTATAGGGTGGACCCGCAAGGTCATTCTGATATTGCCAGCCACGTCTTCTGGGCGTATATCACTCGGAACGGGACAATTTTCCATGTCCCAGAGTATGGCAATTGGACCATCGGACCCGTTACGATTTTGTTGAGGTATGTTTGTGTTTTGCATTGAGACATGTGTTTGTTCCATGGATCCTGAAGATAATATCAAAGCTGATGCATTTGCGTTAGCCATCATTAGGTCGTAAATGTTTGAAGGTACCTGTTGATTGCCGGAAAGAAAATTGTTAACTTCTTTGTTCATCCCATTCAGCTAAGCTTAACGGAAATTATTTTGGAGTTCACATTTGTAAAATATCACTTATATAAAAATCTAATTATCTATATTCACTCAACGATAACTCAAGTTGTTTACCCTTTTTAACATTTACTAAATCCACAGCAAGAATGTAACCACTAATTCAGAAAGCTCAAAAAGAGAAGCCGGTAGAGAAAACTTAAAATAATGAGTATACTTGCAATCACATTGTAGAAGAACTAATTTCTCCCTAATTAGAATTTAATTGAAAATGAAGCATCTAATTATGTATCGTGTTACCAATGTATCGTGCCAAACAAGCCAGCTGAATAGACCACAACCCTTAATAAAGGTGAGCCCATTGAGGGGCTCATCAAGAATGAACAAGTAGGGCCTTGCAGTGATTTTAGCAGATCAAATTAGCAAGCCGATCAAGAAATATTTGCACAAAACCCACATGCTATGGTTGATCTTATCAACCCTAATGTACATTTTTCTAATTTCATCTAGTGTCTCCCTATATTATGGTTGTTCTATTTGTAGGAAAACCCAGAAATGTAAGAAGAAAGAAGTATCCCCATGTTTGATGGTCATTTATATATTGCTGGAACTTTAAGCGATCATCCACTGGTAACCATTGTTTGAAGTTCAGGCTTCGGTAGGGACGAGATGAAGTGTTAGGTAAAAAAGTTCATGTATGCCACTAAATGCACCATGACAGGACACACAAGCCAACAAGTTATTTCTTTAAGTTTAATTTCAACACTAGCCCTCGCCGGAAAAAGTGATCATAACCAACATATTAAATAGGTTTTCCAATTTGATAAGAACCAAAGTGGTATTAGAAGATTAAACAACCGAAAGATTAACAAAACCGGTACTCTATAATTAAACTGAAATACTATGATTTTGCATGTTCTCTAATGCCCACCGCTACTCTATTTATAATTTATTATATGGAAACTTTTGTTACGACAAAAAAGAAATTATTTGAAGTAGCAATCAATCTTGAATATGATATCAATCACCCTTTTTGTGATCTTTTCCTGAAATAGGTGTTCCAACCTTTACCATATATTCAAATTGTTCAGTGCATGCTGTGTGGGAACTGGAAAGTGATCATATATATATATATATATATTCAATCTTATGAGGTCTGGGAATCTACATGCATTTACGTAACATCTATCAGATTGCTTCTCTACCACCTACCCACACAAGAATAAGCTAAGAACCCTACTGAAATAAGCATGTGGTCATTGAAATATAATGGGAAAAGAATAACCTCAACTGCTTCTCCTGTGCCATTTTAATTAGAGAAAATTATAGCTGAAAAATTATCTCATGGTCAAATAGTCTATTTGCTTTGCACAAATCTTCAAAACGCCATCTATCATCTATCTTCCTAAGAGCTACAAAGACAGTTTAATAAATTCCAAAGAACCCTAACATGAATTCATACAATTAGTCGTTCATTCGGCTAGCGTTAATTAACATAAAAAGGGTGAAATCCAGCTACGCTTCCAAAGCAATAAGACAAATGAACAAACAGTAAAAGCGAACAACAATCGAATTGAATTGATGCGTGATGAATTAAAATCAAGATCTAAGTATTCAAATCAATCAAGAAAACAGGGAAGAGTATTATTCTAAAGGGGAAACACCATCCACATGAATTCAAATTGGCAGTAAATTAGAATCAGGAACACAATTAATAGATCTGCAACAACAGAAACAAAACGAAGAGGATTGCAGGAATAAATTGAATGGTGAAATGAAGATTAAATGAGGAGAGATTTGATTTACCTGCCGAAAGTAGAAAGGTTTTTGTTGATTTTGAAAGGAGGAAATGAGGTGGGAGGGATTGTTCTTGGACCAAATGAGTATTTAGGGGAAAATGGTTAACGTGGGCCGCCACCAGACACCAAATAGTACTCCAGTTAGTTATACCTAGCTCCGTTAATCCCCACCACGTGGAAGTTTAGATTTTTATAGGTTTGCCTCAACATTTGGTCAACTTTCCGTTAAGTGTTTGAATGTTAACATAACGACACAAATATAATTGGGTTTAAACGAGAACAGATAAAATAAGAAAACATGAGAAATATCAAATTATATATAGTTTTATATCAAGCCCACATGTAAAATCCTATGTGATTATGTGCGACTTTGGAAGTCGTTCGTGCACCTATGTGTTGACTGTGTTTTGTAATCGCATGTGATTTCAACGTAAAATCAATATGATTTGTCACTTCTCATATTCTCTTATTTTGATGTTGTTCTCATTTGATCCTCCCTCATAATTGTTATGCTTCTAAATAGATGACGTGTTAGATATGGGGAATTGGAGATGGTAGACGGATCGGATAATCACTTAAATTGTATCCGCTTTCCAAATACAATAATCCATCCCTTACAAGCTTAAGGTATCACGAATTTTGTATTGGGATAATCCAAATGATAATCTAATCTCCAAGGCTGTAAGATTAACTCTTTATATACACCAAATTTAACGTTATTTATATGAGAGATCGACAGTTACGGACGATTAAACAGTTAAGACATAATTTCACATCTACAGTTATAACCGTTAATGGATAAGATAGGATAGCAGATACAATTGATTCAGAAGTTTCGAGTCAAAAGCACCACGCCTAAAAAGCAATAGTTCTGAAAAGCCTTAATCAGAAGGTCCAAAGTGTTATGCCAATACAAGAAAATACAAGGGTCATTCCTAGCATAACAGAAAGTGGAAAAGTAATGGGACAGGTGGCAAAGGATCAGCCTATCCAGGGATCAAGAAGGAGCAATAGAAAAACTGTTCCTAACAAGAAATATGATGTTGGGTGGACTATATAAGGAGGCCAGCCTGGAGATACGCATTGAATGAAATATGCTATGAGTTCCTTCCTGAATTCCTTCTTCTTCTCTTCTGATTATTTTCTCTGTTATTTACCCTTTTGCTTAATTTTCTTAGAAGGATACTATATCCAAAACCTTTCAACTTTGATGTTTGAAACCATTGTTTTACTTGTTAACAGTAAAATGAAAACCTTTTGACCCTTAATAGTATTCACTGTGTATTGTAATTGAGGCTTGGGGAGTTCTACCCTAACATTTGGTGCTTTCATCCTTTTCACCATGGCAGACGGTACTCGCCTAAAAGAAGTATCAACAGATATAAAGAAAATCATGGAGCTGATGGAAGAACGTCACCGTGAATACCTTCAACACTGTGCAATTGATACTGCCCGTTTGGATCGCCTCGAAAACCATGTCGGTACCTTGCAAATGGAAACTCCTGAAAAACCTCCTCGCGTTCAACCCTTTCAGGTACGAAATGTTAAACTCGATTTTCCCCGTTTCGATGGCTCTGAGGTAATGCACTGGATCTTTAAGACTGAGCAGTTTTTTGAGTATTATTCCACTCCTGATGCTCAACGCCTCACAATTGTTGTTGTTCAATGGAGAAGGACGTAGTTCCTTGGTTCCAAATGATGAACATGAATTTTCAATCTTGGGTTATCTTTCGTCGTGCCCTAGAAATGGAATTTGGACCATCGTCGTATGATTCACCTCGTGCCAATCTGTTTAAGCTTTCCCAGACTACTTCGGTGAACGATTATTACGTTGAGTTCATTTCTCTGGCCAACGGGATCAAGGGTCTCAGTACTGAGGCGATTTTGGATTGCTTTCTCAGTGGGCTATCAAATGAAATTGTTGAACAACCTAAGGGGGGGTAAGGTTGTATTTTAAATCTTTTACTTTCAAAAAATCTTTTATAAATAAATACAGTACAGAAACAGTATAAATAAATCAGAGTATAGAAATAATAAATAAACAACAATTATATAAACAGATATAATTTAAATGCACAGCGGAATAAATAAAGAGATAAAGGTTAGAGATACTTGACACGGAGATTTACTGATTTACCACCAACTGTGATAAACCAGCAGCCGAGACACTTCTCGACACGATCCAATAAATGTATTCTTTACGGTAGAACACAAACCAAATACAAAGGAATTTGTAATAGTTTCTCAAGCCTCTGCTATGAGATAAACAGGATCACACACCCGTTATTCAAATACTTACAAGAGGAGTATAACTCACAATGGGTAATCACTCTTGTATAATAATCACTTGGATATTTTATAAAAAAGGTTTTATAAAATATATAAATTAAATAAGTGAGAGAGCTGAGAAATGGATGGAGTTGGTTGCTTGCTGTTGTTGTTTGTGTGGTCTTTTTTTTCTTCACCATCAGCATGCAAATATATAGCATGAAGCTTCCAACGGATATGTGCATCCGCGGTATACCGGCTATCCCCCGCGGTATACCGTGCAGAGGAAAAAGCACATCAAGATCAGAAAGTCAACTCTGCAAAAACCAACGGAAACAGTACCCGCGGTATACCGGCTGAACACCGCGGTATACCGCGCAGAAGAAAAGACTTCCAACCAATCAGAGATGCACACCGAGCTTGCCGCGGTATACCGGCTCTACCTTCGCGGTATACCTGCGTCAGAAAGTGGTTGCAGAAACAGTACGCATGGCAGATACTTCTAGAACCAAAATTTCTTATTTAAAATATTATTTAAAGGGTTTTTAGAAATATCCAAGTGGTATATTATTTTAGGGTGTTTATCATTATTAGATATAAACAATGATGACGACGTAAAGCACCAGTCTTGAACTCTTCAGATAAAATCTTCGTGTTCTTCAAGAACTGCACACTTGGATTAAATTGTTAGATAAACAATAATACGGTGTGTTTGTAATCATCAAAATAAATATATATAAATATATAGAGATGTGGTACACTTGCACCAACAATCTCCCCCTTTTTGATGATGACAAACACAACCGCTAAGCATGAGCATATGCGGTTTCTCTCCCCCGTTTGTCGAAACAAAAAGGGTCAAGAAAGACGGTATGCTTCCCCTCGAGAGATGCTCCCCCTCAAAATATGCATATATTTGAGAGAGCATAATCTCATGGGTAAAAGATAAAAAGCTCCCCCTCAAATTAATAACGATATTAAATTGATGATTTTATAAAATTTGAGGGATAAAATAAGCATAATAAATGACATGAAACAAAATAACCAAAAAGAAACACTTGCACCAAAAAGGATCTTAAGGCTTCGATTTTTCGGTTAATTTTATGTGAGCAAAAATTACCACGTATTATGACCTCGTCAGGGAACACGTATTATATCCTCGTCAGGAAACCACGTATTATAACCTCGGCATGTAACCACGTATTATAACCTCGGCAGGTAACCACGTATTATAACCTCGGCAGGTAACCACGTATTATAACCTCGGCAGGTAACCACGTATTATAACCTCGTCAGGAAACACGTATTGTATCCTCGTCAGGAAACACCTACAAAAGGCAAAGAAAATTTTTTGTGGTACCCTTTTCTTATGGGTCCTTTTAACAGTTAGTATAAAACATAAACTGCAAAAAAAAATTAAAATATGTTGTCGACATAAAATAAAACATGACAACATACAATCCACAAAATTTGTTTAAAACAACAAACGCATCCCACCGGGATTGTCAACATTAAACATTCCTTTCGGAATCCATTTTCTAACCATTCTAATTTTGCGATTGTATTTATCATACACATAAAATGAAGCATTTATATTCGCATTAGGTCTAGAAAAATTACTATTATACATACGAGCATACGGTTTCCTCGGTACATAATTCACATTATTCATTTTGAATACATACGGAGGTTTTTGCACATAAGGTTTTCTCGTTTCAACTTTAGGAGATGCAAAAAATCTTTTAATGGGTTTACACGAACATTTATCAACACATGTATCGGAACCAATTCCTTTACGACAATTTATACGATTAGGCATATTTAGCATTTTAAGCACTTTATCATTGCTACTATTAAAAGCATTTGCTAATAAGTCATTTTTCTCATGCGATTTACATTTAGCATTTAAACATGCAATTTCATCATTTAAAATAACACAAGATTTACAAATATCTTTTTCACTTAATTTATTTTCTAATTTAGTGATAACATCTAAATCATGAGCAGATTTTTGTTTACCGTCATCTATTTCCTTTTTATATACAGATACGGTTTCTTTTAAATTAGAAATTTCATCTTTATATTTATTTGCGAGAGCAGCCATATCATGAAATGATTTATATAATTCGTCAAGATTATTTTCATCGTCACTATAATAATTATCACTATAATTACTATCACAATTATTTTTAGAAGAATATGATGAAGATACCTCATTATCATGGTCGGCCATGAAACAAAAATTTTTGGCCTCATTTATGCTTGCGCTCAACGCGCCTCCAACTAAAGCTTTTGGTGTGTTGATTTGTTTTGCTCGTTTCGGACACACACTCGCATAGTGATCCTTGTCGCCACACACATAGCAAAAGCCTTTCTTTTTATTGGCTTTTTCATCGTCGCTAGATTCGTCATATTTGTCTTCACGTTTGTGGACGTTGCGACTTTGGTTTTACCACCACGACGGTAGTCTCCATTTTCTTGAAACCTATCATTTTTGGCAAACTTTTTGTTAGATAAAAGTTTAGAAAGTTTTCTTACCAACTTGACTAAATCGTCAAGATTTTCGGGTTCGTCATCGGATGAGCTAGCTTCTTCCTCCTCTTCCTTTTCCTCTTCTTTTGAGGCAATGACTTTTAAAGCTATGGATTTCTTTTTGACTTGCTCCCGGACTTGATTTCTTCTTAGTGCAATTTCGTGCACTTTAAGATTGCCGATGAGATCATCGAGCTTCATAGTTGCGAGATCTCGGGAGTCTTCCAAGGATGTGATTTTTGCCATCCACTCCGAAGGAAGTGCTCGTAGGATTTTCCTTACATAGTCTTCGTTAGGATAAGTGCGACCTAGTCCTTTCAAAGTAGTCATAATGAGGTTAAAACGTTTAAACATTGAGTCGATTGACTCATCTTTTGACATTTCGAACAATTCATAATCATGAACAAGAATATTTATTTTAGAGCTTTTAACTTGAGTATTTCCACGATGAGTGTCGCTCAAGCTTTGCCAGATTTGATTAGCAGTTTTATAAGTATAAACTCTTTCAATTTCATCAGAGGTTAAAGCAGCATATAATATATTTTTAGCTTCAAAATTTAAACAATAATGAGATTCTTCAGCGGGAGTCCAATCTTTTATGGGTTTATCAACAATAAGATCATTTTCAACTTTGGTTGGTCTAAAATTCCCATTTTCTATAATATCCCAAATTTTTTGACTTTTGCCACGAACGTGACATTCAAACAGCTCGGCCCAAATGCCAAACTTTTCAGTATCTATCAAAGGAGGTTTAGAAAACACAAAATTAGTTTGTTGAGCCATTTAAAAAAATATATAATTTTAAAAATTTAAACAGATAATTTTTGAAAGCCCTGCTCTGATACCAAATGTTGAACAACCTAAGGGGGGGGTAAGGTTGTATTTTAAATCTTTTACTTTCAAAAAATCTTTTATAAATAAATACAGTACAGAAACAGTATAAATAAATCAGAGTATAGAAATAATAAATAAACAACAATTATATAAACAGATATAATTTAAATGCACAGCGGAATAAATAAAGAGATAAAGGTTAGAGATACTTGACACGGAGATTTACTGATTTACCACCAACTGTGATAAACCAGCAGCCGAGACACTTCTCGACACGATCCAATAAATGTATTCTTTACGGTAGAACACAAACCAAATACAAAGGAATTTGTAATAGTTTCTCAAGCCTCTGCTATGAGATAAACAGGATCACACACCCGTTATTCAAATACTTACAAGAGGAGTATAACTCACAATGGGTAATCACTCTTGTATAATAATCACTTGGATATTTTATAAAAAAGGTTTTATAAAATATATAAATTAAATAAGTGAGAGAGCTGAGAAATGGATGGAGTTGGTTGCTTGCTGTTGTTGTTTGTGTGGTCTTTTTTTTCTTCACCATCAGCATGCAAATATATAGCATGAAGCTTCCAACGGATATGTGCATCCGCGGTATACCGGCTATCCCCCGCGGTATACCGTGCAGAGGAAAAAGCACATCAAGATCAGAAAGTCAACTCTGCAAAAACCAACGGAAACAGTACCCGCGGTATACCGGCTGAACACCGCGGTATACCGCGCAGAAGAAAAGACTTCCAACCAATCAGAGATGCACACCGAGCTTGCCGCGGTATACCGGCTCTACCTTCGCGGTATACCTGCGTCAGAAAGTGGTTGCAGAAACAGTACGCATGGCAGATACTTCTAGAACCAAAATTTCTTATTTAAAATATTATTTAAAGGGTTTTTAGAAATATCCAAGTGGTATATTATTTTAGGGTGTTTATCATTATTAGATATAAACAATGATGACGACGTAAAGCACCAGTCTTGAACTCTTCAGATAAAATCTTCGTGTTCTTCAAGAACTGCACACTTGGATTAAATTGTTAGATAAACAATAATACGGTGTGTTTGTAATCATCAAAATAAATATATAAAAATATATAGAGATGTGGTACACTTGCACCAACAGAAATAATAGAGATGTATTGGCCCAATGCCCAATTTCTCTGTCTAAGGCAGTCTCCTTGACGAAGCTTTTTGAGGAGAAATACACCTGGTAAACATTACCTTCCTTCTTCCTTCTCAAAACCAGTTCATCAATGCCTTCTCCAACTCCCACTAAACCAAACCTTATGCAATCACACATTAAACCTACACTACCACCATTACTGCCTACCCCAAACCAGAAACCTCTTACACTCACCAATCGCCCCAACAACGTCAAACGCCTCTCCCCAGCTGAGATCCAACTTCGTCGAGAAAAGGGACTATGTTATACTTGTGATGATAAGTCTTCAATTCACCACAAGTGTCGTAACAGGCAATTTTTTCTATTGATTGGTGATGATGACGACTATTCTCTTTCTCGACTTGTTCCGAGCCTTGTCGATGAAAATTCAACCCCTACCGATTCTCCACCACCAGAGCATCATCTATCATTTAATGCTCTTAAAGGATTTCAGAGTATGGGAACACTTTGATTCCAAGGCTCCATTCAAGAGGTGACGCTTCAAATACTTCTGGATAGTGGAAGCTCTGATAATTTTTTACAGCCAAGAGTTGCCCATTGTTTGAAGTTACCAATCCAACCAGCCTTAACCTTTAAAGTTCTAGTGGGAAATGGATGTAGTCTCACTGCGGAAGGCTTTATTGAGGACTTACAAGTTCAGGTGCAAGGCCACACCATCCAGCTACCAGTTTACCTATTACCTATTACAGGGGTTGATCTCGTATTTGGAACATCTTGGTTTGCCACATTGGGTCCACACATTGCTGATTTTAGCGCCTTGTCACTCAAATTTTATTTGGAAAACAAATTTATCACCCTATACGGTAACAAATCGATGCTTCCACAACCTGCTCAAGTCCATCATATCCGCCGAATGAACCAGACCCATGCCATTGTTGAATCTTATGCTTTGGAATTTCACGCTTTGTCCAGTTCACGATTGGATTCAATTGCGAACCTATCTGACTTGCCACCGGAACTCCAGTCCCTACTTAAAGAGTTTGAGGATGTTTTTGCCACTCCAACTGTTTACCACCATCTCATACTCACGATCATTCAATACCATTGATGGAAGGCAGTAACCCGGTTAGGGTTTGGCCAACAAGAATTATGTCATCCAGTACACCAAAATACTCACATAATCATTTACCGTGCCTTTGTGAAAAAGAGAGTAGTCCGCCTTCGATTGAACAAAACCAATACATAGACAAAAATTGGAAAACTTAGCATACCATTGCCTTGATGATTGTTTCAAGCCATAGTTGGACTTGTGCAATTTACAAGCCATTCTTGACGCCCCCTTAATGGATAAACCTTGAGGTACTTGCATGTACACCTCTTCATCTAAATCCCCATGTAAAAATGCGTTGTTGACATCCAATTGTACCAACTCCCATTTGTGTATGGCTGCTAAGGCGAGCATCGTTTTAATTGTCACAGACTTGGCGACGGGAGAATAGGTTTCTAAACCTTTGGCGACTAGTCATGCCTTATATCTTTCGATAGTACCATCTGCCTTTAGCTTGACTTTGTATACCCAACGGCAACCAACAACATTTTTGCCTATTGGCAATGGAACTATGGACCATGTGTTGTTATCTTTCATGGTCGTTAATTCTTGATCCATAACTTTAACCCATTCATCGTATTGAACTGCTTCAGTATAAGACTTAGGCTCAAAATGTGATGAAACGGCTACCGAAAAAGCTTTGAATTCTGGTGATAATCGATCATAAGACAAGACATCTTCAAGAGGAAATCGCGGTTTTTGACCATTAGAAACAGTAGCATTACAATTAAATTCTTTAAGGTAATATGGTGCATTGCGTTGTCTCCATGAACGTCGAACAACATTGGGAACAACTTCAATAGGCACATTTTCAGTAGCTAAATCTGAAATGGGTTGATCTGCAGGACTAGATTCACTAGAAACCTCATAAAGAGTCTCTATGAGTGGTATAGCAGAAACACAATATCCTAAAAAGGATTGTTATCAATGGAACTTGGAATTTGTGAACCATCATGAAAGGGAAAAATATTTTCGTGAAATATCATCACGAGAATAAAAATATTTTCTAGATTGCAGATCCAGAAGCTTATACGCTTTCATGTGTGAAGGAAACCCGATGAGAACACATGGTTTGGCTCTAGGAGAAAACTTGTGTCTGCTGGTCATTAGAGTGGATGCAAAAGTTAAACACCCAAATACACGAAATAGTCGGGAGGCCTCTGATACATAAGCTCATAAGGTGTAGTACCACTCAATCTCATAGAAGGAGTCCGATTGATGAGAAACACTAATGTCGTTATGCATTCAGACCAATAATGAATGGGGATATTAGACTGAAATAACAATGCCCGAGCTACATTCAACAAATGTTGATGCTTTCTTTCCACAACTGAATTTTGCTCAGGCCTTTCAACACAAGACTTTTGATGAACTATTCCTTTTTCATTAAAGAAGTTATGTAGATCAAGTTCCTTAGCATTATCAGACCGTATACATTTGATTTTCTTGCCAAACTGCAGTTCAATCATAGCATAAAATTGAGGAATAAGCATTACTGCCTCAGATTTGTGTTTGACCAAGTATATCCATGTAAAACGACTATGATCATCCACAATCGTTAGAAAGAAACGATGACCCTGATAACTTGGATTACGAAACGGTCCCCACACGTCACAATGAATTAAATCAAACGTTTCATTCGAAATGTTATTCATCGATACAAAAGGCAGTCTTCTTTGTTTAGCTAAAGGACATACCATACATGGATTATTGTTACTAGAACAACTACTACTAGGAAATAACTTATGTTTGAAAACATCTAGAACATCTTGTGAAGGATGACCAAATCTTCGATGCCATGTGTCTACAGAAACGGCATTTGCAGCAGCGTGTCCATGTTTTTGTTGGTCTTTAGCATGTAAGATAAAGAGATCTTGAACCCTTTCAGCAGTGCCAATCGTCCGGTTTGTTTTCAACTCTTGAATAACAACAACATTCTTGTAAAAATGAACCTTATAACGTCCTATGAAAGTCAGTTCTGGTACCGAGATAAGATTTAGACTGAACTGTGGAACATAAAACACTTCTTCAAGAACAAATGTGTAACACCCCCGCCCCGCGCAGCCTGAGACGAAAGGTGTACAATCCGGTAATCGGATCAAAAGTCAAGAACATCACGATTCAGAACGGTACTAAGCTTCCCAAAAATAATAGTTAACTTAAAATGAAACTTAAACATAATTACAAACCATGAATATTAATGATCCCAAAAGATGTAAGTTGATCTTAGTTCCTTTTTACTCCCATTGGTATCTCGATCTTTCAACTTGTCCCTGGAGTGGAACCTAAACCTGCCGAGGAAACAGAAAACACCTCGGCTGAGCAATGTCGCTCAGTGGGCGGATAATGTGCATAACCGTGTGAACATAATATAAGTTCAAATAAAGGTTAACGTAAAACTAACTTTAGTGAAACAATTCTGAAAATGAATAAAGGATGTAGAAATCATGTTTTCTTAAAAAAAATCAATAAGTCACCCGTATTGCAATAATACGTTGTCTAATCGGATGACCAATCCAATCAGACTTGGAATGTCAATGTCGGGCACAACATCACCCATTCCCCCAGTAACCAGTAGTTTAGTTCTGGTATTCGGCTCTATCCGGTAACCAAACATTTTCTGGTATTCGGTTTTATCCGATAATCGGTTCTATCCGGTAACCAGCCATTTTCTGATATTCGGCTCTTGGATGCATCCTACATTCCCTGTTTGGCTTGGCCTTAGCCTTTACGAGAACGCCATGGTCATTAATAGCCACCACGGAAGGCATCTCAATACTCGTGGCCCAAGTGTTGAGTCTAGTTCAAAAGCAAGAAAACTCGTGTCGTTAAATCAATGATTCCATCATTTTTTTAACCAAATCTCAAATTTCACAATAATCAATTTCAACCGATAACGGGCCGCATCATAATATTCAAAACAACGAAAACGATTCAGGGAGTATTTGTCAAATCAACCGAAAACGGATCGTAACTTCAAAAATCAATTCATTTAGAAATAATGCAAATTACGTTTAACACGAAGTCGTAAAGCATAAAATTAGACTTTTTCGATAAGACGCTCAAATTGTGAAGCATATTCATTGTAATAGCATAAACCAAGATCTTGAAATGTAAACAAACTTTCTTATAAAGTATCCGGAACCGTTAGGCTCGGATCACATCTATCAACGTAGATGGGATTACCGGAATGCAACCGGTTACCCTCGAGTCAAAGGAATAGGATATATGTACCTTAGATGTTTTTTAGAATTGATCACACGAGACTTGAGGCTTATGAGCGGTTCCCTCATTTCGGGTTACCTACACTTATTCATAAAATGCTTTTAGATGATTTTCGCTAACAATTCTCATCAATTTCAAGTTCCTACAAGCCTTTATACATTAAAAGAGCCTACAAACCTTCAAACATACTTAAAATAACCTTATGTCATTTGTTGAACACTTCACACAATTCTTAGGACCTTAAACAACATTTGCAAAAATCCCAATTCCACACTTTCAAACAGTAGCTAACAGCTTCTTTATACCAAACGTTAGTCTTTTTCTCATGTTTAGAGGCAGAACCAAACTTTCTTGTCAACATGAAAATTGTTCATATACCTCTTAGGATTTCATAGCAACTGGATTCACATAATTTGGAGCTATGGTCTAATTTCTACAGAGCTTATACTAACAGTATGCAATTTTGATTGTCTGCAGAACAGGTCTGTACAAATAAATGATTTAGAGACACCTACAGTCCGAACTAGACTTCGGGTAAACTACAAAAATGTTCTACACTCACAAACCTTTCCATCGATATAACGAACACCTCATTTGGACAAATGGTTGATTTTATACGAATTTTTAAACTTACCATATTGAATCTGTAACTTCTCACAGCACCAACTTGAAGAATTTCCACTTCAATTCTTCAATCTTCCACTATGATAATCATACATAACTTAGGGTTTAACCCATTTGTCCCAAAACTAAATAAATTAAACAAATTAAACCATGAACATACCTTATCTTTGAGCTCCTAATTCCAATTCTAACAATCAATCTTCAAGAACATAAACATTTGAGTTGAATTTTTGAGATTTTGAGATGAATTTGAGAGTTTTCTAGAGAGAGGATGGAGAGATTGATGAGTAGAGAGAGAGAGAGAGAAAAATCTGATTATGGTTTGATTTATTTCATAAATCATATAAATATTTATTGTAAAACTTTACTATATAAACCCCCAACTTTGGCTTTTTAACAATCCAACCCCTATATGCCATTTTTACTACATGACCGGTCCTAAACTATGGTTAATTTGAACAACTTTGGTCTCTAGTTACCACCATACTTCTCATTGTCTAGGACAAAGTACAAGATACTAACAAACAATTAAAGCACAAAAAAATTTAATATATACCTTAAGAATGAAAAGTAACACCTAAACGGTTATAACGAAAATCGGGGTATTATAAAATTTGTCATTTAATAGAAATATGCTCTGAGCTCCTTTCTGAATTCCTTCTTCTTCTCTTCTGATTATTCTCTCTGTTATTTACCCTTTTGCTTAATTTTACCAGAGGATACTATATCCAAAACCTTTCAACTTTGATGTTTGAAACCATTGTTTTACTTGTTAACAGTGAAATGAAAACCTTTTGACACTTAATAGTATTCACTGTGTATTGTAATTGAGGCTTGGGGAGTTCTACCCTTACACAAAGCTCTGAGGCTCTGGCCAGGCCCAAAGGCTCTTAGTGCACACTTAGGTGGCGTTTGTTTTTAAGAGGTGCTTAAGTCTAAAGTCGCATTTCACGTCTGATTATAAGAGGTGGTGATGAAGTATGAAATCTTAATTAATAAGATTGTTTGTTTTGGTAAACTGATATATGTCTGAATTTGTCTAAAATTGTGTATTTTACCTTTTCGGAATATTATAGCGTTGAGTTTATATATAAATTAATACAATTTCACATTTTTATTCATTATTACGAAATTTACATCTAAATTATAAAATTAACATTCATTTGTACGTAAAGGATCAATTGAGAGAGGTGAGGATCGATTGGTAAGGATTTATTTGAGAGAAATGATCGACTAAGGTTAATCGATTGAGAGATGTGAGTACCGATTTGGTAAGGATCAATTGAGAAAAAAGATCGATTAAGAAACGTCGTTGAGGGTCCGGAGAACAATAAGAGGAAAATAAGAGGTTTATTTACTTCTTACTAGATATGAGGAAAGTAATGTTGGTTTTAATATATTTTAATCATACAAATTGATTAAATATTAGTTCAAGAAATCGTATAGAAGAAGGATGGAAACAGAATTAGGAAACAGATTCCTAGAAAAGTCGTTAATTTGCTGAGGCTCGTGTTACACACGATTCCCTTAAACAGATTCGCCGTCTGTTCCCAGGGTACAACAGCGTGAGCAGAAGTACTGCCGGAGATGACCACTTGCCTGAAAAATTCGCCGGAAAAAGTCGTATGCTGCAGTATGGAGTACTGTTTCGAGAGTGTGTAGCAAGCGTCTTCTTGGAATGAAACGAGACCCTCTATACATAGTGAAGATTGAAACCGAAATAATTAATTCGTAATTAACTGATAATTAAACGAATTAATTACTGTAACCGAAATGAATAATTAAACGAATCATCTTCAATGCGTTTCAGTTACAAAAAATTGAAACTGGGTCAAAACGAAAATTAGCAAAACCGAGCTGCGTGAGCACGAGATTTCGTGTCTGCAGGTCGCGCCCACACACAAGTTCGACGATTTTAGCTTACGAAATCGTCAATCAGCACCTCCCCTGCGCGCGAGTAGGTGTTGGAGTAAAACCATTCAAAGGAGCTTATCAATTCCTCACACTTCTTTGGTTATAAACCATTGAAGGTTTACTCCTTCCTATGTGGGATCCTTTCCCACACCCATTTGGTTTTTGCTAAATTCATCCAAGTACTCAACTTTGAGTCATTCACACATACTCCGTTTTGGACACATTATATATCGTTTCAAAGCGCTCTCATATAGGAGAATACAAACCCACTAAGAGTTAATTATATATAATACATATATATGTATTTAAATGTGTCCAAAGTTAGTAAAAAAACATATATTTTTACTAAATTTTCCAACAAGTAAGACATAAGCGACCCTAAAAACTTGAAAAGAACAGTCTTAAACGACCCTACCTTTCACCGAATCAGAGGCTGATAAGAGGTTTTTCTCAAAAAAAAAAACAGGCCTTAGAAAACTGTGTGAAGACAAGTTTCAGCACTATTTCATGAAGGTTTCACAAACGTTAAGCGTATATAACTAAAAAATGTAAAACTTAAGAAGTAACATAGCATACAAATCATACTTGTATTAACGTAGAAGACATGTTCTTCTTTATAACAGAAAACATACAGCAGACTCGAATCTTCAGCCGAGTACATTAATTCGAACATATTTTTTTTGGTCAAGCAGAAACAATGAAGTGATTATACGTGAACCCCATGAAATCGATACCTAAAAGACGATAAAAACTGCGTGATAAAATTGATCGAAATTGGGAAACTGATGTAGAAAAATGGAGCATCTAAACTTTACAGAGGTTCTTCAAAAGAGTTCAAGATGAGGATGAAAGAACCCTTTCAATAGCAGCCACATAGAATTCTTTGGGCATGGTCCCAACCACTGACTCCAATTGCTGACCATTCTTGAACAATAGCACAATGGGCACAGCCTTGATCTCGTATTCCTCTGTGATTTCTGGGTCTTGATCCGCATTCAGCACAAAACACTTGAGCCTCCCAGCATACTCACCCGCGATCTCATCAATCACACGGTGCACCATCTGGCATGGTCCGCACCAACTCGCGTAGAACTCCACCAGAACCGGTGTTTTGCTGTCCATAATCGATGCCTCCCATGACTGTCCACTCACCACTTTTGCTGTAATCATAGACATTAGGCAAATTTTGGTAAACATTCCCAACAAAATTTCAACTTTTAGAAGAAAAACAAAAGGGAAATTGACTCAAATAGCCATTTCAACAATGAAAATTGGTCAATTAGCCATTTCTCTCCCATTTTTACCAAATGTCACTACTTCCGCAATATATAGGTCCGTAATTGCGGACCTAACTAAAAAACACACAAAAAAAAGTACGAATCTGGTCGATTTTTCCTTGTAAAAAAGAAAAAAATCGACTCAGATCCGCAATTGCGTATTTTCTTTTTACAATAATCGATCAGATTCGTACTTTTTTGTGTTTTCGTACTTTTTGTATTTTGAGCTAGGTCCGCGATTACGGACCTATATATTATGGATGTAATGACATTTGGGTAAAGTTGGGAGAGAAATGACCAAGAGACCAATTTATTTGTTTACTTTGGTTATTTGAGTCAATTTCCCAAAACAAAAAGACCAAATAGCACCTAAAAAGACCACGAAACTACTTGATGATGGGAAAAGGTATGAGAATATGTAAACAGAGAAATGGTCCAAGTCTAACCGAAATAATATATTTTGTCATCAAAGCCTTCAGAATAAATGGTTAAAGAATCACATAACAATTTTAGTAGTAGATTTACACTTGGAGATTATGTCAACAAACACATCATATTTAAGTGTTTAAAGAAGTCACATAACCCTAATTGCATTTTGGAAACCCTTAACTGAAGGCATTCAAAGCTGTTTTTGAAGCATATCCGCATGACTAATTTGATTCTTGATCTGTGTAATTATTCTTCCCTATGTGCAGAACTGATCACAAATCTGGATTGACACCCAAGGGTTGTAATTATTCTTCCCTATGTGCAGAACTGATCACAAATATGGATTAACACCCAAGGGTTGGATAATCCGACTACAAAATTAGATCTCAAGTACTTGCAAGTAAATACAACTATGATCACATCTTTAATTCTTTTTTAAATCATACATGAGTACCCAAAAATTGATCAAAATATTAAACAATTCTGACCTTAATCGTTTAGATGCACCAACATTCTACCAATGTTTATCGAGTTACGAATCTAACAACAAGAAATCCCCCAATTTAATTTCACTCTAATTGCACTTTCAGTCAATATTGAAGCAAATCTAGCAATGGATACCAACTAAATTCAAAAAATGTCAATAAAACATACTCAACAAGGAAAAAAGTAAAGCCTACGAAAAAGGAAAGCATGCTAAAATCAAACAAATGTTAACAATAAGGCGTTCATCTCCGATGATAATTACACAAATATTAACGAAAAGAGGTGAAGAGTACCTTTAGATTGGCGTCGCATAGAGACGACTCGAAGAGGGGATGGGGTTTTGGGTGGGCGGAAAGAGATAGCAGAGGAACCATTAATTTGGCGAGGGGAAGCAAACGAGAAAGATGGCGGTGTGCAGTTGCGATTGTGAGGCAAAAGAGAGTGATAAGCAGAAGAAGAAGATGCAATCGCCATTAACAGGTATTTGATTAGATTATGAAGCAGATCGATATAGAAAAAGCGAAGGGGTAATCATGAATCAGATCTGATTGGGACGTGAGAGTCGCAGGTTTTGTAGATCAGTGATGGTGATGGAGAACAAGACTGAGTTACGTTTTGTAATAAAACATCTTTTTATATCGGGAAACGTGTGTAGATTAGTTGAAGGGGGAGGCTAATTGCACCTAAAAGTTGCTTAGTGCATCCTCATAATTAAAATCATGATTAATTTTTTTTTTTTGTTGTCTTTTCTTTTTTTATTTTATTTATTTATTTGTATTATATATTTTTATTTATTTGTATTATATAGTTTAAAAATATTTTTTTTCTTTTACTTTTGGGTTTTATTTAAAAATAAATAAATATTTTAGGGAAATTAATTAAAATACCCTAAGTCAAACCATCTTTTACTGAAATATCCAAAATCTCTCCTACTTTGCAAAAATACACCAAAAATCCGCGATGGGAGCCCGCGATCGCGGGCCAGGGACCATTTCTGACACTTTTTTAAACTTGCAGGGACCATTTTTGAAAAATGGCATCCCGCGATCGCGGGCTCATCCCGCGATGGGGTTATTTTTGTGACTTTTCAATTGCAAGGGACCATTTATGAAAATTTTGATATTTTGGCACTGTTCACCCCATTTCGTCCATTTTTACGAATTTAAAATGAAATGTTACACTTTCAACCCCTATACTTATTTACTAAATTTACTTTATACCTTTTACTTTCATTATTTTAATTTTACATTTAACACATATAATCGTTTATTAACTAAAATACGTTAAAAAAATACGTTTTAATTTTAAAAAATTACACCATTATAATCGTCTCTTCGATACGTTCGAAATGAGCCCAATCTTGAATTTTTTTTGGATTTATATATTTTAATATATATCATATACAGTTATACACTACATAAAAAAAATATTTTTTATATTTAAAATTCATACTCTTATAGTTAATTATTTAATTTATGGTACATCTCTTATTTTTTTTTTAAATTTTGTTTTACACTTCTATCGCATTAACATAATAATCATATATTAACTAATTCATTAAATCGTTTTAAATTATTATTATTTGAATGTGTTTATAGATTTCGTCTGAAAAAGTTGTCTGCATGATTCCACTGAAAAAGTAACTGCAATATTCGTCTGCTCTTGAATAAAGGTCTTTCATTAGGCAGAAAATTAGTCTTTAAGTAGTCAAACATAGCTAATTAATGAGAATTTAGATCAGATTTATATGGTACTATCAAATGCAAGTTTCTATAATATAGATATGGTTCTACATTACATGATACCAATTTTTGCATCATATGAATCACTTCCAGACAACAAGAACCAATACCCCAATAATCAAGAAATAAATGCTTGTTCATCCAATAATCTCTGTATTAGGATTATCGCAAGTTTCATAAACCTACTTACTAGGTGTTGGAAATATGGGTTTTACTAAACTTTGGACGCATTTAAATTTATATATATGTGTTATATATAACTAACTTTTAGTAGGTTTATGTTCTTCTATATGAGATCTTCGAAATGATATATAATGCGTCCAAAATAGAGTATGTGTGAAAGAGATATCGATACTCAAAGTTGAGTAAATGGATGAAATTAGCAAAAACCAAATGAAGTAAACAGTAAGTCAATCACAATACTTTAACAAAATAAGTTAATACTAAAAATAACAATTATTTAATGTTACATAAACAACCTAACTTTGATTTATTTGACAATGGGCATAAATGGACTCCGTCATATGTATGCGAAATGCCTTGGCCTCGGCCTCGGTCTGGTCAGGGTGTACAAATACCACATCGTTATTTATCAAGATGCTGGCATTACGACATACTCAGACACCGCAATCCGCATTCATCCCGGCCTGCTGGGGTGTATTCTTGGCGAACTTATGGCGAAAGAGCTCTGACCTATCGCGACGCCTCGTGTCCTTGACCCGACAAAAGAAGTCAAATAGCACATCTTTAAACCTTCTCATCTGGTCTTCCAATTGGTCTCTGAAGAGATTGGCACTATCGCTGTCATATATGGTCATGGTCATGGCGTCAAGCTCAAACACTCCAAACATAAAACACACTCTTAACAATTTTATATGAAAAAACACACTATAACAACATACACATTATAACATACAAATATCACATTCAAACATAAAACCATAAAACTATAACAATTTTTTTTATAAAAACACACTCTTAACAATTTTTTATAAAAAAACACATTTTTAACAATTTTTTATAAAAACTGTTTTTGTAAAAAAAAATTAACAATTTTTTTATAAAAAACACATTATAAAAACCATAAAACTATAACAATTTTTTATAAAAACACACTCTTAACAATTTTTTATAAAAACACACTGTTTTTATAAAAAATTGTTAAGGGTGTGTTTTTATAAAAAATTTGTTAAGAGTGTATTTTTATAAAAAAAAAAACATTGTTAACAATTTTTTTATAAAAACTCACTCTTAACAATTTTTTTATAAAAGAACACTCTTAACAATTTTTTTTATGAAAAAACACATTATAACAACATACACATTATAACATACAAATATCACATTCAAACATAAAACCATACATATCATTTTAAACATACAACATATTCAAACATAAGTTATAAACACTATAACAACCTACAAATCATATATCTTAACTTAAAATAACATACAAAAAATAACAAAAAACATAAGGAAAACATACCACAGAGGTAATACGAGACATCTTAACAAAACCCGAACGCGTATTCCACACGACAAAATTGAGAGAGTGGGAGAAAATTGAGAGAGTTTGATTAAAAATTGAGAGAGTGATTAAAAAAAATTGAGAGTGGCCGTGTCTTGGTCCCCCCCCCCCCCTTATATAGTGCGGCCGAAGAAACAATTAGGGTTTAGGGTTCGTCAAAGGGATTTTAGGGTTAACCCTGTGCCGACACGTGGCACAGGAGCCCGCGATCGCGGGAGGTCAAAAAAAGTCAATCGCGGGCAGGGACCAAAAATGCACACGCGGGCATTCTTGAGGGGGGAAAGCTGTACCACGGGTATTCTTGAGGGACCAACGCGGGCAAAGTGGGCAAACTGTGGTGACACGTGTAGCCCGCGATCGCGGGGGTCAATGAGTCAAACGCGGGCAGGGACCAAAACTGCACACGCGGGCATTCTTGAGGGACCAACGCGGGCAAAGTGGGTAAACATTGGTGACACGTGGCCTGGAGCCCGCAATCGCGGGCTCCATCGCGGATTTTTAGGGCATTTTTGCAAAATGGGAGAGATTTTGGGTATTTCAGTAAAAGATGGTCAAACTTAGGGTATTTTAATTAATTTCCCTATTTAAAAATATAAATATTACTAATTTTTTATAATTATATAATTATAAAAATAAAACATAAATATTGCGATTTAACATATAAATAGAACATAAAATAATCTATATTACATTCGATTATTCTAAAATAACATTATCCGTAGTATAATTAACACGTAAAAGTCGCTCGTACTTCTGTATTCGATATGAATACGGGGTAGCCCATCCTGCAGCACACAGATAACTGTAGTGGAAAAAATGTTGTACAATAGTAGGGAACGGGTATCCTTCTGCCATATCTAATTTCACATAATGGTTACCATTAACGTACCCAATTGTAAAAGCAACATGTTGATACCACGCTGGCGGAGTGGACCTAAGCGACAAGTATGTCCCACAGCCTGCCATATTTATAACGTGTAATATCACATTATACTTTGAAGCAATCAAGACACCTATTTCAGGCATTGTCATCCAGTGTTCAACTGGTGCACCTCGATCTGATTGAAAGAAGTTTAAAGTGTTGTAAACAATATTCCAATATTGACCTCCAAAATCGTTGATGTGTTCTGTCTTGTGTGTATCTAACTCTTCCATCAAGTAAAACCGAATTGTGGGCCATGCATCTTCATGAAGACCGAGACAGACAACTATTGCTCGGAATCCACAATTTCCATCACCTCTCACATCATGTACATGCGTAATGTAAGGGTGAAACATCTTTGGAAATTGATTAATGTATGGATGTGCATTATAGTTTTTGCCCATGAAAGAACTGTGTCTCAGTGGTTCCTCGTAACTCATTTTTTCCAAGTCAACAAAATCTATTAAAAATACATTTTTTATTACAAATTATATATCATTGTATTCGTCTCGTCAATACCTTCGAAATGAGCCCAATATTGAATATTTTTTGATTTAATCGTATTGGGCTCATTTCGAAGGTATTGACGAGACGAATACAATAGTATAAATTATAAAAATATATATATATATATATATATAAAAAACAAAAAAGAATAACTATATATATATATATATTTCTATATTTCTAATATATAACAAAAAAATAACAATATATATATATATATAAAAGAAACAAAAAGAATAACAATATATATATGTCAAATAATATATATATATATATATATACATATATAATAGTATAATGATTGCAATAAAACAAACAAAAATGATTGGATCGGAAAACATTGCATTCAACATCCCACTTTTGGGGTGCCATTAGCACTGCCCTAGCTGTAATAATCATGTAATTAATTTCTAATAGATTTTAGAGAAAATTATGATTTTGGTCCATATGGTTTACACTTTCTATCCGGCGTTAGTAAAAAAATCAAAATAATATCAATATAGGACTTATGGTTTATAGTTTCGCACTTTTTTATTCCCTTCTTCAAGTTCAAAAGATTCCGTTAACCCGGTTAAATTCAGGAGTATTATACTTAATTCTCTCTCTCTCTCTCTCTCTCTCCTTGTGTGTGTGTGGGTGTGTGGGTGTGTTGGGCTTTGGCTCGAGGCAAGAGTAGAATAGGCAAAGGCTGACATCAAGGTAAGGCGTTTTCTTCTAAGGAACATCGACATCCGTAATAATTGCGCTAGTTTCAGCCCTCACAAAGGGGATCAGTCGGTTCCGACACAATTCCTCTATATCGTATTGGCTCATGTGCGCATAATTCATTCTACCTAATCCAATTATAATGTTTCTTACTTTGCAGTTGTATATAAACAAAAGATTAAGTGGTTTTCATGTCAATAAAATGAGTCGTAACACTTTGGTTTTACTATCATCCATACTACTTTATTAAAAGGTTATTACGGTTATTTTCAAGAGTTACAATAAAATAAACATTATGTACAACCTTAAGAGCTCACCTCTCCCACGTTCTCTCAAAAATAAAAATAAAATCAATTTCTAAGTTACACTTTATACCTTAGAATTAGTTATTCAATTTACTTTTAATCCCTTACTTTTTCATTTTTTATTTTACACACTTATCGTATTAACATAAATAATCATATATGAACTAGAATCCATTAAAAAATAAATTTCCTTTTTACAAATTATATCATTGTAATCGTCTCGTCAATACCTTCGAAATGAGCCTAATATTGAATATTTTTGGATTTAATCATATTATTAATCATGAACATGTCCGAATTAATTTGTTTTATATCCCTTACATTATTCATTTTCATTTTACACTCTTATAATATTAAAAATACATAATCATAGTTTAACTAAAATATATTAATAAATGCATTTTTTACAAATTATATTATTACAATATTCTCGTCAATAACTTCAAAATAAGTTTATTATTGAATATTTTTTAACTTAATAATATTGTGAAATATCATAAATGTGTATCAAGATTTTTCAAGAATGACGTATCGAGATTTTTTTAAACTTGTACATTTTACGCCCTTATCTATATTTATCTATTATACTCTTTTAAAAAATAATTTCATTTACGGTTATTCTTGAATTTTTAAGAAGTACAAATCTCAATACATCATGTACAAGTTTAAAAGCTTTAAAACCTTCCACGTTCAACATGATAATTAAAAGTAAAATTATTTTTATTTTTAAATTACACTTTATATCATTATAATTAGTTATTTAATTTACTATATATCCCTTCTCCTTTCATTTTTCATTTTACATCTTTATCATATCAACATACATAAACAACGAGAGAGGTTTTGGAGGAGAATGGTTTTACGGTTAAGAGAATGAGGAACTTGTTAGAAGAGAAAAGAGGGGAAGGCGAAAGTAGGGTGGTGGAGACTAGTTGGGTAAAATCCATCCCAAAAAAGATTTGCGTGTTCCTATGGAGGGTAAGACTTGGAAGGATACCAACGAGAGAGGTTTTGGACAAGGTGGGAATTGATTTGGAAACCGTATTATGTCCAAGGTAAGGGAACGCGGTAGAAACGGTGGACCACGCTTTGGTCAATTGCGAAGAAGTGAAAACTTTTTGGAAACAAGTGGCTAGATGGTGGAACATCAACTTAGATTCAATAAGTTCGGTAAACGGTTTATTGGGGGTGTGTGGACAAATGAACAACAACACAAAAGCTTTGAGAAGATGGACGGCGACGGTGTGGAGTTTCATTTACTTCATTTGGACACATCGCAATAAAATGGTATTCGAGAAGGATCAAGGAAAGATATCGGAGCGATTTTTCACGGCACAACTAAAAACTTTCGAGTGGATCAAACAAAGAGATCGGGAAATAAGCACGGACTGGAATAATTGGTTACTAAATCCGGGGTCGACGTAGCAGTTAATGTCAACAGGGGAGGTGTGGGTCTTACGCAAAACAGCAGGGAAGGGGTGTAGCACTAAGCAAACAGGGGCTGTCTGTAACAACCCAACATTTCTAAACAATTCATTTCATATAAATTAAATATCCCAAAATCGCATCTCTAAAATTCCTTACATAACATCCAAAAATGGTTGGCGGAAACAACCTACACAACTGAGAAGTAAACTAAGATAAGCTATAGTGTCGCTACACTATCCATCCTTCTCTTGCTAACGCCCTGCTTACTTGCTAGAGTCTTTCTGTACCTGCTTACCTGAAAAGGGTTTTATTTGAAAATGCGAGGGTTAGACCATGAGGTCTAGTGAGTCCCTCCTAACAGTTATCAAAGCATTTAAACAGAATACCAATTCAGTATAAATCGTTCATAAAACAGTTTAGATGAAATCGCTTCGGATATAAGTCCGCCCCTCATAAATTGACACCCTGAAGTCACCCTAAGGTGACAACGGGTCAGTCTCATGCTGCCTTGCAGGGTCACACCGCCCTTGGCATAAACGGGAACACCCTCCCGGCACGAGCTGGCGGGCCCCTTCCCGACTTAGTCAATTTACATCAAAATCAATGTATGCATACATCCCACATAAATTTTCAAACATCAATTCATGCAATTTAAAGCATAAGCATAAAGCATGGCATTTCTCATCATATATCCGCTTTAGAAAGACATATTAAAAACCACACGTTTTAGTTTAGAAAACTCACCTGGCTTGCTTGCTCCAAAACTCCTCACTTACACTTCCGATCTCTAGGTGGAACACCTATTATATTAATAACGTACGTCATAATTCGTTCATTTATTACCCGAGTTAAATCCCGAACTCAACCCAAACTTATTTAAGTTGGTAAATTACGCTTCTAGTTCAAAATCATAATTAATGGTCCTTGCTTACCCATCCATTTGAAATGCTATACCGGATCCATTAATTTACCCGACTCTAGGTTCCCAATATAAAATTATAACTCTTGATTCTAAATATCAAAACCAGATAATGTTACTACAATTATGACCCAAACTAAATGAATAATTAAACTACCAATTACGCATTAGGCCCTTATAATATAATTGTAGACTTTGACAATAAATCAAGCCCAATTTAATAACTAAGCCCAAAAGGATTTTAGAAATCTTTCGGCCCAACAACTAAATCGGCCCAACAACTAAACTTGAACATTTCTTAACTTTGAGAATCCGTTAAACCCATAAGAAAATACTGATTTGATCAATGTAACACCTTTATATACCTTTCATAATTATACCCATACCATTTAAATCCTTAATTTTGCACACAACGACTCAATTTTATTGTTAACCAAAACAGTTTGACTTTTTATAAAAGTCAACTGTTTTAAACATAGACTTTAATCTACCATCAAAGCAACCATTAAACCCAACCTCAAACCTTCCATTTCATGTCTAAAATTAATTAATCGAACAACTAATTAGACCATGGCAACATACTAATTTTTAGTGTTATAATCCATTACTACCCTTACCAAGAACCCACATAAACATTTGATTTACTTTGACAAAACAATAAGAATCAAAACTCTATACTAATATTCTTATAGATTTCTCACTTACATAACCAAGAACAACTAAAACCTACAAATCTAGCATTACTAGCAAAAGAGAAAACACAAGGAATTGTTTTCTTACCCGAATAATGCCTCACGAAACAGGAATCGTTGCCCAACCGTTCCCCTTCTTCTTCCCTGTTTACCTCAGCCGCCACCGCCGGCGACCACTACCGGCAGCCGACTGCCGGCGCTCCTCCCTTGTCGTCTCTCTCTCTCACTCTCGCTGCTCCCTCTCTCCCGCAGCTCTCTCTCTCTCTCTCGCTGCTCTCTCTTCCTCTCGCTGCTCTCTCTGTACACACACCAAACACACACACGCAACACCATTGTTTCTTTATCTCGGTTTTCTCCTCACGAAAATACACAGGGTCCCATGGCTTCTTTCCTTTTCTTCTTCTTTATGCTCTTCTCTCTCACGATGTTGCAGGTTTCCATACAATACCTCACCCAAAACCCTAAAACAAAAGAAATGTTTCTCCTATTCTATACACAGATGCGGCGCACAAAAGGGAAGGGAATTAATTTCCCAATTTCCTTTTTCAACCTCCTAAGTTTACACAATATACACTTATAGCCCTTAACTTTCATATAAAACATATTCTTAAATTTTGGGTTATCACACTGTCCACATTAAGCCAAAACAACGGTTGTATGCGGGCAGCCCTGCACTTCGGCTTAACTGTCTTCTCAGAGCACATTTGTGCATACAGTAAGGCCTCGGTGGAGTTTTCGGATGTGCAGACAGATTGATCGTGCAGCTGTGCACAAGGCTCGCGCACAGGAGGTTTGTGCCTCACAAACAGACATGTGGGTTTGGTAGATGTGCATAGGGCTGAATACTGCAACATAAAATGTTAAGTTCTGTTTTGTTATTGTTTTAAGTTGTGGGTCAGTTGTTTGGTCGGACTCTTGTGTAATTGTTTTAAGTTTTTGATTTCGTAATGAAATTCCTGCTGTTAAAAAAAAAACATACATAAACAAAATACATTAAGGGGCTGTTTGTTTTCCACTTTTCAGCACTTAATTGCCTATTATCACTTTTTCGGTAAGACCTATTTAAAATAAGAGCGTTTGTTTTTTTCTCTAATTCAGACCCACTTTTCACTTTTTCTCCCCTGACCGAAAAAGTGATACCCTAATCACTTTTTTCTTCACTTTTCTCTTATCTCAGTCTGCTCCTCTCATTTCCTCTCCAACACGACTTCAAATCAGGGACCTCCACCGATCGATCTCCATTTGCAATCCTCGTCGATCTCCATCTACAATCTCCATCTGATCTCCCTCGTTCTATCGGTTCCATCTGCAGTCCTCCATCAAGGGATTTCTTTTATTTATCACAGCCGCACGCCATCATCAGCCCACGCCTCCATCTTCAACCAAATTGATCTTCATCCAAAATCGATCCCTGTTCGACTTTTCTACCATCTTTGTGTTCGACTTTTCTGTTTTGATTCCTGTATTCGATCTTGTGTTCGACTTTTCTACTATGTTTGTTCGACTTTTCAAGTGCAGAATTTGTTTTTCAGATATCATTTTGGTTAATGGGGTGAAGTTATAAAGGTTGAGTTGGAATGTGGAGTTATAAGGCTGAGTTGGAATGTGGATAGAGTGGTTTGGTTTAAATCTGAGATTTTTAGTCTTCATCAGATCTGTGCAGTTCTTGAACATAAACTGTAGCATTATGAGGGGCAGTTCTTCATCAGATTTTTCTAGGGTCACGACATTAGTCATTGATACCATGAATGAAAAGGGATTAGAGTTTTAAATGATGTTTATTATTGAGGGAAAAAGTTGAAGCAACAAAAACAGTGATGAGCCATGTGCAGCAGCAGCCGGAGATGTCGTCGGAGTTGCGATGGATGGTTGAGAATCTGAAGAACAAATGCAACCTAGAAGTGGAACAGTGCAAAATTCCGTCTGCTATGTTCTAATTATAATTATGTAGGTAGAAGAAGGATGAGTGAAGATGATCATATCGATGAGACTATTCTACTGAACTACACCTTTTTTGGATAGTCATAGAGATAATGAGAAGTTTGTTGGTGGAAAACTAATGTGTGCTTATGAGATTACGAATATTATTATGTGTATTGTTGGTGATCTAATATCTTGATGTGAAATTGTAATTGGTTTCGAAGTGTTGAATTGGGTGTATGAAGACGGATAAAATGATGAATAATATCTTTCAAGTTTTCTCCCTAATAATATCTTTCAAGTTTTCAGCTTACAAAAAAAAACAGTCTTTTTGATTCAGATTTCAGACTTCAGTGCCACCACTTAAAAATCAGAAGTGAAATCAGTGTTCAGACTTCAGCACCACTTAAAAAACAAACGCCACCTAAATAAATATGTTTTTCTTTTTTACAAATTATACCATTATAACCGTCTCATAAAAATCTTCAAAATGTGCACAAATATTATGGGTTTGAAGACCCCACTATTGAACGAATATTTTTCATTTTTTTGATCAATTAACCATATTGACCTTTAATTTTATACATTTGATATGCGATTTTAAAGCGAATAAATATGAACGTGAAACAAAATTATTTTTTCGAATTCTCGGCTTTAGATTCGAGATACTTCGCGCCGCATCGCGCGCGGGTACGTATCTAGTTTAAGTAAAAATTTCGAAAGTATCTTAAATTTCAAGAATCACTAATCATCAAGAGTGACGAATGAAAACCCTATTTTAGAATTGATCCATTTAAAAAAACAGCAACTTAACCATTTGTAATGGGAGGTTCAAATAAGAAAGATAAGTATCGTGAAAAGGTAATAAATGAAAGTTCATATGTGAATTAATGAAAAATCCATTTGAAAAAATATATGTAAATCCATATGTATAATCTGTAGGTCAATTCACATATGATTTTCAAATAGATTTTTCTTTTTTTTGCAATTTGTCAATGATTCACATATGAATCTTCCATTCACATTCTCTACTTGCCTTCTCACAATATTTAACTTGATTTTTTAAACCAACCCTAGATATGTAGTAGTCTCTATTTACTTCAAAAAAACATAAATTTTGGATTTCTTTAACAAGGAATTGTATTAATTTTTTATTTGTATCGATAACATTGCAATCATATTGAAAACTATGCATGTTTAACATGGAACAGCTAAAAGCCAAGATTAAAGCAGGAATGACTTGATAAAATCCCAACCCTTTTTTGCTTTTGACATTTAAACTGAAGCATTGAAGATCATTTTGGGAGGTAAAATGATGGTATTACCAGCATGGATATTATCCAATTCCAAGCAACTGCTGCTTTTTTGTTTGTTTACATTCTGAAAACACCAAATCGGGTGGGTTGAGGGGGTCGGTTCCGTGAAGCAGAGATGCAGAGTCCGAGGATTTTGCGAGTGTCCGCAGGATCAATAACCCCATCATCCCATAGTCTTGCGGTCGAATAATACGCACTGCTTTCTTTATCGTATGCCTCCACATATTTCGCCTTGCTTTTCTCTTCATCTTCCTTTGACCACTGTAAATTATATTAACCATTCATCCTTTTACTTGCATTCAAAATTTCAATTCATTCTCTCAAAACACTCATTTTTACCTGGATTCCCTCTTTTTGTTTCTTGCTTTTTTCTATCTCAGACATCACCCCAGCCGCCTGTAAACCAACCAATACCACTTACTTACTCGAAAGGATGAAAGAAATCTAAAAAACTCAGAATATATATATATAGAGAGAGAGAGAGGTCAGGTTCAGCGGAAAACCTCAAAAAAATGAAAAACTGAGGAACACCCTGGTAGCTTTTCATCTGGACGATATGCAATTGTGCATACAAATAATTTGTAAACATGCACACGTGCATAAAAACCAAAAAAGAACTTAATTTACTTGTATGCACAAGTGCATACCGTCTAGCTGAAAGGCTACCAGGGTGTTTTCCAACTTTTTGAGGTTTTCCTTGAACCTCATGAGATCGAGAGAGAACCCTAGAAAATAAAAGAACCGGTGAACTCATCTAAACCGTTAGATTGAGATGATTCAAAGGATTAGATTAAAATGGTGGTTATAACCACTTTTTCCAAAATATAAAATCATTTCCTCCTAATTTTTAAAACCGAAAATCAAAGAAAACAACAAAAATTGGAGCGAAACAAATTACACCAAAAAAATGATCACATTTTTATCTTTAATTTGACATCCATATTGATATATTTTTTCATCCGTTTTTTCTTGGTTTGGTTCTTTTATTTTTCAGGGTTCTCCCTTGATCTTTTCCATATATATATATATATATATACAGGGGACTAATCAAATGAGAACTACAAAAAGGTTGAGAACTTTCATATGTTGTTTCACATCATGAAACATTGCATTTGAAAATACAGTGTTTTTTTGCAATGTGATTATTTTGAAAGCGTATTTTGCATACTTTTTGCTTCACATTATGAAACAACACTGTACTACCACATGCGATCAGTGGTTCTCGTTTGATTATGCCCCTATATATATATATATATGTTTATTTGAACAAAGGACAAATAAAAACATATATACAATTATAAAAACTTTAATTGGCATGTATTCACAGGATAAAGAGTAAAGTACCTGAGCACCACCCATAACGCCAATTCTCGCATTTGGCCAAAAGAACATGAAGTTTGGACTATAAGCACGCCCACACATTGCATAATTTCCAGCACCAAAGCTTCCACCAACAACAATAGTAATTTTCGGTACCTACTTGTAAGTTAACAAACAAAAAGGAGAGTTGGTATCTCTTCGATTCATTTTCAGAACACCATAGTTATTTATTTGGAAAGTGTTGAAGTTTTTGGAATCAAAATCAAACAAAATCTCCAAAGGGAATTTTAAATTCACAGGACATCTTAAAAACGAATATTAAATATTTGCCACGAAAAATTAGGCTACATGTGATCTAATTTAGAAGATTGAGAAAACAAACGAACCTTTGCACAAGAAACAGCCATCACCATCTTTGCTCCAGCTTTTGCTATACCACTTGCCTCTGATTTTGATCCAACCTATCATAACAACAAACATTCATATCATTCACCATCAACGACATAACATAATATTTTGGGACAAGTCCGATGACATACCATGAACCCTGTAATATTTTGAAGGAACACCAAAGGAATGTTACGTTGACAACATAACTCGATAAAGTGGGACCCTTTTAGAGCAGATTCATTAAATAATATCCCATTGTTTCCAATGATTCCAACCGGCTGTCCAAGAATTCTAGCAAACCCTGTTACAAGAGTCTGCAAAATGCAAAGGGGATTAGCAAAATGAATAATAGTATCCTAACAAAAACTAATTTAAGTAATGATCAAAGTGATGAATTTTTGCCCTCACAGTGCCATACAATTGTTTGAATTCATCGAATTCACTTCCATCAACTATGCGGGCAATAATTGATCGAATGTCAAACGACTGCTTCAAATCAGTAGGCGCGATTAAACGGAGCTCCTTAACATCATAGACTGGCTCTTTGTAATCAGAAATTATGCCTCGTAAACCATCCATCATCCCTTCGTTCCCAGCCATGTGCAAGTTCTTAACAATATTTCTTCCTATAGAGAGTGCATGCAGTTCATCTGTGAGTATTACAGGAAACACGTAGAATTAGCATGATTCGTAGCAGACTCCTTGAAAGCATGATATAATATAATATATAAAAGGTTTACCTTGTGCAAGATAGTCTGAAACACCTGATATCTTGCAATGCACATCTGCACCCCCTAGATCTTCGGAAGATACTTCCTCCCCTGTAGCAGCCTGAAAATTGAAAACTATTCATTTAGATGGTATAAGTATAACAACGAAATATATACATATATATAGGGTCAGGTTTTGGTGAAAACCTCAAAAAAATAGAAAACTAAGAAACACCTTGGTAGCCCTTCATCGGGACGATATGCACTTGTGCATACAAGTATTCTGTAACATGCACATGTGCATACAAGTAATCTGTAACATGCACACGTGCATAAAAATCAAAAAACAACTTAATTTACTTGTATGCACAAGTGCATACCGTCCAGATGAAGGCCTACCATGGTGTTCCTCAGTTTTCCCTTTTTTGAGGTTTTCCCTTGAACCTCCCTCTAGGAAAAAACCTCAAAAAAAAGGAAAACTGAGGAACACCCTGGTAGCCTTTCATCTGGACAGTATGCACTTGTGCATACAAGTAATTTGTAACATACACACGTGCATATGCACAAATGCATAATGCACACGTGCATAAAAACCAAAAAACAACTTAATTTACTTGTATGCACAAGTGTATACCGTCGACAACAATAACTACCAGGGTGTTCCTCAGTTTTCCATTTTTTTGAGGTTTTCCCCTGAACCTCCCCCCTCTCTCTCTCTCTCTATATATATATATATATATACACTGCAAGAGTAACAGAAAGGTAACCAAAAAACGGATGTCACAAAAACAGGACTTGAACAAACCTTCACGAGTGGTGGACCTGCTAAAAATATGGTACCGTTTCCTTTGACCATGACGCTTTCATCGGCCATTGCAGGTATGTACGCCCCACCTGCTGTGCAAGAACCCAATACCAGTGCAATTTGAGGAATACCTTCTGAAGACATGACGGCCTGGTTATAGAATATTCTACCGAAATTCTCTTTGTCAGGAAAAACCTCAGCCTGTTTGGGAAGAAAAGCACCACCACTGTCAACAAGATATATGCATGGTAGTTTGCATTGAGCTGCAATCTCCTGAGCTCGTAGATGTTTCTTAACAGTAATTGGATAGTATGATCCTCCTTTCACTGTTGCATCATTTGCAATAAACATACAAAGCCTTCCATGCACTGGTCCTATCCCAGTGATAATACCCCCAGATGGAAGAGGTTCTTCATAAAGCTCATGGCCTGCAAGCTTTAATTAAATATACAAAAAGAAATAAACAGAAGATCAAGAAAGAAACAGAGTTAATAACAGATTGTTGCTTATCATATTATTCCAGTGAACATAGTTAAAAGTTATATATTTTCTGGGTATTCAGTAAGCAAATATTTCTTGGTAAAAGCTTCAGGGGAGCTTATGCAGAAAGGCACCTCCCAATTAATAAACACTTTTCTTCCATCTATGAAAAACCCTCCAAAATAAAAATAGCTCCCAATCCATAGATAATTAATTCACTTTTATCCATACAGGACCTGGTTGAAAAAACAACCAAACAACGCCTAAGTTAATCAAACCCCCAACATATATTTCTATCACTTGCTTATTTAAAACAACTTATGCCTTTATGTAAAAGTGCTTATTAACTTATGTGGTGTCAAAATGGAGTTATATAAAAAGTGTTTGGATTAGCTTATAGTGGTACTAAAACGTGATAAGCTAATAAGTTGTTATTTAGGGGTGTTTGGGATTGCTTATACATGTAAAATAACCAAAAAAAACTCATAAGTTGTTTCAGATAAGTTGATAAATTAAAATGGAATGACATATTAAAAACTGCTTAATCAGCAGTCCAAACACTAAAAACTACTTCTCAGCGCTGACAAAACGAAATAAGTCAATAAGCCCTGCAATCCCAAACACCCCTAAGGGGGTGTTTGGGAGTGCTTTTTGAGTCCAAAAGTGCTTATTGACTTATTGCTTTTGGAAAATGAGTTTTTAAAAAAGTGTTTGGATTAGCTTTTGTGGTAGAAAAAGTCAATAAGTCAATAAGTTATTTTTTAAAAAGTGTTTGGCTTAGCTTATACATGTAAAATGACCAAAAAGGACATACCTATATATTTTTAGACAATAAATATTTTTTTAGGTTAAAAAAAATTTTAGGTTACAAAAATTAGGTTAAAAAAAATATTTTGACAAAAAATATTTTTTTTAACAAATATGAGAATTTTAGGTTAAAAAAATTAGGTTAAAAAATATGAGAATTTTAGGTTAAAAAAATTGAGGTTATTTTTGTAATTTTGGTGGCCAAAAGCTGTTTTCAATCCAAAAGTCAGGAAGAGGTGACTTCTTCCGAATCGCGTTTGCAATGTAATCCAAATGGAGTTTCAAAAGTGGTTTTGCATTTGCCAAACAAGCTTTTTAACTTATTGACTTCTTGAAAAGCCAATAAGTCAATAAGTTGTTTTAAAAAACACTCCCAAACACCCCCTAAAGCAATTTCTAAATGAACAAAAGAAGAAGAAGAAGAATTAGCTTCTAACCTGGGAAAGCTCAAGAAACGAAGAAGATGAATCGAGTAAGCAATCGATTCTCTCCCTTGGAAGTAGTTTGTTCCTACTTTTATGCCTCTTTATAGCTGCAGCTCCTCCTCCTTCACTAACCTTTTTGTACAAGGAGTACAAAATCGTTACAAAAAAAGTAACTTCCTACACTACTATAACTCTACATGTACCAATTAAAATCGATACCCCAAATCCTGTATTTTGAAAAATCAAATATGTAATTTGCGCTCATTAAGTTCGCAATGATCAAAAACTTGCTATGGCAGCCTTTTCATCCTCGATTTGTTAGAAATCAGTCAAATCACACAGCTAATTTGCATTGAGGAGGAAAGAGAAAAACCTGATGGATATGAGAGTGAAGTTGAGAAATGAGGGATTCCATTTCAGTAGAGTTTCGAATAAATGAATCGGAGGTCCGATCAATACCATCTCGGAGAACATTATGTCCTTGTGGCTGGGAGCTGAAATCGCGTATGGTTGAAGACGCCATCATATTGATGGCTTTGATTGATGAACGCCATTGACATGGCGATGGTATCGAGGTCGATTTTGCACTTCTTAGTAAGAACCCTAACATTTTATCTCTAGTCCATGATGGGTGATTGAAGACGACGATATATATGCGGGCAGCAATGTAAGATAACTACAAGCAAGAGTCGTGGTGAGTTGGCTTTGCTTTCCTGCTGGTCTGTAACTCATATCCCGTTATCAATATGTATCCAATTCCAAAAGAAAAAGAACAACACATGATATACCAAAGGTAATTTAATTAAAATACCCTAAGTTAGACTTTGACTTATCAAAATACCTTCCTTTTTCCGTGATGGGAGCCTGCGATCGAAGGCAAGGACCAATTTTAACACTTTTTAAAACTTTTATATCACGGGGGAGGGGAGTGTCCCGCGGTGGATCCAATTTCTTTATCATTTTGAATTGAAATGTTACACTTTCAATCCCTATACTTATTTACTTATTTTACTTTATACCTTTTACTTTCATAATTTTAATTTTACATTTAACACATATAATCGTTTATTAACTAAAATACGTTAAAAAATACGTTTTAATTTTAACAAGTTACACAATTATAATCGTCTCTTCGATACGTTCGAAATGAGCCCAATATTGAATTTTTTTGAATTTATATATTTTAATATATATCATATACACTACATAAAAAATATTTTTTATGTTTAAAATTCATACCCTTATAATTAATTATTTAATTTATGGTACTCTTATAGTTAAAATACGTTTTATTTATTTTATTATTGATGGTCCAAGTGTAAGTATTAAAAATTGTCGGAGGCTTTGTGATGGACAGACATCGATCCTTTTGTGCATATTCTGTAACTGCAAATACTTCAACTCCAAACACACATGAATCATCATTCGCCAAATACCTATTTTCACAATTCTTAAATGAGTCCAGTGATACCAACTTGTCAAAACCCCATTTCATATTCTTCTCGTGAAACCTTGTCCTATTGCCATCCACGATATCTATAAACACATACAAATAATAATAGATTAAAACGATTTAATGAATTAGTTAATATATGATTATTATGTTAATGCGATAGGAGTGTAAAACAAAATTGAAAATACGTTAAAAAGGAATTTTAAATATAAAAAATATTTTTTATGTAGTGTATATGATATATATTAAAATATATAAATCAAAAAAATTCAATATTGGGCTCATTTCGAACGTATCGAAGAGACGATTATAATGGTGTAACTTGTTAAAATTAAAACGTATTTTTTAACGTATTTTAGTTAATAAACGATTATATGTGTTAAATGTAAAATTAAAATTATGAACGTAAAAGGTATAAAGTAAAAAAGTAAATAAGTATAGGAGGTGAAAGTGTAAATTGCAATTGAAAAAGTCACCAAAATGATGCAACGCGGGACTCCTTCGTGATCGCGGGGTAAAAAAATTTCAAAATAGACCCTGGCCCGCGATCGCGGGCTCCATCGCGGAAAAAAGGGTATTTTTGCAAAACTGAAAAAAGGTATTTTGGTAAGTCAAAGTCAAACTTAGGGTGCGTTTGGTTCGACGGATTCCGACGGAATTGGGCGAAATTGGAATGGTCAATTCCATTGACCAAATTCCATTGTGCTGTTTGGTTTGCAATGGAATGGAACTGAATTCCATGAATTCCACCCAAATAAGGAATTCACCATTCCTTTACAAAATGGATGGAATTGAATTCCATTCCATCCAAATTTGCCTAAATGACAAAAATACCCTCATTTAATTTAATACTTTAGTTTTTTATTTTTATTTTTATTTTTATTTTTTATTAATATAATTTAATACATTTAGTTTTTATTTTTATTTTTGGGTTATGTATATTATATTTTTTTACATATTAAAGTATTTGATAACTATTTTATAAAAAAGGGTATTTTGGTCATTTGCCGAAAATTCATTCGAATTCCAAAGCTATATTCTGTTAACCAAACAGACAGATTCCAATTCCTTTGACAAATTCCATTCCAATTCTGTCAACCAAACAGGTGGTCAAACCTGACAACATTCCATTCCAATTCCTTCCAGATTCCAATTCCTATGACAGATTTCATTCCTTCAGAAATCATTCTGCGAACCAAACGCACCCTTAGGGTATTTTAATTAAATTCCCTATGCTAAAAGAATCTCAAATCTCATTTAGTTTTCAAATTGAAAAGTTACGAAATAGGATCAAAATTAAATCAGACCAAAAAATCGATCATATTTTAATACGTTAATTTGATACCCATATTGATATACTTTTTCATCCGTTTTTTTATAATCTCATTTTGTTTTCAAATTGAAAAGGTACGAAATATGATCAAAATTTGAAAGAAATAAATCAGACCAAAAAATCGATCATATTTTAATACGTTAATTTGATACCCATATTGATATATTTTTTCATCTGTTTTTTGTGGTTTTTGGTTTTCCAATTATTTAGTGTTATCTAGTGAACGTGGCCATATATAGAGAGAGGAAGAATCATGTGACATTTAAACATTTTGTCAGAAGTCTCAATATCATACATGATTACATTTTTTTGAGTGTGTTTAATCATATACGATTAAGCGTCTATGTATTCGCAATGCAACATGTATTTAACCCTATACGGTAAAGATCAAGGGTGAACCTTGAGAAAAAAAAGGAGAACCACAAAAAAAAACGGATGAAAATAGATGTCAAATTAAAGATAATAAAATGATGGATTTTTTGGTGTAATTTGTTCAATTCTTGTTATATTTCGCCAATTTTGTATATAAGAAATAGAGAGTAAATAATTTTATTTTAAAAAAAAAAGGTTATAACCACTTTTTAAATCATTACCATTGGACCATCTTAATCAAACTCCTTGGATGGGTTCTCCGATCCGATTCTTTCATTTTTCCTGGTTCTCTCCCGATCCCATCCCTAATCCTATTTGTTATTAAACTTATGTATCATATGTGTCATTATATATAATATTGAGGTTTTTTGCCTTAATGCAAAATGATTAGTTTCTCGTTTGAACATGTCCATATATATATAGAAGTAGTTTTATTGGCAGACCGCACAAACCATCGATTTCATTGGTTAAGTTAATGATTTCCTCTAACCATCAAATTTAGATCAGATTGAAGATTCAAGTAATTTCTTCTGTGGGTGAAGTTTGCAGACTTGAGAAGGAGAAGTGGGAGCTAGGTGCTGTGATTAGGAATATCATTCCTTTCCTCCACCATCATGCTTTTTTCAACAACTCAAAACAAACACAATCTATGAATCACAAAATGCATCAAAACTAGTATAATCGGCAACATAACATGCCCACATTATCGAAACCAGAAGTGTTTTACAACGAATCAACGATCAAACAAGAATGCAAACAAAGCTTCATACAACAGAACTTTGCATTTGATCCACATAATCCATAACTTACAAACTGGATGCCTCTCAAAAAGAAGTTGCACACACCATCATCATCATCATGTGCTTTGCTAATCTGGTCCTGTACATACATACACACCCAGATGCAGTTAACAAGATCGCAATCCCATATGTATAAAAACATACCCGAATCTTTATATCCCCACTTCTTTTCCTCTAATCTATCATTTCTTATTTAACCCTACCAAGGTCCTGTTAATGTTCTTCGTAAGCATAGTCTTTTACTTCCCCACGGCATTTTAATCTTCTCAACTACCTGCAAACGAAACCCACCAGTTAATCACCATCTAATAGATTTTACTCTAAAACAGGTGTTAATTAAGTCTGAAATCTTATTTCAATTCTGATTAATAAGAGGCGGTGCTGAAGCCTGAAATATGAATCAATAAGACTGTTTGTTTTCGTAAACTAATAAATGTCTGAATTTGTTTTTGACCCATTCTAATATTGCAGTGCTGAACTTATATATATATAAATTTATACAATTTCACATATTTATGGGTCATCGTTACAAAATTTACATCTAAATTATAAAATTAGCATTCATTTAAACGAATTAATCGATAATAATATATTTAAATTATATAAATTTAAATTTGAAAGACACCTAATTATAGTAAATTGAGTTTTATTATAATCCAAGTGAATCGACCGAGAGAAATGATCTATTAAGGTTAATTGATTGAGAACAATAAGAGACAAATAAGAGGTTGGTTTACCCCTTACCAGATAAGGGGAAGATAAGACATAAGTGGCTCTGAAATTTTGGAGAAAACAAACGATCTGAATGGCCCTACCTCTTAATGAATCTGACATAAGAGGCTAATAAGAGTTTTTTTTCTAAAAAAAGAAGAAGACCTTAGCCTCTTAAGAGTCTGGTTTGACTTTTTTGGAGTCAAAGGATCTACTATTATGTACGTACCTGATTCTTCTGCATCTCCATGATCTCTTCCTGCATTGACAACCATTTAGCAAGAAATGCAGATAATAACAACAAAGATTCAAGCTTTTTTACGAACATGATAACGGGTAAAGATCAAACAACGTGCCTGTTTTTTCAGCAACTCGTTGAGTTCTTTAAGTTTTGCAACTTCGGCTTCCAACTCCAAAGTATAGGCCTGCGGGATCAAATCAAGAAATTATTAAATCTTAATCATAACCATTATATAAAAAATGAATATCAACTGTTTCAAGAAATCTTGAACTCACCTGCTTTCGAGCCCTGGATCTTGCAGCAGACTCTCGGTTCTTAATCATTCTCCTCCGCCTTCTCTCCACCACTTTCTCTAAAGTCCCGCTGCTTCTCCTCCCACGAATACCACCTTCGCCAAATGCATAAAACGGCGGTGGTGATGGAGTTGTGTCCAAATTACATTTTGGGATCAAATTTCTTCGAGATTTAATATTCATCACTCCACTCTCGATGCCGCTGGCTTGAACCACACTAGTCTTTATTGGGTGCTCAGATTTCCCAATTCTTGAACCAGGGCTAGCCAGTTGACCATTTAATGGTGCACTGAAGTCCAAAGCAGCTTGCTTGGGGAAAAGCGGTTGAGCCGGTGGCTGTGGTCTTGGCTGCAGATTGACTCCATTTTTACTCTCTGTGATTTGGTTAACCGTTGGTTGATTGTTCTGATTTGGGTTTTGAAACCCGAAAATGAAACTACTATTTTCAACGTTTTGGTGTGAAACATCACCAAAATACGCGCCATTTTGAGACCTTCCGGATCCTTGAACTTCATTATTTTCCGTTACTACCCTTGCTTTCATCAAGAAATCCTCTAGTGTCATCTCCCCCAATGTCATTTCCCTTTGCGGTGGCTGCTGCAAATTTGTTTCTCCAATCAATTCCCCATCTTTAAATCCACCATTATTATTATTACTACTTTTAAGCAACTCTCGCCAAACTTCATCCACCGTTTTCTGGCTAAGCGTTCTTAGTAATAATGTCAAAGATCCCTGTCTTTGCACACTCCCATCTAACCCCAAATTGGAGGTTGATGCCATTGCTTGAGTCTCTTCTATATTCTTTAAAAATTCATCCATATTCATCGATCCAAAATCCTTCCCACCTCCACCCAATGTGTTTTGTAACTCATCAAAAGTCAACGAGTATATAGAAGATTCTCGGGTCAATGGCGAATTTGACACCATTTGCCTACTGCCATTAGCCTCTGGTTGTATTGTGTCACCAAAGTTCTTGAAGTTGATAAATGAACCCATTCTTAAAATCAAGAAAACTTCAAACCCCACAAAAATTGCGAATCTATCCCAAATTGCTTTGCTTTCTTCATACCCATATGCAAGTCATTAACAAGAAGAGAAGAAAGTGAGGAAAGAATCAGAAAGCAATTAACTTTTATATAATAAAGTAAAGAATCCCAAATTAGTAACTACAGGATCTTTAGGAACCAATTATCATCTACCCAGTTTTACTTCAACCTTAAAATAACTATAAGATGGAATAGTATATTCATAAGCAAAGCATATCAAATTATCAATATTAAACTATTAATTCATTTTTTTAAGCAGAAAAAGTGTAATGATGCCCATGTTAAAGAAGTCCAGGTTTGACTTTTAAGTGAAGATTTAGTTGCTTTTTATCTCCATAAACTATCATTTTACCCATAAATTTGGATATCCACATTGAATAGAAATAGTATTTAAAATAGAAATACTTTGGGTAAAAACTAACAAATCCAAATCAAATTTGGAATTCAAGAATTGATTTTTAAGGTAAAGATATGATTAACCCCTTAATTTAATCCAATAACTGAAGATATGAGATGACTTTAAATCAATGATCTCTATGTTGCTTCAAAAGTCAAAACACCCACAATCAATACATACATACATACATACATACATACATACATACATACATACATACACATCTATGCATCAAATTACTAGCAAAGATTAACATAAGAACATATATAATCAAAATCAAAATCTTGATGCAGAGATGATTTTGATTTTCCTCTTATTGTGAGCTGACAGAAGGGTAATAAAGCAATAACAATATCCATGAACATGATTAGAATGATAGATACTTGACAACAAAGCAAAAACTTCATAATCGATCAACCAATATAAACCAAGAAACCCAAAGATCTGGATCCAAAAGCGAAGAACAATATGAACCACAAATGTTTAGACCAATCACATCACAGTAAATACAAAAGGGTTTTTAAAAAATCCAATCTTTCTTGAGAGAAAATTGAAAAAAATAAAGACAATGAAACTGGAGAGAAATATCTTGAGGGGAGTGTGGAAATTGAAGACGGTTTTTACCCTTTTTAGAGTGAGAGGGTTGAGAAGGAGAAGAGCTGCGTGTCGTTTCGTTTCGTTCTTGTTGCATACAAGTGTCTTACGCTCCTTTGAAAGGGTAAAAACCTTTGTTTGTTGAAATTTATGCAAGTTAATATTACATCTATATTCCTTTACCTTTCTACCTTTTTCTTAAATATGCCCTTTATTTATCTAAACTTATTATAAATGATCCATATTGTTTATGCTAGGAACTTTGGTACTTGTTTAACGTTTTAAGATTGTGCTTGAATCGTCTTAATGAAATGAATGAGATTGGCCGTTTGGTCTAACATCATCAATTTACTTGTATGCCTCTTCTTTTTCTAAAAATAATAATAATAATAACTTGTATGCAATGTCGAAATAAAAGGGTTTATGAAGGAAGAAAGAAGCAATTGGATGTGTGCCGACACACAAGTTTAGTGGTCTCAAGTCATTTTGGCCCAGGTTTGCTTCTATTATGCATGCACACCCATTAAGATAGCATTTTAGTCGTATTAATTTAAGTCTTCCTACTATAAACTTATATATTAACTAAAGATTTGCTCATTTCCCAACTATGTTGGACAACGATTTTGTACACCCAACATTTATTTCACTTGTAACACTTTGAAGATCGATTTTTCATTCACATGCACTTCGTTTTAGGCATGTCATATATCAAAATAAAGCTCTTGCATAGACCCATAAACATTTATTCAATTTGTGTTTGGACTCGACTTTGTTCATGGATCTGAAGCAGGCATAAAAACCCCTTTTCCCTACAAATCGTAGAGACTACAATACAAGAATCGTGACGTGGAGATGTGTTTTTGGTGTAAAGTGTCGTTGTATCGTCAAGGTAGGATCATCTGACCACCGACCTAGGGCGATGAATGTCGGTCCCAAGGTGCAAAAGTGAAAAAGGAACAACAACATGAAAATGATGTCAACTTTATTTAATTTCACATTACTGTGATTATTTTGTGTCATCGATGACAAACTTATTAGACTTGCCACCGATCATCAATGACACAAGCATGATGCATCAACAACTATCATGAAATGGTATAATTCAGTCAAAAAGTGATAACATTGAAGCCAAGAAAAGCTGCAATTAAGAGGTTTTAATATAGAAAGTTGGATTGAATATGTTAGGTTTGCTTAATGTTAAAAAGAAACATTGTGTTTACAATAATGAGCTAATATAAACATAAAAGAGGGTTCTTATTTTGAAACAAGTGTAAAGATTAGGGGTATGTTTTGTAAATGTAAATGATTACGCATTTAAATATTCGGATGAGTGAAACGTGTACCTATTGCAGTGGTGCTCTGATTTCCCGATGTGATTTATTAACCAATGAGAGAACGAAATCTGGATTAATCCTGGCCGTCAGATTCTCTTCCCCGACAAAAGAATAATTAAATTTTTCATTTTTTAAATATTTATTCACAGAGAGGAGTAGGTGAGTGGGAAACATGAAGATATGGAAATCCATCCTCTTTTAGTTCTCCCTTTTTATTCTCGAATCTCAACCGTCACTTCATATTTCTGCGGTCAGGATTGTTTGTATATCTAATATTTTATTGTCATAAAATGTAATAAATGAAATTAAAGCTTTTTATAATTACCGACAACAATAATAAGCTTTACCATGAAACTATACAAGTTAAAAAGTTAAATTTTTTAAAATGAATTACATTTAACTTCAATAAATTCTTTATTTTAGAGAACTTAACATTCATTATATTATTTAAATGTATTATCCTAATGCATTTTTTAAAAATAAATTTATATAAAATAATGATAACTCAATCTTATTTGTGACAATGAATAGAAAAATAATTTCTCTCTTCATCTAGCAAATTTTAGAGAATTCTCTGAACTTGAAGTTTTCTCTATTTTAAAGAATAATATAAATAAACTGTTAGAGCAATATAGAGAACAAAAGAGCAATTTTCCCTATTTTAAAGAAGTTGTTGAAGATGCTCTAAGTTTAAGTTAGAATAAAATAAGTAACTAGATAAGTTTATATTAAGATAATAATACATAAAACAACATATATCTTTTCTCAAATCAGACATTCAAACTTTTTGTGGTGAACATCATTTAATATCAAATACAATAGATTCATTTTAATAATATACGGTACAAACAGGTTTAATAAAAGGTATATTTTATAATCTTTATTTTACCAAAAAAAAAATTCTTAAGTGACACTTTCTAATAAACTTACTATATATTTGAAGTGTTAGAGCATCTTCAACAGCTTCTCTATAATTTCTCTAAAATAAAGAATGAAAAGTCAAAATCTCTAAAACAAAAAAATTTCAGCTCCAACAGCTTCTCTATTTTATAGAATCCATCATTACTTATATTATTAAAATATTTAATATATTTTAACAAACTTTTTAACAGTCAAACTAACTTCTAAATAAACTTTTAGCCACATTTTATATGAAACTTAAATTTCCAAAAAAAATTATAAAATGATAAATTTTGATAAATTTATACATAATGGTAACTTCCAACAATCTGCTGGAAATAGGAACCGCAGGGAATAAGAAGCTGTTGTAAATAAACTGCAGTAAGAACTAAGAACCTGCAGGAAATAAGAACTTGCATGAAATATGAATCTGTTGGAAATAGAAACTGCAGGGAATAAGAAGTTGTTGTAAATAAACTGCAGTAAGAACTATGAACCTACACGAAATAAGAACCTGTAGGAAATACAAACCTGCTGTAAATAGAACCTGGACCAAATAAGAACCTGCAGGAAATACAAACCTGCTGGAAATAGAAGCTGCAATGGAATAAGAACCTGTTGTAAATAGATACTGCAGGGAATAAGAACATGATGGAGATAGAACCTGCAAGGAATAAGAACGTGCTGGAAATATGAACCGCAAAATATATAAACAGTAGGAAATAAAAACTGCAGAAAGTAAGAAACTTCAGTAACAAACTGCAGGAAATAAGAACTGCAGGAAAACGAGCTTTTTCGTAGATGTTCAATGTTTGAGTAGATTCCACAAAACCTACTTACAATAGCATTGATTTTCACCCAACGATTTAATAATGATTTCTCGCTCCGATCTTTGTCCCAAGTCTTCTTTTCACTATAGTACTGAGTAATTCTTTTCCAAAATTGGCTCTTCTTTTGTTCATTTCCTTTGACGGGATCTAAACTATTATTCAACCATGCCGAAACAAGGAGTTTTTCTTCCTCGGTGTCAAAATTGTCAGCTCTTTGTCCTTTCTTGCTGCCACGTGCAATAGGAGTATCTTCATTATCTTCATCCAACGGTGTCTCATAATTTGCATTAGGTGATGAAAAACAAGTGGAGTCATTAGACTGGTATTGGGATAACGTTAAATCAAATAAGGAATCTGTTTCGTTGAGGTCATTCAGAAATGGGGGGCAATTGAGAAGACCGGTAAAGTTATTTGGTGAGGAGTACATCTGCAAGAAAACTAAAAAATTTGTTGGAATTCTTAATCATGAAACAGGACTAGCTGGAAGATCAAGAAAGTTGTAACACCCTAAAAATCAGGGCCAATTTGAACTTTTAAAATATCACAAAGTACATACGAATATCAACCAATCTTTTATAAAACAACAGAGGATTATTGTGAGAGTTCATTCTTACACAAAACGAATTCTCTAAGCAACCTATTAATCTAATCATGTCAACTTATAATTAGATTAACTTGGTTATCTAAGCAATCCATCCATAGCCTCCTCGCATCGTCTAAGTTCTCCGCTTATCATCAAAGGTTGAATATCAAAAGCACTCGTCCCACATCCCATTACCTCTCTAACATTGTACTTGGTAAGAACATTGAATTTGAACAATTAGGCTAACGCCTAGTGAGAACATCTAATTCAAATTAAAACATTAACAACTTGAAACTCAGCTATTCAAGCATATAAACAAACCTGTTCGCCCCCATTCTTACTGTACTCGTATTCGTATCACAATGACGGGAACATACTCGATCCATGAATATGACTAACATTCAGAAAGTCATACTTATCATATTCGCGAGCCTACTACGAATCATCAAAGATTCTAGTTTGTCAATCAAGTCTAAGGACTTACAATCAATCGCCATACCTTCTTCTTGGAATGAAAGCATAAATAGCATTTATATAATGCCTATCTCTAATCCACCGAAAGTAAGTGAAAACAACACTTACACTTCATCTAACTTACGTTTCCATATCTCAATCACGAATGGCAACTATAATTTGCATATTCCTCTATTTCAATATTAATAGTAGTTTTACCTTGCCTATTCAATCTTTCCAATGTGAATAGCAATTCTACTTTGCATATTTAATTCATTTCATATAGCCTCCCGATATGGGATTAACAATCCACATTATAGGTTATCGCCTCCTGAAATGGGATTAACAATCCACATTATAGGCGATGAATAGCATTTCTACTTTGCTATTCAGTTTATTTCATATAGCCTCCCGAAATGGGATTAACAATCCGCATTATAGGCTATCACCTCCCGAAATGGGATTAACAATCCGCATTATAGGCGATGAATAGCATTTCTACTTTGCCTATTCAGTTTATTTCATATAGCCTCCCGAAATGGGATTAACAATCCGCATTATAGGCTATCGCCTCCCGAAATGGGATTACAATCCACATTATAGGCGAACGGGAATTACCATTAAGAGTCTGGCTTATTCCACGTTTCTCACCACCTTAGAATCAATGGCCCCCAATGGGATCAATAAATCGCGATTCATAACCGGGGCCCCTGATGATTCAAGGTACACTCATTCACTATAAATTACATCATGTGGTCAATGGCTAGTATCCGGCTCCCATAAGACCGTACTAAGTTGCCCCGATGACCCGATGCCTATTTCTAGTTACAACATGAGAACAACCGTCCCATTAAAGACAAATAAATTAACTTGCATGCCTTATGGATCCATTAAAATTTTAAGTGGATATGTATAACAACATATCACCACTTCTCGTAACACTCTCATTCCTGGAACATCGAATAATCTATTATATCCTATACTCGATATTAATATAATGTGTATCAAAACCAAATCATACCTCTGGTATATACCTCTCTCGGTATATAACTTCCGGTGTATACCTCTCCCGGTATATAACTTCCGGTGTATACCTCTCATGGTATATAACTTCCGGTATATAACTTCCGGTGTGTTATAGTTCCGGTATTAATCTAAGCCCATTTCGTTTCTTTATAGTTCCAGTACTAAATCAAATTAACTACTGGAACCCAATCCATTTTCCTTAATACCGGGACTACGCTACAGAGTTATCGTTTTGCATCAAAATTACTTCTAAAAATTATACAATCCCAATTGCTGCTCAACTTAGCTTCCATTCCAAATATACCATTTCATTCAGACATTTTATATGCAATAATTGAATCAATTTCTCAACTGTTAATTTTAAAATGAAAAGGATGAACTCACCTGATGAAGTTCAACCCAGAAGCCCAATTCTTTCTCTGATTCACAACCTGATTGAGAGATGTTTCCAACTGAATAAGAACAATCTGATTAAGAAAACAAGGAGATGATTCAGATTCTTACCACACAATCACTCTCTCAAATTCTCTTTTCTTCCTTCTCCTTTCTCCTTTCTCTTCTTTCTCTCTGCTAACTTTTTCAACCGACTTCAAGAAAACACATCTGAGATATTATCTCAGATGATGATGTTTACCTATTCTTAAGGTAACCTCAACTATCAAATAATGACTAAACAACCCCTCAAGTTAATTTTCACATTAACTACAAACTTAGGTCAAAATACCATTTTAACCCTGGAGTTTATAATTACAATTTAGTCCACAACTCAGACTAAATTACAATTCAACCCCATAAATGTAATGGAAATTCGGGGTGTTACAAAAGTGGAGTTAACACTTCTTAATCTTGCCAATAAATTGTCGGGTGCTATTCCATATTGTTGGGTGAACTTGGATTCTTAACTTCAATCTTGTTGTGTTTGTGATGAGTTCAAAGAGTTTGGTGATCATTGATGTTAATCAAGTCAAAAACCTATGCCTAAGAAACATCCATCTCAAATCACCAAAGGGACGTGTTAAATAAATTTTAATTTAGGCATTTTACCGAACACTTAATATGCATGTTTAATAAAATGTTCTTATAAACACCATCAAACATCTAATATCTCATTCTTTAGAATCTTAAAGAAAAACAAAACACCAAGTCAGTAAGGTACATATCATTTCCCAAACAATAGTAGGAAAAAACAATTAGATATATAAGAGCCAAAGAAGAGAATCAAACATCTAGTGTATCCTTGTTAAAATCTTAAAGAAAAACAAAGCAACAAATCAAAAATGCACTTGGCATTTCCCAATCAAGGGTAAAAAAACAATCAGATACATCATACATTTGAGCCAAAGAAGAGATGGGAAAACGAATAATATAGTTGGTGGATCAGTATCTGGTTTGATTCCATTTTAGAAAGTCTTCAATGGCTGAAATTGAAGGAGAATTGCAGTCTGGTGATTTTTTTTAGAAGAAGCGTAGTTATGTGGGGGGAGATGGAAGGGTAATTTTTCCCTGTCTAATTTTATTTTTGGTGGGAATCCATTAAAATAATATTTCTCTCTCTTCTTTTTACTTCTTTTTAGACATATAGAGAATTCTCTATACTTGGAGTTTTTCTCATTGTTCTCTATTTTAGAGAATGGGATAGAGAACTTGTTGGAGCATTTTAGAGAACAAAAATGTGTTTTTCTCTATTTTAGAGAAGCTGTTGGAGATGCTCTTAGATGCCAAAATCATTCTAGGGCTTTCACATTATCCTTTACGTTGTGTTCTCGAGTTTTTTTTTAAGGAAAGGAACGAAAAGGCGAGGAAAGTAGGTGGAAAATAAAAAATGTTGTGTTCTCGAGTTTTTTTAAAGAGGGAAAGGAAAGAGAGGGAAAGGAAAATATTGTTGATTTTCCTCCCAAAACTTTTCGTCCAAATGTAGGAGGAAACGGAAGGAAAGGAAAGAAATAGAATAAAAAGAATTTAAAATATTTATATATTTAAACATATACCCATTAATTACATTTCATTATTAAATAAATGAGGACATATTGGTAAAGTAACATCTTTCCTTTCCTTTCTCTCATACTCAAGAACATGAAAATTTATTTTCTTTCCCTCTCCTTCCTTTTTTTTCTTCAATCTCAAGAACAAAAATACAAATATTTATTTTCTTCTCTTTCCTTTCCTTTCTTTTCTTTCTCTTCCCTTTCTCTTCTTTTCTTTCCTTCTAAAACTCAAGAACGCATCGTTAAGATAGAAGACATGTTTTTATTTAATGTTTGAGTGAATTGTGGATTTGGTCCTCGTGGTTTATTTGACTATGGTCCTCATTCTATGTTTATTATGGATATGGTCATAGTGGTATGCAATATATTGTGGCTAGGGTCCCTCAATACTAACACCGTTAAGTTTGAAAGCTTAAAGGTATCATGTGTCTTGCATATGATGGGTTTAAACTCTAATTTTGGTGTCCATGTGGTTTATAGAAATCTTTTAAAGTGGTCCCCATGATTGATTATTATTTTTACATTATTCTTTTAAAAACTAATAAAAATATAATTATATATATATACATATATTATTAAGATATATATATATATATATATATATATATATATATATTAAAAATATTATAATTTTTTAATAATATTTTCATATATATAATTAGTATTTTATTTTCTTGATCACCTTATTAACACTTTCATATTAAAAGTATATATAATATATACTTATTGAAATTATATAACGTTTAAATTTAATGTTTCGTGTCAAAATTTAAATTTAAATATGAGATCTTAAATTTATTAATCATATAATTTTAATAAATATATATTATTTATATTTTAAATATGAAAATATTGACGAGATTATCAAGAAAATAAAATATTAATTATACATATGAAAATATTATTAAAAATTATAATTTTTAATAAATATATATATATATATTAATATATATAAATATGAATTATATAATATAGTTTTATTTTTTTTAATAATATTTATTATATATATAAGAGTAAACTACACTTTTGGTCCCTGTGGTTTGGTGTTTATAACATATTTGGTCCCTATAGTTTAAAAATTACACTTTAGCCACTACAGTTTGTCATTTCGTCCGAATTTGGTCCCTCTGACCAACGTCCGTCCAATGTCAGACGTTAAGGGCAACCATGTGAGTTAAACATGAGGGTAAATCATTTTTTCCCTCACAGGGACCAAATCCGGACGTTTACTCAAACCCACCCCACCCCACCCCACCCCACGCCTACTCTCTTTCTCTCTCCTATCTTCTTCTTCCCCAACTCACTCCCTCAAAAAAAAACCACACACAAACACACTTAATACACACACACACACATATATATATATAAACACTTAACACACACACACACACACACACACACACACATATATATATATATATATATATATATATATATACATACATATATAAACACACAAACCCACTTAAACACACTAATCAAGTTTAGTTTTCAAGTTCTGGTCTTCAACTGTTCGGTATTTAACGAAATAAACCGAATGAAACTTTTTTTCTTCGGGCCATTCGTCAACTGCGTCCTTTGGAAAGCTCGTATCCGGTGTGGTTTCTACTCGAACCGATTCATTCCCGTGAGTACCAAATTCGTTTCGTCAACGTGTCCGTTAAGAACGATCTCTTTCTTCCCGTTTTCAACAGCTACGTGAGCCAACTCAGACTCCACTCCGTCGATACCCATGATTTTATTCACGATAAAATTACTTAAATAACCTTAGAAATAAGAAGACCCTGAATCAGGAAGAACGAATAGATCAGCCAAATAGACAAGATAACACCCGATTGATTAAAGAACTGAATTCAAACTTTACAAGCTCCGTAGACACCAATTTACGGAGAAATTTTTATAAATTCAAGAAAAATATGATTTTGAATCAAGAAAAAGATAAGATACATATTTAGAATCTACCATTTTTAAGCTCCATATATATATGCGTTTTTCTAAACGGACGTGAACTGCACGAAAAAGACTTGCATTTGCTTGCAAGTCGAGGGCTCCCGACGGATCGAGATCGATCATACATCATCGAGAAAACTCGCCCCTACGTAAATCCCCCCGATCCCTTTTTCATATGTGAAATTCCCAATTTACCCTTTTCGTTAACCCTTTGTCTTAGCATCAATGCTTGATTTCTTGATCGTTGCTAGGGGTATAGATGGAAGAGTAATTTGATTCATCGATCGTCGTTCTTCATCGGTTTAGAAATGCATTACTTCTCGATCCTTGACCTTTTGTTTCAACCGAACCATAAAGCCAAAGAGTCTTGAAAACACACTTTTTCCAACACGATTAATGTCTTTCGTTGCTAAACTAATCATCATGTTTATATATATATATATATATATATATATATATATATATATATATGTGTGTGTGTGTGTGTGTATTAAGTGTTTATATATATATATATATATATATATATGTGTGTGTGTGTGTGTGTGTGTGTGTATTAAGTGTGTTTAAGTGGGTTTGTGTGTGTGTTTTTTGGAGGGAGTGAGTTGGGGAAGAAGAAGATAGGAGAGAAAAATAAAGTAGGGGTGGGGTGGGGTGGGTTTGAGTAAACGTCCGGATTTGGTCCCTGTGAGGGAAAAAGGCTGATTTACCCTCATGTTTAACTCACATGGTTGCCCCTAACGTCAGACATTGGACGGACGTTGGTCAGAGGGACCAAATCCGGACGAAATGGCAAACTGTAGTGGCTAAAGTGTAATTTTTAAACTGTAGGGACCAAATGTGTTATAAACACCAAACCACAGGGACCAAAAGTGTAGTTTACTCTATATATAATTATATTTTTATTAGTTTTTAAAGGAAAAATGTAAAAATAATAATAAACCACAGGGACAACTTTCAAAGATTTCTATAAACCACGAGGACGGAAACTAGAGTTTAAACATGATGTTTTTAACCTTTCAAAATTAACTGTGTTAGTGTGATGTAATAACCGAGATCTTAATTGTCAAGATTAAAGTGTTGTGGAGAAAATTGTAAAGTCGAAAGTTCAAGGGCCAAAACTGTAAATGTTGGAATAGGTATAAAAGCCCCAACTTTTGGGCTAAAAACCCTAGAAACAATCATTTGTGTGTGTGTGGCGGCTGGAGTGAGAGCAAAGAGCAAGAGAATTCTGGTTCAAGAGCTAATTGGAGAAGGAGACATCTTCAATCTGCAATTGAAGGAGGAAGTGAGAGATTGAACCTAACCCTACATTGATTCACTCAGGTAATTCCATCTTTAATCCCTATTCTTGCTTATTTTGAGAAGATCATAGTTAATGGAATTTTAATGGGTTTTAGTGTATACAAGAGTCAATCGGCTGTAAGTTGTACAAAATAAGATTAAGTGGATTAGTAGAGTTAGAATAACCATTGTGTTTGGGTTTTGACTTGTTAATCGATTTTAAAATGGATTGATTTCAGTACTAATGATAATCAGTATCGCATCGCCATAGTTTATTGTGAGGTTCCGGAATAGGAACTCAAAGTGGATCCGAAATCTGGGTCTAAATAAAGAAGACCCAGAATTATTTAACATAGATCCGGAATTCAATTGTGGATCCGGAATTAAATTAATTAGTAGATCCGGAATTGTAGATCCGGAATTGGACTTTGGTAATAGGAACCGGAATGGACTAAAAGTTGGACCCGGAATCCAAGTCTGGATCCGGAACCTTTGTCAATGTAATAATCCGGAAGTTGGGCCTTACTTACAAAGTTCCGGAACGTGGGCATTAATTGCAAAGAACCGGAAATTGGGGCAGTGTTCTGGAATTCTATTATGGACCGGAACTTAGTTATTTTAAATTGGAATCCGGTAGGTAGTGGGCCGAAACAAAGAGACCCGGTGTTGGGCCTTAAGAAAAGGGACCCGGAACTGGGCCAACTTAGGAACCAGAATCTGACTTACTTTTGGTCTGATCCAGTGTTGTTTATGGATCCGGTATTTAGGATGATGGATCCGGTATCATCTTTTAAGTGGGATCCGGAATTTATTAGTGTTTGGGCCCAATCCGTAAGTATATAAGATGGATCCGGAATACTATTTCACTTGGACCGGTAAGCAGAGTCCATTAAATTATGATTTTTGGACTAGATGTGTAACTTACCAACTTAGATAATTTTGGGTTAAGTTCGGAAGCAAGCTCGAGTAACAATTGTTAGATTAATGATATGCGTTTTCCTAAAAATGATAGGTGTTCCACCTAGAGATCGGAAGCCTAAGTGAGAAGCCTTAAAACGAGAAAGCCAGGTGAGTTTTTCTAACTAAAAATACGTGTTTTGAACATGTTTTCAGAAGAAAGTTAATGAGTAGAATTGCCATGTTTAATTGCATGATTTTACTTGTTTGAAAGTTTATATGAGATGTATGCATACATTGTGGTAGACGTAAATTGGCTAAGTCGGGGGGAGGTTTCGCCAGTGCTCATGCCGAGGGGAGGTTCCGTTTATGCCATGGGAGGGTGTACCCTGCAAGGCAGCGTGAGACTGACTCGTTGTCACTCTTGAGTGACTTTAGGGTGCCATTTACGAGAGCAGATTTATCCGTGAAAGTTTTATGTAAAGTGCTTGATAGTTATAAAGTGTTTTTAAATGTTTTTAGAACTGTTAAATTGAGGAGACTCACTAGACCTCATGGTCTAACCCTCGCATTTTTCCAAACTAACCTTTTAAGGTAAGCAAGCAGTAGGAGGCTCTAGTAAGTGAGCAGAACAGGACGTGAGTACAGATGCAGTTAGAGACAGTGCTGCATTTATTTTAGAACTTAGAATTTTCTCAGTTGTGTATAGGTTGTTTCCGCCAACCTAGATTTTAATTCAGATGTTGAGATTTTGAGACCGATTTTTGGGATATTTTAATATTAATTGAATGCTATGCTTTATTTTAGTTTGGGTTGTTACAATTGGTATCAGAGCCATAGTTTAAGGGATTTAGGTGACCGGACGGGCCTAGACTTAAACTGTGGGAGTAGAAATCACAACTAAGAATCAGGAATGCGCTAGGAGGGCACTATCACTTGAATAAGACTAATAGGGTAGAGAGGATAGTCATGTAAAGTAGATTCGTGGTTACACCTGGCCAGTGTAATTGCGAATTTACAGGTACATGTATGTGCTTAAAATGCCTTATTATTCTTGAGCAATAGTCTTAAGTAAATTACTTTGTCGTATTTCAGTAATCAAGAATGTCTGAGAGAAGTCTGAGGAGTAGATCTGTGCCTGTGGTGGGTACAAATCCAGAGGTAGAATAAATTTGTATAGAGGAAATCTTTGAGGAGGAACCAGTGGATCCTCCGCGACAAGCGGCCACCCGTGGGAGGGGCAGAGGACGAGGAAGGGGGCGAGGCAGAGCACCGTTGCGAGCTGCCTCCCAGGCAGTTGGGACTGGTGTGGCTACCCGCGGAGGGAAGAAGAAGCCAACCACCTGTCGTGCTAAAAGCACAGGGGAACCTGAATTGCGTGAACCCCTACATCAAGAGAGTACCGCTTCAGCAGGTAGGGGAAGTCAGTCAGACAACCCGATAAGAAACCAGAATCAGGCTTTTGTTACCGAGGAGAAGTTTATAGCTGAGATGGGTAAACTACAAGATACCCTACAAGCTTTGCTGGAAAATCAGATCAAGAATTCATCAGAAGGGCGAACTAGAAGTGGGAACGAGACGAAGACTGAGGCGTCTAGCCTACCTCTGACTGTGGTAGGAAATCATTCATTGTCGACTCCAGTGGTGGTTAATGAATCGAAGTCAGTGAAAGGATGCTCATTTAAGACTTTTGCATCGTGCAAGCCTCCGTCCTTCAGCGGGGGGCGCAACCCAGTTCTGGCTTTGAGGTGGGTTTGAGAGATGGAATTAGCGTTTGATACAAGTAAGTGTGCTGAGGAAGACAAAGTGTTGTTCGCGATGTCGATGTTGAAGTCTGATGCCATCTTCTGTTGGGATATTGAGACGGGTGGAAAAGGATCGGAGGTAGCTAAGGGAACTTCATGGGAATCGTTTGTTAAAAGGTTCAAGGCACAGTTTTTCCCATTAGCAGCAGTTAAGAAACTCGAAGAGGAATTTCTGGGATTAGAGCAAGGGACGATGTCTGTCCAAGAATACACGTCAAAGTTTATTGAGAAGGCTAGGTTTACGGAGCTGTATGTGCCTACTGAGGAGAGGCGCATTGAGAGATATATCTGGGGATTAAAGAGCAGTGTGAGAGAACTAGTACAAGTGAAGGGTCCGACTACTTTCCAAGCCGCGGTAGATACTGCGGAACTTACTGATAAAGAAAAGAACAGACAGTTGACAGAGAAATCCGGAGACAAGCGAAAGTGGGAAGGACCAACCAGGGATGGAAAGAGGTCGAGTGTGTCTAGACCCGAGCTGCGGTGGGACCTAGAGCAGGAGAGAAGCCATGTGGTAAGTGCAACCGGATGCAAAAGGGAGATTGTTTGGCAGATAAAGACGGATGTTTCAAGTGCAGGAAAACAGGGCACATGGCTCGAGACTGTCGCAGTTCGAAGTCATGTTTTCGGTGTGGTTCGCCATATCACTTCAAATGGGATTGTCCACAGTTAAAGAAAGGGTCTACTGGGGGTGACGGCGGTAGTAGCGGAGAAAGAGGCAGGGAGAGAAAGGTGGAGCCGGCTCGTGCGAGAGCGAGGGCTTTCCACATGTCAGCAGAGGAGGCGGTAAATACGCCTGACGTGGTGACAAGTACTTTCCCAATTGACTCGAATTATGATAAAGTATTGTTTGATTCGGGCGCCAATCGTTCGTTTGTGTCGCCTAATTTTATTCGAAAATTGCAAGTGAAACCCAAGAGGTTGAACTTTGGGTTTGAGGTAGAAGTGGCAGATGATAGTCGAGTCTGGGTGAAAGAGGTCTATGAGGGGTGTAGCATAGACGTAGATGGTCACTCGTTTCCTTTGCGTTTGTATCCCATGGGGATGGGGGAGTTTAATGTGGTACTAGGAATGGATTGGTTAGCGGAGAATGACGCTAGCATAGTGTGTAATAAGAAGTTGATCCGTATCGCCTTGCCTGATAAGAAGGAAGTAGTGATTTACGGGGATCGTCGAGATAGGAAGTCATGTATGATTTCGATGTTAAAAGCTAGGCGGTGTCTGGGAAAAGGATGTCTAGGGTATTTAACTTATGTGTTAGATGCTAAAAAAGAGAAGAAAGAAGTAAGAGATGTGCCGATAGTCAGCGAGTACCCGGTAGTGTTTCCGGATGAGTTGACAAGTCTGCCTCCAGATCGTCAAGTAGAGTTCAGAGTAGATTTGATGCCGGGGGCGACACCGATTGCGTGTGCGCCCTATCGTCTGGCACCGGCAAAAATGAAGGAGATGATGACGCAACTGCAAGAGCTTTTAGACAAGGGTTTCATTCGTCCGAGCTCATCGCATTGGGAAGCGCCGATACTTTTTGTGAAGAAGAAGGACGGATCTATGCGGATGTGCATAGATTATCGTGAGCTCAACAAGGTAACAGTAAAGAACAAGTACCCGTTTCCGAGGATTGATGACCTCTTCGACCAGTTGCAAGGTGCGAGCTACTTTTCGATGATAGATTTGAGGCCGGGTTACCATCAGCTAAAGGTGAGAGAGGAAGACGTGTCCAAGACAGCTTTTCATACGAGGTACGGGCACTACGAGTTCTTAGTCATGCCCTTCGGCCTGACTAACGCCCCAACAGTGTTCATGGATTTGATGAACAGGGTGTGTAGCTCGTTGTTAGACAAATGTGTAATCGTCTTCATTGACGATATTCTGATCTACTCTCGTACCCGTGAAGATCACGAGGAGCATCTTCGTGCAACACTAGAATTGCTGAAGTGCGAGAAATTGTACGCCAAGTTTTCGAAGTGCGAATTCTGGTTGAGAGAAGTTCAGCTTTTGGGTCACGTAATGTCAGCGGATGGCATCAAGGTGGACCCCGCTAAGATCGAAGCTATTAAGAATTGGGAGCCTCCAAGGTCGCCATCGGAAGTGAGAATTTTCTCGGGTTAGCGGGATATTACCGGAAGTTCATTCAGGACTTCTCTCGTATAGCCACACCGTTGAGCGCTTTGACAAGGAAGAACGTCAAGTTCGTGTGGACCGAAGCGCAAGAAGCCGCATTCGAAAGACTGAAAGAGAGTTTAAGCAGCGCTCCGATTTTGTCGTTACCAAACGGATCAGAAGATTTTGTAATCTACAGCGATGCTTCTAAGATCGGGCTAGGGTGTATTTTATTGCAAAACGGGAAGGTGATTTCCTACGCTTTCCGATAGTTGAAAGAGCACGAGAAGAACTACCCTACGCACGACATGGAGCTAGCAGCGGTGGTGTTCGCTTTGAAAATATGGCGACACTACCTGTATGGATTGAAGTGCCAGATTTACACCGACCACAAGAGTCTGAATCACCTATTTGATCAGAAGGAATTGAATATGAGACAGAGGAGATGGATGGAGCTAGTGAACGACTACAACTGTGAGATCCTTCACCATCTGGGTAAAGCGAATGTGGTAGCTGACGCGTTGAGTCGGAAGGAACGGGGAGAGTCGACCAAAGTGGTGGCTTTCAGAGTCGAGGCAACTTCTAATCTCCTAGATGAAGTTAAGAGGTTTCAAGAAGAGGCGTTGCTTGAAGAGAATGTAAAGAGTGAGAGAGTCGTTGGAATCTCATCTTTGTTCAGTGTCAACGGTGGTGGGTTGAAGTGTATGAAAGACCGGGTATGGGTTCCCAAGTTAGGGAACTTGAGAGTAAGCATCTTGAAAGAAGTGCATAAGTCGCGATATTCTATGCACCCGGGAACGAACAAGATGTACCGGGACTTGAGACAGTTCTACTGGTGGCCGAGAATGAAGAAGGACATCGCTCATTTTGTAGAGCGATGTGTGACGTGTTTGAAAGTTAAAGCAGAACATCAACGACCATATGGAGAACTTCAGTCTACGGTGATACCCGTGTGGAAGTGGGACAACATCACCATGGATTTCGTTACGAAGTTACCAAGGACTCCGAAGGGTAACAATGCGATATAGGTGATTGTGGATATTCTCACTAAATCTGCGCATTTCCTACCAATCAAGGAGTCAGATTTGTTAGAAAAGCTAGCCCGATTGTACATCAACGAAATCGTATCTAGACACGGAATGCCGCGGTCCATCGTGTTTGACCGTGATAGCCGGTTCACGTCAGCATTTTGGAGAAGCCTCCAATGAGAGTTGGGTTCGCAACTGAAGTTAAGCACGACCTATCATCCTCAAACGGATGGACAAAGCGAAAGAACTATCCAGACCTTGAAAGATATGCTTCGGGCATGTGTAATCGATTTCAAAGGGTCGTGGGAAGTAAACCTACCATTGATAGAGTTCTCGTATAATAATAGTTACCACGCGAGTATCCAGGCAGCACCATTCGAGGCATTGTATGTACGGAAGTGTTGTACGTCGTTGTGTTGGAACGAGGTGGGAGAAAGACAGTTAGCAGGTCTAGAGATTGTACAACTGACAGCGGATAAGATAGAGCTAATCCATGAAAGGATGAGGATCGCGCAAGATCGACAGAGAAAGTATGCAAATAGAAGAAGGAAGCCTATTGAGTTCCAAGTAGGCGACAAGGTAATGTTAAAGGTCTCGCCTTGGAAAGGGGTGGTAGGCTTTGGAAAGAAAGGGAAGTTGAGGCCGAGATACGTGGGGCCATTCGTTATTGTTGAACGAGTCGGGGCCGTGGCCTACAAGTTAGATTTGCCAGAAGAGTTAAGAGGAGTTCAACCGACATTTCATGTCTCGAACTTAAAGAAGTGTTTGGCGGAAGCCGATGTGGCTGTACCTTTAGAGGATATCAGCGTTGATGAGAAGTTGACTTATGTAGAAGAGCCAATAGAAATCGTGGACAGTAAGGTTCGCAAAACAAGAAACAAAGAGGTCCGGCTAGTAAAGGTCCAGTGGAGGTATCATAAGGGACGAGAGGCAACTTGGGAAGTAGAAGCGGATATGAGGTCCAAATACCCTCATCTTTTCGATAATGGAATTCCGGGGACGGAATTCTTTTGAGGGGGAGTGTTGTAATAACCGAGATCTTAATTGTCAAGATTAAAGTGTTGTGGAGAAAATTGTAAAGTCGAAAGTTCAAGGGCCAAAACTGTAAATGTTAGAGAAGGTTGTTGATCCAAACCCTCAGTGATTTGATAATGACTCTTTTAGAAACACTTAGTGAAAATTGTAAGTAAACAATATGTATTAGAGTTTCACTATCGCTGATAAGTACTATGACTTTTATAGTACTGCTGATAGGAAACTCGTGTTCTTTAGATTAGATTTTCAGCGGAACTGTTCATCCATAAGCGCTGAGCCTGTTCAGTCTTGTTGATGATCGCTGATAGTTTGGTTGTTTACTTATGATCCCTGAAGACAAGTTTCACGTCAATAAAGGTTCTACGCTGAAGTCGAAGATCAAGCCCAAGAACCAGCGACAAAGTCTACTAATGAACTGATGCGGATATCAACGAAGCCAAGATTTGTCCACTCAACGTGAAGTATCAAGTAGAAGACTTTAGCAATCGCTGAGCTTTATCACTCGTTGATAAAGTACTGTTCAACGAACGCTGATAATGAGGTCTACTCTACAAGTTACTTTTGTCTTTTCCCCTTGCACGTCTCCGTACGAAATGTCAGAACGGACATCCCTTCTGTCCAGAAGCGTACAACCAACTCTGATTCTACATTGTATACCATGCGGCTACTAGGTTGTCTACAAAGGTCAAACCATGCAACCAATTAGCTGCTGCCACGTGTAAAGCAATACTGAAATGCATTAAATGCATGCAGTATATAAGAAGAACCCTACTTCAGGATTGAAGTGCTCGGCCATCTTCTTCTTTCTCTCTTAGTGTTAGAATATTATTCGTAGTATTCTTATCTCCTTTCTGTCTTAATTCTAGTGCAAGAAACTTAGTGTTCTTAACTTGTTTATATTAGGCTTAGTCCTTAATCTTGTTCCGCAACAAGTTGTAAATTGTTTGATTATATCAATAAACAATTTAGAAAGTAAAAATCTGTGTGTTTGTATTCAACCCCCCCTTCTACAAACTTGTATAACCCTCTCGGGACCAACAAGTGGTATCAGAGCGGATTTGTTTAATCTCATAAACAAGATCTTGTCTGTACTAATCTTTTCTCTTCCTTGCTATTTCTTAAAATGGCTACCAACACAAACACTAACTATATTGACAATGGTTCTCTTGCTAAACCCCCTAGATTCTCCAGAGATAACTTTAATCTATGGAAAAATAGGATGATACTCTTTTTAGAAGGTGTAGACCCAACTATACCTTATTACATCGAAAATGGTCCATACATCCCTGTAAGAATTGATCCTGAGGTTCCAGCCGCTGAAAATAGAGCTGCTATTCCAGAAAGATTGGTTCCTAAGGAAATCCATATGTGGACTGATGAAGATAAGAAGAAAGTGGCTCTCGACACCAAAGCTAGATCCATTCTTTCCATGGCTCTTCCTGACGAAGTCTACCATTCCATCATGAACCTGAAAACCTCCAAAGCCATGTGGGACACAATCTGTGTTCAGTATGAAGGTACGTCTGAAGTCCAGGACTCACGAAAGATCAATCTGGTAAGACAGTACGAAAGCTTCATTTGTGGTAAGAATGAATCTCTCTCTGAAGTTCACCAACGCTTTAACTGCTTAATAATTGATCTGAAAACTGTTGGTAAGGAATATTCTAACTTTGAAATTCTGACAAAGTTCTTAGAATGTTTACCTGAAAGCTGGGACATTTATTCAATGTGTCTCAAGCTATCAAAGGATCTTAAATCTATGACTCTTTCTACCTTATATGGCAGGATGCTTAATCATGAGCAATCAGGTCATCTTAAGAAGAATCTTGTAAAATATTCCAAAAGCACCCATGTTGCTTTAATCTCAGAGTCACCTTCCACTCAGCGATCTACTATCACTATCACTGAGTTGGAGACTAACTCTGAATGCTCATAAGATCCTGATTCTTCAGATCTTGATGAATCTATGGCTCTCATTTCTAATAAGCTCAGGAGATTCGCCAAAAAGAAAAATTTCAGAAAGAACAAACCTCTCGCTATTACTGACAAGCCAAGATCATCAACTCCTATTGATAAGGCTACTGCTACTTGCTATAACTGTGAAAAGATAGGACATTTTGCTAGCGAGTGCAGGTCAAAGAAAGTTTCTAGAACCTAAGCTTTCTCCAAGAAATCCTCTAACCCTAGGTCTAGAGATGACAAGTACCAAAAGCTGAAAGAAAGGTACGCAAAGCTGAAAGCTTTAAGAAGAAAGGCAAAGGCCTGATGGCTGATTATGATTGGGCTGCTTCTGACGAAGAAGAATCATCTGACTCTGAAAATGATGATGAAGCCAATCTCTGTCTCATGGCCAAACTTGAAGATGAGGAAGAAAATTATGACATTCCTTCTACTTCAACCTCTGCTACTAAGATATCACCTTCCTTCTTTACCAATATTTCAAATATTGATGAAGCTGATAGTCTTCGAAAAATCGATCTCCTGACTATGAGTTTATATGATGCTATGAATGGCAAAACTGTTGTTGAAAATCAAAATATTGATCTCGCTGAACAACTTAAAAACTGTCAACTTCAAATAGAAAACTTTCTAAAATTAAAGAAGATTTTAAAGATCAAGTTCATATAAATCAGCTAGTCAAAATCGAGCGCGAAGAAGCTATCGATGCATTAAAAGCTGAAAAAGCTACTGTTGATGGATGGTATAAATCCTCAACAACGATCACTGAGATAATAAAGTCTTAGATTCCCCTGAGTGATAAACGTGGTCTGGGTTACAAAGCTGATACTCCAGAACCAACCACTGATCATTCCATGCTTAAATTTGGAATGTTCGTATCCTCTATCCCTGACACTTCCTCATCTCAGTGTTCATCTTCAAAACCTCCTATCCCTGAGGAAAAACCTACCTTAGTCTTTAAAGATAAATGTAAAGGAATCGCTTTTTACCAAAAAACTCAGAAGGGTACCTTTGTACCAAAGCTGAATGCTTCTAAAGCTTCAGTGACTCATCCCTTTACTTCTAAGAACAAGATCCCTGGATTTATTCAGCGATCTACTCCTAGAATCAAAGTGGATGTTATTGGTAAGAAATCTGAAGAACTGATAGTTCCTCCTATTTCCAATGCCAAAGGTATACTTGGTGCTGGCCCTGCTCATTTAAAACTTACGGCTCAACATGCAAATGTTCCTAAAGCTACTTTTAGTTATAGGAAATGTTATCACTATGGACTTACCAATCATATTGCTAGTAAGTGCCCCACAACCACCAAAGCTGAAAAGATAGCTAAGGTGAAGATCAATGCCCCCAAGGCAAAGAAGACCACTGAGTTTAAGAAATTAACCAAAGTGAAGACTGACACCAAAGCTGAATCTTCAAATGCTGCGAAGACTGCTGAACCTTCCATCCCATCTATCTCAACTGACAAGGGTGTACACATGATGAAATGGGTGCCCAAGTCAAACTAATCTTCCTTTGTTTGCAGGTTAAGAAGGGTATCTGGTATATCGATAGCGGATGCTCTAGACACATGACTGGTAAGAAGAACCTGCTCACTGAGTATAAGGAAGAGAAAGGCCCCTCTGTGACTTTCGGTGGAAATGGAAAAGGCTATACCCGAGGTTTCGGTGTACTATCTAATGGTACAACAACCTTTGGAAGAGTTGCATATGTTGAAGGGCTGAAGCATAATCTTCTAAGCATTAGTCAGCTCTGCGACAAGGATAACAAAGTAATCTTTACAAAGGAATCCTGCTTTGTCACTGACAAAAAGGAGAAGATAGCTCTCAGCGGTTATCGTATGGAAAATGTTTACGTTATAAACATGGACTCTACAACCACTGAGAACTCATGTTTCTTCTCAAAAGCCTCATCTGACGCCAACTGGTTATGGCATAAGAGGCTCTCCCATCTCAACTTCAAGACACTGAATACTCTTTCTTCTAAAGAGTTGGTTACTGGTCTACCTCAACACTCATACGCTAAGGAGTCCTTATGTTCAGCGTGTGAGAAAGGGAAACAAACAAAAGCTAGTTTCAAATCTAAGCAAGTTTCCTCAGTGTCATCTCCTCTACAACTTCTCCATATGGATTTGTTTGGCCCTGTTAACAAACAATCCATCGCTGGAAAGAAATATACACTGGTCATAGTTGATGAATTCTCTCGCTATACCTGGGTAATGTTTCTCCGTTCTAAGAGTGACAACCCTGAAGAACTCATCACCTTTGTCAGGAAAATGGAAGTCTTGAATAACATGACCGTTCGCTCGATAAGGAGTGATCATGGGACTGGATTCAAAAATAGTTCTCTTGATTCCTTCTTTGAAAGCAAGGGTATCTCTCACAACTTTTCCTCAGTGAGAACACCACATCAAAACGGAGTCGCTGAAAGAAGAAATAGAACTATCATTGAAGCTGCACGTTCAATGCTCAACGATTCTCATCTACCTACTCAGTTTTGGGCAGAAGCTGTCAACACTGCTTGTTTTACGCAAAACAGGTCGCTGATAGTCAAAAGATTCAAAAAGATAGCCTATGAACTCTTCCATGGGAGAAAGCCTTCAATTATCTTTTTCACATCTTTGGATGTCAGTGTTTCATACTGAATAACAGAGATGTCCTTGGAAAGTTTGATCCTAAGGCTGATGATGGAATCTTTCTTGGATATTCTTCTATCTCCAAAGCCTTTCAGAGTCTTCAATCGAAGAAGACAGGCTGTTGAAGAAACTATTCACGTCACCTTTGACGAATCCCGTTCAGCGAATTCTCGACCTTCTGCTGATACTGAAGAACTGAATCAATGGATGTTTTCTCATCTTGGTGATTCAGAAGATATTCCCACTCCTCATACTCATCCCGTTGAAGATGATGGTCCTACTATCATTCCAAACATGCAGACTAGTGAAGCTGAAACTTCATGGGTCTCAGCTATTCCTTTAAACACTATGCCTGCTTCTGAACCTAATGTCTTAGACATACCATCTACTTCACAGCAATCAGTGAATGAAATGACATCTGCACATATTCCTCTCTTGGCTGATATACCAGAAGTTGTTGAAGCCTCATCTTCAGCTCCTCCAGAAGTTCAGATTGAGTCAGCAAATCATGCTCCGGCTCAGCGATGGACTATTAATCACTCTATTGATCAGATTCTTGGTGATCCAAACGCTGGTGTTCAGACTCGTCGAAGTGCAGGTAACATTTGTTTATGTGTTAACTTTATTTCTCTGATTGAACCAAAGAAATAGATGATGCCCTCAGAGATCCGAACTGGGTCAGCGCTATGCAAGAAGAGCTGACAGAATTTGAAAGAAACAAAGTTTGGAATCTCGTTCCAAGACCATCTGACAATTCAGTGATAGGCACTAAATGGGTCTATCAAAACAAGTTGGATGAACATGGAACTGTAACCCACAACAAGGCTCGACTTGTTGCTCAGGTATACAGACAAGAGGAAGGCATAGATTACGACGAAACTTTTGCTCCTGTAGCAAGACTAGAAGCTATTCGTCTATTCTTAGCTTACGCTGTACACAAAGACTTCAAAGTTTATCAAATGGATGTCAAGTCAGCGTTCCTCAATGGAAAGCTGAATGAAGAAGTCTACGTGGAACAACCCCCAGGATTCTCAGATCCTAAGCATCCAGGTTATGACACTCTCTCTACTTATCTCCATATTGAAAATTTTGAGCGAGGTAAAATCGACAAGACTCTATTTTTCAGTAAAGTAAAAGGTCATATTATTCTTGTTCAAATATATGTCGATGATATTGTTTGGGTAAAAATCCACCAGCCTCGACCACGACCAAGACGTTAAGGACATTTATTACACTTCTCTTGTAACAAAGTTAAATCGTCAACACTTTATCCTTGGACCAAAGCTATGATCGAAAGTACCTCTCGACACTCGACCGACGTGTGGAAATACACGACCTCGACTGACTAACATGCGACATTTCTATTATGTTTTCATCGTTTAATGCAGGTCAAACTTCACTTATGATCAACGACTATAACCGACGAGATAAGTTATGAGCATTCAAATCAGCAAACCGTTACGACAGTTACATGAAGCATTCATGAAGCCATTAAACACACTCGAAGACTATAAATACAAGGACAAATCTATCATTTGCATACAATCTATCATCACCGAACTCAAGAATCACACTGCGTACTCAAGAACATCCGAAGCAAAGGAATTTCTCTCCAGTGATCGCTCTCGACGCACGACTTACACTCTCGACCAGCAGTCTTAGCACACGACACACTTGTTTTCCATTCGATACACTTGTTATTTTTACATTTCAAGTCATTTGTATTGTAATCATTGTACGATCGACACCTGAAACACAAGGACATCTCCCCTGTTTGGCGACCATAGTGCAGCGACAACTTCCACAGTCGTCCGCGGGTTTTTTCCTCGTTGAGGTTTTTCCCGCGTCATCAAAATCTCTGTCTCTTTACAATTCTTTGTCCTTGTCGCACGCTTTGTCGTAAGATTCCTTTCTTTAGTTGTTAAGCTCCACAATCAACCTTAAGTTATCCTTTTGGACGATTTTTGGCATTAACAGTTTGGCGCCCACCGTGGGGCCCCATCTAGAGAAAATCTTTGACAAACGTGCGTCCTACTAACGGTTTCTTGTAGTCTCTTTTATTTTCTGTTTCAGGAAAATGGCAGCATCTGGAAATCAAGAGCATGTCATTGCCCAGATGTATCAGGAGTTAGAAGTTGCGCGGAATCAAATCAACGCCATGGATGAGCAAAGTCAAAGAGCAGTTAAGGAAATCGAGCGGCTAAGAAATCCCTTCGGGCCTCAGGGTAGTCCTAGGTCATTCGTCCAAAATCCAAGTCCAGGATCATTTGGCCAGAGCGGTCCTAGGCCATTCGTTCAGAATCCGGGTCAAGGATCGCACGGGCAAAATCCAGGGTCCGCTCCTTTCATGCGGAATCCAAGACCAGGACCATTCGGTCAAAATCAACATCCAGGTCCATTCATGGAAAATCAGCAACCGGGGGCGTTCAATCCAAATCCCCAATTCGGGACGGTTCCTCCTCAGCATCTGAGACCGCCACTCATGAATAATGGATCGCAGCCGTTACTGAATTGATCGCAGCCGTTTCAGAATGGGTCGCAGCCATACTCAATCCCTTTCAACGGGGACGGCAATGGTTCGTCCTATGGCAATGGCACTAGTTCAGAAATCGACCCTCTAGCAGGTACAAACCCCGATCCTAGTGACCCCGTCACCCAGCGGTTGAAAATACTAGAAGACCAGAATGAGCGTGTCCTGTCTCTGCTCGCTAAGCTACCCGGGGCAGCCGTGCCCGTCGACGTCGAACCCCGTTCAGGATTCCAAGCGTCGCCTTTCATCGACAAGATTACGACAGTCGACGTCCCGAAGAAATTCAATATCCCCGCCTTCACACCCAAATATTCGCGGGTGACCGATCCGACGGAGCACATTGCGCAGTATAAACAGCTCATGTGGACGGTCTCGATCCCACACATGTATCAAGAAGTATGCATGTGCAATAGTTTTGGGGCGACTCTCACTGGTCCCACCCTCCAATGGTTGATCAATCTCAAACCCAAGTCCATCGGATCATTCGCTGAGTTGGTCAACCAATTCTCCCAGCAGTTCGCCAGCAGTCGCAAGATGGAGAAGCAGACCAGTGACCTGTATTATGTCGTACAGAAAGCTAATGAATCTATCTGAAGTTATTTCAACAGGTTCAACGCAGAGATGATCAGTATCCGCAATTGTGACGTCAAGACCGCGATCGAAGCTTACAAGCGTGGTCTGGACGACAATTCAGGTTTGTATACTGATTTGACCAAGTATCCCCCAGAGAATTTCGAAGATGTTCGAGCTCGAACCCTAGCGTATATGAGGGTAGAGGACGATGTTGCCTTTCGACGCAAGCATACCGACGACAAGAGGTCGTTAGGTTTGAAGAAGCCAAAGTTCAAGACAAAGGCAGTATCCAGGCCAGAGCTCACACGCCAAATCTCGAACGTCCGGTTCAAAACAAAAGTGGAAGCCAAGACCACGACCAAATTTCCTCAGTACCCCAAGATATCCTCCTATGGATTCAAAGGATCCACTAAAGACTTGGTCGAAGCGCTGAAAACCGCCCAGGCGACCATCCGTTGGCCAAAGAAATCTGACCAAGACGACGCCAAGAAAGACAAGTCGAAGTGATGCGACTTCCATATCGACCATGGTCATGCGACAGATGATTGCATAGCTCTCAAGAAGGAGCTAGCGTATCATGTCCCGAAAGGAAACCTCAAGGATATCATGGACGACGTCGTTACTCCAGCTAGCGACGTTCGACCGCCAACCCCCGAGCATGCTAAGGTCGTCAATTGCATCACTGGTGGGTCCGATGTATGTGGTTTGACGTATTCCGCAGCCAAACGTCACGCCAGTCAAGCGCCTAACGATCGGCCTATCCCGCGTTCATCGAGACCAAAAGAAGATCTGGAACTAGAAGCTATGAAGATCGTGTTCAATCAAGACGACCTCGGCGATTCGTATCAGAAACATCATGACGGGTTGATTATTCAACTCACGATTGGTAATTGTTTAACCCGACGAGTCTTGATCGATGGAGGCAATTCAGCGAACGTCATCTTCCTTGATACCATTAAGGCCATGGGAATCGACCGATCGGAAATCACCCGATGCTCGACGACCTTGGTCGGTTTCAATGGAGAAGCGACAAGTACCTTTGGAGAGATCATCTTGCCAGTCTATGCCGGAGGAATCAACAAGCAGACCAAGTTCAGCGTCATCGATTGTGCGTCGGCCTATAACATCATCTTAGGTCGACCATGGATCCATGAAATGAAAGTCGTTCCCTCGACATATCACCAGATCATGAAATTCCGTACGCCGTGGGGAATCCAGGAGATAAAAAGTGAGCCAAAAGTCGCTCGTGATTGCTATAAGACCACTCTGAAGCCGCGAAAATAGACCGTCTATTGTGGCGACTCACGACGACATACCCTAGATCTCGTGTATCGTCTTAAAATCGCCACAAGGGGGAAAGATGGTATCAATAATCAAGACGCCCCACGTAGTTGGGACGCGACGCATCAGAAAAGGTACGTCTTCTAAGCCCTTTTCTATTTTTTCACACGATTTTTTCACAGCGACGAATACTGACTTAAGCATCGGAGGGTCGTTGATTAGCCAACGACCAACCTATGACATTGTTTTATCGCAGGATCGCATGGTACTAGTTACTAAGTCTTCTATACGAATTTAATTTCGCAAGGTCACACGACATAAATGACCAAGTCTGTGACTTGCTTATTCTGCCACAGGGACACACGATCCAGGAACATCGTACGATTTAATTATACGATCGTAATACTCAACAGTCACCTGATCTAAGTTTCTGAACTTAGAAAAATTTGTATGATCTGTATGAGCACATCGATTACATATGTTTTCTAATGCGATTCGAACACATGACTTATATCTTAATCGTTATATCGTAATGAATGCCTTAGTCGCATATACTTATGTTTGCCAATGTGATCTCAAAGTACGACCACCTTACGACTTGTGTGACAGTCTTTGTAATTGCAATAGGTGCCTAAGTCGCATGATTCCTTGTTTACTTAACGAATTCTACAAGTTAATACTATACTTATTAGCAAGTCGTATGGATTGAAGCAATGTGTGAAATGTAAACAAGAGAGTAAATTTCATTCATAAACGAACAATTACATCAGATAACTCGATCACTAACGATCGAGCAGGAAGATAGAAGTTATACAAATGGATCCTAAGGCTGAGGAGGAGCGTCGGTCGCATTAGACGTGTCGGTCGCATATTTTCCCGAGGCCTCGCCCACCTCTTCCTCTTCGGCCTCCTTCTCGTCGTCAGAATCGAGATCTCTTGCGGACCTGACTTCTTGCAAAAAGTAAACAAGCTCTACCGACGCCTGGGTCAAAGGATTTTTTCCTGACAAATGTTGCCTCATTATGGCAGCTCGAGCGATCAGACGAGCCAGGGCAAAGGTAGACGCAACCTCTTCCTTTAGTTTTCCTATCTCCTTCTCCAGACTAGCCACCTTAGCCTCGGAATGCTCAACTTCCTTCTCCTTCGTGACCAAGGACTCCTTCACCTTGATCAACTCCTCCCTTTGACCATCAATCATTGACAAGGATTGCTTTAGACGATTGTTTACCTCGTCTTTCGCACGACCGACAATCTCCAATTCCTTTTTGGCCTCGTCGAGCTGCCGGGACATAGCCTCTTCATGTTCTACGGCGACGTTCGCCCTGGCCAATGCCGCGTTCCCCCTCTCATGGACACAAGATACCAGATCCTTAATCTTCTCTTTTTCCGCGCGCAAGGCAAGAGAAGATTGAAGTGTCTGTATAAAGGTATCACCTTCCTTCTTTACCAATATTTCAAATATTGATGAAGCTGATAGTCTTCAAAAAATCGATCTTCTGACTATGAGTTTATATGATGCTATGAATGGCAAAACTGTTGTTGAAAGTCAAAATATTGATCTCGCTGAACAACTTAAAAACTGTCAACTTCAAATAGAAAAGCTTTCTAAAATTGAAGAAGATTTTAAAGATCAAGTTCATATAAATCAGCTAGTCAAAATCGAGCGCGAAGAAGCTATCGCTGCATTAAAATCTGAAAAAGCTACTGTTGATGGATGGTATAAATCCTCAACAACGATCACTGAGATAATAAAGTCTTAGATTCCCCTGAGTGATAAACGTGGTCTGGGTTACAAAGCTGATACTCCAGAACCAACCACTGATCATTCCATGCTTAAATTTGGAATGTTCGTATCCTCTATCCCTAACACTTCCTCATCTCAGTGTTCATCTTCAAAACCTCCTATCCCTGAGGAAAAACCTACCTTAGTCTTTAAAGACAAAGGTAAAGGAATCGCTTTTTACCAAAAACCTCAGAAGGGTACCTTTGTACCAAAGCTGAATGCTTCTAAAGCTTCAGTGACTCATCCCTTTACTTCTAAGAACAAGATCCCTGGATTTATTCAGCGATCTACTCCTAGAATCAAAGTGGATGTTATTGGTAAGAAATCTGAAGAACTGATAGTTCCTCCTATTTCCAATGCCAAAGGTATACTTGGTACTGACCCTGCTCATTTAAAACTTACGGCTCAGCATGCAAATGTTCCTAAAGCTACTTTTAGTTATAGGAAATGTTATCACTGTGGACTTACCAATCATATTTCTAGTAAGTGCCCCACAACCACCAAAGTTGAAAAGATAGCTAAGGTGAAGATCAATGCCCCCAAGGCAAAGAAGACCACTGGGGTTAAGAAATTAACCAAAGTGAAGACTGACACCAAAGCTGAATCTTCAAATGATGCGAAGACTGCTGAACCTTCCATCCCATCTACCTCAACTGACAAGGGTGTATACATGATGAAATGGGTGCCCAAGTTAAACTAATCTTCCTTTGTTTGCAGGTTAAGAAGGGTATCTGGTATCTCGATAGCGGATGCTCTAGACACATGACTGGTAAGAAGAACCTGCTCACTGAGTATAAGGAAGAGAAATGTCCCTCTGTGACTTTCGGTGGATGTAAAGCCCGTATCCCGGTATGTAATTTCTTTTTATTAATTCTTTTCTTTTAAGTTTTATTTAACGGGGTTTCCATTAACGGGGTTAGAAGATTTGGACCTAATTGTTAAACATGTCAAAACGTTGGTTAGTTTGCGAGAAGGATGTAGTTGAGGGACTAATATTGTTAAAAGGCCAAAGTAGTGTGTTTGGCCCATGCAAAACCCAAACCAAGTCCAGGAGGTGTTTGTGTGTTGTTTCGTGACTTAGCAATCAAGGAAAGAAGTGAGAAGAAAAATAAAACCCTACGGCTCCCTCCTCCCTCACGTTCCTCTCGATCGAAACCCATTCCCCTCCCCTTCCCATTGTTGTCGTCGGCCGAAAGAGAAAGAGAAAAGAGAACCGAGAGTGAGAGTGGTGCGAAGAGAGAGAGAATTCGCCGGAGGGAGAGAGTTCGCCGGAGAGAGAAAGACGCCGGAAAGAGGAGAGAGAGTCGTCACCGTTTCTGCCGGAAAAGGGTGGAGGAGAAGTCACGTCGAGGTAATCCCGTGTTCCCTTCGTTTTCGTTGTGGTTTCGTTGTCCGAACGCCGTAAACCGCCACCACCACCGCCGCTGCACGCCGCTGTGGTGGCGGCAGAGGGGTGGGTGCAGGTGTGTGAAGGCGTGCGGGTGTGTGTGCGGGGGTGTGGTTGCGGTTGAGTCGGGATGGGCGATGTTGGAAGGTTCCGCCGGAAGGTGTTACCGTAACCACCGTCGCCGCCGCCAACCACCACCACCGCCGGAGGCGGCAGTAGGTGGTGCACGGCTGTTGACCAGCCTAGTATGACCTCTCCAGTAAGCTTTTAGGCTTTCCGGGTCTGTTTGGATTAAGCCATGACTTATTAGGTTAATAAGCAATATTTGTCATTTCATGTGAAATTCATAGTTTCTGCCACTGTTTTGTAAAAGCCATAACTTTTTCTAGGAACATCGTATTGGGGTGAAATAAGTGCTAAAATTTTCCATTCTGAGTCTAGTAAGTTTCATATGTTTTACGGAAAAACCAGTTCGGACCATAGCTAGTGTCAAATTGTCGTTTTGTACTGAAAGGTCCTGTTTTTCGCTGTTCTGCAAGTCGGCTTTGTAAAATCCATATTAATTGTAGAAAAATCGTTAGAGCGCGTGCGATATGTCCCTGGAACCCTAAGACATGGGACTTTGTATTTATGGAATAATATTTCTGGATTTATCAGTTTATAAGGGGTTAAACAGGTCCCGAACAGACCTGCGTTTTTAGAGTAAAAGCTGGAATATGTAACTTATAATCTAGTAGTCGTGGTTTTGGGTTGGGGTTTCACTTTGACATTTGTTATCACGTAATTAGGTGGGAAAAGGTGAGTGAAGTTGGCCGGCTTGTGTTGCGGTTGCGGATACTTGCGTTGCTTTAAGGTGAGTTCTCTCACTGCGTAGACTAGGAATTACTTATATGTCGTGTTAGTTCTGCGTGTTATTGTATGCTTACGTGAACTAGTTGTGGTGTGATAGCTAGTTGTAAATTATATAATATGTGATTGGCATGTGTTTTGTGTACACCTCGGTGGGACTGAGGGGCTCGGGGAGACCGAGGGCTCGGTGGGACTGAGCTAGTATGGATATCATTTAATGTGAACTCGGGGAGACCGAGGGCTCGGTGGGACCGAGGTATGTGATTACAGTGTTGTGTGAACTCGGGAAGACCGAGGGCTCGGTGGGACCGAGGTATGTGATTACATGTTTAAACCTTGATTTGTTTCTATACTTGTAATTGAGGTGTTATTTGCCTACTTGCGAGTAGGGGCGATATGTGTGTGATTGCTACCTGCGTAGGTGGTAGAATTCACTAAGCTTCGTGCATACCCCTTCCCAATATCTTGTGTTTTCAGGTGCGAGTAGCAGTCGAGCATGACGGTACACACGGGCGCAAGGCGAAGGCTGTTTAAGTTTAACTTTTTAAGTGGGGATTTAATTATATAACTTTTCCGTTGCTTAAATTTTATTTGACGGTTTAAATTAACGACGTTTATTTTTATTGTAATGGGATTTGTTAACTTATGGTTTGATTATAATGAAATGCATTATTTTAAAAAAAATTAAATTCCTTGTAATTTTTGGGACGTTACAGTGGAAATGGAAAAGGCTATTGTTAATGCCAAAAATCGCACCAAAGGGACAACTTAAGGTCGATGTGGACTTAATCAACTAAAGAAAGGATATTTCGACGATACATGCGACGAGGGAAAAAATAAACGAGACAAGGGATTTGATGACGCAGGAAAAACCTCAAGCGAGGAAAAAAAACCTGCGGACGACAGTGGGTGTCGTCGCTGCACTATGGTCGCCAATCAGGGACGACGTCATTGGTACTGGCGTCGGTCATACGATGATTACAATACAAATGAAGGAAATACTTCGAAATGTAAAGTACAAGTGTTTGAATGTAAAAACAAGTGTTTGTCGTGTGTGAATACAAAGCACGAACTGCTGATCGAGGGTTGTTGTCGTGCGTCGAGAGCGATACTTGAGCTTTCCTTCGAGTGTTCTTGAGTTCGCTGTAAGGTTCTGGCTTTCAGTACTTGATCTCCAGAGTTTGAATGTTCTTTGCTATGAGTTTGGATGATTTTGCTCTGCTGTTTGGTGATGTTCGCTGATGTATGCTGGATGTTAACTGTTGTCCCTTGAAATGAGGATTTAGCTTATCTTTTATAGTCATCGCGTTATTAATTAGCTCCATTAATGCTTTGATCAACGACTACAATGGCTGGAAACGGTCGCCGGAGTGATTATCCATAATGCTCTTCGTCCGTTACGGCTGCTTGCTGTTAATGGCTTTGACTCCTGCATTAAATACTTAACAAACATAACAATCAGGGTTAACGTTAGCTTTGGTCGAAGGTGCAATGATCTTACGCGATGGTCGTACGGGACGGGCGATGCTATGGTCGTGCGTCATGGGAGACGTACGACTTACCTTTTACAGGAGACGACAGATGTTTTATGGGTTCTTGTCGAGACCTTATCTTAATACAAGATTTGGATTATAGCGTGCGTCTTACCTGCTCTGGTCGTGGTCGTACGACGTGATTTTTTGCCCAAACAGTTTGCCCCCAAAATTTGAAAATTAAATGTCAAATTTAAGTTTTAAATTTTGCCAATCAGACGCATAGGAAATAAGACAAGAGTTAGAAATTACCTCAATCGCCTTGGAGCTAGATTGGTCCGTTTCTAACTGAACGAGAAGTTGAAAAGGGAACGAGGTCGTGACGTCATACTGACACACGATGATGCTAACCAGCTGTCGATGACAGGTGTCGACGATCCCTGTGGTCATACGAAAGGACGGGGATGCGCGACGATCATCAAAGGGCTCGACCTGACATGATCCACTGCATAAATAAAGATTACGATGTATCTTTTCTTGGCGATTTCCGTTCGATTATAACTTGCAAGGATCTTTGACCTAATTTAAGTTTTTCTGAGATCATATAAGATACGACCCTCCAGTTTGCGTATGCGTCGCAAGTCTATTGCTAGAAAGCCTAGAAACAACTGGGATATCTGGGGCCTCTCAGAAGTGCAAATCAATTTAACGGGGCTGGCAATGTCGACAGAGCCTAGAAGCACCATTAAAAACGAAGAAGATCTCGACGACTTTAGAAGTGTAGCGAGGATTCCCATGGGGATTACTGTAAGCAAGGTTGGCAAGGTTCGACCGGAAATGTGCCCCGAGGGGTACGTTGTTATATACGAATACCCGTTCAAAATAGGCTTTCACTGGCCATATTCGCCTTTAGTCAAAGAGTTCCTGTGTGAATTTGATCTTTCGTCGGGGCAATTGATGTCCCAGTTCTGGCGAGTTATCTTGATCATCGAACGACTTACCTCCAACTGGAATCCACCGATGAATGCGAGGGACCTTCTGACGGCGTATAAGGTCAAGAATGACCGGTACCGTCGCTATAGTTTGTTTTTAAGGTGCAAGGGTGATCGTACCCTGGTTTTAAATATTGCGGTCAACGACCGTGGATGGAAGAAGAGGTACGTATTCGTACGGGTGTCGACGCTGGATACTGATAGTGACTGGATTAAGGAGGGTTGGAATATGACGGGTGAGCCTTTGACTGTACGTTTTCATGTTATTCTGTTGCTCGATTGTTTTTTCGACTGATCTTCTTTTTTATGCGTAGATATTGATTTCGATAAGGTAAAGCCGGATGATGCTTCTCGGGCTAAGATCGAAAAGTTCTTGGAATTTAGTACTGAAGTCCGGTCGTACGTCACGCGTCATTTAATAGACGAGGATGATGACACCGTTTTCTTGAGCGACAGAATGAGGATGGGTCGAGAGGAGAAAGAAGAAGAGGAGGACTCTGAGAAGACTGAGGAGGAAGAGAAGAGCGAAGAACCAGAGGTAGAGATAATTAGTAAGTATCCTTTTGTCTTCTTTTCGCTTGACCTGGTCTTTCTCTGTTCTGAATCGTCTAATTTCTTTCTTTTACCGTACAGGTGAATCTCAAGCACATGCGACGTCTTCTATTGCTAGGAAGATGGCCCAAGTCGAAGTAGCTCGCGAGGCGAGGGAGAATGACGTTTCGACGACTGGGTCGGGAGTCCTGAAGAGAAAAGAGGTCCCGACAGCCGGGTCGGACCTGTTAAAGAGGAGAAAGGTGTCCGTTCTGAGGGAACCGTCTTTGAAGACGGGTAACCCATCGAGGGTTGCCTTGCCCAGGAAGGCGAAGGCGTCGGTTGCGACTGGTGCGAAATCTGTGGATACTGCACAACTGGCGACGATGTCTCCCGTCGTCCTATCCGTCCCTTCATCGGCCGACAGGGGCAAAGGCGCGCAGAAGGGACCTTTGGGGGAAACGACGGTCAACTTTACGTTGTCGTCGGGTTTTCTGGACGACAATGTCTTGGACGAGATGAAGTTGTTCCCCCATTTGGAAAAATATTTGCTTCCGTCTTTCAGGGAACGTTTTGACGGGTTTTCTTTCGAGAAGAAAGAGTTCCATACAGTTGGACTCTTATTCTTGGTAAGCCTTTCTTTCAAGACTTGTTGTTTGTCGTTGTCGTTGTCGTTGTCGTTGTTTACTAATGCCACTCATATTATGATTCTTCAGGCGTTCCAAGCTTCCCTGGCATTACATGCCGAAACGATGAATATAGAGGTTTCAACGGCTTCTGTTACCAAAGAAGAAGATGCAGCGTTAGCTAAAGAGAAAGCTGCTTTGGAGCATGAAGAAGCGATGCCGGTGCTCCTTGACCATGCTCTGGACGAATTGGATGCCCTCAATCATACAAGAGACGAGATAAACTCGCGTTTGAAGGAGTCCCTGATTTTGATGCGCGACCAGAGAGAGGAGCTGGAGGGGATGAAGGAATCCGTAACCGCGAAGAGGAAGGAAGTCGAGGGAATCAAGGATAAAGTGATAAATTTGAAGAAGGAGTCTGATGAGTTGAAGGACGAAAATAAGTCTTTCTTTTCTTATGCTCGACTTACTGCGCGTGCGGCAGTTATGCGACGTCACCTGCAGGGCAAGGATCATTTGGCTTCAGCGTCAGATGAGCTGCGTCTCTTTTATGAGAGAGTCGGGACCGAGAGGGATCTCGACTTGGATGATGAGAAGGACGCTGAGGAGGAGGTGGCAGGCGAAATCCTTCAGGACGGGACTTCGGGCATGAATGCGACGGATGTTCCTCCTTTAATTTAGGAATTTTATTTTATTTTGCTTTGCTGCTCGACTGTTGATGGTCGAGCGTGTACCTGATGATCTTTTCAGTAAATGCACTTTTTGTTTGAACTTGTGCTTTATTCAAATCATATTGGTTATGAATTTGATCATAAAATACATATAAAATCATGCGACTAAAGCCTTTATTGTAATACGATGAGAATAACGTAAAACACATATAAGAACACGCGATTAAAGCATCCATTCAGGGTATAAAAGTTAAGAAACTTAGATGTAAGTTATTTAGGCTTTGCGATTGTACGACGAGATCGTACAAGGAATTTGCATCATATGCCCTTGTGGAGGGATGATCAAGTCATAGACCTGGTCATGTATGTCGTGCGTCCCTACGAATTTAAAGTCATATAGTAGACTTAGTGATTATTGTCGTGCGATCCTGCGATAAAATGATGTCGAGGGTTGGTCGTTGGCTCACCAACGACCCTCCGATGCTTAAGTCAGTGGACGTTTTGTGAGAAAAAATCGTATGAGAAAGAGCTAGAAAGAGCTTAGAGAACGTACCATTTCAGACTCTCTCTATTTGCCCCCTGTCATTTATTACCGTATTCTTTTTGGGAGGAAAAGATAGGTTTTAAATGACAGAATGACACGGAGAAATATTGTCATGCGGTCGACTATGTTGTCGTGAGACGAGGCACCATAGTAGATTTATCTTTGTGAAAAAGATATTAATTTAGGGATAGAAGAAACAAACCTGTCGAGAGCCTGATCTTGTGACTTTAGTTTATTTTCACGGCTTCAAGGTAGACTTGTAGCACTCACGAGCGACTTTTGGCTCACTCTTGATCTCCTGGATTCCCCATGGCGTAGGGAATTTCAATTGACAACTTTTGCATGCTCGGGAGTCGACGGTCGATGGCCATTAGCTGGAACAGCGACATCGTCGATGATGTACTTGAGATTTCCTTTCGGGAAATGATATGCTAGCTCCTTCTTCAATGCGATACAATCGTCTGTCGCATGACCATGATCGGCATAGAAGTCGCACCACCTTGATTTTTCCTTCTTAGCATCGTCCAGGTCGGATTTCTTTAGCCATCGAATGGTAGCTTGGGTACCTTTCAGAGCTTCGACTAATTCCTTAGCAGATCCTTTGAATCCGTAAGAGGATATCTTGGGGTACTGAGTGAACTTAGTCGCGGTCTTGGCCTCTGCTTTCGTCTTGAAACGAACATTTGAAATTTGGCGCGCTGGCTCTATTCTGGAAACAGCCTTTGTCTTGAACTCTGGCTTTCTGACGTCTAACGACTTCTTGTCATCAGTGTGCTTGCGACGAAAGGCGGCATCATCCTCGACCCTCATATATGCTAAGGTTCGAGCTCGGACGTCTTCGAAATTCTCTGGGGGATATTTGGTCAGGTCGGTGTATAGACCCGAACTATCGTCCAGACCACGCTTATAGGCTTCGATCGCGGTTTTGACGTCGCAATTGCGGATGCTGATCATTTTGGCATTGAATCTATTGAAATAACTTCGAATGGACTCATTAGCTTTCTGCACGATGTAATATAGGTCGCTGGTCTGCTTCTCCATCTTACGACTGCTGGCGAATTGCTGGGAGAACTGATTAACCAATTCAGCAAACGACCCGATGGACTTGGGTTTGAGATTGATTAACCATTGGAGAGCTGGACCAGTGAGAGTTGCTCCGAAACTCTTACACATGCATACTTCCTGGTACATAAATGGGATCGAGATCGTCCACATGAGCTGCTTGTACTGCGCGACGTGCTCAGTCGGATCAGTCACACCAGAATATTTGGGAGTGAAGGCAGGAATGTTATACTTCTTTGGGACCTCGACGGTGGCAATCTCGTCGATGAAGGGTGACGCCTAATACCCCGAGCGAGGCTCGACGTCGACAGGCACGGCTGCCCCAGGCAACTTGGTGAGCAAGGATAGGACGCGCTCATTTTGGTCTTCTAACATCTTCAAACGCTGGGCGACGGGATCGTTAAGATCGGGATTTGCCCCTGTCGAGGGATTGGTCCCTGGGCTAGTGCCATTACCATGCGACGGACCATTGGTGTCCCCGTTGAATGGAACAGAATATGGTTGCGACCCATATTGGAATTGCTGCGGTCCATTCTGAAACGATTGTGGTCCCTGCTGTAAAGGTTGCGATCCATCGTGGAGTGGCTGAGATCCACCTTGAGGTCCATTCTGAAATGGCTGCTGAAATGGTTGCGACCCCTGCTGGAAAGGCTGCGACCCTTGTAATGGCTGAGACCCATTATTCACGGGTGGTGGCCTTATGTGCTGAGGAGGAACTGTCCCAAACTGAGGATTTGGGTTGAACGACCCTGGCTGTTGATTCTGCATTAACGGGCCTGGATGTTGATTCTGCGCGGATGAACCTGGATTCGGGACAAATGGTCTGGGGCCATTCTGGTCGAACGATCTTGGAATTGGGTTCTGCACGAACGGCCTAGGACCATTTTGAGGCCCAAGAGGATTTCTTAACCGCGCGATCTCCTCAGCTGCTCTGCGATTCTTCTCTGCCATTGCATTGAGCTGATTCCTGGCGACTTCGAGCTTCTGATACATCTGAGCAACAGCTCGCTGCGGATTTCCAGGGGCTGCCATTGTTCCTGCAATAGAGAGCAGAAAAAATGTAACATCCCCAGTCCACCGTACACGATATTGTCCGCTTTGCGGATACCCTCTGCATAACAGCATGCCGGCACCACTCACGGTTTTGTTCCTGCCCGCACAGGCATACGCAGGACGCACCCAGACCGCACCCTGTGACAGGCAAAAGGCCTCATGCAAGGAAGGTATCCATCCACCCTTATAAGGGGGACTTCGTTCCCCCTCCTAGCCGATGTGGGATCTCACAATCCACCCACCTAAGTGGGATCAGCGTCCTCGCTGACACATCGACCCGGTGACCGGCTCTGATACCATTCTGTAACATCCCCAGTCCACCGTACACGATATTGTCCGCTTTGCGGATACCCTCTGCATAACAGCATGCCGGCACCACTCACGGTTTTGTTCCTGCCCGCACAGGCATACGCAGGACGCACCCAGACCGCACCCTGTGACAGGCAAAAGGCCTCATGCAAGGAAGGTATCCATCCACCCTTATAAGGAGGACTTCGTTCCCCCTCCTAGCCGATGTGGGATCTCACAAAAAACTCCAAGAAACTGTTAGTAGGGTGCACGTTCGTCGAGGATTTCTCTAGATGAGGTCCCACGGATGGCGCCAAACTATTAATGCCAAAAATCGCACCAAAGGGACAACTTAAGGTCGATGTGGACTTAATCAACTAAAGAAAGGATCTTTCGACGAGACGTGCGACGAGGGAAAAAATAAACGAGACAAAGGATTTGATGACGCAGGAAAAAACCTGCGGACGACGGTGGGTGTCGTCGCTGCACTATGGTCGCCAATCAGGGGCGACGTGCTTGGTACTGGCGTCGGTCGTACGATGATTACAATACAAATGAAGGAAATACTTCAAAATGTAAAGTACAAGTGTTTGAATGTAAAAACAAGTGTTTGTCGTGTGTGAATACAAAGTACGAACTGTTGATCGAGGGCTGTTGTCGTGCGTCGAGAGCGATACTTGAGCTTTCCTTCGAGTGTTCTTGAGTTCGCTGTAAGGTTCTGGCTTTCAGTACTTGATCTCCAGAGTTTGAATGTTCTTTGCTATGAGTTTGGATGATTTTCTCTGTTGTTTGGTGATGTTCGCTGATGTATGCTGGATGTTAACTGTTGTCCCTTGAAATGAGGCTTTAGATTGTCTTTTATAGTCATCGCGTTATTAATTAGCTCCATTAATGCATTGATCAACGGCTACAATGGCTGGAAACGGTTGCCGGAGTGATTATCCATAATGCTCTTCGTCCGTTACGGCTGCTTGCTGTTAATGGCTTTGACTCCTGCATTAAATACTTAACAAACGTAACAGTCAGGGTTAACGTTAGCTTTGGTCGAAGGTGCAATGATCTTACGCGATGGTCGTACGGGACGGGCGATGCTATGGTCGTGCGTCATGGGAGACGTACGACTTACCTTTTACGGGAGACGACGGATGTTTTATGGGTTCTTGTCGAGACCTTATCTTAATACAAGATTTGGATTATAGCGTGCGTCTTACCTGCTCTGGTCGTGGTCGTACGACGTGATTATTTGCCCAAACAGCTATACCCGGGGATTCGGTGTACTATCTAATGGTACAACAACCTTAGGAAGAGTTGCATATGTTGAAGGGCTGAAGCATAATCTTCTAAGCATTAGTCAGCTCTGCGACAAGGATAACAAAGTAATCTTTACAAAGGAATCCTGCTTTGTCACTGACAAAAAGGAGAAGATTGAAGTGTCTGTACAAAGAAACATGTCAATAAACATTCGACAAGAGTTAAGAAAACATCGAAAACACAAGTTTTGAAAGAAAAACTTACAAGGAACGCCAAGCCGGCAACATGGGATCCCGTCTCCATGAGAGGGAATACTTCAAAACGCTCCCTGAAAGAAGGAAGCAAATACTTCCCCAGATGGGGAAACAAATCCGTCCCGGATAGGACGTCATCGACATGAAGTCCGAAGGCAACGTAAAGTTAACCTTCGTGACTTTAGCCTCTCCCGTCGCGTGCTCCTTACCCTTGTCGGTCGACAAAGGAACCGACGTGGCAGATGGAGACTTCCTCGACTTCGCTGTCGTCGCCGGTAGCGTAGAACTAACAGGTGTCGCAGCAATCGGACTAGAAGATGTCTTCGTCTTCATAGACGATGCGACCTTCGCCTTCTCAGGCGTATTGACTCTCGATGAGCCATCAACCTTCGAAAACGGTTCCCTCGGTATCGTCATACGCATCTTCGGTAAAGACCCCGACTCAGTTGTCAATGCCTGAAGTCTCCTCTCCTTGCCCTTACGGTCGAGCTCGAGTTGAGCTACTCTTTTAGCCGAGATCGTCGGCACCTTCGTCTGAGACTCTCCTAGAAACATATGAGACAGAAATATTACACGACGAACATAGGAGAAAAAGATCAGAATCAAGCGATATGAAGGTACACTCACCAGTCATCTCTTCTTCTCCTTTTGACTCTTCTTTTGTCTCTTCTTCTTCTTCCTCCGCACGTGTCTCTCCCCGGTTCTCTCCTAGGAACACCAGATCCTCGTCATCGTCCGCCAATGGCCGTGCGACTAACGATCGCTCGACAGTACTGAACTCTAAAAACGCTTCAACCTTTGTTTGAGAGTTGGCGTAAGGCTTCACGTCCTCAAATTTTATAGTTGTTGGCACATAAAGAACAAGTTAGAAATCAGTCAAAGATTACAAACGACGTACGACAATAGAACTACAAAACCTCACCCGACGTATTCCAGCCAACCCTAATCTAGTTGCTCTCAGAGTCGAGAGTCGACTTGCGCACAAACGCATACCTAGTTTTCCACTTACGATCATTCACAGCGGTCTATAAAACCAAGGTTTTATCGCCTTTATACCTAGAAAACAAGCTATAACGGTGACATTTATCTCTCTTGACTTGATAGGCTAAGAGAAGATCGCGCACGTTCATGGGAGATTCCCATTTTTCAGTGAGGCGTTCGATCACTTGTATCACCCTCCAGAATTGGGGCATTAATTGAGCTGGCGACAAATCGAACTCGGTCATGAAGGCCTTGGCTAAAGGCGAGTAGGGCCATTCAAATCCTATCTTAAAGAGATATTCATAGATAACTACGAACCTATCGGAGCATAAATCAGGTCGAGTCTGACCTGCTTTACTCAATGTTATCCCCGTAGGGATTTTGGCTAGACACCTAAGATCATCAAGATCTTCAATAGAACTAACAGGTTCTGTCGACATTTCTAAAACCTAAAAAGTTTCTCAAAGATTCCTAGCGATAAGCTGATAAAGGACTAGAGAATCGTACCTTATATAGGTGCCTAACCTTCAAAATCTCTAAACCAACCGAAGATCTTTCGCAAGTTTAGAAAAGATTCGGCGACGAACAAAGCAAGTGAATCCAGAAAAATCTCTCCTAAAAAAACTCTCTGAAATCGTAAAAAGGAAGGGACCCGTCGAAAGTCTCTATTTATGCTAAAGATCGTGTCAGTTCGAACCCCTCGATAGTCGACACGTACCCCTGCATTTTCGAATGCTCGACAGATTGTCGACACCTGGCGGATACAACTGTTTTGCACGATTACGCGTCAGCGTGACATCACGATTATATCCCCTTTTCGACTTCCCATTCGGTTAGAACTGGACCAATCCAATTCCAAGGTAACTTAAAGGATTTTTTACACGTGTCAATGGCAAAATTTAAAAAACTTTTGAAATTTGAATTTGTCACTCTACTTTTTCAAATTTTGGGGGCAAACTGTTTGGGTAAAAATCCACCAGCCTCGACCACGACCAAGACGTTAAGGACATTTATTACACTTCTCTTGTAACAAAGTTAAATCGTCAACACTTTGTCCTTGGACCAAAGCTATGATCGAAATGACCTCTCGACACTCGACCGACGTGTGGAAATACACGACCTCGACTGACTAACATGCGACATTTCTGTTATGTTTTCATCTTTTAATGCAGGTCAAACTTCATTTATGATCAACGGCTATAACCGACGAGATAAGTTATGAGCATTCAAATCAGCAAACCGGTACGACAGTTACATGAAGCATTCATGAAGCCATTAAACACACTCGAAGACTATAAATACGAGGATAAAGCTATCATTTGCATACAATCTATCATCATCGAACTCAAGAATCACACTGCGTACTCAAGAACATCCGAAGCAAAGGAATTTCTCTCCAGTGATCGCTCTCGACGCACGACTTACACTCTCGACCAACAGTCTTAGCACACGACACACTTGTTTTCTATTCGATACACTTGTTATTTTTACATTTCAAGTCATTTGTATTGTAATCATTGTACGATCGACACCTGAAACACAAGGACATCGCCCATGTTTGGCGATCATAGTGCAGCGACAACTTCCACAGTCGTCCGCGGGTTTTTTCCTCGTTGAGGTTTTTCCCGCGTCATCAAAATCTTTGTCTCTTTACAATTCTTTGTCCTTGTCGCACGCTTTGTCGTAAGATTCCTTTTTTTAGTTGTTAAGCTCCATAATCAACCTTAAGTTATCCTTCTGGACGATTTTTGGCATTAACAGATATTATATTTGGTTCTACTAACCCTGACCTATGTATTCGTTTCGCTGAGAGAATGAAAGCTGAATATAAAATGAGTATGATGGGTGAGCTAACCAATTTCCTTGGTCTTCAAATCAAACAGAGTGAAAAATGAACTTTGATTCACCAAGGTAAGTATGTTAAAGACATGCTGAAGAAATTTGATTTAACTCAGAGTTCAGCTATGAAAACCCCTATGGCACCGCCGCTGACACTAAACAAGGATTCTTCTAGAATACCTGTCAATGTCACGACGTACCGTGGGATGATTGGCTCTCTTTTATATCTTACAGCTAGCCGACCTGATATTATGTACGCAACCTGTTTGTGTGCACGATATCAAGCTGAACCTAAGGAATCTCATGTGATCGCTGTAAAGCGAATCTTTCGTTACCTTAAGGGTACTCCCAACCTAGGTCTTTGGTATCCCAAAGACTCAGGGTTTGATCTAATCGCCTATTCAGATAGTGATTTTGCAGGTTGCAAATTGGATATGAAAAGCACCACAGGAGGCTGTCAGCTCCTGGGTGGAAAGATGGTGAGTTGGACAAGTAAAAAGTAAAACTCAGTGTCCACCTCAACCGCTGAAGCTGAGTACGTAGCCGCTGGAAGCTGTTGTTCCCAGGTCTTATGGATGAGAAATCAACTACTGGACTATGATCTTCAGCTCTCAAAAATTCCAATCTATTGCGACAGCACAAGTGCCATCGCTATAGCCAATAATCCAGTGCTACACTCAAAGACCAAACACATCGAAATCAGGTATCATTTTATCAGAGATCATGTGATGAATGGAGATATAGAACTTCATTTTATCCCAACTGACTTTCAGTTAGCTGATCTGTTCACCAAGCCTCTTGATGAGACAAGGTTCAACTTTCTCATCAGCGAGCTTGGAATGCTGAACTTTGAAGAATAAAATCTTCAGCAATTCGCATTTGATCAGGGGTAATAAGAACTTGTATAACCTTTTCTATCATCTTCTCTCTGAACAAAATTGATTCGTTGATATCAAAGTATGTTTTCTTTACTCGCTGACTTTCGCATTTGAATGCAAGATTTCAAAAACAAATTACATCACTGAATATCTCTTCCTTTCAGTGATACTTTGAAATTTCTAAAAATCAACACTGATATTTCTATTCAGTGCTTCATGTTTTCAAAAATGTCCCTGAGTCTTTCAAAAACCTCAGAGACATCCTAAAATATGAAAGGACGTTAATGACGTCATCCTAACGAAATAGACCCTGGCACGTTCCCCTGACACACGTTTGCACGTTTCGTTTTCTCATCCAATCAAATGCAAACACGTGTCCGTGTCATCATGAAAAACTTTTCCCGCTCATAGTTTTTCTCTCTCTACTCTCACTATATAAGCCCATTCGAGTTTATATTTTTCCTTTACGCAAACAACTTCTTCTTCAAGAAAAGAATTATTGTTGCATTTTGAACTATCGTTTCCAGAAACTGTTCATCTTCTTCTTCGACAATAAAGGTTAATATTCTCACTATTCTCCTACATTAACTTGTTTCTGATCTTATCTTTGTTTTCAACAGATCGAACAAAAGAAACCTTTTTAAAATGAAATCATTTTCTTCTCATGATTTTATGAACACAATCTTCATGGTTGTTCTTCAAGTTTAAATCAAATCTTAAACTTGTTCTTCATTTGTTTTTCCAGAATCTCTTCTTAAAACAAAAACTGGAAAACACAAGCTCTTCATGTTTTGTATCTCTTTTTCAAAACAAGAAAAACCCTAATCTTCTTCAAGGCATTTTTTTTCTGAATGAAATGGACAAAATTCATAAACATCTATTTGGAAAATCTTTCCACATTAAGATATTTTTGTTCATTTTCTTCGTGGTTACATGTGTTATACAGAAATGGCAACCTCTTAAGCTCCTTCTGCTAAAACCCCCACTACTGCTGAGAAAGTGATTCTCACCAAGGCTCCTCAGGTCAAGTTCAACCTTGATAAGGTTACATTCCAACCCAACAACCACTATGCGCTTTTCGATTTTCCTCAGAAAAAGCAAGTCAGACATCTGGATGATGCTGTGAATTTTCTCAAAACTTGCTGCTTATCTACAGCCCTAACTACTGTACCCCCTGCCCATAAATTTCTTTTAGCTCAGTTCTGGTATACTGTCAGACGAGCTCAGGTTCCTTCACCCAAAGACCCAAAGAAACTCCTTGATGTCATTCTCTGTGACACCAAGTTTGGCACCACCAGAATCAACCCTGCTATTATCAGGCGCGCACTGAACCTCCCAGCCGCTACAAATGAAAAACGCTTTGTACCTCTCCCAAATCCCAAAAACCATGCTGATAGAGAGACAATCATTGCATTCTTTGATGCAATGAAGTATTTTTGGGGAACCGGGAGAGATGAAAAACCCGAGAAGAAGATGACCGCAATAAAAAAAGTCCATGATGCCAAGCGAGATGAACTTCATCTTCGCCCACTTGATAAGCTGTATGACAGCGAAAACCGGCTCCTATGATCAAGCCGCTCAACCTCAGCAAGCCATGGGATATGCATTGCTGAAAGGTCTCCATGTTGACTGGGCATCGATCATCTACGACGATCTGGCATTAAGGGTGGACATGGCTGACAGACCAACATGCGTTCCATACCCCCCGTTTCATCAGCGCCGTCTTTCTAAAAGGATTCGGGGACAAATACCCAATAGAGGGTGATCTGAGACTCTCTCAGGTTGGCCCTAAGGTGCTCGACTTCAGCCCCATGCCAAACGAGGTACGTCTCTCTACTCTCTTATCTCTTCTCAATCCTCCTTCTTCTACTTCTGCAGCTACCTCAGCGGAAATCCCCACCGCTGATACCCACGCTGCACCCTCCACTCCTTCTCGTAAAAGGAAACACTCTATTTCCCAACTTGACTCCGAAAGGACCAAGAAAACCAAGGAGCAACCCTCCAAGCCATCAACGACTGAAGACCTAGCGTCTGACTCTCAAAAGACAACGCTAGATGATTTCGTGGTACGCTCTGCCACCGCTGATAAAGCCATCCCTTCCATCCCAACTTCAACGTCTCTAAACGCTGAGGTTATAAACCTGGAACTGAACCCACCTCCTTCAGCCCCTCTAAGGACTTAAGAAGTATTTCTCAGCGAATCCATCACTGAACCCCGCACCAAATCCCTCTTCTCAATCATCATTCCTCCCACTCAATCTTTGGACACTCCACCAATTTTCCCACCGTTCTCCGGAACGCCCGTTATCATACATGATTCAGCTGCTGATACTCTACACATGATGATGGATGCAAACTTAGGATCTGCAGGCACCTCCATGCGCCAAGGCACTCTCGAAGGCGACATGGAACACTACTCAGGTCTACGAGGTTTCGACAACTTCACCAACCAGTCTGCAGGTATACACAAAACCATACACATTCCTCTATCTCAACCCTAAACTTCTGAGCTTTCCTCTGTTTATAAGTTATTTACTGTTACATGTCCTAATTTGGGAGATATTCAACACTCCCTGAAAGATCTGGTGACAAAGGTGGACTCTTACAACACCACTCTCTCCACCAACTCTTCAGCGGTTACAGACGCTGGAGAGAATCTCAAAAAGCTGACTGACATTGTTGATAAGAAAGCCTCCAGTGCTGATCTGGAGAAGGTGGATGGCAGCATTGGTAAATTTGCTACTACTCTCACCAACAACTCCACAATCGTAAACAATCTCAACTTCACCAACACCACCCTCGCAACAAACTTCACCACTCTGTCCAATGAAGTCACATCATTGAAAACAGAGGTTGGTACTCTTAAGGGTGAGGTCTCCACGATCAAAACTAAGATCTCCACGGTGAAAGATTCTCTTCAGCAAGTACTTGATCGCCTGAACGCTCCAACTTGTGCCCCTTCTCACTTCACTCAGGCTGATCGAGAGGATCTTCAAAGCCTCAATCCTGCTGTTTCTGGTCTAGAAGACAGAATTGCTGTGATTGAAATCTGCATGGGAATCACTAGACTAGAAGACAGTGACTCTCATGCTGCTGCTGCTGACATTCCAATTACCTCCCCCACTCATCATGTGGAAGAGGGGGAGAAGAACGATGAAGGTCTTCCCCATAATGTTGAGGGGGAGACAAATGAAACTGCTGCTGCTGCTACTTCTACTGGAAAACCTCAGGGAGTTGAAAACCCTGAGGGAACCGAGAAACCTCCCTCTGTATATGAGGGGGAGCAACTCGAAGAGCAACATGATGACGTTGTTGCTGATGTTACCGAACCTTACGATGACGAGGTCGAATCTGAAGAAGAAGCTGAAGACGACGAACCAATCGACATCGCTGATGATGAACCATCATCATCCCCTAAAGATGATGATGATGACGATTTCTTCTTCGTCCAGCCTATCAAGACCACCACAGCTCAAAAAGGGGTCGTGATAAAAGAACCATCAAGGGAGACGACTAAGACAAAACCTGCAGCATCTGAAGCTGATAAAGGCAAAAACAAAGGGCTCGCTGCAGAAGGCAATCTGTCTATCCTTCAGATAAAGTCAGTTTGTCAGGTACAATATCTCCTATTTCCTTATACTACATCCCTCCTTTACCCCTTCTCAATCTCAATTCTCCTCTCCATAAAACCTCTATACACTTAACCCCCACTCCTTTCTCTATCTCTTTCATCCCAAATGATCTCATTTAAACGATCGCTGTGTTTCAGCTAGTCCTCTCCCCTGTTTGAGGATCCTGCTGAAGACTCTCCCGCTACAACTCCAATAATCCCAGCCACAAGAGCTGAAGAAATAATCCCGGTCTTGGATTTAATCACTGAGACCGATGAACCTGAAGAACAGCTGCTCTCTCACAAAAACAGACCTTCCTTGGCTCCTCAAAAGCTAAGTGAAGAGGATCAGAAAAAGAGAGATGAAATGATCAAGATGCTTGAGGATCAGCGAATCATCATTCCTCGTGACAAAGTCCCTGCTCCTAAGTTCAGACTGACAAGGAAAGAATACATTGATCACCTCAGAGCTGAAAGGTTACTCGCCGAACGAAGGGAAGCTGAAGAAAAAGATAAGGCCCTCGCCATCCAGCTTGCCCAACAATCGGTGAAAGACCCTGAACTGAAAAGAACTCCCATTGAAGTCCAACGTCAGTTATGGGAAGACGCCCAGAAGATCGTTGAAGAAAAGACCAAGGTATCTGATTCTACTTTGGAATGGTGCAAAGAAAGACTGAACTATCGATCTCGGCCATCCAGAATCAACAAGGTACTTATCAAGGGAAAATCGACCATAGGCGTTCCTGTCGTTGAGGTTGACATATTCAGAGAAGATGGTTCCATGCAACACATCTATGCTGCTACAATCAAGAAGTACGGTCTCTCTGAATGGTTGGAAATGCGAATAGTCATTCAGCGATCTCGCTCACAATATAAGAGCCATGTCGAGAAGATTATAAATCGGTCTCCTCTGCCGTGGATATTCCTCCTCCTTCTCCTATTCAAACTCAACGAAGAAGGGCCTCTGCAAAAAAAAAAGATAACTTTTCAGACTCAGGTCCTCTTATTCGGAACGAAACAGGAATTGGGTTCTCACGTGCTGAAGTACTTAGTCCTGAACCTGACCTCTCAGCGCTTGACACCTCCCTGCCCCCTGGTGAACATTCATCCCTGGAAAGTCATAAGCGAACCATATGGTATATTCTTTCACGACTATGACGGAGGAAAACGCTTTCAACGCATCTCTGAGCTTCCCATTACTCCCATCGAACAGCTCAATGATCTCATCTATTGGTGTGAATTCAGACAGGACCTTCAGGCTTAATATCTCAAGACCTTGATCTTTGAAGAAGCAAAGAACAAACGAGATCAAGGAGTAACGGTCCCTGACTGGATGATTCCCACATCAAAGATCCTTGATGAACTTCTCGTTAAGGAAGAACCTTATAGCTGATAGGATTGCCATGTAATTCCTCTCTCTCTCTCTATCAGCTAATATCTTTTGTACTTGTAATTATTATTTGTTGTACTTGTAATTTTTCCACTTCCCTCTGTAACCTTTACGAAATTTAAAAGAAAATTTTCAGCGAATGTACTTTACTCCATCAGTACTGAAAAGATCCCAGAAAACAGTAAAAGGGACAAATATTTTATAAGTTCTTTTTATCCTTATGTTTTCATATTTAGCAATTTTCTCAGTTGCTAAGTCAATATCAAATAGGGGGAGATTGTTGATCCAAACCCTCAGTGATTTGATAATGACTCTTTTAAAAACACTTAGTGAAAATTGTAAGTAAACAATATGCATTAGAGTTTCACTATCGCTGATAAGTACTATGACTTTTACAGTACCGCTGATAGGAAACTCATGTTCTTTAGATTAGATTTTCAGCGAAACTGTTCATTCATAAGCGCTGAGCCTGTTCAGTCTTGTTGATGATCGCTGATAGTTTAGTTGTTTACTTATGATCCCTGAAGACAAGTTTCACGTCAACAAAGGTTCTACGCTGAAGTCGAAGATCAAGCTCAAGAACCAGCGACAAAGTCTACTAATGAACTGATGCGGATATCAGCGAAGCCAAGATTTGTCCACTCAACGTGAAGTATCAAGTAGAAGACTTTAGCAATCGCTGATCTTTATCACTCGCTGATAAAGTACTGTTCATCGAACGCTGATCATGAGGTCTACTCTACAAGTTACTTTTGTGTTTCCCCCTTGCACGTCTCCGTACGAAATGTCAAAACGGACATCCCTTCTGTCCAGAATCGTACAACCAACTCTGATTCTACACTGTACACCATGCGGCTACTAGGTTGTCTACAAAGGTCAAACCATGCAACCAATCAGCTGCTGCCACGTGTAAAGCAATACTGAAATGCATTAAATGCATGCAGTATATAAGAAGAACCCTACTTCAGAATTGAAGTGCTCGGCCATCTTCTTCTTTCTCTCTTAGTGTTAGAATATTATTCGTAGTATTCTTATCTCCTTTCTGTCTTAATTCTAGTGCAAGAAACTTAGTGTTCATAACTTGTTTAGATTAGGCTTAGTCCTTAATCTTGTTCCGCAACAAGTTGTAAATTGTTTGATTATATCAATAAACAATTTAGAAAGTAAAAATCTGTGTGTTTGTATTCATCCCCCCCCCCCCCTTTCTACAAACTTGTATAACCCTCTCGGGACCAACAAAGGTATAAAAGCCCCAACTTTTGGGCTCAAAACCCTAGAAACAATCATTTGTGTGTGTGTGGCGGCTGGAGTGAGAGCAGAGAGCAAGAGAATTCTTGTTCAAGAGCTAATTGGAGAAGGAGACATCTTCAATCTGCAATTGAAGGAGGAAGTGAGAGATTGAACCTAACCCTACATTGATTCACTCAGGCAATTCCATCTTTTAATCCCTATTCTTGCTTATTTTGAGAAGATCAGAGTTAATAGAATTTTAATGGGTTTTAGTGTATACAAGAGTCCATCGGCTGTAAGTTGTACAAAATAAGATTAAGTGGGTTAGTAGAGTTAGAATAACCATTGTGTTTGGGTTTGGACTTGTTAATCGATTTTAAAATGGATTGATTTCAGTACTAATGATAATCAGTATCGCATCGCCATAGTTTATTGCGAGGTTCTGGAATAGGAACTCAAAGTGGATCCGGAATCTGGGTCTAAATAAAGAAGACCCGGAATTATTTAACATAGATCCGGAATTCAATTGTGGATCCGGAATTAAATTAATTAGTAGATCCGGAATTGGACTTTGGTAATAGGAACCGGAATGGACTAAAAGTTGGACCCGGAATCCAAGTCTAGATCCGGAACCTTTGTCAATGTAATAATCCAGAAGTTGGGCCTTACTTACAAAGATCCGGAACGTGGGCATTAATTGAAAAGAACCGGAAATTGGGGCAGTGTTCCGGAATTCAATTATGGACCGGAACTTAGTTATTTTAAATTGGAATCCGATAGGTAGTGGGCCGAAACAAAGAGACCCGATGTTGGGCATTAAGAAAAGGGACCCAGAACTGGGCCAACTTAGGAACCGGAATCTGACTTGCTTTTGGTCTGATCTAGTGTTGTTTATGGATCCGGTATTTAGGATGATGGATCCGGTATCATCTTTTAAGTAAGATCCGGAATTTATTAGTGCTTGGGCCCAATCCGTAAGTATATAAGATGGATCCGGAATACTATTTCACTTGGACCGGTAAGCAGAGTCCATTAAATTATGATTTTTGGACTAGAAGTGTAACTTACCAACTTAGATAATTTTGGATTAAGTTCGGAAGCAAGCTCGAGTAACAATTGTTAGATTAATGATATGCGTTTTCCTAAAAATGATAGGTGTTCCACCTAGACATCGGAAGCCTAAGTGAGAAGCCTTAAAACGAGAAAGCCAGGTGAGTTTTTCTAACTAAAAATACGTGTTTTGAACATGTTTTCAGAAGAAAGTTAATGAGTAGAATTGCCATGTTTAATTGCATGATTTTACTTGTTTGAAAGTTTATATGAGATGTATGCATACATTGTGGTAGACGTAAATTGGCTAAGTCGGGGGGAGGTTCCGCCAGTGCTCATGCCGGGGGGAGGTTCCGTTTATGCCATGGGAGGGTGTACCCAGCAAGGCAGCGTGAGACTGACTCGTTGTCATTCTTGAGTGACTTCAGGGTGCCATTTACGGGAGCGGATTTATCCGTGAAAGTTTTATGTAAAGTGCTTGATAGTTATAAAGTGTTTTTAAATGTTTTGAGAACTGTTAAATTGAGGGGACTCACTAGACCTCATGGTCTAACCCTCGCATTTTTCCAAACTAACCTTTTCAGGTAAGCAAGCAGTAGAAGGCTCTAGTAAGTGAGCAGATCAGGACGTGAGTACAGATGCAGTTCGAGACAGTGCTGCATTTATTTTAGAACTTAGAATTATTCTCAGTTGTGTATAGGTTGTTTCCGCCAACCTAGATTTTGATTCAGATGTTGAGATTTTGAGACCGATTTTTGGGATATTTTAATATTAATTGAATGCTATGCTCTATTTTAGTTTGGGTTGTTACATTGGAGGACCCTAGCCACAATATATTGCATACCACAAGGACCGTATCCATAATAAACATAGAATGAGCATCATAGTAAAAAAAACACAAAACCACAGGACCAAATCCACAACTCACTCTTAATGTTTTAAATGACGTGGGATGTTGCGTGACGTGGCGGCAAAAGTCAAACTTTAAGTCTTAGGACTTAGGAGTCACGACAAGACCACGACATTTTTCAATGTATGACTTATGACGATAAATCTCTATATTATAATATTATATATATAAATATATGTTTTATACTATTACTCAGTGGGTCAATGATAATAAATAAGTTAACTTAGGTTATATATTAAAAACTATTAAATACGATGTTAAAGACGTAAAGAAAAATCAAATATCGCGTTACAAAAAATCGTGCATTATATCATGACGTGCCACAAGCTTAACATGGACACAACCTTTAAGCCACAATACGTCATGACGATTGTTGCGACGAACCTTTTAGAACATTGGTTTTTATACATATTACTACATTTATAAGTATCTACAAGTTTGATTTTGTTTTTGTTTGTTTTTTTTTTTCAAAAATGTTCACTTAGCTTTCTTATAAATAAAATTGTTTGGGTTAATTAAGATACACAATATCATATTATTTTGTCTTCATTAAGGATATTCGATATTTAATAAACACCCAATAGTAAAAGGGAATTTAATTAAAATACCCAAAGTTTGACTTTCACTTACCAAAATACCCATTTTCTCTCTGATTTTATCAAAATACCCATTTTTTCCGCAAAGGGGTCCGCGATCGCGGACAGGGACCATTTTTGAAAATTTTCATCCTGCGATCGCGGGGAGTGTCCCGCGGTGGTGTGATTTTTGATTGTTTTGATTTGCAATTTACACTTTCAACCCCTATACTTATTTACTTACTTTACTTTATACATTTTACTTTCATAATTTTAATTTTACAATTAACACATATAATCGTTTATTAACTAAAATACGTTAAAAAGTACGTTTTAATTTTAACAAGTTACACCATTTTAATCGTCCCTTTGATACGTTCGAAATGAGCCTAATATTGAATATTTTTGGATTTATTTATTTTATTATATTTAATATTTAGTACATAAAAATATTTTTAATATTTATAATTCATACCCTTATAGTTAATTATTTAATTTATGGTACATCTCTTATTTTTTTCAATTTTGTTTCACGATAAGAATATGAAATGAGGTTTTGACAAGTTGGTATCACTAGACTCATTTAAGAATTGTGAAAATGGGTATTTGGCGAATGATGATTCATGTGTGTTTGGAGCTGAAATATTTGCAGTTACAGAGTATGCACAAAAGGATCGATGTCTGTCCATCACAAAGCCTCCGCCAATTTTTAATACTTACACTTGGACCATCGATAATGAAATAAATAAAACGTATTTTTAACTATAAGAGTACCATAAATTAAATAATTAACTATAAGTGTATGAATTGTAAATATTAAAAATATTTTTATGTAGTATATATGATATATAATAAAATAAATAAATCCAAAAATATTCAATATTGGCTCATTTCGAACGTATCGAAGAGACAATTATAATGGTGTAACTTGTTAAAATTAAAACGTATTTTTTAACGTATTTTAGTTAATAAACGATTATATGTGTTAAATGTAAAATTAAAATTATGAAAGTAAAAGGTATAAAGTAAAGTAAGTAAATAAGTATAGGAGTTGAAAGTGTAAATTTCAATTGAAAAGTCACCAAAATTAGAACCATCGCGGGACTCCTTCGCGAAAGGCGATCGCGGACAGGGGCCAATCTTGTCTCCGCGGGCATAGTTGGGGGGCTCCGCGGGACATTTTGGCCAAACATGGGTGCCACATGGGCACGGGTCCGCGATCGCGGGACCTATCGCGGAAAATATAGGTATTCTAGTAAAATCAGAGAGAAAATTGGTATTTTGGTAAGTCAAAGTCAAACTTTGAGTATTTTAATTAAATTCCCATAGTAAAAATACATACACAAAACAATAAGATTTAAAAACTAAACTTATAAATATAATATATAATGAGTTATGTTACATGGGGTGCTAATTGCACCCTTGATTTGCTAAATGCACCAAAAAAAAGGGTGTTGAATGCCTATTTTTTCGTGCCAATCATTTTTGATTTAAATATATATATATTATATATATATTTAAATGAAAAATGATTGGCACGAAATGTTTTATATATATATATATATTGTTATTCTTTTTGTTTAAATATATATATATATATATATATATATATTATTTTGTTATATATATATATTAGAAATATATATATATAATTATTCTTTTTTTGTACATTTTACGTTCTTATCTATATTTATCTAATATACTCCTTTAAAAATAATTTTATTTACGTTTATTCTTGAATATTTAAGAAGTACAAATCTTAATACATCGTGTACAAGTTTAAAAGCTTTAAAACAAAATTATTTTTTCGAATATGATTAAATCAAAAAATATTCAATATTAGGCTTATTTCGAAGATATTGACGAGACGAATACAATGATATAATTTGTAATAAAAATGTAATTTTAATATATTTTAGTTTATATACAATTATTTATGTTAATATGATAAAGGTATAAAATGAAAAATGATAAAGTTACACCATTGTAATCGTCTCTTTGATACCTTCGAAATGAGCCTAATATTGAATATATTTTTATTTAATTATTTAATTATATATTATATATACTACATAAAAATATTTTTAATATTTACAATTCATACCCTTATAGTTTTGATGAAATGTTTGTTAGGAACACCTATCAAATCATATGTGATTAGGAAACAATAGTAAATCATATGTGATCTATAAGATTGTTATCTGAAACAATAGTAAATCATATGTAAATTTCAAATTAAAAATTAACATTGAATGTGCCGCACGGGTGGAAAGCTATGAATTTGACATTAGTGGTTGAGAATGCTCCTCGTGTTTTCTTAAATAGGTGACGTCCTCGTTTGAACCCACCTCTCTCTCTCTCTCTCTCTATATATATATATATTTAAGTAATATATATATATTAGAAATATAGAAATATATATATAGTTATTCTTTTTTTTACATTTTACATTCTTATCTATATTTATCTAATATACTCCTTTAAAAATAATTTTATTTACGTTTATTCTTGAATTTTTAAGAAGTACAAATCTTAATACATCGTGTACACGTTTAAAAGCTTTAAAACCTCTAACATTTGTGAATGATTTCTTCCAACATCGACTAAATTCAAATTACTTCTTGATTTATTTACTTTTCTTTTCGTTTTACAGTAAATTAAATAACTAATTATAATGGTATAAAATGTAATTTAAAAATAAAAAATAACTTTATTTTTAATTATCATGTTGAACGTTGGAGGTTTTAAAACTTTAAAACTTGTACACGATTTATTAAGATTTGTACTTCTTAAATATTCAAGAATAAACGTAAATAAAATTATTTTTAAAAGAGTATATTAGATAAATATAGATAAGAACGTAAAATATACAAAAAAGAATAACTATATATATATATATATATATATATATATATATATATATATATATATATATTTCTAATATATAACAAAATAATATATATATATATATTTCTAATATATAACAAAATAATATATATATATATATATATATATATATTTAAACAAAAAAAATAACAATATATATATATTCATATAAAACAAATAAATATATATATTATTATATTATATATACATATTATATATATATATTTAAATCAAAAATAATTGACACGGAATAATACACATTTAACACACCTTTTTGGGTGCATTTAGCAAACCACCCGATGCAATTAGCCTCACCCATGTTATAATATAACATATTTAAATTCAATTTATATTCTAGGAATCATATTTTAACTAATATTTTAAAAGTTTATAATCTATAATATATTCATAGGTCTATAGTCTAAAAAAGGTTAAATACAAAAATTGTCTCTAGGTTTTGTAGAACTCCATTTTTCGTTCATAACTTTTAGAAATTACAAAGATCATCGTTTAAGTTAGTATTTGATTACGAAGCTCATTCATAGTTGTTAATTGTTGTCGTTAAGGGTGCGTTTGGTACACTGGACATGATAGACTAGGGATCACTGTCTCATGTTTGGCAGGACTTTTATATGGAACAAACACGAATAGAGTAGAACAAGCTTGTTCCACCCCCATCCCATGGAACAAGGTGGAATAGACTTATGTTTTACTAACATAACCTCAAAATAAAATCTATTTCTATTCTAAAACAATAAACAAGCCTCCTATTTTATATTTTATTTATTCATTAAGTTTATTTATTGTATTTTATACTCTTTAAACTTTCATTTTACTTTCCTCAAAAATTATTTTATATGGTTTCTATGTTTTGATTAATTTATGTAAATTATTAAATACTAATGGTAATATATATACATAGAAAATGTTAGAACATAGAAATTGGAAAGTACATGTTTTCCTTTTATTTCAGAGTCACTTTAATCGTCTTGAAAAACACTTTCTAATTATTTATTTCGTTATAAAAATATTTATTTCATTATAATTTAATAAATTACATAATTAATCAAAATATATAAACAACTTATTAAGGGTAATGTGGTCAATATCATCTGTTATGTTCTGTCCAGTTCTGTCTTACCAAACGTTGAATAGTTGTTATGTACTGTTCTGTTCTCTCTTGTCCCGTTCTATCATGTTCTGTCATGTTTGCATATCATGATGCCAGACGCACCCTAAGTGTCCTTACATGCTAAACATATAAGGAGCATTTTAATATCTAAACTGCAATTTTGATCCTTGTGGTTTGTTGTTTTTCTCACTTTTGGTCCCTATAAAATTTTTATTGCAAGAAACACCCTATGGTATGCAAAATTGCTTGGATTTGGTCCCCGAGGAGTAACACAGTTAGGCTGCTCCGTTAAAACCCCCTCAAGGACCAAAATTGCAATTAGTCTTTTATTATTTTACCATTTATTTAAAACATACTAATTATATGAGTAAACTACACTTTTGGTCCCAGTGGTTTAGTGATTATAACACATTTGGTCCCTACAGTTTAAAAATTACACTTTAGCCACTGCAGTTTGCTATTTGGTCCGAATTTGGTCCTTGAATCTAATAGCCGTTAAAAATTTTCGTTAACTGAGGGGCATTTCAGTCTTTTTAGGTTTTCATCACATTTTCTATTAAAATAAATGAAAATAAAAATTACAGGGACTGAAGATGTAATTTTAAAAAGACTGAAATAATATAATATATAATTACATATATATATATATATATATACACACACACGTCGGACCAACACCGGTCACCTCCTCCGGTAAAATCAGTGTTCTTGCCAACCCCCTATTTCTTTTATAAGTGTTGTTCTTGCAATCTAATGTTGAAATTAGTGATAAAAACTTGCTAAAATCAAGAATTTTTCATCTGAAATACCCACAACCATTTTTTTCCTTTCCTTTGGATTCTGCACTTTTCTGCATCTTCAATATGTTTGAGCGCTAATTATTGTGATTCCAGAGATGGATTTTGCACATCCAGGTCTATTGCTGATGATGATGCTTATCCATTTCTTTTTCTAGACAAATTTTGCACATCAAAACCCAAGTTCCTCAAGGTAATGGTAAATGTGCAAAATTTGGCTGCAAAAAGAAATGCATATGCCTTACATATTCTTCACAGGGACCAAATGTGACCGGAGCTGGGTAGGAGAGCAACCAAATATCAATGCAATGAATGAATGTGGAAAGCATGGCTGCAAACTGGAAGTAGCCTCAGATGGTCTTGTGGTAAGAATTCACAAAGACAAGCAGCACAATGAAGAGGCTCATTTAGCCCCACTAATTCTTTGTAAATAAATATTGGTAGAGCATCAATGGAGGATTGATCTAAGCCACCATCATGTAAATGGAAGAGTTAACCCTTTTCTGGAAATCTTGTGGATTGATGATGAGAATTTGAAGAGAATCTCATCTTGTTCATGAGAAATCTCACAATAAAGTGGAGAAAATCATAAATCATAGAAGAAAACAGAGATAAATTGGTGGGAGGAGGATGAAGAGGAGGTGAAAAAGAGTTTTGTTTGATAACCCAGATCATCTTCTCCAGCCACTCTTTTCCAGCAAACCCAAAATCGTGACTGATGCCCCCGCCCCCTCTTCCAAGAAAACAAAAAATCCACCGATTCCGACCATCGGACATGAGGCTGAACCCATATTGGGTTTTACAGGTGGTGTCTCGTTGGTGAAGTAGGAGAACAGATCCACACCAGTAGAGAAAGATGGAGATAGAGATAAAGAGAGACAAGAGTACGTGTGTGTGTGTAGGGCTCCGGTGGTGGAAGAATGATTAAATGGAGTTTATGTTGAAGATGGATATGGATATGGAGGTGGTGGTGGAGAGTGGTGGTGGTGGTTCTGCTATCAAGCACACACACAGACACACAGACACACACACACACACACACACACACATATATATATATATATATAATTGAAAATTACCTCTTTAGTCCCTGCAGTTTACAATTTTATTTTTTTAACAGAAAATGTGATGAAAAGCTAAAAAGACTAAAATACCCCTCAGTAAACGAGAGTTTTTAACGACTGTTAGATTCAGGGACCAAATCCGGACCAAATAGCAAACTACAGTGGCTAAAGTGTAATTTTTAAATTGTAGGGACCAAATGTGTTATAATCACTAAACCACAGGGACCAAAAGTGTAATTTACTCTAATTATATTTTATATAATTAATAAATAGAGTAAACTACACTTTTGGTCCCTGTGGTTTAGTGATTATAACACATTTGGTCCCTACAGTTTAAAAATTACACTTTAGCGACTACAATTTGCATTTCGGTCCGGATTTGGTCCCTCGTCGTTAAGTCCGTTAAAAAATATCGTTAGATGAGGGGTATTTTCGTCTTTTTCACTTTTACTTTATTTTTCTTTAATAAATAAATTGTAGGGACTAAATGTGTTATACCATAATTCTTTATTTTACCATTTTTTATTTAACTAATATTCTTTTTCTTGAATATTCATCTTCAACAATAATAGCATGATGAACATCAAGAACATGAAAACCAAGAATAATAACCCAGATTTAAAAACTTAAATCAAATCTATATTTAAAAACCAAAACCATATCCAATAACCAAAATCAAACCCACTTAAAAAAAACTAAATCAAATAAAGATTTGAGAGAAGAGATATGTTCCATATCTGAGAGAAGAGATACATATCGAGATCTGAGAGAAGAGAAGAGAAGGGATAGAGAGAGAGAGGGGTTTGAGAGAACACCAAATCTAATTGGGGAAGATGAATGGAGTAGGAAGAAACATTGAACATAAACACGCATTGGGGTGGATTCATTGCATATCTTTCTCTCTCTTTCCTCGTTTGTATCCTTTTTCATCTTACCTTTCTTTTTGCCCTAAAATCAAATTTGGGTTCCTTCTCCTCATATGATTTCTTCAAGATTTTGATGCATCCCTCGCTTATCCATCTCTCGATCCTCTTATTCTTCGTCGATCTATTGTTTTTTGCTCTCGATCGAGGGTTTTTGGGTTGAACCGGGTATCGCAAATTACTGAAGAAATCGAGTAAAATTCATACTTTAAGTGGTCTGTTATCCTAATCTCTGATCAATTGCGTCTGTAAATCGAGATTAAGACACAAAACTACATACCGTAACCCAAGAGAATAGAGTTGGCGGAGGCCAAGAGAGCACAGGCAAGAGCCCACGACTCTGCCATGGACGAACAAATTAAGAACCCGTCGACTCACTCACGAACCAACGAACCGAAGAACCAACTCTCTCTCTCTCTTTCTCTCTCTCTCTCTCTTCTGTTCCAGATCTGTATTACATGATAATTTTAGGGTTTTCTATTTAAGTTTTGTGATTTGGTATTTGAAACAAGTTTGGATTGGATTTGTTAAATGTTATTGGTGTTCATCGTGTTCTTGATGTTCATCATGATGTTCTTGGAAAAGATGAATAATGGAAGAAAATGTCAAAAAGACTTGGATTTGAAACATATTTAATTTGGGTTTGAGTTTAGGATTTGCTAAATGTTTTTGAGATTGGATTTGGTGTTCATCACGGTGTTCTTGATTTATTTGGGGAAGATGAATATTCAAGAAAAAAATATAATTGGTATAACACATTTAGTCCCTACAGTTTATTTATTAAAAAAATAAAGTAAAAGTGAAAAAGACGAAAATACCCCTCCTCTAACGAGATTTTTTAACGGACTTAACGACGAGGGACCAAATCCGGACCGAAATGCAAACTGTAGTGGCTAAAGTGTAATTTTTAAACTGTAGGGACCAAATGTGTTATAATCACTAAACCACAGGAACCAAAAGTGTAGTTTACTCTAATAAATAATTATCATTTGATTTAAAAACAACTTATTTAATAAAAAGACAATATTTTAAATAATTAATAATTTATATTTACGTTTCGTCGATCAAATTTATAATAAAACAGTTCGTATTTTCGTTTGTTTTTGTAATTATATATATTCAATATTTTATATAAATAATCAAAAACTTCATGTCTTTAATTTGTTTTTTAAAGATTTTTGAATTTTGATTCTTCACTTTAAATTTTTGAATAATCTGTTGGAGTTGTTTCAAAGGTAGTTTTTTGGTCGTTTATACTATCTCAGACATGCTACATCATTTTAAAAATCCTAGGGTAAGTTATTTAAAAAATCTAAATGAGTGTCGAGTTCAATAAGATGCAAATTTAGTTATAATTACTCTTTTTAAAAGTTATTTCATATATCGTTTTAATATGCGCTAGATTTTTTATATTATAGATATTATATTTTATATAAATAATCAAAAACCACATGTCTTTAATTTATTTCTTCTGAATAATTTATTTTTTCTGAATAATTTATTTTTTATTAAAATTTAAACTTAGTAAAAACGAAAATATAATTTTTTTTTATAATTTTAATCGACGAGACGTAAATATAAATTATTAATTAATTGAAATTTTGTCATTTTATTTAATAAGTTGTTTTTAAATCAAGTTATAACTATTATAATTATATAATATAGTTATTAGGTTTTAAATAAATGGTATAATAATAAAAGAATATATTGCAATTTTGGTCCTTGGGAGGTTTTAACGGAGCAACCTAACGGTGTTACTCCTCAAGGACCAAATCCAAGCACTTTTACATACCACAGGGTTAGAGATCAAAAGTGAGAAAAACAACAAACTACAGGGACCAAAATTGCAATTTACTCTTTATTTTTTTTAAATAAGTCTTTAAAACATATGTTGCAAGTCGTTAGATATTAAAAATAACTAAATCCTAAACAACACCGTCAGTGACAACACTCACATTCTCGATGTCAAGATTAGCTATTAAACACCAATATTTTATAGCTATATACCTCTAAATTGATTTTGAAAGATAGCCTATGAACAGGAAGTTCATTACAATAGGGTCCATTGTCATAAAGAAAGATTATTATTTTATAGGAAACTATAATTTTGGTCCTTGTGGTTTACATTAAACAATGAATATCATCCTTACGCTTTAATAAGTACACGAATGGTCATTATGGATGCGTTTGGTACACTGGACAGGACAGAACAGAACATAACAGAAATCACTGTTCCATGTTTGGCAGAACTTTTATGTGGAACAGACAGGAACAGAGTGAAACAAGTTGGAACAGGCTTGTTCCACCCCCACCCATGGAACAAACTGGAACAGACTTATGTTTTTACCAATATAACCTCAAAATAAAATCTAATTATTGTAACGACCCAAAAACATAAGATCCAAATACGGTTAATAGATAAATCAAAACTGCCAAAAACCTGGCCCTCGACACAAGTTTAACAAGAATTTAAATGGGTTTGCGGAAGTACAACCCTAATTACAACTGAGAATAAGTCTAATATTAAAAATGGAAGGCTTCTAGTCACTAGGATGCAAGCTCCAGCTCACAACTTCCCCTTCCCTTTGTCCGAGCTCCCTAACACCTGCTTACCTGAAAAGGTTTTTAGTTTTGAAAAACGAGGGTTAGACCATGAGGTCTATTGAGTTCCCTCCACACCGCGTCACACCAAATAATTTCAGTTTATAAAATCAGTTATGAAACAGTTGTATAAATCATGGTAAACACACAAAATTGATATGCACACATTGACACATGCTACTGGCACGCGCTAAAGTCACACACACCGTGACAGCGCATTCGGGCACACACCGCCCATGTCACACACACCGTGACAGCATAATCGGGCACACACCGCCCATGTCACACACACCGTGACAGCATAATCGGGCACACACCGCCCATGTCACACACACCGTGACAGTATAATCGGGCACACACCGCCCATATCACACAAAAGCCAGAGCACGGTCACACACATTTTAATCACACATGTAAGCCACACATAAAGATCACACATTTAAACATTGCCTTAAACTAAGAGCAGTTGAAAAGCACATTGTTAGACAATAACCACACCGCACACAATTACTTGTCATCTTACAATAAAAGTAATTGAAAAGCACACCGTTTAAAGTATAACCGTGCCACACGCTCAAATCTTTACTTGTAATAAAAGTCGTTGGAAAACTCGCAATTTAAATTATAATCATCAACCACACACTTTGTATAAAATTTAGGTTCAGAAAGACTCACCTGTGGTTACAAGGCAAGCACTCCTGTTCAATCTTGAGTTACACAAGCTTAGTACCTAACAGATCAGACAAATTCTTAATCAGAAACAAGGATCTAGAACTTACCGGGTACATACACATTTTCCGGATACTAACTTGTCCGGACACCAAGACTGTCCGGATACCCATACTATTCGGATACCAAGATTGTCCGGATGCACCTCCTTTCCGGATACCCAGACTGTCCGGATACACCTCCTTTCCGGATACCCAGACTGTTCGGATACACCTTCCTTCCGGATACTGCACCCGGTAACTCAACTACCCGGAAAATCACCCACCCGGAAATCACCATCCTTATCCGGAATCTACCATAAAACATTACCCGGAAACATGCAACATATCCGGACACCACCAAACGCTGGTGTCCGGAAAACGCTGCTGTTCGAACTTAGAATTTCTAAAACCAATTTAAACTCCGATTTAAGCCATTAGTTTGATTAGACAACTATAAGGGTTCATCCACCAACCCCAAACACCCACTTAATCCATCTATAACCCCTTAAATCGGATTTTAAAGACCAAAACCCTCAAAGCACACTTTTCATGAAAAGAGGGTGAAAAACCCATTGAATCACTGATTTTTATACATAAGAATCCAGACCCACAGAAGAAAGGAACACCCAACAACAAGCAATAAGAATTCGGATAGATTACCTTACTGATTTCTTCCCTCCTTTGATTTCTTTCTCCAAAACTCTCTTCTTCTTCCTTTCCCTTCTTCCTAGCCGCCAAACACCCCAAAATAGGAGAAAATACTGATTTTTGGTTGATGCCCTAGGGATTTGGGCCCTTTTATACTTCCCACAATTTGCACATGGACCCCTCAACTAAACTTCCATTCTTCTCACTTTAACCACCAAGTTTTCGAAACCTACTAAAAATTGGGTTATTACAACACTCCCCCCTTAAGAGAATTCCGTCCCCGGAATTCCTCAACGGAAAGTTACGTGTAACCATCTTCCATCACTACACACGACAAGTCTTACGCTTTCGTCTAACTTCATCGATCACCATTCCCCGACCTATCAGACAAGGCCTACGGATCATTTCCTAATGCACCCCATGCTAGGGCTATAACTTGCCAGCTAATCCATTCTTATGATGTCGTCAAACTCTCCCAAGCTTGCGGACACAATTTCAAAGACATGAAAGACCCTCGTCCTCGATATTACATCCATCACGCACCTTCCTCACCAACCCCGACTGTCAACAACAAGTTCTACTCCTAACACACATTCCATTCGTCTAGGTTTATCCCACAAACGTCGGGCAATCCCGGCAAAAACACGAACATTTTACACCCAAGACAGATAACAATTTCATAGAATGAGGTTTATAAGATAGGTACCTGTCTCAACCTCGGGCACCTCTTCCTCCTCCTCAGCCGTCATCCGAAAAACTCTAGCCTTCGCCTGTGCTGGCTCCACTTTCTTTTCCCCCACTCTTCCCCTTTGCCTACCGTCGTAACCACCGAAATCCCCTCTCTTCAGCTGAGGGCACTCCGGCCTTAAATGTTCTAAGGACCCACACTGGTAGCATGCCCATGGGTTCCTACAGTCTCGTGCCATATGTCCCAATTTTCCACATTTGAAACATCCCTCGGTTTCCCCCACACATTCTCCACGGTGGACTCGATTACACTTCCCACAAGGTTTCTCTTCAAATTTTGATCCCCCTCGGGACTCCGGCTTAAACACCTTAGCCCGCTCCGAGTCACGCGCTGACCCCTCCCACTTTCTTTTCTCCTTACCCTTCTCCACATCTTGTCGGTCCTTCTCCTTTTCCACCAATTCGGCTGCGTTGATGGCTGCCTGAAAAGTGATCGGGTTCCTAGCCACGACCAGTTCCCGCACGCTACTCTTCAACCCAAAAATGTACCTCTCAACTCGACGTTCCTCATTCGGTACGTACAACTCAGCGAATCTCGCTTTCTCCATAAACTTCGTGGTGTATTCTCTCACCGTCATCCCACCTTGTTCCAAACTCATGAACTCTTCTTCTAGTCGTTTCACTGCCGCCAGAGGGCAAAACGACGCCTTAAACTTGGAGACAAAGGTCTCCCACGTCATATTCTTAGCAGCCTTTGACCCCTCCCCCGCGGTCTCCGCATCCCACCAAAATACCGCTTCTGATTTCAGCATGGATAGAGCGAACATTACCCTGTCACTATCAGCACACTTACAGGTGTCGAACACCAGTTCCATTTCCCTGATCCACTTTATCGCCAACACGGGATCGCATTCTCCCTTGAAAGCAGGTGGCTTACAAGAAGCGAATGCCTTGTAACTACACCCCCCCCCCCCCCCGCTTAGCACTCGATCATTCACTGCCAACGGGTTTGGCTGAGTAGGGCTCCCCGGAGCTGAACCATGAGAGTTAGTCTCCCTTCCCTTACTACCACTGGCCTCCTTACTCCCCGAAGCCGCCTCATTCTGCTTAGCCAACAGTGCTTTCAATGTATCCTGGATTTCTCCCAATGCAGTGGCGAAATTTTCTTGGGTTACGAAGGCTTGAGCCCGGCCTCGCCCACGACTTCCACCTCGGCTCGCTCCCCGCCTGGACGCAGAGCTCTCCTGATGAGACGCCTCTGGTTCTTGCGGGATTCCCGTGCTCCTCGTGCCACGAGTAACCCGTGCCCTCACTGCAGCCCTTTCCACGTTCTCATTCACCTGAGTTGTTGCTCGTTGTGGTACTCTTCCTCGTCCCCTTCCTCGGATATTATAGCTGATTGAGAAATGTCTAATCTTTTAGATGCCAAGCTCAGTTAGCTCGAGGGTCGATTGAGAGTGCGTCCATCACCATCATAAGGTGAGTTCCCTAAACCCTTTTTCACGACGTACTATGTTTTACTGATTATGGTCTTGTTTACGAGTATGAACTGTTTTATAACTGTCACGCATGTTTTCCATGCACTGCATGTTCTATTTAAAAAGGTTTATTTAGCAAATGAAATGATGTTTAAAGTTTTCATGCATGTGATTACGATACGTTAAGTGTATGCTATGTGGAGTCGGTTTACACAGTGGGATCAGGGTACCTTGGGATTCGATAATCCCTTGGGCATATGTGGTGAGCTTGTAGGATGGAATTCGTTTCCTTCCTACTCGGATAAAAGGGGGTCCACTTGGACTCCGATGTAGCCGAGAGGGTGTCCGTTAGGCCCCGATCGTGGTAGCTTATGCGATCTTTGAACCCTGTGTTGAACCTTGAATGATGTTTATGTGAAGAATGTGAACGGTTTTTAATAAAATAATTTATACTGTGGTATATGCTTTATGGAGGGAATTCACTAGACCTTTTGGTCTAACCCTCGTTTTTCAAAAACTAAACCATTTTCAAGTAAGCGTACCGCTGGTTCTTCTGGTAAGAACTAGGAGATGACACTCGAAGGATTGGAGCTTAGAGAGACTCCAAGTGTTTTGGCTGATATAGTTATAGATAGATGCTCTCGGTTGTGGGCTAGAAGTTCTGCTGCCCAATTTTGTCTAGTTTAGAATCATGAAGGTTTAAAGACAAGTTTATTTATGTAATTTGAATGCTTAATCTATTGATATTGCATGCTATGTTTTATGGGACGTTACAAATGGTATCAGAGCCTTAGTTTAAGAGATTTAGGTGACCAGTCGGGCCTAAACTTAAACTGTAGGATGAGGAACACATGCGAGACATAGGATTGCTTCTAGGAACGATCACTATAAATGCGCTTTGGAATAAGGTGCCAAGGACAAACCTGGCCAGTGTAATTACAAATTTACAGGTATACGTGCGTGCTTAAATTGCCTTATATAGCGAATCTGTTGTGTCATGTCTAGCAAAGGTTAATTGTCGTTTTCTTTCAGTTTAGCGCTATGGCTGGGAGAACGTTGAGGAGTAGGTCAGTACCTGTTGTTCCAAGGAATCAAGATGAGGAGGTCCTAGTTAACGGACCGTTGGAACCCACGAGGGCAACTGTGACCCGCGGAAGGGGTAGGGGTCATGGAAGGGGTCGAGGAAGAACGTCCCGCCGGGCCGCCACCCAAGTGGCCAGGGATGGGGGAAACCCGAACCGGAGAACGACCCGTGTGACTCGAAGGGCAAGGAGTGTGGAAATCCCCGCCCATCAAGGAGACTCTCATCAGGAGAGTTCGGCTACTGTAAGAAGGGTGAATCAGCCAAGGGGATGTGGTCGAGGCCGCAGATCTACATTTGTTACTCGAGAGAATCTGGCTGCTGAGCTGGGTAAAGTTCAGGAGACTCTGCAAGCTCTCCTTACTAAGCAGAATGAGTCAGCCTTGGGAAGCAAAGAGGCGAGTGAGAACAGGGAAAGTGTGGAACTGTCAAGCCCGATAGAGACTGGTACTGGAAGTCACTCGAAATCAAACCCTCTGGTGGTGAACGAGTCAACAACTAAAGGATGCAGCTACAAGGCCTTTACCTCATGCAAGCCCCCTACTTTCAAAGGTGAATGTGACCCCGTTCTAGCAATGAAATGGGTGAAGGAGATGGAACTGGTATTTGATACTTGCAAGTGTGCCGATGGGGATAGGGCGATGTTTGCTCTATCCATGTTGAAGTCTGATGCAGTTTATTGGTGGGATGCCGAAACTGGGGGAAAGGGTTCGGCAATGGCTAAGGGAATGATGTGGGAAACGTTTGTGGAAAGATTTAAAGCGCAGTTTTGTCCTCTCGCAGCAGTGAAAAAGGTTGAAGAAGAGTTCATGGGTTTGGAACAGGGGGAATGTCGGTGCGGGAGTACACTTCTATGTTTATTGAGAAGTCTCGTTTCGCAGATTTGTATATGCCAACGGAGGAACGTTGAGTGGAACGCTTCATCTATGGGCTGAAAAGTAGCATTCGGGAACTGGTTTTGGCAAGAAATCCCACTACCTTTCAGGCGGCCATCAATACGGCCGAGTTGATTGAGAAGGAAAAGAATCGTTAGACGTCTGAGAAAGGTGGTGAGAAGCGTAAGTGGGATGGACCGGGAAATGATTCAAGGAAAGGGAAAGTGTTTCGACCAGAAAATCGTGTTATCAGGGATACCGATGGTAAATCGTGTAAGAGGTGTAACAAGGTGCATCGAGGTGAGTGCAAGGGGTGAGCAGCGGAACTGGGTACCCGCCTTTGGAACCGGAACCGCTCCGGAACTGCCGGTTCCGGAACCGGAACCGATGTGACTGGGTCCGGTTCCGGTTCTCATTTTTTTAGAACCGCTACCCGCTGGGTACCCGTCGGGACCGGGTACCCGGAACCGCTGGGTACCCAGAACCGGAACCGTTGGGTACCCGGTACATATTAAGTATTTACATATAAATATTTATTTAAACTAAATAAAAAAGTTAATAAACTAATAAAATTTCTTTTTAGGGTTTAGGTTTCTCTTCATACCAACTAGCGCCGCATACAATACATTGTATTCTCTTCAATCTTCATCTCGTCTTCAGTCAGTGAACACACACACAGACGGCAGACCTCACGAAGTCACGATTCAAGAAGGTAACTCAGCCGCCGGCCGCCGGCCCCGTCCGCCAGCCGCCGTCCGCTCGCACACAGCCGTCGTCCGCTGTCTGTAAGGTATGTGTTCTCACTTCTCATTTTGTTTGATCTGGAGTTGTGATTGAGGTTGAAACATGATCTTAATTTGTATTCTCTTGTCTATTAAATGTGGTGTCAAAGATTCTCCAATGTATGTTTCTTATTCATAATGAGAATTAAATTCAAGGTTTGTCTTTGTCCAATGTATGGTGACTGATTTTGTTTGCTGTTTTTGCTTGCTGTTTTTTAGTTGCTGTTTTTTAGTTGTTGTTTAGTGTTTTTGCTGTTTTTGCTTTTTTTGCTGATTTTGTTTGCTGTTTTTGCACACACTGTTTTTGCTGTTTTTGCTTTCTTGCTGATTTTGTTTGCTGTTTTTGCTTGCTGTTTTTTAGTTGATGTTTAGTGTTTAATATAGTTGCTGTTTTTTAGTTGTTGTTGGTAACTACATGTCATAGTCCGTATTATTTATATTAAATTCCCTTTTTTGTCACGTTTAATAATGGATGTACCTCCGATTGACGTGGATGAAAGTGAGGCGGTTGATCAAAACCAAAGCCAAAAAAGCATGCCCCAAGTCGGAGACAAAAGGAAATCAAGTGTTTGGCGTCATTACGAAGACATTAGAGATCCAACCACGGGCAAGGTTGTGAAGGCAAAATGCAAGTATTGTTCAAAGTTATTAAACGGGTGCACAAAGAACGGTACATCTTCTCTCTCAAAACATCTTGGTTCTTGTCCAAAATACCTGGAAAATCTCGATAAAAAACAAATGAAAATTAGTACTTTTAGAACTAGTCAAAGTGATACTGCCACTATTTCTAATTGGGAGTTTGATCAAAATTCTATTAGACTTGCTTTAGCTAAAATGGTTATTCTTGATGAGCAACCATTTTCTATCGTCGAACGTGATGGATTTAGAGGTTTTTGTAGTGCCGGCATGCCACAATTTTGTATTCCATCACGATTCATGGTTGCTAGAGATTGTAGTAAACTATTTCTTAGTGAAAGGGAGATACTAAGAAATACTTTCAAAAGTTTGAACTCTAGAATTGCTCTCACAACTGATTGTTGGACTTCTGTGCAAAATTATAATTATCTTTGTTTGACTGCACACTTTATTGATGATAATTGGAGATTGCATAAAAGGATTTTGAGTTTCAAGTTAATGGATAGTCATAAAGGGAAGGAAATTGGAAAAGTTGTGGAATCATGTGTTCTTCAATGGGGTATAGAAGATAAGTTGTCTTGTCTTACTGTAGATAATGCAAGTTCTAATGATGTTGCCGTTGCGCATTTGAAAGATAATCTTAGTGAAAAACTTGTTTTAGGAGGTGAGTTTTTTCATATGAGATGTGTTGCTCATATTTTAAACTTGATTGTTAAAGATGGCTTGAATATGGTTAAGGATTCCATCAATAGTATTCGAGGTGCGGTTAGATATGTGAGGAACTCTCCGGAAAGAGCTAAGTTGTTTGATGAGTGTGCTTTAAAGTCTAAAATTCCGTGTAAGGGTTCTGTTTGTTTAGATGTGCCAACACGGTGGAACTCCACTTACATTATGTTAGATTTGGCTCTTAAATTTGAGAAAGCTTTTAAAAGAATGAAACAAGAAGATCCTGATTTTGTAAAAGAACTCAAAGATGGATTTCCATCCCAACAAGATTGGGAAAATGCCAAAGCGTTATCACTTTGTTTGAAACAATTTTACGAGGCCACAAAAAGGATTTCCGGCACTTTATATGTTACAGCTAATATGCATTTTCATGAGATCTTGGGTGTCCTTGCTTCTTTGTTAGAGTGGAGAGAGGATGATGAACCTAGTATTATGCGTATGGGTGATGAAATGAGAAAAAAGTTTGACAAATATTATGGAGGTTTTGGTAGAACAAATGTGATGGTTTTAGTTGCAGTGGCTCTTGATCCACGTTATAAGATGAGGTTTGTGAAGTTTTCATTAAGAAAAATCTTTCCTTCGGACTCCGATAAATTTAGTGATATATATGGTCAAGTATATGATGTTTTGAAAAAATTATATGACCATTATGCTAATGTTTCTTCATCATCAAAGGATGATTCTTCTATTTTCTTTGTGAATGATGATGGTGACCAACATTTTGTTGGGACGGTGAAGAATAAACAGATGAGAAAAATCTATGATGAGTTTTATGAAAATGATGTTGGGGATGCTATTGAGAAATCTGAGTTGGAAGAATATCTTGAGGCTCCGCCTGAAAAAATGGGTGTTGAGAAGTTTGAAATTTTGAGGTGGTGGAGTGAAAAGTGTACTACATATAAGGTATTGGGATCAATGGCAAAGGACATTCTAGCCATTCCGGTTTCTACGGTTGCTAGTGAGTCTGCTTTTAGTACATTCGGTCGGGTGGTAGATGAGTTTCGGAGTAGTTTGGGTCCAAAGACGGTGGAAGCTTTAATATGTGCTCAAGATTGGTTGAGAGGATCATCAATATGTTTGGACATGGAACAATATTTGGAGGATGTGCAAAAATACGAGGAAGGTAATTTACTTATTTATTGTCTTTTTTCATATATATTTATATTTGTTAATTTCATATGTAACATTCTAATTTGCATTTTTTATTTGTTAATTTCAGAAATTGGTCGTATTGCTCTTGATGAGACATTTGTTAACATCAACTAATTTCTTTTTGAGGTAATTTTCTAATTTATATTTATTGTAGTGACAATTTATAAAATGGCATGGTATTGGTTTAGTTAGGTATTTTATTTGTTTTGACTTTGATCCAAGTGTTTTATACTTTTATTTGCTAGGTGTTGACGACTTGACGTGAAGTTCCATGAAGTCGTGAAGTGCCGTGAAGACATGAAGCGTTTTATTCGTTTTGTACTTTTGTTGATGTCGTATCAAGACTTAAGTTTAAGTTTAAGTTGGTTATGTAATAATTATTTTCTAATTTGGTTATGTAATAATTATTTTTATCGGATTAGTTTTTAGTTTTAATCGTTTGTTGTATGAAAAATTGAAAACTACGTTGGTACTTTAAGTTTAAGTTGTTTTTTTCTACTTTGCAAGTGTTTTAAAATTATGTTTTATTGTAAAAAATGTTAAAAAAAAAAAATTGCCAGCGGGTACCCGGAACCGGAACCGGTTCCCAGCGGTTCCGGGACCGGTTCCAAAAAAAGAGAACCGACGGGAGCGGTTCCGGTTCCGGTTCTTTCTTTCTAGGAACCGCCGGTTCCGGTTCCATGAAAAAAGGGCGGGTACCCGGTATTGCTCACCTCAGTGCATGGCAGGTTCAAACTCATGCTACCAGTGTGGATTGCCCGATCACTTGTCAAGGGACTGTCCCAAGGGGAAACCATGTTTCCAATGTGGGGCTACGGGTCACATGCGGTATGACTGTCCGCAGCTGAAAAAGGGAGGATCGGGTCAGTATGGAGAACGTCAGGGAGGGAAAGGCAGTGCTAAGAGAACAGAACCGGTGCGTCCGAAGGGACATGTGTTCCGCATGACAGCGGAAGAGGCGGAGGAAGTTCCAGATGTTGTGGCAGGTACGTTTCTAGTGAACTCTCTATGTACCAAGGTGTTATTGATTCGGGAGCAAATCGTTCCTTTGTATCGCATGCTTTTATGAAATGTTTGGGGGTGAGGCCTAGACGTTTGGAAAGGGCACTAGAGGTGGAAACTGCCGAAGATAATCATGTTTACATTAAGGAGTTGGTAGAGGATTGTGTCATAGATATAGAAGGGAGGTTGGTGCCTATGCAGTTATATCCCATGGCAATGGGAGAGTTGACGTGGTGTTGGGTATGGATTGGTTAGCTAAGAATGATGCGAATATTGTATGCAACAAAAAGTTGGTAAGGGTTCGGTTACCTGATGGGGATTTGATAGGCGGGTTACACCCCCTAAATCTAACCGCAAGTGTACGGGTCGAAGTCAAGTAATAGTACTAGAAAGTACGAGTATCGAATCACGGGGAACTGGGAACTAAGTATCACAATTACTATAAAAACTATTAACTGAACGGTCGCAGTTTGAGTGGTTGGTTTGTAAACTACTTAATTGCAAACAAAACTAAATCAAACACGAGACAATAGACAGCTTGAGGAACTTCTGATAGAGAAAACAGTTGAGGGTTGGAAATCCTATGGTTCTCACATATAAACATCTAACTCAACACAATTACCAGTCTCTCTTTAATGAATACCCAATCTTTAGATCACCGTTGTTCTTTCTCAAGCAAGAACGGGTCTTAATTCAAAGTATGGTTCTTTCTCAAGCAACCACAGTTTTTATCTTGAAAATACAAGTTTTATCTCTCGATCTCAACCTATGTAATTCAAAATACATTAAGCGCAAGATTTAATGGGACTAAGGCTTAATCGGAATATCTCTATCTCCTTTCTCACCTTAGGCATGCGATTTTCTAGTTCTATTCGACAATTAATTCTCTCGAACTTAATTGAAGATAACAAAACGATTGGAAGCTAGCTACACTCACAAAAGCATTAAAAACCAAATTGCATGCATTCATTAAAAGAGGAAAACTGATAAACGTATTACGTCATCCGTTCATATGTTCAAACCTAATTCAATCCAACCCCCAACATCTAAAATTAGTTCATGTTGGTGGTTGATACAAACTTAAGAAAAGAGAATGAAACTGTGTGTGCAAACATGGCGATGATGATTGTGATGAATGGAATGGTGTACTCCCTTCTCTCGTGATCGTATCTACTTCGCGTCGTGAACGTCTCCTCGATTGATTCTCTATCGTGGCTCCAAGAGGTATGGAAAGTCTCCCAAAATCGCCCCTGGACTGCTTCCGTTCGTCGTGTGTGAGTTGCGTCCAAGAATAATGACCTAAAATCTGGAACAAAAGGCTGAAAATCGCGAAACAGAGGGATACGCGACCTTCCACGTGACTTGCAAGTGGCATGGAAAACCGCACGCTTTTCTGAAGTGCACGGGTCTGTTTCTAGTTCGCGGTTCGGGTCCTGGTTCGGGGGCGGGTCTTGGGCTTCCGTTGGCTTCGTTTTGGCTCTTTTTGGGCTCTTTTTAGCTTCTTTTCCCGATGGTTACTGCCTTTTTATTAACCTGCACATTCCACTAAATAAACCGTAAAATTCCGCTTCTTTGCTTAAATACAAGCCAATCTCATTGGTTTGAGGACCGAAAATAACGCCAAAAAGTGGCGTTATCAGGATTCCGTAGTGATCTACGGGAATCTCCATGATAGAAAGACTAGCCTTATCTCCATGATCAGGGTTACTAAGTGTTTGAGGAAGGGGTGTCAGGGATTCTTGGCGTACGTGTTGGATGCCAAGAAAGAAAAGCGTGGGGTAGATGATGTGCGAGTAGTAAGTGAGTACCCGGAAGTGTTTCCGGATGACTTGACAAGTCTACCCCCGGATCGTCACATCGAGTTCAGAATTGATCTGATGCCTGGAGTTGCACCAATTGCCTGTACACCTTATAGATTGGCGCCGTCCGAAATGAAAGAAATGATGACTCAGTTGCAGGAGTTGTTAGATAAGGGATTCGTTAGACCTAGTACGTCTCCGTGGGGAGCACCAATTCTCTTCGTGAAAAAGAAGGACGATAATATGCGTATGTGCATAGATTACCGGAAGCTCAACAAAGTCACGATCAAGAACAAGTACCCCATACCGAGAATCGACGACCTGTTCGATCAATTGCAAGGAGCCAGTTATTTCTATAAGATAGACTTAAGGTCGGGTTATCACCAACTCAAGGTGAGGGAGGAGGATGTGCCAAAGACCGCCTTCAGAACCAGGTATGGACACTACGAATTTTTGGTGATGCCGTTCGGGCTAACCAACGCCCCGGCAGCTTTCATGGACCTAATGAATAGGGTGTGCCAACCTTATTTAGACAAGTTCGTGATAGTGTTCATAGACGATATTCTGATATTTTCAAGATCGGAAGAAGAGCACGAAAGCCACCTTCGGACAATTCTCAAGCTACTAAAGCAAAAGAAGTTGTATGCAAAGTTTTCTAAGTGCGAGTTTTGGTTGAGAGAGGTGCAGTTTCTTGGACACGTGGTGTCTGAGAAGGGAATCATGGTAGACCCGTCTAAGATTGAAGCCATACGGGATTGGGAGCAACCAAAGAATCCGTCAGAAGTTCGAAGTTTCCTCGGACTGGCGGGATACTACCGAAAGTTCATCAAGGACTTTTCGCGTATTGCCACGCCATTAACCTCTTTAACCAAGAAGAATGTCAAGTTCGCCTGGTCAGAGAAGCAAGAAGAAGCTTTTCAAAAGCTGAAAGATATGTTGAGCAGCGCTCCGGTATTGTCGTTACCGGACGGTTCTGATGATTTTGTGGTTTTCAGTGATGCATCGAAGCTCGGATTGGGTTGCGTACTCATGCAACGAGGAAGGGTGATCGCTTATGCCTCCCGGCAGTTAAAGGATCACGAGGTTCGATACCCCACTCATGATTTAGAGTTGGCGGCCGTGGTTTTCGCTCTGAAGATTTGGCGACATTACCTTTATGGGACGAAGTGTCAGATCTTCATGGACCACAAAAGCTTATGTCATCTCTTTGATCAAAAAGAGTTGAATATGCGCCAAAGAAGATGGATTGAATTGTTGACCGACTAAGACTGTAAGATCGAATATCATCCAGGTAAGGCAAACGTAGTGGCGGACGCTTTTTGTCGTAAGGAAAGAAGTGAGACCCCCAGTATTGTGGCCATGAGGGCCGAGGTGACATTCAATTTGTTAGATGAGATAAGGAAATGTCAAGATGAGGCGCTCAGAGCTGAGAATCTCAAGAAGGAGAGAATGGTGGGACAAACGACCTCACTAGTGGAAGATAGTCGAGGGGTGAAGTGTCTTAGCGGGAGAATCTGGGTCCCGAAACTCGGGGAGCTCAGAAAAGTAATCTTAGAGGAAGCCCACAAATCGAAGTACACGATTCACCCTGGAACGAACAAGATGTACGGAGATCTACGACGAGACTATTGGTGGCCTGGAATGAAAAAGGACATAACGCATTTTGTAGAGACCTGTATGACGTGTTCGCGCGTAACAATCGAACATCAACGACCGTACGGGAAACTTCAGTCCTTGGAGATTCCTATGTGGAAATGGGACCAGATTACGATGGACTTCGTAACCCATTTCCCTAAGACCCCAAAGGGCTATGACACTATATGGGTGATCGTGGATCGACTCACGGAATCAACACATTTCTTACCTATACGAGAGTCTTACTCGTTGGAGCGGTTAGCAAAGTTGTATATCGACGAGATTGTAACTCGCCATGGGGTGCCATCGTCGATAGTGTCAGACCGAGATAGCAGGTTTACCTCCACGTATTGGAGGAGTTTCCAAAGAGAAATGGGATCGCAGATCAAGATGAGTACCGCTTATCATCCTCAGACTGATGGTCAGAGTGAGCGAACGATCCAGACGTTGGAAGATATGTTAAGGGCTTACTGATAATGTCGTTTTCCGACATTATTTTGATCCCGAAGTCGTTCTGTTTGTTGTAAGTTCCCGAGTAAAAATAGTAGAATTTAATGGTTTTTATGAGAAAGTACAGGTTTATATGGAAGAATGATGTTGGAAGAGTTTTGGAGCAATCGGAGCAAGTCTACAACAGTCCAGTGCAAAAAGGAGAAAAATCATATTTTTGGACCAATCAGTGCTCTGCGCCTCTGAGCGCGCCTCCAAACGCTCCCACAAACGCGCAGGCTGCGCGCCTCTGAGCGCGCCTCCAAACGCTCCCACAAACGCGCAGGCTTATTTTCGCAAACATTCCAGTGCTCTGCGCGCGCCTCCAAACGCGCCCACAAACGCGCAGAAGACCTGATACGTTTTTAAAGCCTTTTTTTCACCTAGGGTTGGGGAATCAATCAGTTACGGCCGTAGACTCTTTCTGGGTGATTTTGGGAGCACGAGGGCGATTCTTGAAGACGAATAGAAGGCAAGAAACATCAATCAACGAGAATCAAAAGGCGAATCGAGTTCATTCATCGAAGGATTAAGCTTTTCAGGGAGTTTTAGATTTCATTTCTTTTAAGAACCAACATGTTTACTTTCGTTTTTGTTATGTCATTTCTGAGTTTTGGAACCCCCAATATGAACTAATCCGTTCATGTTGGGGGGTTGGTTTGAATCATGGTTGGATGATTATTTAGCTTTACAGTAGATACGATTGATTTGATTTCTATGGATGAAACATGTGGGATTGTTCTTAATGCTTGTAATAGTCCGATCATCTATTATTTGATTTAATGAATCTTTTAACGTTTGAGAAAAGTTTTGAGGTTTATCTAATCCTTCATGTCTTAGTCGAATTTGAGATAGAAATATGATAATTCGTACTTTGTGGGTTTTTAATCATTGTTTGTTCAATTATCTTTGTTGAGATCGGATGACGATACAGAGTGTTGAATGAATGTTGCTATAGATTGATAGAGTATAGTGATGGTTTGTGATTATACCAGTCATCCTGGAGTTATGTCAATCGTGTCAAATCTGTGCGTTAAGTAATTGTTTACCTGAGGAATCCAACCCTCCAACTCTCTCTCTTTTCTGAATTAATTAAGCTTTAATTCGTGTTCTGATAAGTAACAACCCAAATCAATTTGCGATAGTCTAGTTAATAATTTATACAGTCATTGTGGTACTTGACACCTGGTTCCTTTGGTTCGATACTCGTACTTACCGTACGTTATTACTTGATTCGACCCGTACACTTGCGGTAAGATTCAAGGAGGGTGTAAACCAGCCTATCAAGTTTTTGGCGCCGTTGCCGGGGAACCTGTTTTGTGTGAATATCACTACCAGCTGTAGAAGTTATTACATTAGACACCCTGTTTTTATTTTATTATAATCTGTTTTAAAGGTTCATATATTTTTGGGTTTTGAGATTCTATATTCTCTGTTTCAGGTTACCTCTTGGTTTATGCCAAGAAGAAGACTGTTTCGGGAATTACTACCGATTGACCCGGAAATAGAACGGACCGCCAGAGAGCTAAGAAGACAAGCACGGAACAGAATGGACGACAACAACATCAATGTTGGGGAAGATTGGGGAGAAGGGTTTCCCATGGGTAATGATCAACCAATTCCAAATGCGAATGCAAATGCGAACAATCAGAACCACAATAACGCCAATCACGGTCCAAACAACGTCAATGACAACGTCAACAATGGTGTCAACAATGGGATCAATCATAATCTCAATCACAACGCCAATCTTGGTATCCATCATAATGTCAATCAACCACCACCACCACAAAGGGTACCCATGAGAAATTTCGCCAATCCAAACATGGGGGCTGCACAACGTGGATACGCACCACCGATAGCTGCAAACAACTTTGAAATCAAACTTGGTACCATCCAATTGGTGCAATCGAACATGTTTGGAGGTGCAGCAACTGAAGACCCTCATGCACATTTGCGCTCATTCGAAAAGATATGCAATACTTTCAAGGTAAATGGGGCGGATCAAGATTCAATCAAGATACGGTTATTCCCATTCTCATTGAGGGACCGAGCCACCACTTGGGAAGAGAATTTACCACCGGGGTCGATTCGAACATGGAACGATATGGTGACAGCTTTTCTCAACAAATTCTTTCCACCAGGGCGAACGACCCAACTGCTGTCAGATATCACTCATTTTGCCCAATGGGATCAAGAGTCGTTGTACGAAGCATGGGAAAGATATAAAGCAATGCTCAAGAAGTGTCCACATCATGGGTTACAAGAGTGGATGGTTATACAAACATTTTATGTGGGATTGAACCCTCAATTTAAGAATGACCTCACAGCTGTTGCAGGTGGAGCCTTAATGAACAAGTCCTATGAGGAAGCGGTCGAATTGATAGAAAATCTAGCAGAACATAGCTATTCCACTCCAAGGTCTGCTGTTAGAACAGTTGCAAGCGTGCAAGAAACAGAAGAGTTGAAGGCGATAAAGGCACAATTGACTGCATTGACCAACCAAATGAAAGGAGCGGCTATTCAACCGAATGTTCAGAATTTTCAAGACTATCAATCGCCGGAACAAGTCCAGTTCGTTCAGAACCGAAATAATCAGCCGAGGAATGACCCTTTTTCCAACACCTATAACGAGGGATGGAAGCGACATCCTAACTTTTCTTGGATTCAACCTCAACAAGGCCCAGGCAAGGAAACGATGCAACAGCAACAGCAGCAGCAACATTCTGGTAACCAATCTAACTCTTCAAATTCTTTTCAGGCTAACAATGTTTATCGTCCCCCAGGTTACAATCAGAGGAAATATGATGAGGGGCAATCTTCAGAAAAGAAGCCGGGGTTAGAAGACATGATGATGAAATTCATGTCAAAGATGGAAGGTGCGGTTGAAGGATTGACAAGTACAGTGGGTAATGTGAAGGCGACAACTGACCAAAATACTGCCTCAATCAGAATGTTAGAAAGACAAGTCGGACAAATCGCTGAAGCACTACAATCCAGGACTCAATGTCAATTCCCTAGTCAGACTGAACGAATACCAAGAGAGGAGTGCAAGGCTATTCATCTGAGAAGTGGAACGGAGTTGATTAGAGACCCTACACGGGAGCCTTCACCAAATGAAGCCGAGCAAGAGGTGGAGATCATTGACATGGATGCGTTGGAGGCTGATAGAGAGATTGTGAGTGAAGAGAATAAGAAGAATGAAGAAAAGGCACCAAAGCAACCACAGGTCAAGCCGACAACTCCAAAAGTTCCCTATCCGAGCAGGCTTAAAGCCCACAGGGATGATCTAAACTTTTCTAAATTTCTTGAAATTTTTAAGAAATTGCATATTAACATCCCTTTTGCAGATGCTTTGGCACAAATGCCAACATACCTCAAGTTTATGAAAGATATCTTATCCAAGAAGAGGAAGATTGAAGATCAGGCCACAATTGCACTTACTGAGGAGTGCAGCGCGATCATACAGAACAAGCTTCCCCCGAAGCTTAAGGATCCAGGGAGTTTTTCGATCCCTATCCAAATTGGGAGCTTTAATTTTAATAAGGTATTATGCGATCTAGGAGCTAGTATTAACCTAATGCCGTTATCTGTTTTCAGGAAGCTCGGCTTAGGGGATGTGAAGCCGACATTCATGACTCTTCAGCTTGCCGATAGATCGATAAGGTACCCATATGGAGTGATCGAAGACGTCTTGATAAAGGTTGGCAAGTTTTACTTCCCGATGGACTTTGTGGTGTTGGATATCGATGAGGACATAGAGGTCCCGCTGATACTGGGAAGATCCTTCCTAGCCACAAGCCGAGCGCTGATCGACATGGAGGAAGGCGAGATGACTTTGAGAGTTGGTGGTGAGAGGGAAGTGTTCAAGATGTTCGAGAAGATAAGAGATAGAGGCGAAGAGAAATTTGGTGAGCAAGAAAGGCCGAAGGAGTGATCGGAAAGAAAGTCGTGCCACGACAGAAAATACGGCGCTGGGTGGGAGGCAACCCACCATAGGTTAAATCTTAATTTTTATTTTGGTCAGTTTCTTATTTTTGTGTGCTTTCTTTTGTTTTGTGTGTTGTTTTTGTGTTTTGTGTTTTTGTGTTTAGTTTTTGATCCCTGATAGCAATTCCGATATGACCAATAGCAAGGCAGGAGAAGGAAGGGCAGAAATAGGTGAACAGTAATCCACGCATGCATCCTGAAAGGTATCTACACAACACCTCTTTGCAAACCTCGGTTTCACCAAGGTTTGGGGTCCCTGTTTTCACTTGAACTTTATCGTTTTATGACTCCTTGTTGAGAAAACAAACCTAATCTAGAGATTAGGTTTGGGGTGGTGTAATTACTGTTAGTTGTACTGTATCGCTATTTCGTGATTATATTTTGTGTGCTATTTGTTTCCATTGGGGACAATGTTTATATCTGGTTTGGGGTGATTTGTCGAGTCTATCATTGGTTGATCTCAGTGGATTGAATAATCACCCTGTTTATAGTGAGGAATGGACGACCAGTTGAGCATGATTTAGTGTGAGAGTTCGAAGACACTGATTTTGGGGAAAGGATCTAGAAAGGATAATATAGCACAAAGGTGGACCTGGGCGACTGCACACATAGAGACATTAGTAGAGACCACCCGTAAGTTTGTTGAGCCATACACGTGCTAACTTCGATTCTGAGAGACTACACACTACTCGATACACTTTTCATTAGTCCTTTGATCGTTGTTGTAGCTGATCTCGCTATAACTTGCATCCATTATCAAAGACATCCATAGGAATAGAAGTGAAGCTTCTGCCTATCTTTGTGAACAAACCATGTGAGAACTCATAAAGCTTATTGGTTGCTGCTAATCCCACTGCTTTTCACTACTCAAGGTTCTCAAATGAAAACCCGTTGTAACCCCCTCAGTAAAAAAAAAACTGCAAACCCAGTAAATCAGTCATAAAGGGTTTTGCCAAAAAAAAGAGCTAAATAAAACTGAGGGGTCAGTTTAAAGAATTTGAGAGAAGTGTTAGGAAGCTTGAACGAAAGAAAGAAGGGAGGATCACCAAATATCGTCATAAATCCTTTGACCTCCACCCAAAAGCAGCAACCATACCCATTTAAAGATCTGAATTCAGCATGGAGAGTTTGTAAGGAATGGCGAAGCAACGTTTCTATGTCCTAGTCTTGATAATGGATTCCTTCTAAGATCAATTTGTGTACAACTGTGCGTTATTGTTTAATTGTTGTTCATGCAAGCTTTGTGAATTCTTGTACCCAACTTCTGAAAGCATGACAACATGTGTGAAACCTAGGGCTCGAGTGAAGAGAGAAAACCGTGAGGTAGGGTCAAGGAGAAATCCTCTCTAAGTGTGTGTTTAGTATAGGTACACTTACGTGTGGTGTGGTCCCTGATAGATCCCTTTCCCAAGGTTTTGCTGTTTAGAATTCCATAGCTAGGTCTGCTCACTGTTCGTCCATCTCATAGATAATTCGTGGTGATTTTTGAGTTAACTAGAGATCGCTAATGATATTCTCGACAACACGAAATTGCGATTGTTTGGATTGTGGTTGAATGCTTATTTGTGTCGCTATTTTGCTTGGGGACAAGCAACGCTCGGTTTGGGGTTGTTGATAATGTCGTTTTCCGGCATTATTTTGATCCCGAAGTCGTTCTGTTTGTTGTAAGTTCCCGAGTAAAAATAGTAGAATTTAATGGTTTTTATGAGAAAGTACAGGTTTATATGGAAGAATGATGTTGGAAGAGTTTTGGAGCAATCAGAGCAAGTCTACAACAGTCCAGTGCAAAAAGAAGAAAAAACAGATTTTTGGACCAATCAGTGCTCTGCGCGCCTCTGAGCGCGCCTCCAAACGCTCCCACAAACGCGCAGGCTGCGCGCCTCTGAGCGCGCCTCCAAACGCTCCCACAAACGCGCAGGCTTATTTTCGCAAACATTCCAGTGCTCTGCGCGCCTCTGCGCGCGCCTCCAAATGCGCCCACAAACGCGCAGAAGACCTGATACGTTTTTAAAGCCTTTTTTTCACCTAGGGTTGGGGAATCAATCAGTTACGGCCGTAGACTCTTTCTGGGCGATTTTGGGAGCACGAGGGCGATTCTTGAAGACGAATAGAAGGCAAGAAACATCAATCAACGAGAATCAAAAGGCGAATCGAGTTCATTCATCGAAGGATTAAGCTTTTCAGGGAGTTTTAGATTTCATTTCTTTTAAGAACCAACATGTTTACTTTCGTTTTTGTTATGTCATTTCTGAGTTTTGGAACCCCCAATATGAACTAATCCGTTCATGTTGGGGGGTTGGTTTGAATCATGGTTGGATGATTATTTAGCTTTACAGTAGATACGATTGATTTGATTTCTATGGATGAAACATGTGGGATTGTTCTTAATGCTTGTAATAGTCCGATCATCTATTATTTGATTTAATGAATCTTTTAACGTTTGAGAAAAGTTTTGAGGTTTATCTAATCCTTCATGTCTTAGTCGAATTTGAGATAGAAATATGATAATTCGTATTTTGTGGGTTTTTAATCATTGTTTGTTCAATTATCTTTGTTGAGATCGAATGACGATACAGAGTGTTGAATGAATGTTGCTATAGCTTGATAGAGTATAGTGATGGTTTGTGATTATACCAGTCATCCTGGAGTTATGTCAATCGTGTCAAATCTGTGCGTTAAGTAATTGTTTACCTGAGGAATCCAACCCTCCAACTCTCTCTCTTTTCTGAATTAATTAAGCTTTAATTCGTGTTCTGATAAGTAACAACCCAAATCAATTTGCGATGGTCTAGTTAATAATCTATACAGTCATTGTGGTACTTGACACCTGGTTCCTTTGGTTCGATACTCGTACTTACCGTACGTTATTACTTGATTCGACCCGTACACTTGCGGTAAGATTCAAGGAGGGTGTAAACCCGCCTATCACTTACGCCCTAGACTTTCAGGGCTCTTGGGAGAAGCATTTACCGCTGATCGAGTTCGCTTACAATAACAGTTATCACTCGAGCATCAAGGCATCGCCGTTTGAGGCACTTTACGGTAGGAAATGTCGGACACCGTTGTGTTGGAACGAGGTCGGAGAAAGACAGTTATCCGGGCCAGAGATAGTACAACTGACTTCGGACAAGATACTCCAAGTGCGCGAAAGGCTGAAGGTCGCTCGCGACCGGCAGAAGAATTACGCGGATAAAAGACGAAAAGACATAAAATTTCAGCCCGGGGATTACGTATTGTTGAAGGTATCCCCGTGGAAAGGAGTCGTACGATTTGGAAAATGAGGGAAGCTAAGTCCACGTTACATCGGACCATTCGAGATTACCGAACGAATTGGAGAAGTGGCGTATAGATTGGATCTACCGGAAGAATTGCGAGGCATTAACATTGCGTTCCATGTGTCTAACTTGAGGAAATGTCTAGCCGACGTGACCAAAGCAGTGCCGTTAAATGACATAAAGGTGGATGAGAAATTAAATTTCGTAGAGGAACCCGAAGCCATCACGGATTTTAAAGTGAGGAAATCACTAAACAAGGAGACTAGACTGGTGAAGGTACAATGGCGACATCACAAAGGCCTAGAGGCGACTTGGGAATTGGAGTCGGAAATGAAGGCAAGATACCCACATCTTTTCCAATGAGGAATTCCGGGGACGAAATTCTTTTAAGGGGGGAGTGTTGTAACAACCGGGTTTTTATAGCAAATCTGAAAGTTTGGTGGTCGAAGTCTAAGAAATGAAAGTTGGAGTTGAGGGACTTTTTGGCAATTTATGAGAAGTATAAATTGGTTCAAATCCCTAGGGCATCAACCATTTATCAGTATTATTCTCTTGCATTGGTGTTTGGTGGCTAGGAGAGGAGAACGAAGGGAAGAAGAATCAATTGAGGAAGAAATCATAGAAGGTATTCATTCAAAACGTTTATGCATGATTAATTCTTGTTTCTCTTCTCTTTTATCTAAGAAATGGGGGTGAGAACATGATGATTCATTGTGTTTTTCACCTAAACACCATTAAAAGAGAATAATGGGTTTTGGTTGTAATATTTCGATTTAAGGGTTTAAGAGTGGAATAATTGGATGTTTTATGGTTGGGGAATTAACCCAGATGTTTGTCTAATCAAACCTATGGTAGAAAACCATTTTTTAATCACTTTTGAGAAATGGGTTTTTTTCTTCCAGTTCGTAGTTACCGGACAGGGGGAAACTTCCCGGGTGTTGCCCTACTGTAGTTACCGAGTAAGTTGTAGTTACCGGGTGTTGCCCTACTGTAGTTACCGAGTAAGTTGTAGTTACAGGGAAAGTGGTAGTTACCGAGTAAGTTGTAGTTACCGAGTAAGTTTGGAAGTTACCGGGTACGTTTGGGGTTACCGTGTGCGTAGTACCCGGTAAGGGGTGTTGCACCCAGAAAGTTCTTACACCCGGTAAGGAGTGTTGTAAACCGGTAAGCCCCTGCACCCGGTAAGTAGTATCCGGATATTATAGCTGATTGAGAAATGTATAATCTTTTAGGTGCCAAGCTCAGTTAGCTCGAGGGTCGATTGAGAGTGCGTCCAACACCATCATAAGGTGAGTTCCCTAAACCCTTTTTCACGACGTACTATGTTTTACTGATTATGGTCTTGTTTATGAGTATGAACTGTTTTATAACTGTCACACATGTTTTCCATGCACTGCATGTTCTATTTAAAAAGGTTTATTTAGCAAATGAAATGATGTTTAAAGTTTTCATGCATGTGATTACGATACGTTAAGTGTATGCTATGTGGAGTCGGTTTACACAGTGGGATCAGGGTACCTTGGGATTCGATAATCCCTTGGGCATATGTGGTGAGCTTGTAGGATGGAATTCGTTTCCTTCCTACTCGGATAGAAGGGGGTCCACTTGGACTCCGATGTAGCCGAGAGGGTGTCCGTTAGGCCCCGATCGTGGTAGCTTATGCAATCCTTGAACCCTGTGTTGAACCTTGAATGATGTTTATGTGAAGAATGTGAACGGTTTTTAATAAAATGAATTTATACTATGGTATATGCTTTATGGAGGGAATTCACTAGACCTTTTGGTCTAACCCTCGTTTTTCAAAAACTAAACCATTTTCAGGTAAGCGTACCGCTGGTTCTTCCGGTAAGAACTAGGAGATGACACTCGAAGGATTGGAGCTTAGAGAGACTCCAAATGTTTTGGCTGATATAGTTATAGATAGATGCTCTCGGCTGTGGGCTAGAAGTTCCGCTGCCCAATTTTGTCTAGTTTAGAATCATGAAGGTTTAAAGACAAGTTTATTTATGTAATTTGAATGCTTAATCTATTGATATTGCATGCTATGTTTTATGGGACGTTACATCCCATTGGAGATGGCCTTAAAGGACAAAGTTTAAGAGAGTTAAGACAAGGACCATTTTCATAACAAAATACAAAGTGTAATGACAATATTCGTAGTTTTGTTCAAACCAAAGGGACCAAATATTGTATGTAGTTTGGTGTTGTTTTTAAAAGAAAGTTAAAGGTGGTTTGGTGTGGGTGGGTAGACACACACCAAGAGATGGGTGGTAGGATGATGATTTCATGTGCCATCGTATCCCAATCCTCCAACACCTTCCACCTTTCCACGTGACCTTCTTTCTTTTCTAAATTATTACTTTCATAAAATGCCCATCTCTTTTTTAAATCTTTTTCCCCATAGAATCTTTATTCAATACCAGATTTATTGTTTTCTTAGTTTAACCTTTGATTTAAGATGATTCTTGATTGAGAATGAATTTCACAGGTTTAAGATGATTCTTGATTGGGAATGAATTTCACAGGTTTATGAAGATTTTATTAGCAAAAAATTTGTTTGCTATTTTAGAGAGTTGTATAGATTTGTAGATATGGGACTCAATGTATAACCCTAATGTGATTTTTTATATAATATTTCATGTTATTTGCTATGTGGATTTGCGGGTTGTTACAGATGGTATCAGAGCCTTAGTTTAAGAGATTTAGGTATCCAGTTTGATGCCTAGACTTAAACTAGATGGTTTTATGTTGAAATTAAAATGTTCCAGATATGTTAAAAACTCGCGTGTGTTAAATATAATTGGTTGAAAGAACGACATGTAAGGTAAATTCAAATTACATCTAACCAATGTATTTGTGAATTTACAAGTACATGTTTGTACTCGGTTACCTTATTATATTTGGGAATGTGATTAAAGTGTGCCTATTTTATGATTTATTTTCTGGCAAGTTATTTTCGTCGGTCGGCAAGGGTTATTTTCATTAAGACGAATGAAGCCGGATTTTTTTTTGCTCAAGCATAGTTTGGAAAGATATGATCCTTCGGATTGGTTAATTTCATGTTGCATTGAAATCTTTAGTGGACACCCTCAAAATATTGAAATTGAAATATGCTAGTATGCTCAACTGTCCCGAAATTCTGTTAAGAGGGAGATATTGTTATAACCGGGTTTTATTTAGTTTGTAAAGTTTAAGGGTTTGTATGTTAATTGTTTATTTTATGAGGTATGGTGGGTTATTTACTCAAAGTGAAAGGTTTACCATGAAACTATGGGGTTTGAAAAAACCATCACCGCCTCTCATGGTGGATAAATGAGATCTTTCTCATTTATTTTGGAATTTGGTTCCCTGCGTTTTGTGTGTGTTTGAGAGCAAGAGTCAAGGTTTTTGAGTTTTCATGTTGAAGACAAAGTTGCAGATTTTCGTTCGGTTACGAGTTTGTTATCGATTTCTATCGTTTGAATCAGTTAAGTGTTATAACTTCGTATATCGTACCAAGGTGAGTTTTCTATCAACCATTTTCGAACTGAAATGTGTTTATTATAAAATGGTTAATTTATGATATGAACGATAACGGTATGTGAGATTTTGTTATAAATGGTTATGTTACGGTATTACACTATCGCATTGTGCTAGAACGTCAGCAACACTTATCGTGCTGTGCTAAACGCCAGCAACACTATCGCGCTGTGCTAGAACGCCAACTACACTTATCGCGTTGTGCTAGAACGCCAGCAACACTATCGCACTGTGCTAGAACGCAGCTTCACTGTTACCGCGTTGTGCTAGAACGCCAGCAATATTATGAGATGTTGTGCTTGAAGGCCAACGGACTGTATTGTGAGATGTTGTGCTTGAAGGCCAACGGAGTGAATTGTTGAGTTGCACCTGAGTGCCAACGATTGGATAAATAATCGCAGGATTTATATAAACCGTTTTAATACATGGTTTTATATAAATTGCTCTTATAATGGTATTGAAATTACAAGGATTATCTCACTAGACCATTTGGTCTAACCCTCATTTTTGTTTTCAAAAATATGCATTTCGGGATTACGAAAAGTTAGAGGTAAAGGAAAAGTTAATAATGTGAGATCGCCTTATTTGATTTATCTTGTCGGAGATAATCGAGAAGAAAATTGAAGTCTGATTCTGATATGTGGCTATGTGGATTTTTCGTATGAAGATTTTATTAGCAAAAAGTTTGTTTGCTATTTTAGAGAGTTGTATAGATTTGTAGATATGGGACCCAATGTGTAATCCCAATGTGATTTTTTATATAATATTTCATGTTATTTGCTATGTGGATTTGCGGGTTGTTACAGTTGAATTTTCTTGAATGTAAAATCTAAGCTCGGGTAGATGGTAAGATAGAAACAAAAATGAGAAGATAATTTGGGGTACATTCAAGGGGTATTATACCATAATAATAATAATACCAAAAGGTATTATGTTAATTTTTTTGTTTAGATTTAGTAGGATCACAATGTATTTATGGTTTTAAATAGTGGATCACATGCAATATACCACATTGGTAATGTTCACAGTGTATCACAACGTGTATCGTAGTGATAATATTCATGACCTATTGAAGGATTACAATATATCATTTTTATTGTTCATTAATAATAATGTTCACCAATTAGAATATAAATAAATATTAATTATCTGAAAATGGAAAAAAAACGGAGATGTTATATTCATGATATTATGACATTTACATATTTAACAATCACCTTGATGAGTTTTCATTCTCTGAAACCTATCTATGATCACTTCATTATCAATTAGTAAAAATTATTTTTCAATATAAGTAACCAAACAATCGTTCATCCATTGATCTCCCATTTTATTGCGCAACCTCTTCTTCATGATGTTCATATCTGAAAATGTTCTCTCGATTGTTGCATTCGCAACTTGTAATACCATTGCTAGTTTTATAAGTAAATACACGCGACATAACACCTTATCCCTTCTTGTTCGAATCATTTTCTTTGCAAGATTACTTATCACATTTAGATTAGAGAACTCTATTGTAACACCTCGAATTTTCCAAAGTCAATATACTTTTATTTTGGGATGAATGTTTAAAATAATGGAAGTATTATTTTTAAACGGAATGTTGAGAAGGGGTAAATTGGTAATTGACCCAAAGTTTAAGTTAATTGTGGAATTGGAAACTTGGAGGTTTGTTTGGTCATTTAATGAAAGTTGAGTATATAAAAACTAGAGGTCGACTGGAATTGAGAATATCTCAATTCTCAAAACTTGAAGTCGGTTGCTCTATCAGGAAAGAAAGGAGAAGACTCGAGACCTCAGTTTGCTTCTGGTAAAATTTGATTGAAAACCTTTGATTTGGTGTTGTGATTCAATTTACAAAGTTGTAAATTGAATCAAGTTTCTTCTGAAATAGGATTTGGAGTTGGGTTGTTAAGTTTTGTCCAGAATCGAGTTTTCAGGTGAGTTCATCTTTTCCTTTAAATCGATGTCTTTTATCAAATTAAACAGTAAATTGGTATTGTTAAGGGTATTGGAAATGAATGGCTAATAGAATGATAAGATGGTTGAAATAGTTATCGATTTGGGTTGAGAATTGGATGTGCAGGTCGCAAGTATCCGGGTAAGTTTTGAGTATCCGGTAAAATGTTGTTAATAGTGTCCGGTAAATTGTTAGATATTGAAAGTATCCGGAAAGTATTGGTTCTCGATAGTATCCGGTTAATTACTTCTCGGATAGTTGGGTTCCGGATGTTATCCGGGTTAATCTGGTATCCGGACGATATCCGGATAGTATGTGTCCGGTAAGTTGTGTTTTCCCGGGTATGAGTTCCGGACAAATTGACCGGATAATATTGTTATTCGGATACTTTGGATGTTCCAGATACTTCTGATGTCCGGATACTTCTGAGTTTCCGGTAACTAAGAGTTTCTGATAACTTTTGGTAGTGGATGATTAATTAATCGAAATTCAATCTTAGCAGTATGAACATACTTATAATTGGATGTTAGTATGTTATGCTTTGATGTATGAGTTGGTTTGATACCATGTATGTATGCTAGGAAGTGTAATGGATCCATAGGCATTGGCATTAACTGAAAACGTAGAATAGGCATAAAGTAAATTGTAATTCCCGTTTACGTGAAATGAGGAATAGGCATAAAGTAAATTGTAATTCCATTTCGTATTGTGAAGTGAAACGTGGAATAGGCATAAAGTAAATTGTAATTCCCGTTTACGTGAAATGAGGAATAGGTATAAAGTAAATTGTAATTCCCATTTCGTATTGTGATGAGAAATCTTGGAATAGGCGTGAGTTAAGCGTAATTCTTGATTTCTATGGGAAGGTAAGAGATAGGCATGAGTTAATTGTAATCTCTACTTCCACTCCAAGAAATAGGCATAAAGTAAATTGTAATTTCTTGGACATGAGCAACGATCTAGATTCTGTGATGATTCATAGTAGGCTCTCGAACGTGATGATACGACTTACTTAGTGTATGTCGTATTCATGGAATCGGGTATATTCCCGTCATCGAAAGATGTTATGTGTACGATAAGAAAGATGACAATCAGGTTTGTGTATATGCTTTGTTTACATTTGGTTTTCAAAGCTTATAAGGTTTAAATTTGAAAATGGATGTTCTCACTAGGCGTAAGCCTAATCTTTTCAACTTAATTTTTCTTACCAGATACGAGCTCGAGGAAGTAATAACGGGAAGAGTGACGAGTGATATCATACATTCAACTTTTGGTGATGAAATGGAGAAGTTAGCATATACGAGGATGTTTTGGTGAATGGTCTAAACAACTAGTATAATCTGATCTTAAGGTTTAGGATTCATTTAGCAGGTTGTTTTGATAAGTTCAAATTTTATATGTGAACTCTCATGGTTAATTCTCCATTTATGTATAGAAGTTGGAATGAAATTATGGTTAACTTTGATAAATTTTAAGGTTTAAATTTGTCATGGTTTTTGGACGTTTCATCTATTGTAATATGCACATCAACAATAAGTTTCTAGTTTGTCATCAAGTATCAAAAGTTTCATTTCAGAGAAATCACCCAAATAAAAACGAGTAAGATGAATTAATTTGCTCTTATCAAAGCTGAAAAAGAGTTGCTTGAATTTAGACACGCCATGGAAGGAACAACTCAGTATTAGTCTCAGTAAACCGATTCTCCAATTCCATAAGTTGCAAATCAATGACGGTATAAAATAACTCAACACGGTAATTGCAACACCCTCATTTTCACCATGATTAATGTACTCCCTCGTCATTAACTTTCTTGTAATAACTCCAAAATAACGGCTAAATTAAAACCGTTTACAACGGAAGACTTCTAAAATAATAAATATATAACTTAAATGCTAACTCGTCCTATACCGGGTTACGATCAGGGACAGATTTACCTATTAGAAAAGGGGGTCAGCTGACCCCCATATAATTTCAACAAAAAGAAGATTTTTATCACAAATTTATGGTTCCTATGAACTTGACTGTCTTGACACCCATCCAAAAATGGGTTTGACACCCAATTAAAAATTTCCAAACCCATGAAAGAGAAGAGATCCAATTTAATATTATTTGTTTATTGTTAATTTCTTTTAAGTCCAAAGCCGTGAAAGAGAAATGGTCCAATTTAATATTATTGTTTGTTATTACCTTATTTTTTATTTATTAATTATTACGATGGTTAATTAACAAGACTTATTTAGTTGTTTATTAAGTTAAAGATTTGATGAATATCAATTTGTTTTTTTTGTTAATTGTTAGGACTTGTTAATTAGTAAACTTGTTTAGTTGTTTGATGCATATGTAATTGTTAGGGGTTGATGCCTAACTCTTAGGGTTTGTTAATTGACAAAACTTGTTTAGTTGTTTGATGTCTAATTACTAATTTTTAGAGTTTGATACATATGGTTGGATTCCGGTGAGAAACAAGGTTATTGTGAGAAATGTGAGAAGAGATATGGACACTTGGATGCACATTAGGATGAAATGCACCAGATCAATTTCTTATCAAGCACAATTAATGGAATGAGTTTGAGATTAAAACCAATCAATAGTTCAGATCTCTTCTTCGCTTCTCACCGATCTTTTGTCTTGATATATAATTGTTACTTGTTTTGTGCTAATTGTGTCATGTTTAAATTCCAAAATCTCAATATGCCTAATTATAAATTGCATTGTGAGCTAATTGTTAATTTTTTTTATTATTTCATTAGAAAACTATAATTTTTTTTATTTCATTAGTAATAATTATCGTAATATTCGTCAACCTATATTATGTTAATTGAATTTCAAAAATTCCGACCCCCATCACCAAAAATTCTAGATTCGCCATTGGTTACGATACAAAATTTATCCAACATAAATGTTTTAAGTATAAGTACTGAACCTTAATGAACATGACAGGTATCTACGCGTGCCCTTTTCCCTTTTCCCAACCATGAACCTTCTGTCCCTGAGGTGCATATTATAGTCAACTTAAAAAGCTCAGTGAGTTAATGGTTTGCATGATTAAAATCATTTCACATTTCACATGTAAACTTGTAAACTCTGTATCAAATAGTATGCATTTTATGAAAACATGCAACGTTGAAACAATTGAGATCTCATAAATTGTCTGATCGATTATGGGTTATTTTGTCACTGACACGCCCTGGGTTGAACTTTCTGTTTTGGGTTGTTCCATTTGTTTGTGACTTATTGTTAAATGACTATCCCTTAAAACTGATAAAAAAAACTATCGTTCCATTTGTCCGTGACTTACTCGCTTAAGCATTTTTTGTAATAATTTGATACCCAAGCATAGTTTTATAATAGTTTCGTAACCTAAGCATGCCTTTGTAATAGTTCCATACATGAGCATATTTTTGTAATATTCTATACATGAGCATATTTAGTAATAAATTCATACGTGAGCATATTTTGTAATAGTTCCATACGTGAGCATATTTTTGTTATAATTTGATGCTTAAGAATTTTACTTGTAATAAATTTGATACCTGAGCATATTTTTTGTAATAATTTAATTCATGAGTATATTTTTGTAATATTTCCATATTTAGGCATATTGTCGTAATATTTTCGTATGTAGGCACATTTTGTATAGTTCCATATGTAGGCATATTTTTGTAATAGTTCAATGCTAGAGCATATATTTTGTAATGATTCGACGTTGAGCATTGTAAATTTGTAATAGAGAGAAGGCACATCTTGGTTCACCTAGGTAATCTGGTTGTGTTGTCATAATTAATTGTTGTTTTGTTGTTGTTGTACCCTAAGATATAGATGTTATGAGTACCCAAGATCAGTGGCGGAACCAGGATTTTGGTCTAGGAGGAGCAACAATTATAAAGAAAACATATTAAAGAAAACAAATATTAATTTTTTCTAAAAATAGCAAGAAAAAGTAACGATCGTATATTGTTGAAACACCAACCTATACAGTTTTAACAGTGACCTCGACGAGTATTCATTTTCTAAAACCTATTTGTGATGTCTTCATTATCTATCTCAATAAAAACATCTTTCTTAATATAAGAAATCAAGCAATCGTTTATACATTCTATTGCGCAACCTATTATTCACAATGTTCATAGTTAAAGATGCTATACCGACGAAAGGAACTTTGCTTAAAGTTGAGAATTCGGAAGACTTTCTTTTTCTTAGTTTGACTTAAACAAAGTCACGTGTATGGTGTAGTGGTGTACCTATTTATAAAAATTTAACCCATGAATTATTAGTATTAAGTTAATGGGCTCAAAGAGGGATTTAAATAGAAGTAAATTCACCTCATAAATTTTCTTAAGTATTGAAAAATTAGTATATCAATTTTTTTTAAAAAGTTGAGGGTTAGCGGTTGCTAACCCTTGTTACAAGGTAGCTCCGCCCTTGCCCAAGATATAGATGTATTCCAAACTAGATCAAATTAGTCTGCATTAGTCAACCATGGTCAAACAATCAAACATGGGTCTATGTGACCTAACTTATATGACTTTGAGGTCGCAACCTTGGTCAGACACTCCAACGACCTTGTTCTACAAACGACCTTGCTCGGCAAGCTTAGGAATCATTTACCTAATCACTTACCCGGGTAAGCGTTTACCGATAAATTCAACACTATTGTTTACTTCTCGGATAATATTTTAGTCCACCAAAATGGCATCGTATGCAACAATTTAGCCGCTAAGCGCTTACTATGGTAAGAGTCGTCGCACTCACTTACCGGGTAAGACACTCGGTCCGTTCTTTCGACTCTCGATCCTTGGTTCCACTCTTACCGGGTAAGATTCTTGGTCCTTGCCATATTCATCCGGTAAGCTAATGTGACTTGGTAAGCACTTACCCAGGTAAGCGTTTTGTAAACGGCCCCTTAGTCTCACTCCCATATCGTATCCCCATACAATACAACATTTTTTAATACGTACTCACATTTTTAACACCATATAATTTATCTTGATTTTGAATTTTCAATCTCATTTGTATCCATGAACTCGAACTCCATCTTATAACCTCTACAAATGATTTCTACTCACAAAATTCATACATGTTTCCTATATATAATCATCGATTATATATCAATTTCATGTATACACAAATACAAAAGTTGGATTATGTGTTCTTACCTTCACTTAAAATGTAAACTCCAACAATGCTCATGGTTCTTTCTTGTTCTTCTCTTGTTTATCCTCTTTATCTATCTCTAATTATCCCTGTATCTGCAAAAATGACAATAAAGGGGAAATGGCAGCCACCATCTGGCATATTGTTCTCTTGATCACTTGAACGCACACACCAACATTCACGTTTATCAAACGCTTATTCGGTAAGTGCTTACCAACAAGGCCTCCACCATCACCTACCTTATGGGTAACATATTTGGCCATCAAAATGGATTTTTGGCAAGTGTTTTTAACCCTGTAAGCGCTTACGAGATAATGGTCTTCTCTCTCACTTACCGGATAACATTCTTGGTCCTTGCTATGTGTCTTACCGGGTAAGGTTTGCAATACTCATTTGGAAGGTAAAAGGATATGTAATACCCCGGTTAAGTTCGTTAGTTAAATTTCCTTTTTCCGCTAAATAAAGTTAACTTTAAATTTGGATGTTTAGGGTAAGTTTGGGTTAAGTTAGAAGTTAAGGGTGTTTTGGGTCATTATTGAATAGTTTAAGCCTTAATGGTAAATTGAGTCTAAAATATAAATATACTTATTAAATTCAGATATTTTCATAACAACAAAAGATCAGAAATATCAGTGTGTGTAGTGTGTGTGTTTTGAGACCAAAAGAAGGAAAAGAAGAAAATTAAGGCTAAGGCTTCAATTGGTGTACTTGGAAGTAATTTTGAGGTATGTTCCTTTACATTTTATGTTTATAATTGTTAGTAGATAGTTTCTATCGGATTAGAATAGTCGATTTCATGTCTGGGGTTAATTCCAGTCGATTTCTGGGTAAAATTTGATAAACAGTCAGAGGATTCCGGACACGATGAATGTGTCCGGTAGTTTTGGTTGATGGTGTCCGGAAGTTGTTCTAGTGGTGTCCAGACGAGTCCTTTATCCGGTAAGTTCCTCTTTTCCATGGTTTCCGGATGATATTGGTTACCGGATGGTGTCCGGATTTCTTTGGTTTCCGGGTATCGTCCGGATTGTTTATGTCGTCCGGAAAGTGGTGTTGCCCGGTTTATTTAGATTGTCCGGAAAGTTGTGATGTCCGGATTGTTTGAGTTGTCCGGATAGTTCTGTAGTATCCGGAAACCTTAGCTGTTTGGTCATTTTTGAGAATTCAGATACTTTTGAGTATCCAGTGGCTTGTGTTTCGTCGACTATTGGATAGTTATGAATGAGGACTAAATGTACTGTAGATTCGACTTCAGTTCGGGTTGGGGAATCAATCGAGGATTAGAATTATCTAGAGTTCTTAGCTTTAGTAAGTCTTATGTGTTCTATTTGGTAAGGAGATATTTGTATCTAATTGTTTCAGATACTGTGAATCGGGGGTGAAAGCTGAATCTTTTGGAAAAGACTGGGAAGAGTTTTGATAAGCAAACAAGTGAGTTTTTCTTTAAAATGTTTTCAAACTGGAATACATATATGTGGAATAAGAATGTGATGATTAGTGTAATAATGTGCATATTATGTTTATATGAGTATTACACTACATGAGTGCAAGTTGGTCGGGCTTAGGACCGGTGGGGTTGGCTGTATAGAGGGACAGCGGTGTTGGCTGTATTTAGTACAGCGGAGTGTGCAAATGGTTTTAAAACTGACAGGGATTTTCTCACTAGACCTCTAGGTCTAACCCTCATTTTTGTTTTAAAATATGTATTCCAGGTCGAGAATCAAGTAAGAGCAAGTAAGAAGGGAATTAGATGACTAGCTTTTGGAGGACTTATGTTTTGAAGATCTTGACATGTTTTGCAGTTATAACTTTGTTATTAGTTATAATGTAATTTAATTAGAAAAAGTGTGTGATGAAATCCATATTATGATTGTAAAGACTAAGGGACCGAAATTGTAATGTGATGTATCTTTTGTCATCAAACGACGTTATGCGTTATATGTTATTTGATGCTTGTTTGGGAATCCGGGTTGTTACAGATGGTATCAGAGCCCTAGTTTAAGGGATTTAGGTATTCGGATCCATACCTAGACTTAAACTGCATGTGAAGTAGGATGTCCCTATTATTTTAGAACCTTGGGATGCTAAATATAAAAGGTAGAAGGAACATCATGTAAGGTAATTTTGAATTACACCTGGCCAGTGTAATTGTGAACTTACAGGTACATGTTTGAACTGGAATACCTTATTATATGGGGTATGTGCTTATGTGTAAATTAATCTTGTCTGAATCTACAGAATGGCAAGCGGTACTCGAAATACGAATAGAGAGGGAGGAGGAAACCCTAATAGAACGAATCCAACAGTTGGGACAAGGGGAAGAGAAGGAGAACGAGGTAGGGGCAGAACAGGAGGCAGAGTTCAGACGCAAGGTACTGAATTTGTTACTAGAAACGATTTGACGACTGAAATAGGAAGACTGCAAGCGAGTATACAAGCTATGTTCGACCGCACCCGTAATACTGAAACTGAAATACCAGATCCTAGTCTGGAAGACGAGATGCCCATTACACCTACTGTCATACCAGTGCCAAGGAAGTGTGACTATAAGATGTTTCTAAGTTGCAAACCTCCAACCTACACAGGAGAAAGAGAAACAAATAAAGGACATGAGGTGGCTAAAAGAGATAGAAGCTGTCTTTAAGACTAGCAAGTGCGCCGAAGAAGATAGAGTGCTATACGGGACCGCGATGTTGAAAGCAGATGCTCTATATTGGTGGGAAGCTCTCATTACCTCTAGAGGATCTGATGTATATTCTACTTTTTCTTGGGACGAATTCACTACAGCTTTCAAAAGACAGTTTTGTCCTCAAGCAACAGTTAGACAACTGGAGGAAGAGTTCATGAACCTGCAACAGGGAAGTTTATCGGTTAGGGATTACACTGCTCGTTTTCTGGAGAAGTCTCGATTCGCTGAATATTACGTTGCCACGGAGGCACTGAAGATGGAAAGGTTTATCTTCGGATTAAAGTCAGAAATCCGAAATCTAGTGATTGCAAAGGGACCGGAAACCTTTTCAGCCGCAGTAGATGTCGCGGAAAATGTGGGACGGGATAGTGGGAGAGATACTGGTGATAAGAGTACTGGGAAGAGAAAATGGGAAGGGCCACAGTATGATCCAAAGAAGTCCAGGTTTCGGAGATTTGATAGTCGTGCGCCTTTCAGATCAGCTGAAAGACCTTGTCCAAAGTGCCACCGTTTTCATCAAGGAAGTTGTCAAGTTGATCCTCGAGTCTGTTACAAGTGTGGAAAGACCGACCATATTGCTAAAGACTGTCGGGTAATTAGATTTTGTTTCTCGTGCAATTCTCCTGATCACCTTCAGTCTGATTGTCCACTGGGGAGAGTACAGCAGGGTGGTACGTCAGTAAGACCAACGGGTATTAGGCCAGTAGTACCAAGGCCAGAGTTACCAAGAGCAAGGGGTCGTGCCTTTCAGATGACAGCGCAAGAAGCGGAGGAAACTCCCGATGTGGTTACAGGTACATTCTTAATAAACTCTACACGTGCTAAAGTGTTATTTGACTCCGGTGCAAACCGATCATTTGTGTCGCCTTCTTTTGCTGCCTATATGCATTTAAAGCCTAAAGTGTTAGATTATGCTTTAATGGTAGATACTGCAAATGATAACCAAGTACCGGTTAAAGAGGTATTTGATAGTTGTGTGATAAATATAGATGGGTGTGGAGTACCTATCCAGTTGTTTCCTATAGCTTTGATTGAATTTGATGTGGTAGTGGGAATGGATTGGTTAGACGAGAATCAGGCTAGTATAGTTTGTGATAAGAAATTGATTAATGTTGTTTTACCTGAGAAGGGACCGGTAGTGATTTATGGTGACCGTAGAAATCATCAGTCTTGCCTTATCTCTATGATGAAAGCTCGTAAGTGTGTTTATAAAGGCTGCCCGAGTTACTTAGCTTGTGTGATAGATACTAAGCTAGAAAAGAATAAGTTGGAAGGTAATCCTGTGGTTTGTGAATTTCCGGAAGTTTTCCCAGAAGACTTGAATAGTCTTTCGCCCATTAGACAAGTAGAGTTTGGCATAGATCTGATTCCTTGAGCCGCTCCTATTGCTCGTGCACCGTATCGTTTGGCACCTCCAGAGATGAAAGAGATGATGACGCAACTGCAAGATCTTTTAGATAAAGGCTTCATCAGACCCAGTTCTTCACCGTGGAGAGCACCAGTTTTGTTTGTGAAGAAGAAGGATGGTTCGATGAGAATGTGTATTGATTATCGGGAACTGAATAAGCGCACGATCAAGAACAAGTATCCGCTTCCCAGATTTGATGACCTCTTTGATCAACTAGTTGGAGCTTGCTATTTCTCCAAGATTGATCTAAGATCTGGTTATCACCAACTGAAGGTCAAAGAAGAAGATGTCCTGAAAACTGCCTTTCGCACAAGGTATGGTCATTACGAATTCTTAAGTGATGCCCTTCGGCCTGACGAATGCCCCAACTGCTTTTATGGATTTAATGAATCGGGTATGTAAGCCGTATCTCGATAAATTTGTTATTGTGTTTATCGATGATATCCTTATCTACTCCCGATCCAAAGAAGAACACGCACAACATCTTCGTTTGATTATTGAATTGTTGAAGAAGGAGCAGTTGTATGCTAAATTTTCTAAATGTGAATTCTGGCTACGGGAAGTTCAATTTCTTGGGCATGTAGTTTCCGAGAAAGGTATTCGGGTTGATCCGATGAAAATAGAGGCAATTGAAAAGTGGGAACCGCCGAGGACGCCAACGGAAGTACAAAGTTTTCTGGGTTTAGCTGGCTACTATCGAAAGTTTATACAAGATTTCTCTCGCATTGCAACGCCTCTGGCCAAACTGACCCGAAAGAATATAAAGTTCGACTGGAAAGCAGAACAGGATGAAGCATTCCGAACATTGAAAGAGAAACTCTGTAGCGCGCCGATACTGTCACTACCTGAAGGTTCCAACGACTTTGTTGTTTACAGTGATGCTTCCAAACTAGGATTGGGATGTGTACTAATGCAGCGTGGGAAAGTTATAGCTTATGCTTCTCGTCAACTGAAGGATCATGAACGGCAATATCCTACACACGACATGGAACTTGCAGCAGTTGTTTTCACGCTAAAGATCTGGAGACATTATCTCTACGGTTCTAAATGTCAAATTTTTACCGATCACAAGAGTCTCCAACATCTTTTCGATCAGCGGGAATTGAATATGAGGCAACGCAGATGGTTAGAACTGGTGAATGACTACGACTGTGAAATTCTCTATCATCCGGGAAAAGCAAATGTGGTAGCTGATGCACTAAGTCGTCAAGAAAGGAGTGGAACAATAAAAGCCATTGTACTACGAGCGGACCTTCTACCTAACATCTTTGACGAATTGAATAAATGTCAAGTAGTAGCTTTTCAAGAGGAAAACTTGAAACCAGAACGGTTAGTAGGGATATCAGCAACACTCATATCAGATGACCGTGGGTTACTGTGTCTGGGAAATAGAATTTGGGTGCCTCGTTTGGGTGGTTTACGTGATCGGGTACTACAAGAAGCTCATCAATCTCGTTTCTCTATTCACCCAGGTACGAATAAGATGTATAAGGATCTACGACAATTTTACTGGTGGCCGGGAATGAAAAGAAGTATCGCCCAGCATGTGGAAGGTTGTACCACTTGTAAGAAAGAAAAGATTGAACATCAAAAGCCTTTTGGTCAGTTACAACGTTTGGAAATACCGATGTGGAAATGGGATCAGATTACCACAGATTTCATCATGAAGCTACCAAAGACTCCAAAGGGGTTTGATGCCATTTGGGTGATCGTTGACAGGTTGACAAAGTCTGCACACTTCCTACCGATAAAAGAAACTTATTCGTTAGAAAGACTAGCCAAATTGTATATCGACGAAATAGTAACTCGACATGGAGTTCCAATCTCGATTATTTCTGATCGTGACGGTCGTTTTACCTCAAGATTCTGGAGAAGTTTTCAAAAAGAAACGGGAACGCAGATAAAGTTAAGTACAGCGTATCATCCTCAAACTGATGGCCAGAGTGAACGAACGATTCAGACCTTGGAAGATATGTTACGGGCCTGCATTGTTGACTTTGGGGGATCGTGGGATAAGCACTTACCATTGATTGAATTTGCCTACAACAACAGTTATCATTCCAGCATTCAAGCAGCACCGTTTGAAGCTCTGTATGGTAGAAAATGTCGAACGCCTCTGTGTTGGAACGAAGTGGGAGAGAAACAGTTAGCAGGGCCAGATATAGTTCAGTTAACCGCGGATAAGATTTCTCAGATTCGGGAACGATTGAAAGTGGATCAAGACAGACAGAAAAGCTACGCTGACCAACGCCGAAAACCGTTAGAATTCCAAGTTGGAGATTTCGTAATGTTAAAAGTCTCGCCTTGGAAAGGAGTCATTCGATTTGGGAAACAAGGTAAACTGAGCCCAAGGTACATTGGACCGTTTGCAATTACAGAAAGAATCGGGGAAGTAGCCTACAGGTTAGATCTTCCGTTAGAGTTAAGCAGGATTCACAACGCCTTTCACGTATCAAATTTTCGAAAGTGTTTGGTTACGCCAGATCAGGCAGTTTCTCTACCAGATATACAAGTTGATGAAAAGATGAATTATGTGGAGGAACCTGAAGCCATTGTTGACCGTAAAGTCAAAGTTTTGCGGAATAAGGAGATCAGACAAGTAAAAGTGCAGTGGAGACACCATAAAGGACAGGATGCTACTTGGGAATCAGAATCCGAAATGAGAACTAAGTACCCGTACCTTTTCGCCTAACCGAATTCCGGGACGGAATTTTTTTAAGGGGGAAATGATGTAATACCCCGGGTAAGTTCGTTAGTTAAATTTCCTTTTTCCGCTAAATAAAGTTAACTTTAAATTTGGATGTTTAGGGTAAGTTTGGGTTAAGTTAGAAGTTAAGGGTGTTTTGGGTCATTATTGAATAGTTTAAGCCTTAATGGTAAATTGAGTCTAAAATATAAATATACTTATTAAATTCAGATATTTTCATAACAACAAAAGATCAGAAATATCAGTGTGTGTAGTGTGTGTGTTTTGAGACCAAAAGAAGGAAAAGAAGAAAATTAAGGTTAAGGCTTCAATTGGTGTACTTGGAAGTAATTTTGAGGTATGTTCCTTTACATTTTATGTTTATAATTGAAAATTTTATGTTTGTAATTTTGAAATATATTTTGTAATGATTCGACGTTGAGCATTGTAAATTTGTAATAGAGAGAAGGCACATCTTGGTTCACCTAGTTAATCTGGTTGTGTTGTCATAATTAATTGTTGTTTTGTTGTTGTTGTTGTACCCTAAGATATAGATGTTATGAGTACCCAAGATCAGTGGCGGATCCAGGATTTTGGTCTAGGAGGAGCAACAATTATAAAGAAAACATATTAAAGAAAACAAATATTATTTTTTTCTAAAAATAGCAAGCAAAAGTAACGATCGTATATTGTTGAAACACCAACCTATACAGTTTTAACAGTGACCTCGACGAGTATTCATTTTCTAAAACCTATTTGTGATGTCTTCATTATCTATCTCAATAAAAACATCTTTCTTAATATAAGAAATCAAGCAATCGTTTATACATTCTATTGTGCAACCTATTATTCACAATGTTCATAGTTAAAGATGCTATACCGACGAAAGGAACTCTGCTTAAAGTTGAGAATTCGGAAGACTTTCTTTTTCTTAGTTTGACTTAAACAAAGTCACGTGTATGGTGTAGTGGTGTACCTATTTATAAAAATTTAACCCATGAATTATTAGTATTAAGTTAATGGGCTCAAAGAGGGATTTAAATAGAAGTAAATTCACCTCATAAATTTTCTTAAGTATTGAAAAATTAGTATATCAATTTTTTTTAAAAAGTTGAGGGTTAGCGGTTGCTAACCCTTGTTACAAGGTAGCTCCGCCCTTGCCCAAGATATAGATGTATTCCAAACTAGATCAAATTAGTCTGCATTAGTCAACCATGGTCAAACAATCAAACATGGGTCTATGTGACCTAACTTATATGACTTTGAGGTCGCAACCTTGGTCAGACACTCCAACGACCTTGTTCTACAAACGACCTTGCTCGGCAAGCTTAGGGGCCGTTTACCTAATCACTTACCCGGGTAAGCGTTTACCGATAAATTCAACACTATTGTTTACTTCTCGGATAATATTTTAGTCCACCAAAATGGCATCGTATGCAACAATTTAGCCGCTAAGCGCTTACTATGGTAAGAGTCGTCGCACTCACTTACCGGGTAAGACTCTCGGTCCTTTCTTTCGACTCTCGATCCTTGGTTCCACTCTTACCAGGTAAGATTCTTGGTCCTTGCCATATTCATCCGGTAAGCTAATGTGACTTGGTAAGCACTTACATAGGTAAGCGTTTTGTAAACGGCCCCTTAGTCTCACTCCCATATCGTATCCCCATACAATACAACATTTTTTAATACGTACTCACATTTTTAACACCATATAATTTATGTTGATTTTGAATTTTCAATCTCATTTGTATCCATGAACTCGAACTCCATCTTTAAACCTCTACAACTAATTTCTACTCACAAAATTCATACATGTTTCCTATATATAATCATCGATTATATATAAATTTCATGTATACACAAATACAAAAGTTGGATTATGTGTTCTTACCTTCACTTAAAATGTAAACTCCAACAATGCTCATGGTTCTTTCTTGTTCTTTTCTTGTTTATCCTCTTTATCTATCTCTAATTCTCCCTGTATCTGCAAAAATGACAATAAAGGGGAAATGGCAACCACCATCTGGCATATTGTTCTCTTGATCACTTGAACGCACACACCAACATTCACGTTTATTAAATGCTTATTCTGTAAGTGCTTACCAACAAGGCCTCCACCATCACCTACCTTATGGGTAACATATTTGGCCATCAAAACGGATTTTTGGCAAGTGTTTTTAACCCTGTAAGCGCTTACGAGATAATGGTCTTCTCTCTCACTTACCGGATAACATTCTTGGTCCTTGCTATGTGTCTTACTGGGTAAGGTTTGCAATACTCATTTGGAAGGTAAAAGGATATGTAATACCCCGGGTAAGTTCGTTAGTTAAATTTCCTTTTTCCGCTAAATAAAGTTAACTTTAAATTTGGATGTTTAGGGTAAGTTTGGGTTAAGTTAGAAGTTAAGGGTGTTTTGGGTCATTATTGAATAGTTTAAGCCTTAATGGTAAATTGAGTCTAAAATATAAATATACTTATTAAATTCAGATATTTTCATAACAACAAAAGATCAGAAATATCAGTGTGTGTAGTGTGTGTGTTTTGAGACCAAAAGAAGGAAAAGAAGAAAATTAAGGCTAAGGCTTCAATTGGTGTACTTGGAAGTAATTTTGAGGTCTGTTCCTTTACATTTTATGTTTATAATTGTTAGTAGATAGTTTCTATCGGATTAGAATAGTCGATTTCATGTCTGGGGTTAATTCCAGTGGATTTCTGGGTAAAATTTGATAAACAGTCAGAGGTTTCCGGACAAGATGAATGTGTTCGGTAGTTTTGGTTGATGGTGTCTGGAAGTTGTTCTAGTGGTGTCCGGACGAGTCCTTTATCCGGTAAGTTCCTCATTTCCATGGTTTCCAGATGATATTAGTTACCGGATGGTGTCCGGATTTCTTTGGTTTTCGGGTATCGTCCGGAAAGTGGTGTTGTCCGGTTTATTTAGATTGTCCGGAAAGTTGTGCTGTCCGGATTGTTTGAGTTGTCCGGATAGTTATGTAGTATCCGGAAACCTTAGCTGTTTGGTCATTTTTGAGAATTCAGATACTTTTGAGTATCCAGTGGCTTGTGTTTTGTCGACTCTTGGATAGTTATGAATGAGGACTAAATGTACTGTAGATTCGACTTCAGTTCGGGTTGGGGGAATCAATCGAGGATTAGAATTATCTAGAGTTCTTAGCTTTAGTAAGTCTTATGTGTTCTATTTGGTAAGGAGATATTTGTATCTAATTGTTTCAGATACTGTGAATCGGGGGTGAAAGCTGAATCTTTTGGAAAAGACTGGGAAGAGTTTTGATAAGCAAACAAGTGAGTTTTTCTTTAAAATGTTTTCAAACTGGAATACATATATGTGGAATAAGAATGTGATGATTAGTGTAATAATGTGCATATTATGTTTATATGAGTATTACACTACATGAGTGCAAGTTGGCCGGGCTTAGGACCGGTGGGGTTGGCTGTACAGAGGGACAGCGGTGTTGGTTGTATTTAGTACAGCGGAGTAAATTGATTAGTTGGCTCGCAACCAATTAATATGGCCAAGAGAATGAGATAGAAAAGTACACAATGCATGAGTCATAATTGGTATTCATATTTGTGTTATGTATATGGCGTTTGTGCAAATGGTTTTAAAACTGACAGGGATTTTCTCACTAGACCTCTAGGTCTAACTCTCATTTTTGTTTTAAAATATGTATTCCAGGTCGAGAATCAAGTAAGAGCAAGTAAGAAGGGAATTAGATGACTAGCTTTTGGAGGACTTATGTTTTGAAGATCTTGACATGTTTTGCAGTTATAACTTTGTTATTAGTTATAATGTAATTTAATTAGAAAAAGTGTGTGATGAAATCCATATTATGATTGTAAAGACTAAGGGACCGAAATTGTAATGTGATGTATCTTTTGTCATCAAACGACGTTATGCGTTATATGTTATTTGATGCTTGTTTGGGAATCCGGGTTGTTACAGATGGTATCAGAGTCCTAGTTTAAGGGATTTAGGTATTCGGATCCATACCTATGAATAGCTTTTTGTAAGTAACTTATGAATAGCTTTTTGTAAATATTCTAATTATGCCTCCATAATATTAATTATTATAAATAAATATTAGTTATTAAAATTTAATTATTATTAATTAATATTAACTGAAAATTATTTAATTAAATTTTAAGAGTAAATTTCATTTTTGGTCCCTGTGGTATGTTGATTTTCGCACTTTTGGTCCCCAGAAAATTTTTATTGCAAGAAAAACCCTGTGGTATGCAAAAGTGCTCGCTTTTGGTCCCTCCGAGCTAAAACCGTTAGGTTGCATCTGTTAAATGCCCCATGTGCCTTGCACATGAGGGTAAAACGGTCTTTTTGCCCAATTCTTTTAACCCTAGAAGACTTTCCCTCTCCCCTCTCAACCACCGACCGCCCACCCCCTTTGAATTCAACGATTCTTTCCCTCTCCCCCTTTGAATTCGTCCTCCGCCACCGCCAGAAACATGTTAACCTCCTCTACTCTTTGTCCCCACCATAAACGTAATCCTCCAGAATGCCATCGGAAACATCATAGGGTCGTATGTTGTGGCAATAGGAATCTTGAAACAAAACCTAATTCGACTTGGCGGTGTTGAAGAAGGAGAAGACCACCGTGGGGGAGACAGATGCTAGTCTACGAACAAGGTTTAGGATGAGAGATGGATGTGGGGTGAATGAAAAGGCATAATGAAATCTGAAAACGGAGTGAAGAAGTGAAGAAGCTAGATGTCAAGTCTATTGAAATCTCTTGTATGTCTACAAGGTGTTTGATGAAATGCATAGAAGAAATGATCTGTTTTGCAGGCTTGAAGTTTTGTTTTTGTTCATCAATCTGGAACCATTGAGACAAAAATTTGTTTATCGATCTTGTTTTTGCTTTTGTCCTTCGATCTCGATCTGGAATCTATCGATTCGAATAACATTATTGTTTTTAGATTTAGGGTTGATTCTTGACATTCTTGAACTGGTTGATGTTAGTTTAAATATTCTTGATGTTAACGTTCTTGTTAAGTTTGATTTGATCTTAATTTTTGATGTATTTTTTATGTTAATGTTGTTGTTGAGTTTGATTTGATCTTGATTTTTGATGTATTTTATGTTAATGTTGTTGTTGAGTTTGATTTTGTAACACCCTCAATTTTGGAACGAGCAACTAACTTTAATTTCAATAAAATAACCAAAAGCGGATAAAACCATTTCTACAATTCATTCCTGAAAATACCTCGGAATTTAAACATCATAACTTCCACAACTAATAACTTAAGACGGACGTTACTTAACACAACACAAGTTGCTAGTTCCCAATAAATGCGGAAGACTTAACTAATCAAGTCACCTCTCGTGCACTCTACTAGCACTCGCCACTTCACAGTGTAGCTAAAGCTACTCCCAACCTGAGCCTGTTGCACATGCCGACAAATAAAAAGGGTTAGGCTAACGCCTAGTGAGTTCAAGCATTTTATCATGACTATATAAATTCATAAATCGAGTGGAATGTAGTTTTTAGTCATGATTTCAAAAGAGTTTATTTCAAATGAAAATCACCCATTTTCCAACTCACACAATTCCCGTGCTGAAATCTTTAATATAACACGATTTCCAAAATAGACTCATGTCCAAAATCAACGTGAAAGGTGAAATAACATTTGATACTCAAATCGATTAAATTCATAATTAAATTGCCATTATTCTAAACATCTCCAAAACATGGATGAAACATAACCCATAACTCATAAACATGGAAAAGTAATTCTCACAAATATGATACGTCACCGAAAACATGGATAAACACAAATACCCAAAACAACACATTTCGGTGACGGGGGAGTCCCGTATACATTGCACGTGACGGGACACAAAAGTGGGTCACCTACTATGCAATAAAACACACCCGTGGATTACTCTCGTAAACTGAGCTCAATCACTCCAGATCTATTGCCCGCGAGACTAGGGAGCCCCCAACTTCAACCACTCCAGATCTATACATTGGGTCACTCCAAATCCACAACAGCACCTTTGGGATTACACCTTACTGCCCATGAGATGACGCCCGACCATATAGGTCCACGCCTTACTTATCATGGAACCCGATCCCGTGCTACGGAAGAGAAACTAACGTCTCGTAAACTGAGCTCAATCAATCCCGACCTCTTGCCCGCGAGAGTTTGGGAAACTCAAACGCCTATGGGTCCATAGCTAACAAGGTCTAAAACACTACACGACCCCAAAAGAATAAACCAGTGCATTCAAAACATGTAATTCCCCAATAACGTAAATCAAGATCAAAACTCAACTTTGAGCTATCAAAACTGGACAATCGTCCTCCAGACTTCACAAAATCCAATACCGAGCCACAAACTCAACTGACTCAATAGATAGTTCATAAAAATCATAAAATGACATTAAACGTAGAAACACACACCTCTTGCCAGTAAATACTTCAAATCCATGAAAACCCGAAATAAAGCCTTGGGTTGGGAAACCCTCCTTTCCAAAGGACTCACACCTTTATATTTTCAAACATCTCGTGGTGTACTATATGCATATTTCCAAATTACACATAAAACATATTTTCATAACAAATAGACTTCATTTGTAACATAAATCAACGACCCGTTTTCCATGTATGATTTATCTATCACATTTTCCTAAAATCCCAAATGTAAGTGTTTTACCATATTTACAACCATAAATACTTCAAAGGTTACAACCCATCAAATAACTCATCATTGATAATTTTCATGTAAAACACATAATTACTTGGAAAATAACATTTTGGCATGTACAAAGTTTTCACAAAGTAACTTGAACTCACCTTGCTAGATTTAGGATAAATCTAGATTTTTCCCAAACGTAAGCTCCTTTGAAGAAACACGAATCCTTAAGCTCCAAATCTTCCAAAAACCTAAATCCACAATTTCCAACCATGAATATTTATCCTCAAACACTTAGAATCATTTCCCCCAACATATTACACCCAAAATCACCAATAGATCGAAACCCTAATTTCCAAAAGGAAGAGAAGAGAAGATTACCTCAACCATCAAGTGAATCCACCAACCAAACACATCTAAGTCACCAATATGAACTTCATTCTCCATTTCATCAAAGGGAAGGGTTTAGGTGAGGGTTGAGTAAACCCTAGAAAACTTGGTGAAAAAGATGAAGTGGAGAGGGTTCTTGCTTTATCTTCTCATAGCCATGAAAGATGAAGAAACTCACTTGAAACATCAAATCTTGGGGTTCAAAAGCTTGAAATCGGCTTTGGAGGCTTAGGGTTTCGGTTTGGAAAAGAAAGGGGTGAAATGGGAGAAGTGAGAAGTGATTTGGGGTTGAAAGGGGTTTTAATCGGATTCAGCACCCCGACCGCAACTATGACCGCGACTATGCCCTGGGCATTGTCGTCGGGCATAGTCGCGACCCACGTACCACCTTCTGTTTGATTCGGCCCTGATGTCCCTCCTGTGCGACAATGCCCCAGCGACTATGCCCTAGGCAATGTCGTCGGGCATAGTCGCGAACCTCTGTCCCGCTGCTGCCCAAAATCCAATTCGGCCCCGATTCTCCCTTTTCTCGAGGTTGGTCTCACATCATGATGACATGCATGCAAGACGTTGTACCCCACGTACGAAACCCATAATTACTTAAATCCTGATTATACGAATAAGGTTAGTTACTTACTTGGAAAATTCGGGGTGTTACAATCCTCCCAACCTTAGAATGATTTCGTCCTCGAAATCTAGATCCTTTACAACCAAGGGCTAACCAACTCAACGTCGGCCCTGTTCCATCAGCTCCCAACTGGAATCTAAATTCTCCCTCGCAGACTGCTATGAAAAACCTCAAGCAATTCTTATCGACAATATCCTCTCAGGTACACTGTACTTATGTCCGGGTGAACGCGCCATCTACTAGAGTAACTTCCAACCAGATGGCTTCGGTTGTCTCCCAACCTTAATTGTTCCATTCTTTCCCAACGACAGATTCAAACTCTCCAATCACTCCACATCCACATGTTCTTAAACTTTCCTTTCCAAATCAGTCCAAGGTTTAATCACTGTCGAGATCAATCAAAACCTCTGAATTCCAAATGTTCCCACTACTGAACTAGCATTTACTCTTAACGATTTCCATTAAACTCTAACACCGACGGTCATCACTGACCCATCAATTACACAACTCTAAGGATACTTCCAATTACCGATTATCCAACCAACAGATTCTTTTACCACGCAAGGAAGGTTATCCCACCAAATTCACTTATCACAATTGAACATCTTAAGATCACTACAACCATTACCATCATTCTATTAAAATCGGACTACAATCCGTCGATTACACTAACGGTGTTTGGCCTCAAGCCCAAAAGTTGACACCTAGTTATACCACCCAAACTTTGAATCACAAAAGACACCCGAGTTTCACTCATCGAGCATTCTAACAAAACCAAGGTTGTCAATATGGTGTCTACAGGGTCCTACATATCCATTATGCGAAAACTGACCAAGACCCAAAACAAAATTGCCAACAAGATGGTTACAACCAACCTCAAAATAAGATATCGCGAATCTAACCCTTCAGTTACAAAATATGTTGATTCTACATACAGCGCTACTTGGCCTACAGTACCAACACGCATTAAAATACTCAGCCTTCCACTGACGAAGTTCTACTCACACTTACTTTTAACCGAGGTTACTTGACATTTCCAGGCTCCTAATGAGTTCAAAGATCTCAAGTGCATTATTTAACAAATATGCCAATCGAAAAATTTTTATATAAAATTTCAACACAAAGATTTTCATATCAAGTTAACCGCACGCATAAAAACTACTACTATCAGTTAGGTAGTTGCGTAAAAATGGACACACTCGTCCCACATATGAAAATCATCTTGGAAACCATTTCATCGAAATTTGTATCGTTAGCAAAACGCGAAAGCACAACAAATATATTCTCTGAAAGAAACCGATACGACCCTAGCATGGATTGATCTATGTCATGTACACAAGGTAATTTCCCACTTTCATAATGCGCAACCAAAAGGTCTATTCGTGCCTCAAAAGGAGTTTGAATGTCATCCGATTCCCAAAATTCCGTTTTTAAATCATGAAATAGCATGAAACAAGATTTACCAACAAAGTACGCACACGTCAGTTTATTTCCCAAAACGGTGGAACAATCCTATAAATGTACTTTGGTTAAACCATAAAATGATTTGTGTCAGTTCTAAGTTTAAGACAAAATCAATACGTTTCCGTCATTCAAAGATGTCGACTAAAACTTCAAGAGGAAATTTCAAATTGGGGTATGAATGCAAATTTGTAACACTTTCTTAGTAGTTTTCTTGAAACGAAATTACATGCATCAAATCGTTCATAACAAAACTTCAGAAGATGAAATTCTTTAAATCAATATTCAAATTTTCTCATCTAGTCATATTAAGAGTAAAACATTTTTGACCATACCCACACATTAATGTATTTCCCCGAAACTTAGGAGAAAATAAGTGTTTGTAATTGGTTGACACAAAAAAGGGTTTAAATCGACTTCAATTTCAATTCGTACAAACGGTGCGTATAAATGTTTCAAAGTTTTAAGCAATCCCACGCACTCGAGGTCAAGACAATAAATTTTCCCAAAGTTCTCATCACGGTGTATTTACACTAAAGTTTTACACTCGCAATATAACACGTTGAAATGACAATGCTTCGAATTTACTCGTTAGGATACTCAAAATACCCATATCCTCCAAAACCAAAAGGTTTACAATTTTCCAAAATGCTTATCAAACCAAAGTTGACCGAAGTTCCATGACTCACCCATTCGTGTTTTCAGAATGTATCGTATCTTAAACCGTGCATAAACCCCACAATCTTAAAACGTATCTTTGACCAAATGACCCTCAATCATGCAATGAATTAATAAAGCATTTTCATTCACGATACATTTATCAAAGCTTTCGAGGGTTAGTGACTACCAAATTATGCACACCCTTAGATCAATACCATGTGTTTGCAAGAAAGATGAATAAAATAATCAACTAGTCGGGAGCACATAAAGCGAATTGTTAAGAAATACAATCAGTATGTTCTTTCAAGCATTACTCACGCCACGTATAAATCAATCCGTACAATTAAATAAATTGCAACAAAACGTGTTAACAAAATCTTTGAAAGAGAAATTACGCGACATCACAGTTCCAAAAAAACATCTCGTTTGGTCGCCGTATGGCATAAATAGCACTTCCCAACAAGACCCGAACAAGACAAAATGCCCATTATAATCCAAAATTAACACACGCAATAACTAAAGTATGCTTCTTACAAAATTTGCACTCACACGACACAACACGTCGTAAAACGAAACTCCGTAAAACCCCACGGGCTCAATTGCCTCAACTCAACCAAATGGTGCCAAACCTTTCGCTTCCAACAATCAAATTGCAGTACGCAAAATCATGACTAAAATGCCAAAACTTCCAATAAATAAATTTTCCAATAAAACTCAACATAGACATAACGAAAGATAACTTTTTGTCCAAACCTTAACATACGTGGAGGGGATCCAATGTTAAGGTCATAAACCGTAGTTACTTGTCCGACATCTTAAACAACATCAATAATATGGATAACACCGTATCCGAAAGTAACGTTGGACAATCAACGTAATTAAACAAGTTCCGACGAAGTTTGCAATTCTTGCAATAAAACAATTTTCATGCATATTCAAAACCATGATTTAAAATCTTGTGTGTGCTAAACGTTTTCCGAGATTTGTAACACAATCCATATAAGGATTTGAAACACAAGAAATAACTGATGCAATTTTATTTCTAAAAATAAATTTTGTGCATGAATCTTGTCGGCACTCAACGTCCCAAACCATACTCCTCCAAATCTCTCCGGTCACACAACCGTCATCCGGGTGCTCAAACCTCTTAAGGCAAAATTGGGAATTACATCGATTAACCTTACGATTCTTCCTCGAATTAAAGTCGTTTCCATAAGTCCATGGTTCTAATCCAACCATCAAATTTTGACCCGAAACGGTCCACTTAAAGCAATTATCATGCTTATTGTCACCCCAAGTGACTAATACTAAAATCGTCAATCTTTTCCAACAACTATTCGCTTAGAAACTTCTTTACTATCCCAACGGTCATCACATTAAAGTAATTCAAGTAAGCACTTGTAACGAGTAGATTCACCATAACACTGGCCAGGTGCAATTACGAACGTACCGTACATGATTATCCTTGCTACCCTTGACGTGATTCTCGTTTCTAGCGACTCCATCAACCTCAAAACATCCTATCTTAACGTGCCTAATAGTGCAATTTCACTTTCTCTAACTTAAAAGATCGCTAGTTTGAGTCTAGGTATTCAAAATCAACACCTAATTCTCTCAAACTTATGCTCCGATACCAACTTGTAACACCCTCAATTTTGGAACGAGCAACTAACTTTAATTTCAATAAAATAACCAAAAGTGGATAAAATCATTTCTACAATTCATTCATGAAAATACCTCGAAATTTAAACATCATAACTTCCACAACTAATAACTTAAGACGGACGTTACTTAACACAACACAAGTTGCTAGTTCCCAATAAATGCGGAAGACTTAACTAATCAAGTGACCTCTCGTGCACTCTTCTAGCACTCGCCACTTCACAGTGTAGCTAAAGCTACTCCCAACCTGATCCTGTTGCACATGCCGACAAATAAAAAGGGTTAGGCTAACGCCTAATGAGTTCAAGCATTTTATCATGACTATATAAATTCATAAATCGAGTGGAATGTAGTTTTTAGTCATGATTTCAAAAGAGTTTACTTTAAATGCAAATCACCCATTTTCCAACTCACACAATTCCCGTGCTGAAATCTTTAATATAACACGATTTCCAAAATAGACTCATGTCCAAAATCAACGTGAAAGGTGAAATAACATTTGATACTCAAATCGATTAAATTCATAATTAAATTGCCATTATTCCAAACATCTCCAAAACATGGATGAAACATAACCCATAACTCATAAACATGGAAAAGTAATTCTCACAAATATGATACGTCACCGAAAACATGGATAAACACAAATATCCAAAACAACACCTTTCGGTGACCGGGGAGTCCCGTATACATTGCACGTGACGGGACACCAAAGTGGGTCACCTACTATGCAATAAAACACACCAGTGGATTACTCTCGTAAACTGAGCTCAATCACTCCAGATCTATTGCCCGCGAGACTAGGGAGCCCCCAACTTCAACCACTCCAGATCTATACATTGGGTCACTCCAAATCCACAACAGCACCTTTGGGATTAAACCTTACTGCCCATGAGACGACGCCCGACCATATAGGTCCACGCCTTACTTATCATGGAACCCGATGCCTATCCCGTGCTATGGAAGAGAAACTAACGTCTCGTAAACTGAGCTCAATCAATCCCGACCTCTTGCCCGTGAGACTTTGGGAAACTCAAACGCCTATGGATCCATAGCTAACAAGGTCTAAAACACTACACCACCCCAAAAGAATAAACCAGTGCATTCAAAACATGTAATTCCCCAATGACGTAAATCAAGATCAAAACTCAACTTTGAGCTATCAAAACTGGACAATCGTCCTCCAGACTTCACAAAATCCAATACCGAGCCACAAACTCAACTGACTCAAAAGATAGTTCTTAAAAATCATAAAATGACATTAAACGTACCAACACACACCTCTTGCCAGTAAATACTTCAAATCCATGAAAACCCGAAATAAAGCCTTGGGTTGGGAAATCCTCCTTTCCAAAGGACTCACACCTTTATATTTTCAAACATCTCGTGGTGTACTATATGCATATTTCCAAATTACACATAAAACACATTTTCATAACAAATAGACTTCATTTGTAACGTAAATCAACGACCCGTTTTCCATGTATGATTTATCTATCACATTTTCCCAAAATCCCAAATGTAAGTGTTTTACCATATTTACAACCATAAAATACTTCAAAGGTTAAAACCCATCAAATAACTCATCATTAATAATTTTCATGTAAAACACATAATTACTTGGAAAATAACATTTTGGCATGTACAAAGTTTTCACAAAGTAACTTGAACTCACCTTGCTAGATTTAGGATAAATCTAGATTTTTCCCAAACGTAAGCTCCTTTGAAGAAACACGAATCCTTAAGCTCCAAATCTTCCAAAAACCTAAATCCACAATTTCCAACCATGAATATTTATCCTCAAACACTTAGAATCATTTCCCCCAACATATTACACCCAAAATACCAATAGATCGAAACCCTAATTTCCAAAAGGAAGAGAAGAGAAGATTACCTCAACCATCAAGTGAATCCACCAACCAAACACTTCTAAGTCACCAATATGAACTTCATTCTCCATTTCATCAAAGGGAAGGGTTTAGGTGAGGGTTGAGTAAACCCTAAAAAACTTGGTGAAAAAGATGAAGTGGAGAGGGTTCTTGCTTTAGCTTCTCATAGCCATGAAAGATGAATAAACTCACTTGAAACATCAAATCTTGGGGTTCAAAAGATTGAAATCGGCTTTGGAGGCTTAGGGTTTCGGTTTGGAAGAGAAAGGGGTGAAATGGGAGAAGTGAGAAGTGATTTGGGGTTGAAAGGGGTTTTAATCGGATTCAGCACCCCGACCGAGACTATGACACCGCGACTATGCCCTGGGCAATGTCGTCGGGCATAGTCGCGGACCTCTATCCGGCTGCTGCCCAAAATCCAATTCGGCCCCGATTCTCCCTTTTCTCGAGGTTGGTCTCACATCATGATGACATGCATGCAAGACGTTGTACCCCACGTATGAAACCCATAATTACTGAAATCCTGATTATACGAATAAGGTTGGTTACTTACTTGGAAAATTCGGGGTGTTACAGATTTGATCTTGATTTTTGATGGTTAACTTCTCCCCTAAGGATTACGGTGGCCGAAGATGAGGTTTGATCGGAGAAGATGACCTGAGATGAGTTTGATTGATCATTTAATTCTTGGTTTTTAATGAAAAATGAGAAAAAAATGCAAAAAGATCGTTTTACCCTCATGTGCAAGGCACGTAGGGCATTTAACAGATGCAACCTAACGGTGTTAGCTCGGAGGGACCAAAAGCGAGCACTTTTGCATACCACAAGGTTTTTCTTGCAATAAAAATTTTCTAGGGACCAAAAGTGCGAAAATCAACATACCACAAGGACCAAAAATGCAATTTACTCAAATTTTAATTATACATTGATATTAATTTTTATTTAGCGTTATTGTTAATCATATCAATTATTTTTACATATTTTTTTATATTAATCAATATATTTTAGTTATCAATTACTATTATCTTTTAAATTATTATTTGATTATTTTTTTTCATATTATATGTAATGGTTGGTTAAAATAATAAGTTAATATATATTTTTTCAAAAACTTGTTTTAACAAATTCAAAATTTATAGTAATGTAATAATAAATTTTTAATTTTTAATTAACATATTCTATTATTTAATTTTTATTTACTACATTGGTTGTATTAATTAGCATATTATAATGCTAAAAATTTGTTTTAATGATATAATTAAATATTGTAATTGTTAATTTTTTAAAAATGTTAATTTTTGTCATTTTACATATTTATAAGTTAGTTTTTGTCAAACGTGACTTTTTCATTAGCTAGCTTATCAGCTACCAACTAGCTTATCAGCTACCAACTAACTTATCAGCTACCAACTAACTTAGAGCATCTCCAACAACTTCCCCATTTTGAAGAAAATAGAGAATATGAGGATTTTGAGCTATATTTTTGCTCCAACAGCTTCCCCAAAGCTATCTCCAAAATGGAGAAAGTAGGAGAGAGAAGGAGTTTTTCTCTAAATATTGAGATAACCCCAAAAATGATTACAAGATGAAAGCACCAATAGAAATCTTTGAAAATAAATATTTAGAGAGATAAATAATATTTTAATAGATTAATGTAATATTTTAATAATATAATTAATGTTTGTTTCTCCAAAATGAGGAATCTATTGGAGGTGAATGTATATTTTTTTAGAGATTTTGACTTTTAATTCTCAATTTTAGAGAAATTTTAGGAAATCCGTTGGAGATGCTCTTATAAGTCACCAGCTAGTTTGCCAAACATAACTTAAGGTTACATTTCCTTTTTCTGATAAATAGTAATAAAAACGTTTGTAATATGATTTTCATAAAATATTAAGGCTATCTTTGGCAAACTAGCCGATAAACCAGATGATGACTTATAAGCTAGTTGGTAGCTGATAAGCTAGCTGATGACTGATAAGCTAGCTGGTAGTTGATAAGCTAGCTGATGAAGAAGTCACGTTTGGCAAAAACTACCTTATAAGAATGTAAAATGACCAAAAATGACATATTTAAAAAAGTATCAATTACAATATTTAATTGTATAGTTAAAACAAATTTATAGCAATATAATATGTTAATTAATACAACCAATGTAGTAAAGAAAAAATTAAATAATATAACATTTTAATTAAAAGAATTTAAAATTTGAATTTGTTAAAACAAGTTTTAGAAAAAATATATATTAATTTATGATTTTAAATAACCGTTACATACAATATGAAAAAGAATAATCAAATAATAATTAAAAAGATAATAATAATTGATAATTAAAATATATTAATTAATATTAAAAAAATAAAAAAATTATATGATTAACATTGACTCTAAATAATTAAAAATTAATATCAATGTATAATTAAAATTTAATTTAATAATTTTCAGTTAATATTAATTAATATTTATTAATTAATAATAATTAAATTTAAAAAATTAATATTTATTTATAATAATAGTTAATAAATAGTCATCAATATTAAGGAGAGCAATATGGAAATATTCACAAAAAACTACTTCAAAAAACTAATAAGTTTTTCCAAATAAGTTAAATAAATTAGAATAAAATAATTTATCAAAAAACTCTTAGGCCATCTCTCTTGCCACCTCAGCGCCACATCAGCTTTTCTCCTTACCCTCTCCTTACCCTAAAGTGGAGTACTCATACCCTCAAACCCTCTTGCCACCTCATTTTTTTTAATTCTTTTATTTATACATTTAATTATTTAACAAAATAAAAATATTTATATATTTTTTAATAAATAAAAATAAGATAAATAATAAAAATAAAAATTCATATCATTCATTAAAAAATAAAATTACAAAATAAATTTAAAAATTACAAAATAAATTTAAAAATCTACTCGTCGTCATTGTTGGAAACTTGGATACGCCAAATATGTTCGACCAAATCCGACCGAAGGTTATTATGAGTGTCCCGGTTTTTGACTTCTCAAACATTTGCCGCGCGTTGTTCCTCACTGATTTGGGTTTCGATATCATCCGTGAAAATGTCGTTTTCATCGCCACCACAAATAGCATGGTCTTCGTCTTCGAGTATCATATTGTGTAATATGACACAAGCATACATAATGTTTCCCAATCTTGTTGGTTCCCATCCGCGTGCCGGGTTATGAAGTATATGCCAACGTTGTTTAAGCACGCCAAAAGCTCGTTCAACATCTTTACGTGCCGCTTCTTGCGCGGACTTGAACTTTTGTCGTTTAGGGTTATGTGGCACGTAAATGATTTTACGAAAGTAGCCCATTCCGGATATATCCCATCCGCTAGATAATATATGTGCTCGTAGGTGGCTCCATTCACCTCAAAAGGGCAGTCGAGTGCTTTTCCATCATATACATCGTTGAAGATGGGCGACTGATTGAGAACATTGATGTCGTTGTTGGAACCGGCAACACCAAAGTACGCGTGCCAGATCCATAGATCTTGAGAGGCCACTGCTTCTAGCATGATTGTCGGGTGCTCATGATCACCTCTCATGAATTGACCTCGCCATGCTACCGGACAATTTGCCCACGCCCAATGAGTACAGTCTATGCTTCCGAGCATGCCGGGAAATCCGTGTGTAGCTTCATGCGCGGCGTACAACTTCTGAATATCAATAAAAGTAGGCTTGCGTAAATATTTTTGACCATACAGTTCAATAATACCTGTGCAGAATTGGTGCAGGCAATCTCGTGACGTTTTCTCTCCCATACGGATGTACTCGTCAAGTGAGTCAGCAGCTACTCCATACGCCAATTGCCGAATAGCGGAAGTACACTTTTGTATCGGAGAAAAACCTTTTTTGTAACTGGCGTCCAACCAAAGTGTAAAATATGAATACTGTTCTTGTAAATCTTCAATTATTCGTTCGAATAGCTACCTCACCATCCTGAACCGCCGCCTAAACATATCCGGTGTATAAACCGGGTTGTTGCCAAAGTAGTCCCGCATAAGCCGCTCGTTGTAGCTACTCGACCTCTTTCTATGTTCGCGACTCTCTCTCTTATTGACGATGAGGTGGTGCTACCATAAATTAATTGTGCAGTCTCTCGAACCAAGCCTACAAAAATTTCCCTTTGTAGGTGCAAAAACTCGTCGGTGTCTACGGATGATGATGATGCGGTCGGTGAACCGGGTTGTGACGAATCCATATTGTTTAAAATATAGAGAATGGAAGAGAATGAAAGAGAATGAGAGAATGAGAGAGTTGTTTTGTGTGAAAAATAAAATGAGTTAGGATTATATATATAGTGTGATTAAATTGAAAAATAAAATATTTTTTTTAAAGTAACCGTTGCCAAACGTTCATATTTGAATTTATTTAAAAAAAATTAAAAAAAAATAAAATGTATCGGGTTGGGGAACCCGGGGCTGGAACCCCCCCCCCCCCCCCCCCCCCCCCCCCCCGTACCCATTCCCGCTCGAATCCAAACGAAGCCCGGATGAGCCCGAGGTGCCGCTACGGATGGTCTTATCGCCGGTTGATAAATTGTTTTTTTTTAAATAAAAAAAGGGAGAACTTGAACTTCAATCCAATTTTAGATGTGTTGCAAAAAGACAATATGCCCCAACAACTTAAATGTGGATATGTGGAGGCCCAATATAACTGGGCCCACAAAGTTGCAAACCCTTTTGCCTGCCAATTACATCAGGATTCGTGCCAACTCCGATACTGTTAGCGGACCCACCAAAATCCATACACTTTTAAATATCCCTTCTCCCTCCCATCGCCTAATTCTCTCGTTCATTCCCGCTCCTACAACCTTCGCCGGAAGTTCCTCCGCCGTCGACAGTAGAGCTGTGTCTCATGGCAGACTCCAAACAACCTCCTCATCTTCTGTTCAAACAACGCTCCTGGTCCCCTGACATCCACCGCGACAAAGAATGGCAGAAGCTCAAGTTCAAACAGTTACGACGTGATCGCCACCGCCGCAGCAAGAGTATTGATGCCGACGTTGATGTCACTGATGATGATGTAAAGGAGCTTAAAGCGTGTTTTGAATTAGGTTTCGGTTTCGATCCGTCTAACGATTTGGATCCGAAACTCACACAAGCTTTTCCCGCTCTCGAGTTGTACGCAGCCGTTAATCGGCAGTACAATAATAGACTCCTCTCAAGGTCTTCTTCATCGCTAAGTTCCGATTCTTCTTCAAGTTCATCAAGCTATACCACCGCCATTATTGATCCAAGTAAACAAAATTCCTTCCGAATGTTTTTTTTTTTTTTTTTTCTCACTTTCCTTTTTACTTATGGCTCCACAATTAATTCGATCGAATCTCGCATCAATCCAGTTCTGATTGTAAATTTGTAATGTTTATAGGTGATGATCCGCAAAAGGTGAAGACGAAATTGAAACATTGGGCGCAAGTTGTTTCGTGTTCTATTCTGGATTCTTCTTCGCAGCCAATAACAAAAATTGCAGAATAGAAAAACCTAATTAAGATGGAGATCGATATAAGGTACAATCTGGTAACATTTTTGTGCCTTTGTTATAAGAGGAATGGAATGTACATATTTATTGGTATCAAAAGACTTCCATTAACGAAAGGAAGGAATGAACATCTGATTCTATCTAATCCTGCTCCTAAAACTTTCAATCATTGAATAAATTATGTAGCATCAGGTTTATTTTTGTAGCAAAACGTTATCAAATTCATTCAACCAAAACAACGAATGTGTACATGGTTATTCATTTACAGTCATAATTTCTTTTTGTGAAAATTAAATCATGTTAAAATGATTATTTGTATTAATATTTGTGTCATATAGATACAATAATATAATAACATTATGTTTAGAATTTGGTGGTATGAAGTAGGCACACATGATTAAACCTAAAAAGTTGAAAACAGTTTTTTTGGACACAGGAATCGCAAGAAAAATTGCACTTTCACGTGAAAATAGTTTGCCAAAATGAGTTTAATTTCAATGGATATAGAAGAAAAAAGAGGACCACCCTTTTGCTTTCAATAAATAAACCCAAAACAAGTCATCCTTTTCTTTATGCCTTTTTAGTTCTCAAATTTCATCACGCATTCTTCTTTCTCCGCTAACTTTTTCTATCCAAAATATCGTCACTTTTTTTTCGTTTTTTATATATTTTTACGAGCATGTCGGTTTGTGTTTGATACTATGTTTTTAGAACCTGTTTAAGGAATGTGAATAGAGGTTTTAGGCTTTACTAAAGGTGAAAAATTACAAAGAACCAAACATTTATATATCTTAAGTAATTACTAATGAGAATGAGAATGAAAATGAAAATGCAGAAGGATAAAATTTATATTCTCTCAATTTGATCATAGGGGCGGGTTCAAATGAGGAGCGCATCAAAACGTGAGGAGCAATTGACAGTTATGAATCACATGTGATTGGCAGTTGTGGATCACATGTGATTCACAACTGATCTGGAGGAGCAATTGACAGTTATAAATCACATATGATTTACAACTAAAATCATTAATGATCCGCGACTTGCACGCCTCGCGAACCACCTCGCGCCACTTTTGCGCGAATTTTCGAGTTAATCCGAATTTTTAGGGTTGTAAATCATATGTGATCAGAAGCATGGGAGTGCTCCTCACGTTCTCTTAAATTGATGCGCTTCTCACGTGAACCTTCCTCTTTGATCATATATGGAAATTAGTGGGTCTGAGATAATGGAGTCATTATATTATATTAAACTAAACCATATTTTTATTATCATTCTCATTTCTTACCTCTCAATTAAACGCCGTGATCCCATATAAAATCATTGATATTTTTATATTATTAGGTAAAAGACAGATAATTTAGAGTCTTGTATATACCTAAGAATAATTTTTTTATTATTGATAAACAAAGAAAGTCCACGCACAAGGATATTGACTTTGGTCATTAAAAATATTTTATAATTCTTGTTACAAATATTTTTAGGTATTTTGTGATCATTCAAACTACTCTCTTAAACTGCATATCGAGTCGATTGTTATACTTATTTTTAAAAACTAGAATTCTATCCGCACAATGCAACGTGATATATCTCGATTTTAATGTTCTAATTTAGTTTAATGTATGGTTTTGAAAACGGTCATGTTTTTTTATAAATTTGTTTAAAGAATGACGCTTTTAAAGGAGTTCATGATTTGGGGATTTGAAAGTAGTTAGAGATAAAAATTAATTAATAAGAGTCCACGATTTAAGGAATTGAAGGTTGTTAGAGATAAGTATTAATCAAGTAATTAGCATTAAAAGCGTTACATAAAGCTTCATTAGTTGTTTTTAAGAGATTTTAAGTAATTAACATTAAATAGCGGTACATGAAGCTTTAGGGGTTGTTTTTAAGAGTTTTTTATAAATGATCTATAATATAGTATAAATAAGGTTCTTTTGAGACGCTTTAAATTAAATATGAAATTATATTTCTAACAAAATGTTTGTAATCTCGATTTTATTTAACAAACTTTGTCTATTTTATTATTTGAAACGTGTTGATGTTTTCAAATGAGGGTATGCTAAAAAATTCATTTATACAATATACCTTTGAAACAAGAATACATATTCCAAAATATTTAGAGTATAACTATTAAAAATCAATAGTTACATCATATAACTAAAGACTAATATGTCTTATATCCTCCGATCATAGAGATGCTTTTTTTTAAGACACCGATCATAGAGATGCTTATTCGCTATCAAACGTGCTTTTTCAATTTTCAATGTCATCACTCATGACCGCATTCTTAGGAGTATAATGGAAAAGCTCTTATAAAAGTATCTTCAATGTGAAATTCTTACAAAAGTATAAAAAGAAAGTTCTTATAAAAATCTCCGTTAGAGATGCTCTAAGAGACTCAATTCTTTAAGTGCATTGGTATTCAAATCACCTGAGACATATGTTGCCGTACATGTTCAATGTGTGGCAAGTTCATTGTCTTAACTGCACAATCATACAAAACAGGCACTTATAACATTGTGGAGGTAGCTCAACTGACAATGAGTCTTGGGCCTTTTGGGATTCATGCAAGACCATTATGTTTTTCTTGACTATTCTCCAAAGCTCCTGAGATTAGTTGAAGTGCACGAAAGTTAGTCTGAACACCTGAAAAAATATGCACTTACACACATATTGAACAACATGCTTCTAGTTATGCCAAATAGACATACACGATAAAACAACTTCAAAAGTGAATTGCATAATATCATTTGTTCAATATACAGGAAAACCAAAACACAATACAAGATACGTCCTTTCATTAATTGTTATTCCATGTGAAACAAATCGTCACATCTACCAAGTGCAATCACTAACCAACACAATCTCCTGAAAGAAGTGAACATCTTACATGAGCTAATCTTAAGCACGATTCACATACTTCAACTAGGAAAGAATTCCTCGTCGATTAAGATCATCCGCATCCCCGTAAGACCAATTTTTTTCTAAAGTGTTACATCAGCTTTGCAATAACACTTTCTGCATCCATGTAAGACCAAATTTCTTTCTAAAGTGGTCCATATTGTCACATCATCAACTACTTTATATTTTATTTACTTATTTTAATAATTTAATATCACAAAAATATTAAATATAATTTGTTTATAATATAAATAATTGATTAATTATAATATAAATAAGAGTAAACTGCAATTTTGGTCCCTGTGGTATGTTGTTTTTCTCACCTTTGGTCCCCAGAAAATTTTTATTGCAACAAAAACCCTGTGGTATGCAAAAGTGCTCGGTTTTGGTCCCTCGAGCATAACACCGTTAGGTTGCATCTGTTAAACCCCCTCATGTGCCTTGCACATGAGGGCACTTTAGTCATTTCCTTTATTTTTCTGTTTTTCACTAGACAAAAACCCCAGGGACCAAAATGCAATTTACTCAAAAATTAAAAATTAAAAACAAATATTATATATATATATATAATTATGTATCGTCTTCTCCATGTGATAAAAACACCTTCCAGAGGATAAAAAAAACAATGTGATAATAAATATATATATATATATATATATATAGCCTTAGGTTCAATAGAGAAGTGCAAATATTTAGAGAAGTAAAAAAACACGGGACCGTTCATATATGACTGTTTATATATGAACGTTCATATATGAACGGTCCCGTGTTTTTTTACTTCTCTATTTCTCTAAATATTTGCACTTCTCTATTGAACATTTCCCTATATATATATATTTAAAAACAATAATAGGATAACATGAACTCTTCTCATCCCTCTTCTCTCTACCCAGAAAACCTCAAAGAAACATGAACTCCGACGAGACTCCGAGGAAACTCGTTTTTCCGGCGAATCTTTCCAATAACCCAATCACATTAATTTGTTTATGGAATTTAATCAAAGTTACTGTTTTATGAATGATTTAGCATCACAAAACGATCTGTGATAGATTTGCGTATAAACCACGGTCACAACTTGATATTCCGGTGAAACCCGATTTTCCGGCGAGAACTTTGAGATCACAGAACTTATTGTTTTCTCGATCAAAGTTGATTCTGAAAGTTGCTTTGTGTTCCCAAATCAAATACAAAAAGAAATGAAGTGGTTTTATCAACTAAATCCCGTGCAAACTTCAAAACCCATTTGCATCTTCAAAATATCAACGGAGGAAGGGGATGATGATTGTGACTCCATCGTAGTTGTAGTGATCGAGGGAGTCAGATGAAGAGGTGGAAACGGGAGGGAAGTAAGGGAAGTGATATGGTGGGTTTTTTCGGGATGGTGATGATATGATGATATGGTTGAGAAGACGATACATATATATGATGATATCGTGATGGTGATGATATGATGATAGGAACCGATTAAAAAACAAATTCAATGATCGGCCTTCTGTTTCCTTGCAAGGATCTGGATCTGGATCAGAAAACCACTCTATTGCTGTGGTGCGCCGCCGATGGTGGTTTCTTATTGCTGTGCAATCGACAGGGAGATGGGTGTGAACTCGATTGCAATGGAGAAAACGATTGGGGTGCAGTGGTCGGTGGTGTGTTTGGCCGTCGGTGGCTGAATGGTGGTCGCCGACAGAGGGAGCTGTGCGTTTTTTTATCTTGAGAGGGGTATGAGTGGAGAAGACAATACATATATATAATATTTGTATATATATATATATATATAAATAATATTTGTATAATATTTAATTGGAAATAAAAAAAGGACATGCCAATTTTGGTCCCTTGTGTTTTTTTTTGTCTTTAGTGAAAAACATAAGAAATAAAGTAAAAAGACTAAAGTGCCCTCATGTGCAAGGCACATGAGGGGGTTTAACAGATGCAACCTAACGGTGTTATGCCCGAGGGACCAAAACCGAGCACTTTTGCATACCACAAGGTTTTTCTTGCAATAAAAATTTTCTGGGGACCAAAGGTGAGAAAAACAACATACTACATGGACCAAAATTGAAGTTTACTCTATAAATAATATAGATAATTATAATATAAATAATAAATTAATTATAAAATATAGATAACTAGAATTTTACTTTTTGTTTTCTTTTACTATATTTTGTGTAAATAAAATTCAATTAAATTGATGTAAATGGATACATCAACAATGACTCCGACACAACGAAGTTTGTACGAAAAACAAATTCACATGCTTTTAAACGAATGATAATGTAATATTTATGTTTATTTACTTATGTAATTTTTTTATATTTGTGTAAGTTTATCTATTAGTATTTGTATTTTCGTAATTTTTTTATATTAATGTATTTTTATTTTAGTAGTTTAAATAAAAAACATTCCATAAAAAAATATCATTTATTTAAAATAAATTGTGAATAGAAATTTTAATAAAAATATTGTTTAAATAAATTAATAAATGAATTAAATTTAATAAACATATTAATAATTAATGTTTAAACAAATTAATAAAGAAATTAAATTAAACAAAAATGTATTTGTTTTATACATGTGACATCTTGAAAGGTCTTTCTAAATTAGGAAGAGCTTTCTATTTAGTAAGACATTGCTATCTACATGACATTGTCATGTCATCTTGCAAGGCCTTGTACAAGATAGATGTAGATGCTCTAATAACTCAAACGTTCCGGCTTCAGTCAACATGCATACGACAACACATTCGTCATACAATTGTGTTCAAAATATATTCATGCTCTCAACTGAAAATAGGTACAAAACTAACACAAACTATACTGTCAATTTTCATGGTTATTAATACCTTCCATGCATAATGTCAATTAAATTTTAAACATTTACTTAATATTTAATTGTTTTTATTTAATATATGTTACTGTTATATCTATTTTTGAAATAAATAACAATATTTCAAATATTATATTTATGTGTATAGAGGCATAATTAAATAAAAACCTTAAATGTTGAAAACCGCATGCGAGAAACAGGATCATGTGGTGTTTCACGTTTTGAGACATATAGTATTGCCTAAGAAACATAGTGTTGTAATTGTATGTTTCACGTTATGAAACATAAAAATACATGTAAAAAAGTTTTACATTGTGGAACAAATACATTGCATAAAAATATAATATGATACAATACCTTAAATAATTTTTAACCTTAGATGAGAAAATGCATGTGTAAAACAATATAGTGAGAAAATAGTGTATATTTTTATTTTTTATGGGGTAAAAAGCATAAGAAAGTCGGATTATAGAAAATGTCCTATTTACCCTCGTGTGCAAGGCACGCGAAGGGACTTAACGGGAGGAAACCTAACAGAGTTAGGGGCCGTTTACCAAATGCTTACCCGGGTAAGCGCTTACCAGTCAAATTTAACACGTTCACTTACTTATCGGGTAAAATTTTAGTCCGTCAAATCGATATCGTATGCAACAATTCACCCGGTAAGCGCTAATCATGGTAAGAGTCGTCGCCATCACTTACCGTGGTAAGACTCTCGGTCCTTTCAGTCGCTCTTACCGGGTAATAATTTGGGTCCTTGCCATATCAATCCGTTAGGTAATGTGACTTGGTAAGCGCTTACCCGAGTAAGTGTTTGGTAAACGGCCCCTTAGTCCAATGGACTAGAACCAAGCACTTTTCAATACCATGAGGGGGCGTTTGGTTCGCTGGAATGTTTTTGGATGGAATGGAATCTGTCAAAGGAATTTGACTTTGAAGGAATTGGAATGGAATGTTGTCAAGTTTGACCAGCTGTTTGGTTGACAGAATTGGAATGGAATCTGTTAAAGGAATTGGAATCTGTCTGTTTGGTTCACAGAATGTAGCTTTGGAATTGGAATGAAATTTTGGTAAATGACCAAAATACCCTTTTGATAATTTTAATTGTTTTTTTCAAAAGCAATTGTTTTTTTTGTGGTGGCGGTGGTGGTGGTGGTGGCGGTGGCGGTGGCGGCGGCGGTGGCGGCGGCGGCGGTGGTGGCGGGTGGCGACGGTGGTGGTGGCGGTGGCGGTGGTGCTGGTGGCGGTGGCGGTGGCGGTGGTGGTGGTGGCGGCGGTGGCGGTGGTGGTGGTGGCGGCGGTGGTGGCATGGGGGTAGTTTTGGTATTATGAAAACAAACAATTCCATTCCATTGAATTCCTTGCTTTAAGGTGTGGAAAGTTTTTTTGCTAAATATTGGAATTCAATGGAATTGTAGACATTCCATATGCCCAAAAGATTGAACCAAACGTTGGAATGGAATCTGGTCAATAGAATGTCACATTCCAATTCCACCAGATTCCATCAAATTCCAGCGAACCAAACGCCCCCTGAGAGTTTTCTTGCAATAAAATAATTGTAGAGACCAAAGTGAGAAAAACAAAAAACCATAGGGACCAAATTTGCAATTTACTCTTTACTCTATATAATAAATTACATGCTTCATCCCTATGGTTAGGTGGTTTTAACACTTTACGTATCCTTTTTTAAAAATTCAACAGAACAGGTCCCTATTGTTGCATTTTTACAAAGACCTAAGTCCCTATGGTTGCACTTTTACGATTTGGATCCCAATCACTAACTTCTGTTATATTGGACCGTTAAGTGCCTCATTTGACTATGATATAGAGGTGTTTATGTTTTTTTTGAACCTTTAACTCTATTTATTTAAAAATAAAAATAAATATTACATACATCTTCAAAAACACAAACCCATAACACATACACCAACACAATTCAAAACTTATACATCATCAAGAACACATAAACTTCAAGAACATGAAATCATCAACCATTAAGAATATAAACTAGGCATTTGTTTAATTCATTCAAGAATCTGCGATACAAAATTATCAAAACCCTAAACTTAGGAATAAATCTAAATCAAACAAATAAAAATTCTGAATCTAAATAATAAAAAACAAAAACCCCCAATGGCAAACCCACATTCAAGATTATGCTTTTGGATCGTGGTGCATCACATTGGTATGGAAAAGGTAGAGATGTTAGGGTTAGGGTTTTGGTTCGAGATAAAGGAGATGAAGCATGAACAAATCTGTCATACTCACATGAAGCTCCCTAAAGCACTGTGACCAACTCCGTGATGACGCCGCTCCCCTCTTCCCCAATGAAGCTCCCTAATCTACCTGTCTGTCTGATATCTTGCTTCTAATGATACCTTCTCTTTCCCTGTAAATTACAAGTAGTAAAAAAATACATCTTCCAATGTGGTTTTCATCATCTTTCACGTGTGTACTCCTCTCCATCTCCAACCATGTTTTCTTTTTTCCATCTCCATCACCATCACCATCACCATCTCCGTTTCAAACAATTCTAGGTGTTCTTTCATCTCCACATCCATTTCAAACGAATCTAGGTGTTGCTGTTTCACTTAAACACCAAAACAAGTCTTCAGAAAGAACCAATTTTTAGACAAACCTATGAAGGGAGGAACCCTCGAAAAGACCGAAATACCTCTGAATGATGGTCAAAGAAGGTTATTTAACGGTCAAACATAACAAAATTTAATGACAAGAACCTAAGTCGTTATTAAAATACGACTACAAAAACCCGATCCGTTGAATTTTCAAAAGGAGAAAAACATAGAATATTAAAACCACCTAATCATATGGACAAAACATGTAATGAATAGTCCATTAATTGGCGTGACGTTTAAGGCAGCAAGTTTTGTGGATGAAGGTGGCCTCATCTTTTAGGTCAACAAAGATTCAAAGGGTGGACTTTGTCTCATATTCTTACCCCAAATTTCATCTATCTTTGCTTTCTACTTCTCACCTACCATCTACAAACAGCAGATTCAGTTCAAGTTTTTTGATTACGAACTGAAATATGGGTTTATTGAACCCTAATCAAAGATCATCAAGAGGCACTCAATTAGATCATCATGTAACCAGCAGCAGCGGCATCAGTGCATCAACTTCACCATCATCGATCAATGTTCATAATTCGAGGAAGAAATGGTCCAAATTTTTGCCTCTATTCCTGGTCCTAGTTTTTATAGCCGAGATCAGTTTCTTAGGTCGACTCGATTTGATTAAGAATACCGATCTCCTTAATTCCTGGACTGAATCATTCTACCAGTTTACGACGACTTCTTTTTCTTCATCTTCTCTTGATGCCGCCGATGAGGTCTCGATGTTAGGTTTGTCTGGGGCCGCCATGGATGCCGTGGGTTTCGACGATGGTGGAGAGAGTTGTGAAGAGTGGTTGGAAAGAGAAGACTCTGTGGTGTATTCGAGAGACTTTGAAAAACACCCTGTATATGTCACTGGTGCTGAGCAGGTTTGTTTTTCTGTTCTGTTTATTACTCCATTGATGTGTCTCAGTGCTCTTTAACGTGTTATAATTGAGATGTATGTTTTCATTTTTGTGTTCTTTTGGTAATTGGGTGCTAACTGCTAAGGTTCAGGTTTGTGATCTTATTGTCTGATTAATGCCAAGAGATTAGACTATTAGTGTTAATCCTTGTTGAAAAATAAGAAATTGTTACAAGAAAATCCCCTCTATAACTCAACTTTACAACTTTATATACAATTGTAGTTGTGGGATCACTAGAACGTTACACATTTAAGTGAGGAGGTTTGTGCAATTGTGTTTTGTATTGTTTGTGATTGTGAATTTGTGAATCTGGAACCACTTAGAAGCCTTTGATAGTGGGTTACCAATACCTTTAACTTTAGTTGGACATATTAAGATATTCTAACATCTCGAAGTACCCCAATAACCTCCATAAAAAGAATTAGGTTTTATTTTGAGGCTATATTGGTGAAACATAAGTCTGTAACACCTTGTTCCAGCTTGTTCCATGGGGTGGGGGTGGAACACGCTTGATCCAATCTCTGGTCCACATAAAAGTCTTGCCAAACGAGGAACAGTGATCCCTGTTCTGTCCAATCCAGTGTACCAAACGCACCCTTAAAGCATTCGATATGGGGATTAGGCAGGAGGTAGACCCCTGCTTCCTGGATCAAACCACTGGGATACTAGTTTTAGTTCCTAAGATCCATAGCAGCAAACCAACCCAAACAACTAAAACCATGAGTTAGTGGTAGCTCACTACCAAGGGCTAAAATGCTCACCATCCACAAACCCAACCAATGTAAAATGGATGTTATGATAGCGATAGAAAATGAGGAATGGCAGCTTGATGGTGGAACCGTAGTAATTAAATTAGAGGTACGGGTACCTTATGATTTGGAAGACTTCAATTTGCCTTTGTTCAATTTGCAACAATAAGAAGAGGTATTATATTTTGATTTTCTTGTTCAAGCTGGGTTGTGTACATTTTTAATTGCAGCATTAGTTTACTTTGTCAAGTTTCATGTTCGCTACTGAAAGTTAATCTGGTAGAGGTAGTATCCAAAATCTTGGTTCTTTGCAGGTTAAATTCGTTTATGTTTTGTTACATATCTTATTTTTGAAACTTCTTTTTTGAGGTCTTAAAGCTGATTTTGGAACTTTCATGACCCAGCTGTATTGAGTTCATTTAAATTTGTTTACAAATTAGTGGTGCCCAAAGATGCTTGAGGATATTTTAGAAGCTTGCATATAATAAGAGTAGTCTTATAAATATACCGTGGTTTCCTGAAGGATTGGAAGTCTTGTGATGTTGAATGCAAGTTTGGGTTTGACAATAAGAAGGCTGATGCTGCGTTTGGGTTGCCTAATGGAGCTGGTACAGCTGGCGTTCTTCGGTCGATGGAATCAGCTCAATACTATGCTGAGAACAACATTGCTTTGGCACGACGGTGGGTAAGCACTATCTCAGATAACCTGTCATATTGTCCTATACTTTATTGTATGCACATGTGCATACCGTCCAGATGAACGGTTTACCAGGGTGTTCCTCAGTTTTTAATTTTTTTGCTGTTTTCCCCTCAACCTGATCCATACATACAAACTTCCATCACATATGCATGTATATATACAGATCAGAAAATAAGAAGATTCCCCCAAATTCTTGTAATCTTCAAGTCCTCACCTCTGGAACTTCGACTCCTCCGTTGCCAACCTGTTTGAATATAAAAAGTTCATATATTTTTGCATACTGGTCACCACATTTTATGGTTTGTCATTCAAATATATGTTTGAAAGTACCATGGTACATGTTAGTAACTGAATCATTATTTGAATGTACTTGTATTCAAAGCATTACCTTCTTGATTTATATAATTGTCTCTGAAACATAATAAAAACATTTCTAACGATTTATTAATTTTCAGAAAAGGGTACAACGTCATTATGACAACCAGTCTTTCCTCCGATGTCCCTGTTGGTTATTTTTCATGGGCAGAGTATGACATGATGGCCCCTGTTCAGCCGAAAACCGAGAAAGCATTGGCAGCTGCATTCATTTCAAACTGTGCTGCTCGCAATTTCCGCTTACAAGCCCTCGAAGGACTTGAAAAATCAAACATCAAGATTGACTCTTATGGTGGTTGTCACCGAAATCGTGATGGGAATGGTAGCATATAACTTCTTTTTTTCCTTCATATTTCTATCGATCAATATGTTTGACTTTGTTTATTATATTCCTGTTTGAAATTTGAACACCAACATCATTTTACTATCTTTGCAGTCAACAAGGTTGAAGCTCTGAAGCGTTACAAATTTAGCTTGGCTTTTGAAAATTCCAATGAGGAAGATTATGTCACCGAAAAGTTCTTTCAGTCCCTTGTTGCAGGTATCATACATATATACATATATACATATATATACATATATACATATATATACATATATACATATATATACATATATACATATATACATATATATACATATATACATATATATATACATATATATATATACATATATACATATATATATATAGGCTGGGTATCAAATACATATATATATATATACATATATATATATATATACATATATATATACATATATATATATATATATATATATATATGCAATTTCTTTATTTTGATTTAGACCACCTTTTAATGCATACAATTCTTCTAATAAACGGAATCTACATTGTAATGTTGCAGGATCCGTCCCTGTTGTCGTCGGTGCTCCAAATATTCAAGATTTTGCTCCTGCACCTGGTTCCATTTTACATATCAAGGAACTAAAAGATATTGAGTCAGTTGCAAAGACCATGAAACATCTTGCAGAGAACCCTGCTGCCTACAATGAATCGATAAGGCAAGTTCTGTTTCTAGTTTCTACGTTAATGATAATCAACCACAAAAGATTTATTTATTTATTATATAAATTCACCTGCCATATAACATAAAAAAAATCAATTTGGGAGTCGTATAGTCATGGTGGGATCGATATGATTATGACCACATGTATTCTGCTTAATTTTTACAGATGGAAATATGATGGGCCTTCTGATTCTTTCAAGGCCCTTGTAGATATGGCTGCTGTTCATTCATCTTGTCGTTTATGCATTTTTCTTGCAACAAGAATCCGTGAGAAAGAAGAGAAAAGTTCCGTTTTTTCAAAGCGACCTTGCAAATGTAGACGTGACTCCGAAACTGTATACCACATCTACGTAAGAGAAAGAGGGAGGTTCAAAATGGATTCTGTTTTTCTAAGGTACAATTACAATCTTACCCCATTTGTGTTTCAACATTTGGCCTATGTTTTTATTCTTTTTGGTCAAAGTATTTCAACTTTAATAAATTGTTTTGGTGGCAGGTCTGGGAACTTGACAATGGAGGCTTTAGAAACCGCTGTTATTTCGAAGTTCAAGTCTCTAAAACACGAACCCATTTGGAGAAACGAAAGGCCTGAAAGCATAAGAGGTGACGAGAAAGTGCTCAAAGTTTACAGAATATACCCTGTTGGCATGACACAAAGGCAAGCTTTATATACATTCAGTTTCAAAAGCAATATTGGATTTGCAAGCCACGTAAAAAGCAATCCATGTGCGAAATTTGAGGTCATCTTGGTGTAATTAGGCGTGGCGTTTTCGCTTAAAAAGGTTGGTACGCCATTTGAGACCCTGAAGTTGGAAGTGTAACACATGGGGAACATAGGATTCACCGAGAGTTGAATCTGTTTTACGTGATGAATTTTGATTTCCGAGAATCGATTATAATGTGTACACGTTGATTTTAGATATTAAGTACGGCATTCGATTGTACTTTGTTGGTAGTTACACGAGTGATGAGAGGATAGATGAAGATGAAAAGTTTTCATGTGTGCTTGTTTTGTTTCTTGATATATGATAAGTTCAGTGTTAGTGTTTGATATGAGAGTAAATGTGAGGAGGTAAATGCATTTTGTGATGTATGTTTTTTTTTTTTTGAAAAGCAAGCATTTTATACCAACAAAAACCCACTAGTACAGCAGGATCCAAACAGCACTTACAGCCAACCATAACAGGAACAAGAAACTATTAAGCACACCTATTAAGCCGCAATCAGTTGAAACCAAATATAGACAAAAACTAAAGACTAAAAAGACACAGGTTTGCCAGGAGTAAACCTCAACGTCTGAACCGAAACTCCCTTCGATCACAGCAACGAAACAGATCCCAAGCCAATCCCCAAGCAGTAGCTTAATGTGAACAGCTGCTGCTGAAGTACTGCTTATTCCCCACTGATGTTGCTGCAGACGAGCTTACGACGCCCCTGCAGGGTCCGCGAGCCACCGAGTCCACTCTATTTTCCACACGAAGCAAAGACCGAAGACACCAAGCTTAATCCGGCTTAACGCAGGCAGCTGCCTCCTGAACGACTAAGCAGACTAGCCACTGTGCAAGAATTTCAGCTGATGTTTGCACTACTAGTCCCATTCAGCACCCACCCGACTGCAGCCTGTTTCTACAATTGAACACGATGACCTGACTGTTTCTACAAATCGAACAGCCCCTTTCTAGCTTGACAGCCCGATCTTGGGTCCGCCAGCCACTCGTTCCATCCGAGTTTTCGCCCTTTTAAACGTGTTGCACACCACTCAAAACACCATCTTTGCATTTCAAAAAAATGATCCTCTACTTTACTTTTCTCGTTCTTAAATACCACTTGGTTACGGTGACTCCATATTAGATATAAGAAGCTCCAAATTGTTTCCTGCCATAGATTAGGTTGTGAAACCGTACCTGTCGCAGAAAAGTTGACCGTCATTAAATCCTCCAACGAATCGATGTTTTCTTTCTTATGCTTCCACCACCGAAGGACCTTTTGCCACAACGTGTTTGTCTCTGTGCACGTCACCAAGGAATGATTCACCTAATACCGCCAGTCTCTCCTCTATCAAGGATTTTAGCTCTTGAACCGAAAATCTCCCTTCAACCCAAATTGTCCTATCCGGAACTCCTACCTTCGGTTCCCACCCTTGTAGCACCTCTTTTAGATTGTCCAATTCCCCCTCCTCTCTACCCCTCGGTTCCCTTCTACAACTCCACTTCCAATGCCACATATCTCCAACCCATTCCCCCTTCTTGGCTATTGACCCATCCTTGTGTGTTTCAAGATGGAATAGCAGATTAAATCTAACCCCCAAAGGCTCTTCCCCGATCCATCTATCGACCCAAAAGCCCGTTTCGTCCCCCTTCCCTACCTCTTTGCCGAACGAGGATCCAAAGTTTAGCCCTATCTTCTCTAATTCTTTCCCCACCTTTATTATGTTACCCCACACCGACCGCCCCCCCTTCCCCCGATTTCTCACTCCTCCTAATCCCCCCTCCCTCTCGTAAAGACTTGAAATCACCTTTACCCACAACGCGTCCTTCTCCACCCCGAACCTCCACCACCATTTTCCCAAGAGCCCCCAATTTGCAACTTGCAAGCTCCCTACATTAAGCCCGCCTCTCTTAAAATTTTTTAAGACCCACTCCCATTTTACACACCAACCCACCCATGATATTTGGCCCTTCCCCCCTCCCCCCAAAAAATGACATCTCTCTCTAACACACTAATCACTCCTCTCGGGGCTCTAAAAAGCGAGAAAAAGTACAAAGCGATACTACCAAGTACCGACTTAACCAAAGTAAGTCTACACCAACCGAAATCAATTTGGATTTCCAAGAAGCGAGCTTGTTTTGTACCTTTTTTATCGCGTCCTTCCAACTTTCGATTTTACTCATGTTGCACCTCACCGGAAGACCAAGATATTAGAACGGGAGCTCACCAACTCCACATCCCAAACCGTTTGCCCACCCTTGGATCTCCTCTCTACCAATTCCCAAACCATACAATTTGCTCTTCCTTATGTTAATCTTCAAACCGGAAACAACATGGAAACATTCAAGAATCTTCATTAGGTTTTTTAGATTCTTGATATTCCACTTACCGAAGAAAATGGCGTCGTCGGCGTACTGTAGATGTGTCAACTCCACCTCTTCTTTGCCAATCTTTAACCCTTTAAAAACTCCTTTATCTTTTGCTTCTACCAACATTACATTCAAGCTTTCGGCGACCATTAGAAAAAGGAAAGGTGCAATGGGATCCCCTTGTCTAAGACCCTTCTCCATTTTGAATTCCTTAGTAGGGGATCCATTCACCAAAACCGACACCGATGATGATTCCAAACACGCTTTAATCCAATTCCTCCACTTCTCCCGAAATCCCATCGATTCCATAATCTCAAGAAGGAATGGCCATTCCACGTTGTCATATGCCTTTTCAAAGTCTACTTTGAATATTAAGCCCTTTTTTCGTCCTCCTTATGAACTCCACCACTTCGTTGGCTACCAAAACACCATCTAAGATGTACCTCCCTTTTATGAATGTCGCTTGAGTTTCGCCCATTACGCTCCCAATCACCTTCTTCAATCTTTCCGCTAACACCTTCGAAAGAATTTTGTAATAAGCCCCTATTAAGCTAATCGGTCTATTCTCGTTAAGACCGATTGGATTGTCGTTCTTCGGAATGAGCGTGATGAAAGAGGCATTGCAACCACCACTAATTTTTTCCTTCTCCCAAAAACTCTCCAAAGCCCTCAAAATCTCGCCCTTTAGGATCGGCCAAAACCTTTTTATAAAGGTAAAAGTGATGCCATCTGGATCCGGCGACTTATTGTTTCCACACATTTTGATTGCTTCCCACACCTCTTCCTCCACGAAAGGCCTTTCAATCATCTCATCTCTGACTCTTCCCGTGACAATTTCTTGAATTTATCACTTTGCAACTTCGGCCCGTTCGCTCTACTTGAGGAGAATTTTCTTTTTAAGAATTCCCACACAAACTCTTTTATTTCTTTCGGATCCTCCGACCATTCCCATTGAATATTCAATCCACGAATTTCGTTCTTTCGTTCCCTCTTCCTTATTACCGCGTGGAAGAATTTGGAGTTTTCGTCCCCCTCTTCGATCCATTTTATTTTTGCTCTTTGATTGTCGATCTCGAGCTTCTTTTTTTCCGCCTCTAGCCATTTTTTACGCGCTTCTACCCATCTCGCTCTTGCGCTTTTATCCAAGTTTCCAAGCCCCGCCTCACTCTCCAACTTTAGAGCCTCTTCCTTGTTTTTTTCCAAATCCCCACTAAGACGTTTGAACTTTTCGGAGCATCTTCCTTTTAACACACTTTTCACATTCTTTAGCTTATCTCTAAAGATACAATCCGAACTTTGATTTACCGCCCTATTCCATTCCCAAATCTTCCAAATCTTCACCGGTCAACCATGCGTCAAATAGTTTGAACGATTTCGGTCCAAAATCAATTCTTGGCTCTTATAGCAAAATCGGACAATGGTCCGACCATTTTCTATCGAGTGCTCTTACTCCCAAATTTATCCATACCAAACCGAAATCATTTGATATGAGGAACCGGTCTAACTTGCTATATTTTGACCCGTCATCGCTTAGCCCAGTTGTACCTCCGACCCCCCATTGGGATCTCCAATAATTGGCCTTTTCTTATAAAGTCATTAAACAACTCCACTCCCTTATCGTTGGTTACCGAGTTCAATCTTTCGTGATTACCACTTACTTCATTAAAGTCGCCAAAATCACACCACTCCACCCCCTCATTATCGCAAAGATCTTCAATGTTGCCCTACACCTCCGTCCTCTCCTTGAGCTCTCTAGGTCCGTACACGTTTATAAATCCAACGAGTCCTTCCACCCCTTTCCATTTATCGATTGCCACTAAAAACATACATCAAAGATCATATCGTGATGTATGTTTTTTAGTCATTAGCAATGCTATGCTAAAACACTTGCAAAGGGATGTCAGAGCATCTTCAATAGATTTCCTAAATGTTCTCCAAAATGGAGAAAAGAAATCCATCGATCTCTAAAAAAGTTGCACTCAACCCAACAAATTCTCCATTTAGGAGATTACATCATTATGGACAGGATTTGGGGAAAACTGTAAAAAATGAGAAATTGAAGAACACCCTGGTAGCCGTCAATCTGGATAGTATGCACTTAGGCATACACATAATTTGTAACATGCACTCTTCCATAAAAAAACAAAAAAAACTTAATTACTTGTATGCATATAAGGGTGCTCCTTGGTTTTTCATTTTTTTTCGGTTTTTCCTAAACCTCTCTCTACATCATTAATCATATTATTTAAAAGCTACATATATTTAGTTAAATATTATTTCTCGCTGCTAAATATTTCATTTCAATGTTTTTTTATCGGTAAAATACAATAAAAATTTATCTCTCATAGTAATATTTTTTTGGGAGTTCTCTGAACTTGAAGAAATTTACCTTTTCTCATACTTTTTTTCATTTTCGAGAGAGTTTTGAAGAATCTGTTAGTAGGGGTGCTCAAAAACCCGATCAACTCAACCAACCCGATCAACCCAACCCAATCCGATGTGAAATAACCTAACCTGAAGCAACCCGATGTCCAATCGAGTTGTAAAATCCTCAAACCGTATGTATTGGGTTGATATCGGGTTAGGATAATTTGAACCCAACCCAACCCGATGAACCCGATATATATATATAGTAAATGCTAACATATATATGCAAATTGAGAAAAACAGTTGATGGTGATATATTTCAGATTTAAGAAATATGCAACTTGGAGATGTCAAGTTATTTGATCATATTTGGTTTAAACATTTTTATATGTAGTATCTATATATTGTGTGAATTATCGGTTGTATTTTAAAGACATGTAACATGTTTCCTTTATTTTTATGTTTCTAATTTTGATTTTACCTTGTTTAAACACAACCCGACCAACCCGAACGAGTTGGGTTGGGTTGGGGGTTGGGTTGGGTTGTACCTTTGTTTGGGTTGGATTGGGTTGAAATTTTTTCAAACCGCCAACATTGGGTTGATGTATCGAAATGCCTTCAACCCTATCTGTTAGAACAAAAAATTTGTTCAAAATCCCAAATTTCTTTTTTCATTTTAAAGAAGTTGGTAGTGTTATTGTTTACTCTAATGCACCACAATATACTTACGATCACTACTAGAAAAACTCAAATTTCCGACGAAAATTACCGACGGATGTCAGCCGTCGATAATTAGCGACGGATTTTCGACGGATTTTATTTAAAAAAATTAAAAGAATAAATAAATAATTATCCATCGGTAATCTGTGGGTAATTACCGACGGACTTAAATCCGTCGGCATTTAGCGACGGATTACCGACGGATTAGTTAATTAAAAAAATAAAAAATAAACAATCTGTCGGTAATTACCGACAGATTAGTTATTTTAAAAAATAAAAATTAAATAATCCGTCGGTAAAAAATAAAAATTAAATGATCCGTCGGTAATTACCGACGGATTATTTACTTTTTATTTAATTGTTTCTCAAAACTTTAATATTTAAAACATGAGTGTTCGTAAGAAGATGATTAACTAATTTTGGATTGTCGATTGTAGAACATTGAGTAGTTCGTGTTTAGGCTGCTTTCATGATTTTGAATTTTGATTGTTTGCTTTGCTTTATTTAACTGCTTTACAGAAGTAAGTGGAAAGTCTATTGGTACTTAGATGACAAGAATCACACTCTTTTTTCCAGTATCTTCTTAGCAATTACTTACATATATATATATATATATATATTTCATCTTCCATCATGTTTTCTTTGTAAGTTGGTTCATGGTGGTTTCCTTTTTGTAGGGTGGTGATGTTGCCAAAGATGATATGTCCATCTTTTTCGATCTGATCCGAGGATCTCATCCATCTAAAGATGAAAATGTTAGCAAAAAACACAATCCAAACGTTTACTGAAGTTGTAACTATCTTCACAAGCAATGACAAGGTTATGTGTTGCCATTTTTCTTCGGATGGAAAGCTTTTAGCAACCGCTGGAAATGATAAAATGGTTTGTCAAACTTCATTAAAATGGTTGCATTATTCATTCCATATATTCATTCCATATATTCATTCCATTAAGGACTGATAAAGTGGTTGCATTATTTCCACCAGGCCTCGGTTTGGAATGTGGTATTTCTGTCTCAATTGAGGGATTTCATCATTAATTATACTTGTATTGGGATAACTAACATTGAATTTAGTTCATGGATTTGGGATGATATTGTATTAAATACAATAGTGTTTTGTAATGGTTTTTATACTGGGTTTTTGTACAGTTTTTTCTGTATTTTCATTTTTTTAATTAAAATAAAACTTACCGACGGATTACCGATGGATAATCGGTCGGTAATGTTTAAATAATATAATTTAATATTTAAAACAATTTAATTTTTATTTAATTTAAATAAATTTACCGACGGCTAATCCGTCGGTAAATATGGCCGTCGGTAATCCGTCGGTAAATATGGCCGTCGGTAATCCGTCGGTATATGTCTCCATCGGGGATCCGTCGGTGATCCGTCGGTAATTCCTGCCGTCGTTAATCCGTCGGTAAAATTCGTCGGTGATCCGTCGGTAAATCAATTACCTACCAGATTAATTCCGACGGCGTTTACCGACGGATTACCGATGGATTTGGCTGTCGGAAATTATTGTTTTTTTGTAGTGGATATTATGTTACGTACCCTATAAATAACACCAATGGTTATATCAAATTTGTAATTCAGTAATATTATATTGAATATTCCTATTCCTCTCTAAATATCAAATAACAATTCAATAAATACAACTTATCCCATTTGTACAACACTTGCAACCAATCTCAATCGTCCCTTTAATCTATTGAATATATTGTTCCATAAATATCTTGATTTATATCTAATATAAAGCATTGACCATAGTTAATAAATATCATCTTGCATAAATATTTAAATCATAGTAAATGAATCTTCATCATTTCCATAAACATCTCAATTGAACGCTAACTATTTAAGAAAACACGTAAAAGGCCGTCCATGTACAAAATCACATGTGATTTTGTACTGCCTGGACACGCGCGGCCTAGGCCGCGGCTTACAGGTCGCGTGGCAAGCCGCGCGATCACATGTGATTTTGTACGTGAATCACATGTGATTTTGTACATGGGCGGCAAGTCGCGCGATCAGGTGTGAATCACATGTGATTTTGTACATGTGCGACCTTTTTCGTGTTTTCCTAAATAGTTAGTGTTCTCGTTTGAACCTGTTTTTTCTCTCTCTCTCTATATATATATATATATAGGGAAAAGATCAAGGAAGAACCTTGAAAAATAAAAGAACCGGAGAACCAAGACAAAACGAATGAAAAAGTATATCAAAATGAATGTCAAATTAAAGATAATAACGTAATCATTTTTTTGGTGTAATTTGTTTCGCTCCAATTTTTGTTGTTTTCGTTGATTTTCGATTTTAAAAATTAAGAGAAAATGTTTTTATATTTTGAATAAAGTGGTTATAACCATCATTTTGATCTCATCCGTTGGATCATCCTAATCTAACAGTTCATGTGAGTTCTTCGGTTCTTTTATTTTTTAAGGTTCTCTCTCGATCTCATCCCTCTATATATATATATATATATATATATATATATATATATATATATATATATATCATATACACTTATATAGAAGGAGTGTAAACAAGAACAATAACAAAATAAGAGAATATAAAAACAACCAAATCACGTTACACTAATAGTCAACGCAAGGGTGTGGGGGCGACTTGATCCACGAGCATAGTTCACGCATGAATCACATATAATTTTACACATGATCTTAATCACATATAATTATACCGTTTTTTTTTATTTTCTTACTTTATTAACGTTTTTATATGAACACGTCTCTCTATAGTTTATATATATATATATATATATATATATACATGATGTTTTGTGTGGTAGATAATTTTAGAAACTTAAACCAGGTTCCATTGAATGTGGTGACCGGTAAGCACATGGGTTTTGTGGCGGCTTGGCCTTGATTTGATTAGGGCGTGCCTCTTCCTCCTTCCCTAAAGCCACACCCTTCTCTTCCCTTCTTCCCATCCATATCAACAAATCAACACAAACCTAATATCCATTACATTAAAATACCTTCCTTCATTCATTTCTTTAAACCTCGTATTTCACAAAATTATTATACTATATATTTTTTTGTAGCTATGGGTTTGCAGACCAGTTTATGTATACCAACTAATTCTCGAATGACCACGAATAGTCTGGAGTCATCGTAGATGTACTATATAAGCACTACTGTTATGATTTGATTTGAACCTCAGCTAAGTGAGATTTTTCTACTACATTCCTAAAAGGCTTACCGGTGCACTAAAGTGATTTTAACATTTAAGATTGATGGCCCCTTCTTACAAATTATTATGTTTTATCAATAACTCTATAAAACCATATTCAAGAGGCTTTACCCAATCACTACAAGTCAATAAAATCAATATAATCGACTATTATTCTTATAACATATTATGAAAAATTAAAATGCAGAAAATGGTCTAAACTACCTCAATATGTACAGGGACGGACTTAGAAACTTTTTCATACGGTGACACCAAATTTTTTCAAACGATTTTTATCGACATGTGTATATTTTTTACCAACGTTCAATATCGACCGATATGTTTTTAGCCAAATTTCGGTGTTTCGAGGGATTTTTAAAGTTTTTGGCTTGATTTCAAGTATTTTAAAGTTTTTTTTAACGATTTTGAGACTTTTTCAGTATTTTTGGTTGATTTTGGAAAACTTTTTCGGTATTTTTGGTTGATTTCAGGAGTTTTTTTCGGTTTTTTTGTTGATTTCAAGAGTTTTTTGGTTGATTACGAGATACGGTTGCACTTTCAAAAGAATACGGTAGCACCTCCTAAAACGATACGGTTGCACCTTTCATGAAACCAAATTTTTTTTCCCTTCGTCGGAGAAATGATACGGTGATACGTGCCACCGTGTGCCCTTATAAAGGTCAGTCCATGAATATGTAGCAAAAACATAACTTAAGTATTTGTTATATAAAAAATTGTTGTTGATATATTTTTTCTTGTTACAAATAGCATTACAATATGTCAAGTGCGACTTTATAATTCTTTATTAAAATAAAACTAAATCATCTTTTTAACATAATTAATGTTTTAATTTAAATAAATCAAATCATAAAACCATATCTTGTTTTTTCGCTCTAAATAAAATAAGACACCATTTTGTGATTTGATTTGTTTAAATCAAAATTTTAATTACATTATAACAATAAAATTATATATTTTTCCACTATTACAATAAAATGATAAAATTAAATTGTATTTGTTATAACTAATTTTTAAAAATTTAAACAATCAAATCATACAATAATATCCTATTTTATTTATTTTAAAATTGTTATATATCGTTATATATATATATATATCTGTGTGTATAAAAATATTGTTTTTACTTTATTTATAGTAGAAAGACAAAATTTAGAAAAAATGACTAAAATGGTCCTTAATTTAACAGAGTTAACGAAAACGTTAGTCAGATGGACTATGACCAAGAAAAATTGAATACCATAAGGACCAAATCCACAATAAACATACTATAAGGACCTTAGTCAAAGAAAGTATCAAAGCACAGGCACCAAATCCACAATTCACTCTTAAAATTATTTAACTTAATATAAAAGAGCTGTCTAATTAATTAAATATAATAATAATAATAATTAGTAATAAACAAACATCATTGAAAATAATAAGTATGATCTAAATTGTCGTTGCCTGTATCTTCTTGTCATAGCCATAAGATTTAAAACACACTACGACTCTTACCAATATCCAAGAGGCATCCATTTTCATCTTCATCCCATTCCCACCACATCCTCCACCCTACAAAAATGCCCACGCTTCTCTCTCCTCTTCCACCACCACCACCACCACCACCGCCTTCCCTTCTTCTCTTCATTTTCCGGCGACATGTCAGCTTTCTCTGTCAATTTCCTCCCACCCAATTCATTTCTCACCCCCAAAACCAACATCACCGCCACCAGGCTCTATGCAAATCCCTCACAAACCGCCGTGCCGGCTCCGGCTCAGGCGCCGGAGGACATCGCCGCCGAGAGACTTGAACCCAGAGTGGAACAAAAAGGTGGGTTTTTTGTACTCAAAGAAAAGTTCCGGCAAGGGATTAATCCACAAGAAAAGGTGAAAATTGCTGGTGAACCCATGAAACTGTTCATGGAAAATGGGATTGAAGATCTTGCAAAAATCCCATTTGAAGAACTCGATAAATCTAAGGATACTAAAGACGATGTTGATGTTAGACTCAAATGGCTTGGTCTGTTTCATAGAAGGAAACATCAATGTAAGCCCTTTTCAAAATCTTTACTCCTCCTATTCATACTTTTTTTTAACTTTTTAATGAATTTTCAAGATTCCAGTTTTCAACTTTCTCTAATCGCTTCATAATACCCTAAAAATCGAAACTTTCAGTTCAAAAACTATGATCCTTGAATCTTTACAAGATACCCATTAATCTTAGATTCTCATATCATATGATTAATAAGTTTTAGGCTATGTTTGGCAAACTAGCCATAAGCTGACTTATAAGCTAGGGGTTGACTGATAAGCTAGCTGGTATGAAGAAGCGACGTTTGACAAAAACTAGCTTATAAGCATGTGAAATGACTACATCTTCATGTTCAAAGAATTATCAATTACAATATTTAATTAGATAACTAAAACAAATATATAGCAATATAATATGTTAATTAATACAACCAATTTAGTAAAACTTGTTATCAATGGCGTGGTGATGTGCAGACGGCCGGTTTATGATGAGATTGAAGCTCCCAAACGGGGTAACCACGAGTGCTCAAACCCGATACTTGGCTAGTGTCATTCGGCAGTATGGCGAGCATGGCTGCGCCGACGTCACCACCCGTCAAAACTGGCAAATCCGCGGCGTAACCCTACCTGATGTTCCGGCGATTCTAAAGGGTCTTGATGAAGTTGGTTTAACAAGTCTTCAGAGCGGAATGGATAACGTTAGAAACCCGGTGGGGAACCCGCTTGCAGGGATCGATCCTCACGAGATTGTCGATACCAGATGTTATACGAACTTATTATCGCAATTCATCACTGCCAATTCTCGAGGGAATCCTGCTTTCACCAACTTGTAATATTCTTGAATTCTGTAATTCACTTTAGTTATGCTTTCTGGTTGTAGAAAAGGTATACAGATTCACATGTGAATGTTTTTTTATTTTTGTAGGCCAAGGAAGTGGAATGTGTGTGTGATTGGTTCACATGATCTTTACGAGCATCCTCATATCAACGATTTAGCGTATATGCCCGCTACAAAGAATGGTCGGTTTGGGTTCAATTTGTTGGTAGGAGGATTCTTTAGCCCGAAGCGATGTGCAGAAGCGATCCCTCTTGACGCTTGGGTTGCAGCCGAAGATGTTGTTCCGGTTTGTGGAGCGATTCTTGAGGCTTATCGCGATCTTGGTACACGAGGCAACCGGCAAAAGACTAGAATGATGTGGTTAATCGATGAACTGGTATGTCATCTTCTTTAATCTTTAACAAACACTATAACATCATCAGATTTATAGGAAGTTAACTATGTCTAAATGTCCTAATATAATATTGTCTTGTAGGATTTAAGTATTAAATCTATACTATAATACAATTGTGTTGCAGTCGATTTTGAACGTTTTAACAAGTTTTTTTAGAACAATTTAAAAAATATAAGGTTCGATTAGTCTTTTATCACATTTTTGAAAAGTATCCTATAAAATAATAAAAGGATGTATTATAAAAACAGGTGGAGGTTCAAGAATACTTTCATTTTAGGATTAATGCAAAAACACTTTTATCACATGTGATAATAGTATAATACACGTGAGCGGACCCGGTTATAGTCGGCCAACTTGGCCCACTACCTAGGTCGCTCCAAAGGTCACTCACATCTTTGATTCAGTATCACTTGCGATGGAGGATTACAATATCACATTTGATTGACTATATAAAAAAAGTGTTTTTGTATTTTTGTAAAATAAAGATGTTTTCGTTTAAACAGTTCCTTTCAAGAAGTGTCCTAAATAGATTCTAATATTTTATTGTAACAAATTTATAGGACCCACATTTATTTGATCCCATAAAGTAGTTAGGATATTTGGCCACTGGTGAGAAGATATTTCTTCATAGTGTAAAAAGTACAAATCTTGAATTTTGAAGGGGTTTTCTTTTTGCTAATTTGAGTTGGTGTTTGTAGGGTGTAGAAGGGTTCAGATCAGAAGTTGTGAAGAGAATGCCTGAACAAGTGTTGGAGAGATCTTCTTCAGAAGACCTTGTTGACCAAAAATGGGAGAGAAGGGATTACTTCGGCGTGCACCCACAAAAACAAGAAGGCCTCAGTTTCGTGGGCCTTCACATTCCCGTGGGTCGTGTCCAAGCCGATGACATGGACGAGTTGGCACGGTTAGCCGATGAGTACGGCTCAGGAGAGCTTCGGCTAACCGTGGAACAAAACATCATAATCCCAAACATAGACAACTCAAAACTCAAAGCTTTGGTCAACGAGCCACTTTTGAAAGAAAAGTTTTTGCCCGAGCCACCGATTCTAATGAAAGGATTGGTGGCTTGCACGGGCAACCAATTTTGCGGGCAAGCCATAATCGAGACAAAAGCTCGCGCTTTGAAGGTTACGGAAGAAGTGGGGAGACTTGTTTCTGTAACACGTCCAGTGCGGATGCACTGGACGGGCTGCCCGAACACATGCGGGCAGGTTCAGGTGGCGGATATTGGGTTTATGGGATGCATGACTAGGGACGAAAATGGAAAAATTGTCGAAGGGGCCAATGTTTTCTTGGGGGGTAGAATTGGAAGTGACTCACATTTGGGGGAAATTTACAAGAAGGGTGTCCCATGTAAGGACTTGGTGCCCTTGGTGGTGGATATTTTGGTGGACCAATTTGGTGCTGTTCCAAGAGAAAGAGAAGAAGGGGAAGAATGAAAAGAATATTGGTGTACACGTAAAAAGTGTACATCCAAATGAAATGGAGGGACTAAAAGTGAAAGTTGTAATATTGCCGAGAGGTACAGTAAGTTTGATGTTGTTCACATTTCCACACATATATTTTTTATTTTTGCTAATTCAATAATTTTGTAGTAATAAAATATGTACAAGTTGGGGATTCATGAGATTATATACATGCCCCAATTTAACTTTTGATTTTATTTTCTCTTGCAGTTAATAAATTATTGTTTCTGTTAAAAGTTTTAAATATAAATTTTTACTGATCTAGAAAAGACTCGTAGTTTTTAAGATTTATAAGTTGAAACATGTATCCATGGTTGAGGCACCGGACACAAAGCACAAAGATGAAAGATGTATTAAGTGAGATGTGATGCCATCTTGTGAACCGTTTTGATGAATCAATCTTTTTTTCTTGAAGTCTTTTTAGTTTAAATGAAATTAAAGCTCTTTAAGTATCTTTTCAACGAACATATTAACAAAAAAAGAGAAAATGAACTATATTGAACGTAATTATGGCCTTTGGTCTTCATCCGGCTTCTTGATTGTTAAGTAACGTTTCAGAATGTGGCCTTTGGTCTTCATCAACCTGCCACCGTTCTCCATCACCATCAACGTCTTTCTCCATCCCCATCCACCACCCAGCACCACCCGTCATCGTTCTCTACCACCATCATCATTGTCCACATTTTCCATCTCCACCCTTACACACAAAGATGTTTACCCATCCAAAAACACACCATCCATCTTGTCATTTGTTTCCACCATCAAATTGTCTTCTGGCATGATGGTTTCTCACACATCTATAGACAAGGCAACTCAATTGTGAAATTGGGTGAATTCCCCTTGAGCCTCCTGCTTCTCATTAACCAATATATAAACGAATACAATAACCAAATAATACAAAACCCTAAAGGGCCGGGCTATATACAAAAAAGGGCCACACACATAACCTAACAATACAACAAGGCTATATATATTAATACACCCCCGCAGTGGTGACGGAAGACCTTTGGTGAAGATGTCTGCATATTGTGAACTGGACGGTACATGGAGGACTCGTACCGGACCCAAAGCTACTTGATCTCGGACAAAGTGAATATCAATCTCGATGTGCTTTGTTCGTTGATGTTGAACCGGATTGGTTGACAAGTAGACAGCGCTTACGTTATCGCAATACACAATAGTGGCCTTAGACGGTGGTGAATGAAGTTTGCGAAGAAGGTTGCGAAGCCAACAAGTTTCGGCCACCACATTGGCGACCCCCCTATACTCGGCTTCAGCACTAGATCGATAGATCGTTGTTTGACGTTTTGAAGACCAAGATAGGAGGTTGGAGCCAAGGAAAACACAATAACCGGATGTGGATCGGCGGGTGGTAGGACAACCGCCCCAATCGGCATCGGAGTATGTCGTAAGCCCGGAGGTGGAGGAGGCGTACAATTGAAGACCATGATCGATAGTTCCACGAATGTAGCGTAGAATTCGTTTCAAAGCATGAAAGTGAGGCTCCCGCGGATCATGCATAAAAAGACATATCTGTTGAACAGCATATGTGATGTCTGGTCGAGAGAATGTGAGATACTGGAGAGCTCCAGCAAGGCTACGATACAGAGTGGGATCAGAAACCGGTGGGCTAGAGAGGCCCAATTTGGATTGCGTGTCCACGGGGGTTCGACAAGGGTTGCAATTTAGCATATTGGCGCGCTTAAGAATCTCGGTGGCATACTTTTTCTGACAAAGAAAGAGGCCAGATTTAGACCTAGTAGCGGAAATCCCAAGAAAGTAGTTGAGAGGCCCTAGGTCTGTCATGGAAAATTCACTGCTTAGAGACTTTATGATCCGTTGAAGAAGTGTCGTGGATGATACTGTAAGTATTATATCATCAACATAAAGAAGCAATATGCCAGTGAGTTACCCTGTCTAAAAATGAACAGAGACGAATCAAATTTACTGTGATGAAACCCAACACGAGTAGCATATTGAACAAATCGTTGAAACCAAGCACGAGGGGCTTGTTTCAGACCATATAGTGATTTCTGAAGCAGACACCCGTAATTTGGATTAGCGGTATCGACAAAACCCGGTGGTTGGTGCATAAAGACTGTTTCCTGTAAGGTGCCGTGAAGGAAGGCATTTTTTACGTCCAATTGATGAATTGGCCAATGTCGAGACACGGAAAGACTGAGCACAATGCGTATAGTGGCAGGTTTTACAATGGGACTGAATGTTTCATCACAGTCGATACCTGGTCGTTGACTTTTGCCGTTTGCGACTAGACGAGCCTTATACCGATCAAAAGTACCATTGATAGGCGGGTTTACACCCCCTAAATCTAACCGCAAGTGTACGGTGTCGAAATCAAGTAATAGTACTGAAAGTACGAGTATCGAACACAGGAAACTAGGAACTAAGTATCACAATGACTATAAGATCTATTAACTGAACGGTCGCAATTTTGAGTTTTTGGTATTAAACTAATTAATTGCAAGTAAGTAAATCACGAACGAGACAGTAAACAACTTAGGAAACTTTGAATAGAGGAAACTGTTGAGGGTTGGAAATCCTAAGGTTTTCACATATAAACATCTGACTCAAAATAATTACCAGTTATTCCCTTTAATGAATACCCAATCTCTAAAATCACCGTTGTTCTTTCTCGAGCAACAATGGGTTTTATTTTGAAAGCACAAGTTTTATCTCTCGATCTCAACCTATGGAATTCAAAAACATTAAAATCAAGATTCCAACGGGACTAAGGCTTACTTGGTATATCTCTATCCAATTTCTCACCTTAGGCATGTAATTCTAGTTCTAGTTAGCAATTAACTCTCTCGAACTCAATTGATAACAACAAATCAGTTGAAAGTTGTCCAAACTCACAAAAGCATTAAAACTCAAATCACATGCTTCATTAATTAGGACAAACTGATAAGAATCTCAAATCATCTGTTCATAAGCTTAAACCAAATTCAAACCAACCCCCAACATCTAAAGATTAGTTCATGTTGGGGTTGGATAAAAACTCAAGAAAAGGATAGAAAGTGGTGTGTGTAGACATCGTGATCGCAAACATGAAGAATGTACTGATGAACTCCTTTCTCTCGGTTCTAATCCGCTTCTCGTCGTGAACGTCTCCTCAATCGATCCTCTATTGTGGCTCAAAAGTCTGCGAAATATCTCCCAAAATCGCCCCCTTCTAGCCTACGGTCGCACGTGTCGAAGTGATGAACTAATTCTCGAAAACGCCAAAATATAGAATTGAAACAGGGGGTTGCGCGACCTGGCACGCGGCCTCAGGCCGCGACGCAAGCCGCGCGGTTTCCTGAGTGCTCCGGGTCAGGTATGGGTCATGGTTTGGGTCATGGTTTGGGCACGGGTCTTGGGCTTGGATCTCGGGCTTCCGTTGGGCTTTGTTTTAGGCTTCTTTTGGACTCTTTTTTGCCTCTTTTCTCGATGATTGTCGTCTTTTAGATTACTTGCACATTTCACTCGATAAACCATAAAATTCCGCCTTTTTTCTTCAACACAAGCCAATCTCATTGGTTTATGGACTGAAAATAACGCCAAAAAGTGGCGTTATCAACAACCCCAAACCGAGCGTTGCTTGTCCTCAAGCAAATTAGCGATAAAAGAGAATAAAAGCATATATCAGTGAAATAATAACTGCACAACTCCCAATCGGTACCATGTAATGCACTGGTGATTTCCCATACTCATGAATGCTTATCTCACCCTCGCCTCATTCTTATTCTGTTTGATCTATGGCCTTCCATTGTGAGTTGAACTCGTGACTGCTTCGATTACATTAAGGTCGTACTAGGTCCAAACATAATAGAGAAAACATTTCGCCTCGACCCTACCTCACGGGATACTCTTATTTCACTTGAACCTAGGCTGTCGCACATGTTGTCATGTATAAGGAAGTTATGTACAAGAATACTCGATAATTACATGACAACTCTAATGAAAGACGCACAAATGTCCAAAAAGTTGATCTCAGAAAGGAATCAAGTAGCAAGACAGGGACTATTGGTAAAGGTGGTCGTATACCCTAATCACATTTTCCATAAGATCATCCAGATCTTTACAAGGGTTGTAACGGGGCTAGGGTCATGGCTAAGAAACGAGGGGTAAGCGGATAAAAAATCCTCGGTGTGTCAATCTTTAACAGTTCTGAACTTTCCTAGCTTTAATTTCTATCATTTGGCCCTCTTTGTCACTGCTGGAGTCGCTTTGAGTCTCTTATTTATCAGCTGTTGGTAACTGTCTAGACTAACTGTTTTTTTTTTTGGGGCATCATTGGCCCTCTTTATTTGATTGGGGCTGCATTGGCCCTCTTTTCCATCTCTTGGTTAAAATGACCCAATTTATTCTCATGACTGGGCTGTACCTTTTCTTTTCTGCTCTCTCTTTCGCTGTTCATTACCGCCTCTGATTGACACACTTTCGGATAAGGGTTGTCTAAGGCTTTTGGCTAGGGTTTAATGGTTGGGTTCGAAACGAATAAGTGGTGAGTGTTTGGCTACAAAGGGGTTTTGGGTACACACATAATGGGTCAAAAAGGGGCGATAGGTAAAAACGGGTTACAAGTGCATATAATGCCTGGAATCATCTCTTAAGGTCCACACGATATGGTCTACTATACCCCTACCCAATATCCCGATGGTCGTCTTTGCTACCCAATGAAATATTATAGCAAGATCACTCTATAATCACGACAAGGAATTCGAAAAAGTATATACGAATTAAGTGTTTGAATCCCTCGAAATGAAAAACGTCTTTTAGGCTCAAATCTCGCTATTGGGTGGTCTCCACTAATGTCCCTAGTCATGCCTTTTCCCTGTCCTTCCCTAATGGTCACATTACCAGAGGCGGACCCATAATTTTTTTCTTACGGTGACACCTTTGACGAACCTAAAAATTTTCCACATCGCCCGATGTTGTTTTAGCCTAATTCCACTGCTTTGAGAAATTATTTTTAATTTTTTTCTCGATTTCGAGGAACTTTAAAAAAAATCAATTTCGAGAGAACTTTTCGGGTTTTTTTGGTTGATTTTAAGAGTTTTTTTGGGATTTTTGGTTGATTTTAGAGTTTTTTATACGGTTGCACACTTTAAAACGATACGGTTGCACTCTTCACACGACTAAATTTTTTACCCTTCGCCGGACGAACGATACGGTGGCACGTGCCACCGTATGCCCAAGGCTAGGTCCACCACTGCACGTTACTATCACAAGATTCTTCCGACAATGGTCGGTCTCAATCATTCAAAACAGAAATTTAGCTAATATGATCTAAACATTCAGATGTGCAGGAAATCTACATGCATAAACGTGGGCCCAATTGGGCAACCCCAAACCTTACCCATACATTGTCCCCAATGTGTAGGTGTCGGCGTAGGCGATACACAAATGAGACAAATATCGTTGTGCGGTTATTACAGTCACCAGACAGGGCATACAAAGCATTAACACAATACATCAAAGAGCGAGCCCATGGTTATTTAAATATGGCTACCCCAAACCTAGGCCGTGGCCTAGGTTTGTCAACTAATGCCAACTCCAAACCTCGGTAGAACCGAGGTTTGCAGAGGGGTAATTGTGAGTGTGTAGATGTTGGAAAGTAAGGCACCCCAAACCTAAGTGAAACTTAGGTTTGTTGCATCTCCCTTCTTTTGCATGTACGTGCAAACACAACCCACCATTCTCATGCATGTAGGATGCCAATAAAATAAACTCTTAGTTCATGCATCTCAACCAATAGTCATGTATCCACATAGCAGTAACGAAGACTAAATTAAACAAGAGTGAGAGTACATACCTTTGGTCTTGAAGATCGGAGGTGAGTCTCTTGAAACATTGAGAGATTAGTTGGGAGAAGACGGAAAAGATGGAGACAGAGCGCAGAAAAATGAAAGCAAAAGGAAGAAGAAAGCAAAGAAACGAAATAACATAAAGTAAGAATGGTTCAAATACTGCACGAGACAAACCCTAGAAGCATCAAGGGAGCCGCGCGGCTTGGGCCGCGGCCTGAGCCCGCGGGCTACCCCGCGTAAGTCTCTGTTTCCCAAAACCAACCAGTGACATGCGTGACTTGAGGCCGCGGCTTAGCCCGCGTATGTCTCTGTTCCAATTTTTTTTAAAATAAAAAACACTCAAAACATAAATTAACAGGTGAACAAACCTCGGTGGGTTGCCTCCCACCCATCGCCGCAGTTAGAGTCGTGGCACGACTATGTGGCCCTCAGTTTGGGTCGGTATCCGCGGAATCGAACCACCCACACTTACGGTCATTCCCGATTTTCGGTTCACCTCTATCCTCTATTCTTTTGAGAACATGGAATGTTACCTTTTCGTTCCCAACTCTGAAAGTCATCACACCTTCCTCCATATCTATCAGAGCCTTGCTTGTGGCTAAGAATGGTCTCCCAAAATCAATGGTACTTCAACATCGTCTTCCACATCTAGGACTATGAAATCAACGGGAAAATATAACTTTCCAACCTTTATCAAAACGTCTTCAATGATTCCATACGGGTACCTCACCGATCTATCTGCAAGTTGACTGCAAGTTGATGTGTCATGTTTGTGGGCTTCACTTCCACCAAGCCAAGTTTCCTGAAAATAGATAGAGACATTAAATTAATACTTGCTCCTAAATCACATAACACCTTATCAAAACAAAGATTTCCAATTTGTGTAGGTATAGAAAAACTCCCTGGATCTTGAAGCTTCGGAGGAAGCTTGTTCTGAATGATTGCACTGCACTCCTCAGTAAGTGCAATGGTAGCCTGGTGTTCAATTGTCCTCTTCTTGGATATGACGTCCTTCAAGAACTTGAGATATGTTGGCATTTGGGCAAGTGCTTCTGCAAATGGAATGTTGATGTCAAGAAATTTCTTGATTTTTTTCTCATCGTTATGTGCCTTCAGTCTAATCGGAAAAGGTAGCGGTGGCACGTACGGGTTAACTACCGACTTTGATGGAGGTGTTACCTTTTTCTCCTTCGGCTCTTCCTGGTCAACCATATCACTAGAATTACCATCCTTCAGCTCAACATTTGCCTCCTTGATCATCTCCTTGCCACTTCTCAAATAAATAGCTTTGCACTCTTCCCGGGTTTTCCTTTCGGGTTGACTCGGAAATGTTCCGGGGGCTCGGTTTTGTAAGGCTTCAGAAATTTGCCCCACTTGTCTTTCAAGGAGTTTGATGGAGGCAGTGTTCTGATCAGTTGCTGCTTTGACTGTACTCACCGTGCTTGCTAGTCTTTCAACTGTGCTATCCATCTTGGTCATGAATTTCAACATCATGTCCTCTAGCTCCGGTTTCTTCTCCCCGGACTGTCCTTCATCAAATCTCCGTTGGTTGTAACCTGGAGGATGGTAAACATTGTTAGAATTAGGAGGATTGGAGAAGTTGGAATGATTACCTTGTTGTTGTTGGCCGGGTTGCCCTTGCGGTTGACTCCATGGAAAATTAGGATGTTTCTTCCAACCCTCATTATAGGTGTTCGAGAACGTGTCGTTTCTTGGTTGATTGCTCCGGTTTTGTAAAAATTGAACCTGTTCAGGTTCTTGAGACGTGGGGAATACTTCTGGACTGCCTCCCTTCAAATGGTTTGTGATAGCGACTAACTGAGCTTTTACCACCTTCAACTCCTCTGATTCTTGAACATTAGCTACCCGTCCGATAGAAGACTGTGGAATGGCATAGCTATGTTCGGCTAAGTTCTCGATCAGATCAACTGCTTCTTCATACGTTTTATTCATGAGAGCCTCACCCGCTGCAGCTGTGATGTCATTCTTAAATTGCGGGTGGAGTCCACTGAAAAACGTCTGGATGATGACCCAACCATGTAACCCATGATGAGGACACTTCTTCAACATGTCTTTATACCGTTCCCATGCCTCGTATAGTGTCTCTTGGTCCCATTGAGCAAAGTGGGTGATATCGGCCATTAGTTGAGCGGTTCTTCCCGGTGGGAAGAATTTCTGAAGGAAAGCAGCTTTTAGGTCTGTCCATGTAGTGATCTGATCCGATGGTAGGCCCTCTATCCATATTTTAGCTCTATCCTTGAGTGAAAAGCTGAACAGTCTCAGCTTGATGGCATCCTCGTTCATCCCATTGATCTTGAAAGTGTTGCAGATCCGTTCAAATGCCTGGAGATATGCATGAGGATCTTCTGTTGGGGCTCCTCCATACTGAGTCTGCTGTACCATAACGATGGTACTCGGTTTAATCTCAAAGTAGTTCGCCCCAGTTGTGGGTGGTTGGACGCCTATACGTGCGGCTGCCACATTAGGATTGGCAAACGACCGCATAGGACGTCTTTCCGGAGGAGCTTCGTCACCCATCTTCAATTGCCTTTGAGCTTTGGATGCTTTTCGTAGTTGACGGTTTGTCCTTTCGATTTCTGGATCGATCGGTTCGATTTTCTTCCCTCGGGTCTTCCTTGGCATAAACCAGTTAGTACCTGAAACGAGAAGTAAGCAAAATTAGCAATCCAGAAACTAAAAGTAATTACCAAATAACAAAAGTAAAAAAAATGTTCAATGTAATAGCGTTTGTAGCTGGTAGTGCTATCAGTTGCAACTAGTTCCCCGACAACGCCGCCAAAAACTTGATAGGCGGGTTTACACCCCCCTAAATCTAACCGCAAGTGTACGGTGTCGAAATCAAGTAATAGTACTGAAAGTATGAGTATCGAACACAGGAAACTATGAACTAAGTATCACAATGACTATAAGATCTATTAACTGAACGGTCGCAATTTTGAGTTTTTTGGTATTAAACTAATTAATTGCAAGTAAGTAAATCACGAACGAGACAGTAAACAACTTAGGAAACTTTGAATAGAGGAAACTGTTGATGGATGGAAATCCTAAGGTTTTCACATATAAACATCTGACTCAAAATAATTACCAGTTATTCCCTTTAATGAATACCCAATCTCTAAAATCACCGTTGTTCTTTCTCGAGCAACAACGGGTTTTATTTTGAAAGCACAAGTTTTATCTCTCGATCTCAACCTATGGAATTCAAAACAAATTAAAATCAAGATTCCAACGGGACTAAGGCTTACTTGGTATATCTCTATCCAATTTCTCACCTTAGGCATGTAATTCTAGTTCTAGTTAGCAATTAACTCTCTCGAACTCAATTGATAACAACAAATCAGATGAAAGTTGGCCAACTCACAAAAGCATTAAAACTTAAATCACATGCTTCATTAATTAGGAAAAACTGATAAGAATCTCAAATCATCTGTTCACAAGCTTAAACCAAATTCAAACCAACCCCCAACATCTAAAGATTAGTTCATGTTGGGGTTGGATAAAAACTCAAGAAAAGGATAGAAACTGGTGTGTGTAGACATCGTGATCGCGAACGTGAAGAATGTACTGATGAACTCCCTTCTCTCGGTTATAATTCGCTTCTCGTCGTGAACGTCTCCTCAATCGGTCCTCTATTGTGGCTCAAAAGTCTGCGAAATATCTCCCAAAATCGCCCCCTTCTAGCCTACCGTCGCACGTGTCGAAGTGATGACCTAATTCTCGAAAACGCCAAAATATAGAATTGAAACAGGGGGTTGCGCGACCTGGCACGCGGCCTCAGGCCGCGGCGCAAGCCGCGCGGTTTCCTGAGTGCTTCGGGTGAGTGCTTCGGGTCAGGTCTGGGTCATGGTTTGGGCACGGGTCTTGGGCTTGGATCTCGGGCTTCCGTTGGGCTTTGTTTTAGGCTTCTTTTGGACTATTTTCTGCCTCTTTTCTCAATGATTGTCGTGTTTTAGATTACCTGCATATTTCACTCGATAAACCATAAAATTCCGCCTTTTGCTTCAACACAAGCCAATCTCATTGGTTTATGGACTGAAAATAACGCCAAAAAGTGGCGTTATCAACCATCCCCATGAAACTTCTTTTTGAATAACCACATTGACCGAACAATATTCACCCCTTGAGGCCAAGTACCCATGTTCTATTTTTAATAAGGGCATTGTATTCATCTTGCATGGCAAGTTGCCAATGAGGGTCCTGTAAAGCCTGTACATAAGAACGGGGCACAAGGGAGGTGGTAGTAGTGTGAAGATTCAAACGTTAAATGGGCTTAGATATCCCACGTTGGGCTCGGGTAACCATAGGATGATGGGAGGCCAGGGCCATGCTTAGAGGTGTGGGGGATGTTGGGGGTTCTGTGGTCGTGGTGGCTGGGATGGGGTCGCTAGGAGTTGTGGTGGGTGACAAAACGGGAGGAGTAATTGGAGGAGAGACAGAGGTGGGTGAGGAAGATGACGCCAAGAGGCGACAAGAGATAGGAGAGGGATCAAAGGAATGGTCAAGAAAGTTGTAGGACGGAGGAGAGTTTGGCGTCATGGAGCCAAAAGGAAAAACGGATTCATCGAAAGTAACATGGCGGGAGATGATAATTTTCTTAGTTGAAAGATTGAGACACCGAAAACCACGATGGTTTGACGGATACCCAAGGAAGACACATGGAGTGGAGCGGGGTGCTAGCTTATGCGAAGGGAAGGTGTATGGGTAACAAAGACATCCAAAGACGCGGAGGTGAGTGTAAGAAGGACGTTTGTGGAAGAGTTTGGAGAATGGAATGTCATTGGCAATAGAAGTGGATGGTAAGAGATTAAGAAGATGAGTTTCCATGTGTAGAGCTTCCACCCAATATGTGGGGGGGGGGGGGGGGGGGGGGGGAGATGCGCTTGAAAGAGGAGTGTACGAATTTTATTGTTAATGGTACGGATCATACGTTCAGAGTTACCGTTTTGTTGGGAAGTTTTGGGACATGAAAAAAGTATTTGCATACCATTGGAAGCAAAGAGGTCATGAAGAGCGGAGTTATCAAATTCACCCCCGTGGTCACATTGGAAAGCTTTGATTTCACGATTAAATTGAGTTTTAACATAAGCACGAAAGTGTAAGAATTTACCCAATACATCAGATTTGTTGCGAAGCGGATAAACCCACAAGAAATGAGAGTAATGATCCAAAAAATAACATAATATTTAAGACCACAACAACTGGAAATAGGATATGTCCATAAATCAGAGTGAATAATATCAAAACTAGACTCAACAATAGTCTCAGAACGATAAAAAGGAAGTCTAACATTTTTGCCAAGTTGACAAGCATGACAAAGCATGTGAGATTTCACTTTATTACATGAAATAAAACCACTAGACACTAAAGACCATAACACAATATCGCCTGGATGACCCAATCGTTTGTGCCACGTTGACGGACTCGTTGAAAGAAGAGCAAAAGAAGATGCGGCAGGGATGGCGGGATAAAGATCGCCAGTACTGTCACATCGGAGGAGAAGCTTGTGACTCTAGAAATACTTCACAGAAAAACCAAATTCATCAAATTCAATTGAACATTTATTATCTTTTGTGAATTGGCGAACAAAAATCAGATTTTTAATAATATTGGGGGTGATGAGGACATTGTGAAGGTGTAGCGGATGATGAGGAATAGAGGTAGGGAGAGTGGTGTGCCCCGTATTTATAACAGGAATAGAAGACCCATCACCAACAACAACAGATTGTACATTGTGCTTATTAAAAATAGTTTTGAGAATACCTGTGTCGGACGCAAGATGAGAAGTGGCACATGTATCCATATACCAACCCGCATCACCTGGATCATTCAAAGAGAGGGTGTTAAACGCTTGAGGCAGAGCGGTGGGTTGATCACTAGTACCGGGTGAGAACCACTGCCAAGGAGGCGGGATCGGTGCAGCAGAAGTGTTGAAGGCCTGCGGAGGCATAGAACCGAGAAGGCCATCACCGGTAGCACCTCGTCGGCGCTGTTGCGACGTAGACGATGGGTTCGGCAGCGGGGGTCGGACGGCTGCCCAAGGGCTCGGGGTTGGCCAACCATAGAGACCCCATAGATGGGTTGGGAATCCCGCCGAGGGGCTGTTGCGGGGCTGGTGTGATCGATGTTCACCACGACCGTCGTTTCGTCGGCCTTGGCGGCGGTACCCGCGGTTATCGTTGCGAAGATCATAGTTTCGACGACGATTTGGACCAGATGTTGCTAAGTTTTCGGTGTAAAGAACGGTAGGAGATGACGAGTGGTCGAGGTGAGTCGAGTGATGGTTGCGAGGTCGGGCCAATCTTTGTTCTTCAAAAAGGAGCATGGAGCGTGCCTGAAGAATGAGGGCAGTGGAGTGAGATGTCGAATGATGCCGACAATGTGTTCAAACTTGTCAGAGAACCCATTGATCATATAGGTGACAAGATTTTTCTCCGCGACGGGAGCATCGATGTTAGCGAGAAGATCAGACATACCTTTTATTCGTTGGCAATATTTTGTGATGGAGAGATCCCCAAGCATAATATTGCGTAAGTCGTTGTCAAGCTGTATTGCACGGGCATCCTTGTTGTCACGAAACAGGTTCTCGAGACTTTGCCGAAACACGGTTACATCAAAGGGGATACCACTAAACACATCTCGCCAAAGTTGTTTTTTACACATGAACAACAAGCACTTAAAAAGATTGAAGTACAACATATTGGATCAAAAAAGAATCATGCAGACTTGTTCACCAAGTCACTGCCAATGTATTCGTTCCAAAAAATGTCAAAGCAATTGGACTTAGGAAGCTCTCTGAGCTACCCTAAATGACATACCTTATTGTGTGCAAGTGAAGATTGCATCCTGATGAATGCTTAACACCATGTTGTGTGAATCTTCACTTCATATTGGATACATGTGAGGAGGAGCATCCCGATTGAATGCTAGTGTACTCTTTTTATCTTCAAACATTTTGACGATTTACTCATACTTAGAGAACAAATTAAGATTTGACATCTAAATTAAAAACGTACTACTATCTCTTAGGAATCTAATCGCATAAAAAGCACATTTTTTGGATCAATGACCAATTTTATATGAATTTTACAAAAACAGTGCGCAAACCCCGTTTTAACATGACCAGTTTTGGAAATACACTATTTCGAGCCCTTTAAAGTCACAATTAGATCTCGTTGTAAACTAGAAAGTTGTTCTAGACACAAAGAGCTTTCCATCGATATATTATACACCTCAATCAGACCAATGAGTGATTTTATACAGATTTTTCAACAAACAGAACTTTATGCTTAGATATAAGTCCGAAACCCGATGAACCCGACCCGATGAACCCGAAACCCGATTAGACCCGAAGTCCGAAACCCGAACTTTACTTAGGAAGGGTTTCGGGGCCTGTTTTGTCCACCCGAAACCCAATCGGGTTGGGGTTTTTTCGACCCGACCCGGCCGATGCTCACCCCTAGTTTTTAGTAGAAAACAACTTTGAAAAGTTACAGCTTCCGTTCTTCAAACGTTTTGACGATTTACTCATATTTGGAGAACAAATTAAGATTTGACATCTAAATTAAAAACGTACTACTATATCTTAGGAATCTAATCGCATAAAATGCACCGTTTTTGGATCAATGACCAAGTTTATATGAATTTTACAAAAACAGTGCGCAAAACCCGTTTTAACATGACCAGTTTTGGAAATACACTATTTAGAGCCCCTTAGAGTCACAATTAGATCTCGTTGTAAAATAGAAGGTTGTTCTAGACACAAAGAGATTTCCATCGATATATTATACACCTCAATCAGACCAATGAGTGACTTTATACGGATTTTTCAACAAACAGAACTTCATGCTTAGATCTAAGTCCGAAACCCGATGAACCGACCCGATGAACCCGAAACCCGATTAGACCCGAAGACCGAAACCCGAACTTTACTTAGGAAGGGTTTCGGGGCCTGTTTTGTCCACCCGAAACCCGATCAGGTTGGGGGTTTTTCGGCCCGACCCGACCGATGCTCACCCCTAGTTTTTAGTAGAAAACAACTTTGAAAAGTTACAGCTTCCGTCCTTCAAACGTTTTGATGATTTACTCATACTTAGAGAACAAATTAAGATTTGACATCTAAATTAAAAACGTACTACTATCTCTTAGGAATCTAATCGCCTAAAATGCACCTTTTTTGGATCAATGACCAAGTTTATATGAATTTTACAAAAACAGTGCGCAAAACCCGTTTTAACATGACCAGTTTTGGAAATACACTATTTCGAGCCCCTTAGAGTCACAATTAGATCTCGTTGTAAACTAGAAGGTTGTTCTAGACACAAAGAGCTTTCCATCGATATATTATACACCTCAATCAGACCAATGAGTGATTTTATACGGATTTTCCAACAAACAAAACTTTATGCTTAGATCTAAGTCCGAAACCCGATGAACCCGACCCAATGAACCCGAAACCCGATTAGACCCGAAGTCCGAAACCCGAACTTTACTTAGGAAGGGTTTCGGGGGCTGTTTTTTCCACCAGAAACCCGATCGGGTTTGGGGTTTTTTCGGCCCGACCCGACCGATGCTCACCCCTAGTTTTTAGTAGAAAACAACTTTGAAAAGTTACAGCTTCCGTCCTTCAAACGTTTTGACGATTTACTCATACTTAGAGAACAAATTAAGATTTGACATCTAAATTAAAAACGTACTACTATCTCTTAGGAATCTAATCACATAAAATGCACCTTATTTGGATCAATGACCAATTTTATATGAATTTTACAAAAACAGTGCGCAAAACCCGTTTTAACATGACCAGTTTTGGAAATACACTATTTCGAGCCCCTTCGAGTCACAATTAGATCTCGTTGTAAACTAGAAAGTTGTTCTAGACACAAAGAGCTTTCCATCAATATATTATACACCTCAATCAGACCAATGAGTGATTTTATACATATTTTTCAACAAACAGAACTTTATGCTTAGATCTAAGTCCGAAACCCGATGAACCCGAAACCCGATTAGACCCGAAGTCCGAAACCCGAACTTTACTTAGGAAGGGTTTCGGGGCCTGTTTTTTCCACCCGAAACCCGATCGGGTTGGGGGTTTTTCGGCCCGATGCGGCCGATGCTCACCCCTAGTTTTTAGTAGAAAACAACTTTGAAAAGTTACAGCTTCCGTCCTTCAAACGTTTTGACGATTTACTCATACTTAGAGAACAATTTAAGATTTGACATCTAAATTAAAATCATACTACTATCTCTTAGGAATCTAATCGCATAAAATGCACCTTTTTGGATCAATGACCAATTTTATATGAATTTTACAAAAACAGTGTGCAAAACCCGTTTTAACATGACCGGTTTTGGAAATACACTATTTCGAGCCCCGTAGAGTAACAATTAGATCTCGTTGTAAACTAGAAGGTTGTTCTAGATACAAAGATGATTCCATCAATATATTATACACCTCAATCAGACCAATGAGTGATTTTATACGGATTTTTCAACAAACAGAAATTTATGCTTAGATCTAAGTCTGAAACCCGATGAACCCGAAACCCGATTAGACCCGAAGTCCGAAACCCGAACTTTACTTAGGAAAGGTTTCGGGGCCTGTTTTGTCCACCTGAAATCCGAACGGGTTGGGGGTTTTTCGGCCCGACCCGGCCGATGCTCACCCCTAGTTTTTAGTAGAAAACAACTTTGAAAAGTTACAGCTTCTGTCCTTCAAACGTTTTGACGATTTACTCATACTTAGAGAACAAATTAAGATTTGACATCTAAATTAAAAACGTACTACTATCTCCTAGGAATCTAATCGCATAAAATGAACCTTTTTTGGATCAATGATCAATTTTATATGAATTTTACAAAAACAGTGCGCAAAACCCGTTTTAACATGACCAGTTTTGGAAATACACTATTTCGAGCCCCTTAGAGTCACAATTAGATCTCGTTGTAAACTAGAAGGTTGTTCTAGACACAAAGAGATTTCCATCGATATATTATACACCTCAATCAGACCAATGAGTGATTTTATACGGATTTTTCAACTAACAGAACTTTATGCTTAGATCTAAGTCCGAAACCCGATGAACCCGAAACCCGATTAGACCCGAAGTCCGAAATCCGAACTTTACTTAGGAAGGGTTTCGGGGCCTATTTTGTGCACCCGAAACCCGATCGGGTTGGGGGTTTTTCGGCCCGACCCGACCGATGCTCACCCCTAGTTTTTAGTAGAAAACAACTTTGAAAAGTTACAGCTTCCGTCCTTCAAACGTTTTGACGATTTACTCATACTTAGAGAACAAATTAAGATTTGACATCTAAATTAAAAACGTCGTACTATCTCTTAGGAATCTAATCGCATAAATGCACCTTATTTGGATGAATGACCAATTTTATATGAATTTTACAAAAACAGTGCGCAAAACCCGTTTTAACATGACCAGTTTTGGAAATACACTATTTCGAGCCCCGTAGAGTAACAATTAGATCTCGTTGTAAACTAGAAGGTTGTTATAGACACAAAGAGCTTTCAATCGATATATTATACACCTCAATCAGACCAATGAGTGACTTTATATTCGGATTTTTCAACAAACATAACTTTATGCTTAGATCTAAGTCCGAAACCCGATGAACCCGACCCGATGAACCCGAAACCCGATTAGACCCGAAGACCGAAACCCGAACTTTACTTAGGAAGGGTTTCGGGGCCTGTTTTGTCCACCCGAAACCCGATCGGGTTGGGGGTTTTTCGGCCCGACCCGGCCGATGCTCACCCCTAGTTTTTAGTAGAAAACAACTTTGAAAAATTACAGCTTCCGTCCTTCAAACGTTTTGACGATTTACTCATACTTAGAGAACAAATTAAGATTTGACATCTAAATTAAAAACGTACTACTATCTCTTAGGAATCTAATCGCCTAAAATGCATATTTTTTGGATCAATGACCAATTTTATATGAATTTTACAAAAACAGTGCGCAAAACCCGTTTTAACATGACCAGTTTTGGAAATACACTATTTCGAGCCCCTTAGAGTCACAATTAGATCTCGTTGTAAACTAGAAGGTTGTTCTAGACACAAAGAACTTTCCATCGATATATTATACACCTCAATCAGACAAATGAGTGATTTTATACGAATTTTTCAACTAACAAAACTTTATGCTTAGATCTATGTCCGAAACCCGATGAACCCGGCCCGATGAACCTGAAACCCGATTAGACCCGAAGTCCTAAATCCGAACTTTACTTAGGAAGGGTTTCGGGGCCTATTTTGTGCACCCGAAACCCGATCTGGTTTGGGGTTTTTCGGCCCGACCCGACCGATGCCCACCCCTAGTTTTTAGTAGAAAACAACTTTGAAAAGTTACAGCTTCCGTCCTTCAAACATTTTGACAATTTACTCATACTTAGAGAACAAATTAAGATTTGACATCTAAATTAAAAACGTCGTACTATCTCTTAGGAATCTAATCGCATAAAATGCGCCTTATTTGGATCAATGACCAATTTTATATGAATTTTACAAAAACAGTGCGCAAAACCCGTTTTAACATGACCAGTTTTGGAAATACACTATTTCGAGCCTCGTAGAGTAACAATTAGATCTCGTTGTAAACTAGAAGGTTGTTATAGACACAAAGAGCTTTCAATCGATATATTATACACCTCAATCTGACCAATGAGTGACTTTAGACGGATTTTTCAACAAACATAACTTTATGCTTAGATCTAAGTCCGAAACCCGATGAACCCGACCCGATGAACCCGAAACCCGATTAGACCCGAAGACCGAAACCCGAACTTTACTTAGGAAGGGTTTCGGGGCCTGTTTTGTCCACCCGAAACCCGATCGGGTTGGGGTTTTTTCGGCCCGACCCGGCCGATGCTCACCCCTAGTTTTTAGTAGAAAACAACTTTGAAAAGTTACAGCTTCCGTCCTTCAAACGTTTTGACGATTTACTCATATTTGGAGAACAAATTAAGATTTGACATCTAAATTAAAAACGTACTACTATATCTTAGGAATCTAATCGCATAAATGCACCGTTTTTGGATCAATGACCAAGTTTATATGAATTTTACAAAAACTGTGCGCAAAACCCGTTTTAACATGACCAGTTTTAGAAATACACTATTTAGAGCCCCTTAGAGTCACAATTAGATCTCGTTGTAAAATAGAAGGTTGTTCTAGACACAAAGAGCTTTCCATCGATATATTATACACCTCAATCAGACCAATGAGTGACTTTATACGGATTTTTCAGCAAACAGAACTTCATGCTTAGATCTAAGTCCGAAACCCGATGAACCGACCCGATGAACCCGAAACCCGATTAGACCCGAAGACCGAAACCCGAACTTTACTTAGGAAGGGTTTCGGGGCCTGTTTTGTCCACCCGAAACCCGATCAGGTTGGGGGTTTTTCGGCCCGACCCGACCGATGCTCACCCCTAGTTTTTAGTAGAAAACAACTTTGAAAAGTTACAGCTTCCGTCCTTCAAACGTTTTGATGATTTACTCATACTTACAGAACAAATTAAGATTTGACATCTAAATTAAAAACGTACTACTATCTCTTAGGAATCTAATCGCCTAAAATGCACCTTTTTTGGATCAATGACCAAGTTTATATGAATTTTACAAAAACAGTGCGCAAAACCCGTTTTAACATGACCAGTTTTGGAAATACACTATTTCGAGCCCCGTAGAGTAACAATTAGATCTCGTTGTAAACTAGAAGGTTGTTATAGACACAAAGAGCTTTCAATCGATATATTATACACCTCAATCAGACCAATGAGTGACTTTATACGGATTTTTCAACAAACATAACTTTATGCTTAGATCTAAGTCCGAAACCCGATGAACCCGACCCGATGAACCCGAAACCCGATTAGACACGAAGACCGAAACCCGAACTTTACTTAGGAAGGGTTTCGGGGCCTGTTTTGTCCACCCGAAACCCGATCGGGTTGGGGAGTTTTCGGCCCGACCCGGCCGATGCTCACCCCTAGTTTTTAGTAGAAAACAACTTTGAAAAGTTACAGCTTCCGTCCTTCAAACGTTTTTGATGATTTACTCATACTTAGAGAACAAATTAAGATTTGACATCTAAGTTAAAAACGTACTACTATCTCTTAGGAATCTAATCGCATAAAATGCATATTTTTTGGATCAATGACCAATTTTATATGAATTTTACAAAAACAGTGCGCAAAACCCATTTTAACATGACCAGTTTTGGAAATACACTATTTCGAGCCCCTTAGAGTCACAATTAGATCTCGTTGTAAACTAGAAGGTTGTTCTAGACACAAAGAGCTTTCCATCGATATATTATACACCTCAATCAGACCAATGAGTGATTTTATACGGATTTTCCAACAAACAAAACTTTATGCATAGATCTAAGTCCGAAACCCGATGAACCCGACCCAATGAACCCGAAACCCGATTAGACCCGAAGTCCGAAACCCGAACTTTACTTAGGAAGGGTTTCGGGGGCTGTTTTTTCCACCAGAAACCCGATCGGGTTTGGGGTTTTTTCGGCCCGACCCGACCGATGCTCACCCCTAGTTTTTAGTAGAAAACAACTTTGAAAAGTTACAGCTTCCGTCCTTCAAACGTTTTGACGATTTACTCATACTTAGAGAACAAATTAAGATTTGACATCTAAATTAAAAACGTACTACTATATCTTAGGAATCTAATCGCATAAAATGCACCGTTTTTGGATCAATGACCAAGTTTATATGAATTTTACAAAAACAGTGCGCAAAACCCGTTTTAACATGACCAGTTTTGGAAATACACTATTTAGAGCCCCTTAGAGTCACAATTAGATCTCGTTGTAAAATAGAAGGTTGTTCTAGACACAAAGAGATTTCCATCGATATATTATACACCTCAATCAGACCAATGAGTGACTTTATACGGATTTTTCAACAAACAGAACTTCATGCTTAGATCTAAGTCCGAAACCCGATGAACCGACCCGATGAACCCGAAACCCGATTAGACCCGAAGACCGAAACCCGAACTTTACTTAGGAAGGGTTTCGGGGCCGGTTTTGTCCACCCGAAACCCGATCAGGTTGGGGGTTTTTCGGCCCGACCCGACCGATGCTCACCCCTAGTTTTTAGTAGAAAACAACTTTGAAAAGTTACAGCTTCCGTCCTTCAAACGTTTTGATGATTTACTCATACTTAGAGAACAAATTAAGATTTGACATCTAAATTAAAAACGTACTACTATCTCTTAGGAATCTAATCGCCTAAAATGCACCTTTTTTGGATCAATGACCAAGTTTATATGAATTTTACAAAAACAGTGCGCAAAACCCGTTTTAACATGACCAGTTTTGGAAATACACTATTTAGAGCCCCTTAGAGTCACAATTAGATCTCGTTGTAAAATAGAAGGTTGTTCTAGACACAAAGAGATTTCCATCGATATATTATACACCTCAATCAGACCAATGAGTGACTTTATACGGATTTTTCAACAAACAGAACTTCATGCTTAGATCTAAGTCCGAAACCCGATGAACCGACCCGATGAACCCGAAACCCGATTAGACCCGAAGACCGAAACCCGAACTTTACTTAGGAAGGGTTTCGGGGCCTGTTTTGTCCACCCGAAACCCGATCAGGTTGGGGGTTTTTCGGCCCGACCCGACCGATGCTCACCCCTAGTTTTTAGTAGAAAACAACTTTGAAAAGTTACAGCTTCCGTCCTTCAAACGTTTTGATGATTTACTCATACTTAGAGAACAAATTAAGATTTGACATCTAAATTAAAAACGTACTACTATCTCTTAGGAATCTAATCGCCTAAAATGCACCTTTTTTGGATCAATGACCAAGTTTATATGAATTTTACAAAAACAGTGCGCAAAACCCGTTTTAACATGACCAGTTTTGGAAATACACTATTTAGAGCCCCTTAGAGTCACAATTAGATCTCGTTGTAAAATAGAAGGTTGTTCTAGACACAAAGAGATTTCCATCGATATATTATACACCTCAATCAGACCAATGAGTGATTTTATACGGATTTTCCAACAAACAAAACTTTATGCTTAGATCTAAGTCCGAAACCCGATGAACCCGACCCAATGAACCCGAAACCCGATTAGACCCGAAGTCCGAAACCCGAACTTTACTTAGGAAGGGTTTCGGGGGCTGTTTTTTCCACCAGAAACCCGAACGGGTTGGGGGTTTTTCGGCCCGACCCGGCCGATGCTCACCCCTAGTTTTTAGTAGAAAACAACTTTGAAAAGTTACAGCTTCTGTCCTTCAAACGTTTTGACGATTTACTCATACTTAGAGAACAAATTAAGATTTGACATCTAAATTAAAAACGTACTACTATCTCCTAGGAATCTAATCGCATAAAATGAACCTTTTTTGGATCAATGATCAATTTTATATGAATTTTACAAAAACAGTGCGCAAAACCCGTTTTAACATGACCAGTTTTGGAAATACACTATTTCGAGCCCCTTAGAGTCACAATTAGATCTCGTTGTAAACTAGAAGGTTGTTCTAGACACAAAGAGATTTCCATCGATATATTATACACCTCAATCAGACCAATGAGTGATTTTATACGGATTTTTCAACTAACAGAACTTTATGCTTAGATCTAAGTCCGAAACCCGATGAACCCGAAACCCGATTAGACCCGAAGTCCGAAATCCGAACTTTACTTAGGAAGGGTTTCGGGGCCTATTTTGTGCACCCGAAACCCGATCGGGTTGGGGGTTTTTCGGCCCGACCCGACCGATGCTCACCCCTAGTTTTTAGTAGAAAACAACTTTGAAAAGTTACAGCTTCCGTCCTTCAAACGTTTTGACGATTTACTCATACTTAGAGAACAAATTAAGATTTGACATCTAAATTAAAAACGTCGTACTATCTCTTAGGAATCTAATCGCATAAATGCACCTTATTTGGATGAATGACCAATTTTATATGAATTTTACAAAAACAGTGCGCAAAACCCGTTTTAACATGACCAGTTTTGGAAATACACTATTTCGAGCCCCGTAGAGTAACAATTAGATCTCGTTGTAAACTAGAAGGTTGTTATAGACACAAAGAGCTTTCAATCGATATATTATACACCTCAATCAGACCAATGAGTGACTTTATATTCGGATTTTTCAACAAACATAACTTTATGCTTAGATCTAAGTCCGAAACCCGATGAACCCGACCCGATGAACCCGAAACCAAATTAGACCCGAAGACCGAAACCCGAACTTTACTTAGGAAGGGTTTCGGGGCCTGTTTTGTCCACCCGAAACCCGATCGGGTTGGGGGTTTTTCGGCCCGACCCGGCCGATGCTCACCCCTAGTTTTTAGTAGAAAACAACTTTGAAAAATTACAGCTTCCGTCCTTCAAACGTTTTGACGATTTACTCATACTTAGAGAACAAATTAAGATTTGACATCTAAATTAAAAACGTACTACTATCTCTTAGGAATCTAATCGCCTAAAATGCATATTTTTTGGATCAATGACCAATTTTATATGAATTTTACAAAAACAGTGCGCAAAACCCGTTTTAACATGACCAGTTTTGGAAATACACTATTTCGAGCCCCTTAGAGTCACAATTAGATCTCGTTGTAAACTAGAAGGTTGTTCTAGACACAAAGAACTTTCCATCGATATATTATACACCTCAATCAGACCAATGAGTGATTTTATACGAATTTTTCAACTAACAAAACTTTATGCTTAGATCTATGTCCGAAACCCGATGAACCCGGCCCGATGAACCTGAAACCCGATTAGACCCGAAGTCCTAAATCCGAACTTTACTTAGGAAGGGTTTCGGGGCCTATTTTGTGCACCCGAAACCCGATCTGGTTTGGGGTTTTTCGGCCCGACCCGACCGATGCTCACCCCTAGTTTTTAGTAGAAAACAACTTTGAAAAGTTACAGCTTCCGTCCTTCAAACATTTTGACGATTTACTCATACTTAGAGAACAAATTAAGATTTGACATCTAAATTAAAAACGTCGTACTATCTCTTAGGAATCTAATCGCATAAAATGCGCCTTATTTGGATCAATGACCAATTTTATATGAATTTTACAAAAACAGTGCGCAAAACCCGTTTTAACATGACCAGTTTTGGAAATACACTATTTCGAGCCCCGTAGAGTAACAATTAGATCTCGTTGTAAACTAGAAGGTTGTTATAGACACAAAGAGCTTTCAATCGATATATTATACACCTCAATCTGACCAATGAGTGACTTTAGACGGATTTTTCAACAAACATAACTTTATGCTTAGATCTAAGTCCGAAACCCGATGAACCCGACCCGATGAACCCGAAACCCGATTAGACCCGAAGACCGAAACCCGAACTTTACTTAGGAAGGGTTTCGGGGCCTGTTTTGTCCACCCGAAACCCGATCGGGTTGGGGTTTTTTCGGCCCGACCCGGCCGATGCTCACCCCTAGTTTTTAGTAGAAAACAACTTTGAAAAGTTACAGCTTCCGTCCTTCAAACGTTTTGACGATTTACTCATATTTGGAGAACAAATTAAGATTTGACATCTAAATTAAAAACGTACTACTATATCTTAGGAATCTAATCGCATAAAATGCACCGTTTTTGGATCAATGACCAAGTTTATATGAATTTTACAAAAACTGTGCGCAAAACCCGTTTTAACATGACCAGTTTTAGAAATACACTATTTAGAGCCCCTTAGAGTCACAATTAGATCTCGTTGTAAAATAGAAGGTTGTTCTAGACACAAAGAGATTTCCATCGATATATTATACACCTCAATCAGACCAATGAGTGACTTTATACGGATTTTTCAGCAAACAGAACTTCATGCTTAGATCTAAGTCCGAAACCCGATGAACCGACCCGATGAACCCGAAACCCGATTAGACCCGAAGACCGAAACCCGAACTTTACTTAGGAAGGGTTTCGGGGCCTGTTTTGTCCACCCGAAACCCGATCAGGTTGGGGGTTTTTCGGCCCGACCCGACCGATGCTCACCCCTAGTTTTTAGTAGAAAACAACTTTGAAAAGTTACAGCTTCCGTCCTTCAAACGTTTTGATGATTTACTCATACTTACAGAACAAATTAAGATTTGACATCTAAATTAAAAACGTACTACTATCTCTTAGGAATCTAATCGCCTAAAATGCACCTTTTTTGGATCAATGACCAAGTTTATATGAATTTTACAAAAACAGTGCGCAAAACCCGTTTTAACATGACCAGTTTTGGAAATACACTATTTCGAGCCCCGTAGAGTAACAATTAGATCTCGTTGTAAACTAGAAGGTTGTTATAGACACAAAGAGCTTTCAATCGATATATTATACACCTCAATCAGACCAATGAGTGACTTTATACGGATTTTTCAACAAACATAACTTTATGCTTAGATCTAAGTCCGAAACCCGATGAACCCGACCCGATGAACCCGAAACCCGATTAGACACGAAGACCGAAACCCGAACTTTACTTAGGAAGGGTTTCGGGGCCTGTTTTGTCCACCCGAAACCCGATCGGGTTGGGGAGTTTTCGGCCCGACCCGGCCGATGCTCACCCCTAGTTTTTAGTAGAAAACAACTTTGAAAAGTTACAGCTTCCGTCCTTCAAACGTTTTTGATGATTTACTCATACTTAGAGAACAAATTAAGATTTGACATCTAAGTTAAAAACGTACTACTATCTCTTAGGAATCTAATCGCATAAAATGCATATTTTTTGGATCAATGACCAATTTTATATGAATTTTACAAAAACAGTGCGCAAAACCCATTTTAACATGACCAGTTTTGGAAATACACTATTTCGAGCCCCTTAGAGTCACAATTAGATCTCGTTGTAAACTAGAAGGTTGTTCTAGACACAAAGAGCTTTCCATCGATATATTATACACCTCAATCAGACCAATGAGTGATTTTATACGGATTTTCCAACAAACAAAACTTTATGCATAGATCTAAGTCCGAAACCCGATGAACCCGACCCAATGAACCCGAAACCCGATTAGACCCGAAGTCCGAAACCCGAACTTTACTTAGGAAGGGTTTCGGGGGCTGTTTTTTCCACCAGAAACCCGATCGGGTTTGGGGTTTTTTCGGCCCGACCCGACCGATGCTCACCCCTAGTTTTTAGTAGAAAACAACTTTGAAAAGTTACAGCTTCCGTCCTTCAAACGTTTTGACGATTTACTCATACTTAGAGAACAAATTAAGATTTGACATCTAAATTAAAAACGTACTACTATATCTTAGGAATCTAATCGCATAAAATGCACCGTTTTTGGATCAATGACCAAGTTTATATGAATTTTACAAAAACAGTGCGCAAAACCCGTTTTAACATGACCAGTTTTGGAAATACACTATTTAGAGCCCCTTAGAGTCACAATTAGATCTCGTTGTAAAATAGAAGGTTGTTCTAGACACAAAGAGATTTCCATCGATATATTATACACCTCAATCAGACCAATGAGTGACTTTATACGGATTTTTCAACAAACAGAACTTCATGCTTAGATCTAAGTCCGAAACCCGATGAACCGACCCGATGAACCCGAAACCCGATTAGACCCGAAGACCGAAACCCGAACTTTACTTAGGAAGGGTTTCGGGGCCGGTTTTGTCCACCCGAAACCCGATCAGGTTGGGGGTTTTTCGGCCCGACCCGACCGATGCTCACCCCTAGTTTTTAGTAGAAAACAACTTTGAAAAGTTACAGCTTCCGTCCTTCAAACGTTTTGATGATTTACTCATACTTAGAGAACAAATTAAGATTTGACATCTAAATTAAAAACGTACTACTATCTCTTAGGAATCTAATCGCCTAAAATGCACCTTTTTTGGATCAATGACCAAGTTTATATGAATTTTACAAAAACAGTGCGCAAAACCCGTTTTAACATGACCAGTTTTGGAAATACACTATTTAGAGCCCCTTAGAGTCACAATTAGATCTCGTTGTAAAATAGAAGGTTGTTCTAGACACAAAGAGATTTCCATCGATATATTATACACCTCAATCAGACCAATGAGTGACTTTATACGGATTTTTCAACAAACAGAACTTCATGCTTAGATCTAAGTCCGAAACCCGATGAACCGACCCGATGAACCCGAAACCCGATTAGACCCGAAGACCGAAACCCGAACTTTACTTAGGAAGGGTTTCGGGGCCTGTTTTGTCCACCCGAAACCCGATCAGGTTGGGGGTTTTTCGGCCCGACCCGACCGATGCTCACCCCTAGTTTTTAGTAGAAAACAACTTTGAAAAGTTACAGCTTCCGTCCTTCAAACGTTTTGATGATTTACTCATACTTAGAGAACAAATTAAGATTTGACATCTAAATTAAAAACGTACTACTATCTCTTAGGAATCTAATCGCCTAAAATGCACCTTTTTTGGATCAATGACCAAGTTTATATGAATTTTACAAAAACAGTGCGCAAAACCCGTTTTAACATGACCAGTTTTGGAAATACACTATTTCGAGCCCCTTAGAGTCACAATTAGATCTCGTTGTAAACTAGAAGGTTGTTCTAGACACAAAGAGCTTTCCATCGATATATTATACACCTCAATCAGACCAATGAGTGATTTTATACGGATTTTCCAACAAACAAAACTTTATGCTTAGATCTAAGTCCGAAACCCGATGAACCCGACCCAATGAACCCGAAACCCGATTAGACCCGAAGTCCGAAACCCGAACTTTACTTAGGAAGGGTTTCGGGGGCTGTTTTTTCCACCAGAAACCCGATCGGGTTTGGGGTTTTTTCGGCCCGACCCGACCGATGCTCACCCCTAGTTTTTAGTAGAAAACAACTTTGAAAAGTTACAGCTTCCGTCCTTCAAACGTTTTGACGATTTACTCATACTTAGAGAACAAATTAAGATTTGACATCTAAATTAAAAACGTACTACTATCTCTTAGGAATCTAATCACATAAAATGCACCTTATTTGGATCAATGACCAATTTTATATGAATTTTACAAAAACAGTGCGCAAAACCCGTTTTAACATGACCAGTTTTGGAAATACACTATTTCGAGCCCCTTCGAGTCACAATTAGATCTCGTTGTAAACTAGAAAGTTGTTCTAGACACAAAGAGATTTCCATCAATATATTATACACCTCAATCAGACCAATGAGTGATTTTATACATATTTTTCAACAAACAGAACTTTATGCTTAGATCTAAGTCCGAAACCCGATGAACCCGAAACCCGATTAGACCCGAAGTCCGAAACCCGAATTTTACTTAGGAAGGGTTTCGGGGCCTGTTTTTTCCACCCGAAACCCGATCGGGTTGGGGGTTTTTCGGCCCGATGCGGCCGATGCTCACCCCTAGTTTTTAGTAGAAAACAACTTTGAAAAGTTACAGCTTCCGTCCTTCAAACGTTTTGACGATTTACTCATACTTAGAGAACAATTTAAGATTTGACATCTAAATTAAAATCATACTACTATCTCTTAGGAATCTAATCGCATAAAATGCACCTTTTTGGATCAATGACCAATTTTATATGAATTTTACAAAAACAGTGTGCAAAACCCGTTTTAACATGACCGATTTTGGAAATACACTATTTCGAGCCCCGTAGAGTAACAATTAGATCTCGTTGTAAACTAGAAGGTTGTTCTAGATACAAAGATGATTCCATCAATATATTATACACCTCAATCAGACCAATGAGTGATTTTATACGGATTTTTCAACAAACAGAAATTTATGCTTAGATCTAAGTCTGAAACCCGATGAACCCGAAACCCGATTAGACCCGAAGTCCGAAACCCGAACTTTACTTAGGAAAGGTTTCGGGGCCTGTTTTGTCCACCTGAAATCCGAACGGGTTGGGGGTTTTTCGGCCCGACCCGGCCGATGCTCACCCCTAGTTTTTAGTAGAAAACAACTTTGAAAAGTTACAGCTTCTGTCCTTCAAACGTTTTGACGATTTACTCATACTTAGAGAACAAATTAAGATTTGACATCTAAATTAAAAACGTACTACTATCTCCTAGGAATCTAATCGCATAAAATGAACCTTTTTTGGATTAATGATCAATTTTATATGAATTTTACAAAAACAGTGCGCAAAACCCGTTTTAACATGACCAGTTTTGGAAATACACTATTTCGAGCCCCTTAGAGTCACAATTAGATCTCGTTGTAAACTAGAAGGTTGTTCTAGACACAAAGAGATTTCCATCGATATATTATACACCTCAATCAGACCAATGAGTGATTTTATACGGATTTTTCAACTAACAGAACTTTATGCTTAGATCTAAGTCCGAAACCCGATGAACTCGAAACCCGATTAGACCCGAAGTCCGAAATCCGAACTTTACTTAGGAAGGGTTTCGGGGCCTATTTTGTGCACCCGAAACCCGATCGGGTTGGGGGTTTTTCGGCCCGACCCGACCGATGCTCACCCCTAGTTTTTAGTAGAAAACAACTTTGAAAAGTTACAGCTTCCGTCCTTCAAACGTTTTGACGATTTACTCATACTTAGAGAACAAATTAAGATTTGACATCTAAATTAAAAACGTCGTACTATCTCTTAGGAATCTAATCGCATAAATGCACCTTATTTGGATGAATGACCAATTTTATATGAATTTTACAAAAACAGTGCGCAAAACCCGTTTTAACATGACCAGTTTTGGAAATACACTATTTCGAGCCCCGTAGAGTAACAATTAGATCTCGTTGTAAACTAGAAGGTTGTTATAGACACAAAGAGCTTTCAATCGATATATTATACACCTCAATCAGACCAATGAGTGACTTTATATTCGGATTTTTCAACAAACATAACTTTATGCTTAGATCTAAGTCCGAAACCCGATGAACCCGACCCGATGAACCCGAAACCCGATTAGACCCGAAGACCGAAACCCGAACTTTACTTAGGAAGGGTTTCGGGGCCTGTTTTGTCCACCCGAAACCCGATCGGGTTGGGGGTTTTTCGGCCCGACCCGGCCGATGCTCACCCCTAGTTTTTAGTAGAAAACAACTTTGAAAAATTACAGCTTCCGTCCTTCAAACGTTTTGACGATTTACTCATACTTAGAGAACAAATTAAGATTTGACATCTAAATTAAAAACGTACTACTATCTCTTAGGAATCTAATCGCCTAAAATGCATATTTTTTGGATCAATGACCAATTTTATATGAATTTTACAAAAACAGTGCGCAAAACCCGTTTTAACATGACCAGTTTTGGAAATACACTATTTCGAGCCCCTTAGAGTCACAATTAGATCTCGTTGTAAACTAGAAGGTTGTTCTAGACACAAAGAACTTTCCATCGATATATTATACACCTCAATCAGACCAATGAGTGATTTTATACGAATTTTTCAACTAACAAAACTTTATGCTTAGATCTATGTCCGAAACCCGATGAACCCGGCCCGATGAACCCGAAACACGATTAGACCCGAAGTCCTAAATCCGAACTTTACTTAGGAAGGGTTTCGGGGCCTATTTTGTGCACCCGAAACCCGATCTGGTTTGGGGTTTTTCGGCCCGACCCGACCGATGCTCACCCCTAGTTTTTAGTAGAAAACAACTTTGAAAAGTTACAGCTTCCGTCCTTCAAACATTTTGACGATTTACTCATACTTAGAGAACAAATTAAGATTTGACATCTAAATTAAAAACGTCGTACTATCTCTTAGGAATCTAATCGCATAAAATGCGCCTTATTTGGATCAATGACCAATTTTATATGAATTTTACAAAAACAGTGCGCAAAACCCGTTTTAACATGACCAGTTTTGGAAATACACTATTTCGAGCCCCGTAGAGTAACAATTAGATCTCGTTGTAAACTAGAAGGTTGTTATAGACACAAAGAGCTTTCAATCGATATATTATACACCTCAATCTGACCAATGAGTGACTTTATACGGATTTTTCAACAAACATAACTTTATGCTTAGATCTAAGTCCGAAACCCGATGAACCCGACCCGATGAACCCGAAACCCGATTAGACCCGAAGACCGAAACCCGAACTTTACTTAGGAAGGGTTTCGGGGCCTGTTTTGTCCACCCGAAACCCGATCGGGTTGGGGTTTTTTCGGCCCGACCCGGCCGATGCTCACCCCTAGTTTTTAGTAGAAAACAACTTTGAAAAGTTACAGCTTCCGTCCTTCAAACGTTTTGACGATTTACTCATATTTGGAGAACAAATTAAGATTTGACATCTAAATTAAAAACGTACTACTATATCTTAGGAATCTAATCGCATAAAATGCACCGTTTTTGGATCAATGACCAAGTTTATATGAATTTTACAAAAACAGTGCGCAAAACCCGTTTTAACATGACCAGTTTTAGAAATACACTATTTAGAGCCCCTTAGAGTCACAATTAGATCTCGTTGTAAAATAGAAGGTTGTTCTAGACACAAAGAGCTTTCCATCGATATATTATACACCTCAATCAGACCAATGAGTGACTTTATACGGATTTTTCAGCAAACAGAACTTCATGCTTAGATCTAAGTCCGAAACCCGATGAACCGACCCGATGAACCCGAAACCCGATTAGACCCGAAGACCGAAACCCGAACTTTACTTAGGAAGGGTTTCGGGGCCTGTTTTATCCACCCGAAACCCGATCAGGTTGGGGGTTTTTCGGCCCGACCCGACCGATGCTCACCCCTAGTTTTTAGTAGAAAACAACTTTGAAAAGTTACAGCTTCCGTCCTTCAAACGTTTTGATGATTTACTCATACTTACAGAACAAATTAAGATTTGACATCTAAATTAAAAACGTACTACTATATCTTAGGAATCTAATCGCCTAAAATGCACCTTTTTTGGATCAATGACCAAGTTTATATGAATTTTACAAAAACAGTGCGCAAAACCCGTTTTAACATGACCAGTTTTGGAAATACACTATTTCGAGCCCCGTAGAGTAACAATTAGATCTCGTTGTAAACTAGAAGGTTGTTATAGACACAAAGAGCTTTCAATCGATATATTATACACCTCAATCAGACCAATGAGTGACTTTATACGGATTTTTCAACAAACATAACTTTATGCTTAGATCTAAGTCCGAAACCCGATGAACCCGACCCGATGAACCCGAAACCCGATTAGACACGAAGACCGAAACCCGAACTTTACTTAGGAAGGGTTTCGGGGCCTGTTTTGTCCACCCGAAACCCGATCGGGTTGGGGAGTTTTCGGCCCGACCCGGCCGATGCTCACCCCTAGTTTTTAGTAGAAAACAACTTTGAAAAGTTACAGCTTCCGTCCTTCAAACGTTTTTGATGATTTACTCATACTTAGAGAACAAATTAAGATTTGACATCTAAGTTAAAAACGTACTACTATCTCTTAGGAATCTAATCGCATAAAATGCATATTTTTTGGATCAATGACCAATTTTATATGAATTTTACAAAAACAGTGCGCAAAACCCGTTTTAACATGACCAGTTTTGGAAATACACTATTTCGAGCCCCTTAGAGTCACAATTAGATCTCGTTGTAAACTAGAAGGTTGTTCTAGACACAAAGAGCTTTCCATCGATATATTATACACCTCAATCAGACCAATGAGTGATTTTATACGAATTTTTCAACTAACAGAACTTTATGCTTAGATCTATGTCCGAAACCCGATGAACCCGACCCGATGAACCCGAAACCCGATTAGACCCGAAGTCCGAAATCCGAACTTTACTTAGGAAGGGTTTCGGGGCCTATTTTGTGCACCCGAAACCCGATCGGGTTGGGGGTTTTTCGGCCCGACCCGACCGATGCTCACCCCTAGTTTTTAGTAGAAAACAACTTTGAAAAGTTACAGCTTCCGTCCTTCAAACGTTTTGACGATTTACTCATACTTAGAGAACAAATTAAGATTTGACATCTAAATTAAAAACGTCGTACTATCTCTTAGGAATCTAATCGCATAAAATGCGCCTTATTTGGATCAATGACCAATTTTATATGAATTTTACAAAAACAGTGCGCAAAACCCGTTTTAACATGACCAGTTTTGGAAATACACTATTTCGAGCCCCGTAGAGTTACAATTAGATCTCGTTGTAAACTAGAAGGTTGTTATAGACACAAAGAGCTTTCAATCGATATATTATACACCTCAATCTGACCAATGAGTGACTTTATACGGATTTTTCAACAAACATAACTTTATGCTTAGATCTAAGTCCGAAACCCGATGAACCCGACCCGATGAACCCGAAACCCGATTAGACCCGAAGTCCGAAATCCGAACTTTACTTAGGAAGGGTTTCGGGGCCTATTTTGTGCACCCGAAACCCGATCGGGTTGGGGGTTTTTCGGCCCGACCCGACCGATGCTCACCCCTAGTTTTTAGTAGAAAACAACTTTGAAAAGTTACAGCTTCCGTCCTTCAAACGTTTTGACGATTTACTCATACTTAGAGAACAAATTAAGATTTGACATCTAAATTAAAAACGTCGTACTATCTCTTAGGAATCTAATCGCATAAAATGCGCCTTATTTGGATCAATGACCAATTTTATATGAATTTTACAAAAACAGTGCGCAAAACCCGTTTTAACATGACCAGTTTTGGAAATACACTATTTCGAGCCCCGTAGAGTAACAATTAGATCTCGTTGTAAACTAGAAGGTTGTTATAGACACAAAGAGCTTTCAATCGATATATTATACACCTCAATCTGACCAATGAGTGACTTTATACGGATTTTTCAACAAACATAACTTTATGGTTAGATCTAAGTCCGAAACCCGATGAACCCGAAACCCGATTAGACCCGAAGACCGAAACCCGAACTTTACTTAGGAAGGGTTTCGGGGCCTGTTTTGTCCACCCGAAACCCGACCGGGTTGGGGTTTTTTCGGCCCGACCCGGCCGATGCTCACCCCTAGTTTTTAGTAGAAAACAACTTTGAAAAGTTACAGCTTCCGTCCTTCAAACGTTTTGACGATTTACTCATATTTGGAGAACAAATTAAGATTTGACATCTAAATTAAAAACGTACTACTATATCTTAGGAATCTAATCGCATAAAATGCACCGTTTTTTGATCAATGACCAAGTTTATATGAATTTTACAAAAACAGTGCGCAAAACCCGTTTTAACATGACCAGTTTTAGAAATACACTATTTAGAGCCCCTTAGAGTCACAATTAGATCTCGTTGTAAAATAGAAGGTTGTTCTAGACACAAAGAGCTTTCCATCGATATATTATACACCTCAATCAGACCAATGAGTGACTTTATACAGATTTTTCAACAAACAGAACTTCATGCTTAGATCTAAGTCCGAAACCCGATGAACCGACCCGATGAACCCGAAACCCGATTAGACCCGAAGACCGAAACCCGAACTTTACTTAGGAATGGTTTCGGGGCCTGATTTGTCCACCCGAAACCCGATCGGGTTGGGGGTTTTTCGGCCCGACCCGGCCGATGCTCACCCCTAGTTTTTAGTAGAAAACAACTTTGAAAAGTTACAGCTTCCGTCCTTCAAACGTTTTGATGATTTACTCATACTTAGAGAACAAATTAAGATTTGACATCTAAATTAAAAACGTACTACTATCTCTTAGGAATCTAATCGCCTAAAATGCACCTTTTTTGGATCAATGACCAAGTTTATATGAATTTTACAAAAACAGTGCGCAAAACCCGTTTTAACATGACCAGTTTTGGAAATACACTATTTCGAGCCCCGTAGAGTAACAATTAGATCTCGTTGTAAACTAGAAGGTTGTTATAGACACAAAGAGCTTTCAATCGATATATTATACACCTCAATCAGACCAATGAGTGACTTTATACGGATTTTTCAACAAACATAACTTTATGCTTAGATCTAAGTCCGAAACCCGATGAACCCGACCCGATGAACCCGAAACCCGATTAGACCCGAAGACCGAAACCCGAACTTTACTTATGAAGGGTTTCGGGGCCTGTTTTGTCCACCCGAAACCCGATCGGGTTGGGGGTTTTTCGGCCCGACCCGGCCGATGCTCACCCCTAGTTTTTAGTAGAAAACAACTTTAAAAAGTTACAGCTTCCGTCCTTCAAACGTTTTGATGATTTACTCATACTTAGAGAACAAATTAAGATTTGACATCTAAATTAAAAACGTACTACTATCTCTTAGGAATCTAATCGCCTAAAATGCATATTTTTTGGATCAATGACCAATTTTATATGAATTTTACAAAAACAGTGCGCAAAACCCGTTTTAACATGACCAGTTTTGGAAATACACTATTTCGAGCCCCTTAGAGTCACAATTAGATCTCGTTGTAAACTAGAAGGTTGTTCTAGACACAAAGAGCTTTCCATCGAAATATTATACACATCAATCAGACCAATGAGTGATTTTATACGAATTTTTCAACTAACAGAACTTTATGCTTAGATCTATGTCCGAAACCCGATGAACCCGACCCGATGAACCCGAAACCCGATTAGACCCGAAGTCCGAAATCCGAACTTTACTTAGGAAGGGTTTCGGGGCCTATTTTGTGCACCCGAAACCCGATCGGGTTGGGGGTTTTTCGGCCCGACCCGACCGATGCTCACCCCTAGTTTTTAGTAGAAAACAACTTTGAAAAGTTACAGCTTCCGTCCTTCAAACGTTTTGACGATTTACTCATACTTAGAGAACAAATTAAGATTTGACATCTAAATTAAAAACGTCGTACTATCTCTTAGGAATCTAATCGCATAAAATGCGCCTTATTTGGATCAATGACCAATTTTATATGTATTTTACAAAAACAGTGCGCAAAACCCGTTTTAACATGACCAGTTTTGGAAATACACTATTTCGAGCCCCGTAGAGTAACAATTAGATCTCGTTGTAAACTAGAAGGTTGTTATAGACACAAAGAGCTTTCAATCGATATATTATACACCTCAATCTGACCAATGAGTGACTTTATACGGATTTTTCAACAAACATAACTTTATGCTTAGATCTAAGTCCGAAACCCGATGAACCCGAAACCCGATTAGACCCGAAGACCGAAACCCGAACTTTACTTAGGAAGGGTTTCGGGGCCTGTTTTGTCCACCCGAAACCCGATCGGGTTGGGGTTTTTTCGGCCCGACCCGGCCGATGCCCACCCCTAGTTTTTAGTAGAAAACAACTTTGAAAAGTTACAGCTTCCGTCCTTCAAACGTTTTGACGATTTACTCATATTTGGAGAACAAATTAAGATTTGACATCTAAATTAAAAACGTACTACTATATCTTAGGAATCTAATCGCATAAAATGCACCATTTTTGGATCAATGACCAAGTTTATATGAATTTTACAAAAACAGTGCGCAAAACCCGTTTTTACATGACCAGTTTTAGAAATACACTATTTAGAGCCCCTTAGAGTCACAATTAGATCTCGTTGTAAAATAGAAGGTTGTTCTAGACACAAAGAGCTTTCCATCGATATATTATACACCTCAATCAGACCAATGTGTGACTTTATACGGATTTTTCAACAAACAGAACTTCATGCTTAGATCTAAGTCCGAAACCCGATGAACCGACCCGATGAACCCGAAACCCGATTAGACCCGAAGACCGAAACCCGAACTTTACTTAGGAAGGGTTTCGGGGCCTGTTTTGTCCACCCGAAACCCGATCAGGTTGGGGGTTTTTCGGCCCGACCCGACCGATGCTCACCCCTAGTTTTTAGTAGAAAACAACTTTGAAAAGTTACAGCTTCCGTCCTTCAAACGTTTTGATGATTTACTCATACTTAGAGAACAAATTAAGATTTGACATCTAAATTAAAAACGTACTACTATCTCTTAGGAATCTAATCGCCTAAAATGCACCTTTTTTGGATCAATGACCAAGTTTATATGAATTTTACAAAAACAGTGCGCAAAACCCGTTTTAACATGACCAGTTTTGGAAATACACTATTTCGAGCCCCGTAGAGTAACAATTAGATCTCGTTGTAAACTAGAAGGTTGTTATAGACACAAAGAGCTTTCAATCGATATATTATACACCTCAATCAGACCAATGAGTGACTTTATACGGATTTTTCAACAAACATAACTTTATGCTTAGATCTAAGTCCGAAACCCGATGAACCCGACCCGATGAACCCGAAACCCGATTAGACCCGAAGACCGAAACCCGAACTTTACTTAGGAAGGGTTTCGGGGCCTGTTTTGTCCACCCGAAACCCGATCGGGTTGGGAGTTTTTCGGCCCGACCCGGCCGATGCTCACCCCTAGTTTTTAGTAGAAAACAACTTTGAAAAGTTACAGCTTCCGTCCTTCAAACGTTTTGATGATTTACTCATACTTAGAGAACAAATTAAGATTTGACATCTAAATTAAAAACGTACTACTATCTCTTAGGAATCTAATCGCCTAAAATGCATATTTTTTGGATCAATGACCAATTTTATATGAATTTTACAAAAACAGTGCGCAAAACCCGTTTTAACATGACCAGTTTTGGAAATACACTATTTCGAGCCCCTTAGAGTCACAATTAGATCTCGTTGTAAACTAGAAGGTTATTCTAGACACAAAGAGCTTTCCATCGATATATTATACACCTCAATCAGACCAATGAGTGATTTTATACGAATTTTTCAACTAACAGAACTTTATGCTTAGATCTATGTCCGAAACCCGATGAACCCGACCCGATGAACCCGAAACCCGATTAGACCCGAAGTCCGAAATCCGAACTTTACTTAGGAATGGTTTCGGGGCCTATTTTGTGCACCCGAAACCCGATCGGGTTGGGGGTTTTTCGGCCCGACCCGACCGATGCTCACCCCTAGTTTTTAGTAGAAAACAACTTTGAAAAGTTACAGCTTCCGTCCTTCAAACGTTTTGACGATTTACTCATACTTAGAGAACAAATTAAGATTTGACATCTAAATTAAAAACGTCGTACTATCTCTTAGGAATCTAATCGCATAAAATGCGCCTTATTTGGATCAATGACCAATTTTATATGAATTTTACAAAAACAGTGCGCAAAACCCGTTTTAACATGACCAGTTTTGGAAATACACTATTTCGAGCCCCGTAGAGTTACAATTAGATCTCGTTGTAAACTAGAAGGTTGTTATAGACACAAAGAGCTTTCAATCGATATATTATACACCTCAATCTGACCAATGAGTGACTTTATACGGATTTTTCAACAAACATAACTTTATGCTTAGATCTAAGTCCGAAACCCGATGAACCCGACCCGATGAACCCGAAACCCGATTAGACCCGAAGACCGAAACCCGAACTTTACTTAGGAAGGGTTTCGGGGCCTGTTTTGTCCACCCGAAACCCGATCGGGTTGGGGTTTTTTCGGCCCGACCCGGCCGATGCTCACCCCTAGTTTTTAGTAGAAAACAACTTTGAAAAGTTACAGCTTCCGTCCTTCAAACGTTTTGACGATTTACTCATATTTGGAGAACAAATTAAGATTTGACATCTAAATTAAAAACGTACTACTATATCTTAGGAATCTAATCGCATAAAATGCACCGTTTTTGGATCAATGACCAAGTTTATATGAATTTTACAAAAACAGTGCGCAAAACCCGTTTTAACATGACCAGTTTTGGAAATACACTATTTAGAGCCCCTTAGAGTCACAATTAGATCTCGTTGTAAAATAGAAGGTTGTTCTAGACACAAAGAGCTTTCCATCGATATATTATACACCTCAATCAGACCAATGAGTGATTTTATACGGATTTTTCAACAAACAGAACTTCATGCTTAGATCTAAGTCCGAAACCCGATGAACCGACCCGATGAACCCGAAACCCGATTAGACCCGAAGACCGAAACCCGAACTTTACTTAGGAAGGGTTTCGGGGCCTGTTTTGTCCACCCGAAACCCGATCAGGTTGGGGGTTTTTCGGCCCGACCCGACCGATGCTCACCCCTAGTTTTTAGTAGAAAACAACTTTGAAAAGTTACAGCTTCCGTCCTTCAAACGTTTTGATGATTTACTCATACTTAGAGAACAAATTAAGATTTGACATCTAAATTAAAAACGTACTACTATATCTTAGGAATCTAATCGCCTAAAATGCACCTTTTTTTGGATCAATGACCAATTTTATATGAATTTTACAAAAACAGTGCGCAAAACCCGTTTTAACATGACCAGTTTTGGAAATACACTATTTCGAGCCCCTTAGAGTCACAATTAGATCTCGTTGTAAACTAGAAGGTTGTTCTAGACACAAAGAGCTTTCCATCGATATATTATACACCTCAATCAGACCAATGAGTGATTTTATACGGATTTTCCAACAAACAAAACTTTATGCTTAGATCTAAGTCCGAAACCCGATGAACCCGACCCGATGAACCCGAAACCCGATTAGACCCGAAGTCCGAAACCCGAACTTTACTTAGGAAGGGTTTCGGGGGCTGTTTTTTCCACCAGAAACCCGATCGGGTTTGGGGTTTTTTCGGCCCGACCCGACCGATGCTCACCCCTAGTTTTTAGTAGAAAACAACTTTGAAAAGTTACAGCTTCCGTCCTTCAAACGTTTTGACGATTTACTCATACTTAGAGAACAAATTAAGATTTGACATATAAATTAAAAACGTACTACTATCTCTTAGGAATCTAATCACATAAAATGCACCTTATTTGGATCAATGACCAATTTTATATGAATTTTACAAAAACAGTGCGCAAAACCCGTTTTAACATGACCAGTTTTGGAAATACACTATTTCGAGCCCCTTCGAGTCACAATTAGATCTCGTTGTAAACTAGAAAGTTGTTCTAGACACAAAGAGCTTTCCATCAATATATTATACACCTCAATCAGACCAATGAGTGATTTTATACAGATTTTTCAACAAACAGAACTTTATGCTTAGATCTAAGTCCGAAACCTGATGAACCCGAAACCCGATTAGACCCGAAGTCCGAAACCCGAACTTTACTTAGGAAGGGTTTCGGGGCCTGATTTGTCCACCCGAAACCCGATCGGGTTGGGGGTTTTTCGGCCCGACCCGGCCGATGCTCACCCCTAGTTTTTAGTAGAAAACAACTTTGAAAAGTTACAGCTTCCGTCCTTCAAACGTTTTGATGATTTACTCATACTTAGAGAACAAATTAAGATTTGACATCTAAATTAAAAACGTACTACTATCTCTTAGGAATCTAATCGCCTAAAATGCACCTTTTTTGGATCAATGACCAAGTTTATATGAATTTTACAAAAACAGTGCGCAAAACCCGTTTTAACATGACCAGTTTTGGAAATACACTATTTCGAGCCCCGTAGAGTAAAAATTAGATCTCGTTGTAAACTAGAAGGTTGTTATAGACACAAAGAGCTTTCAATCGATATATTATACACCTCAATCAGACCAATGAGTGACTTTATACGGATTTTTCAACAAACATAACTTTATGCTTAGATCTAAGTCCGAAACCCGATGAACCCGACCCGATGAACCCGAAACCCGATTAGACCCGAAGACCGAAACCCGAACTTTACTTAGGAAGGGTTTCGGGGCCTGTTTTGTCCACCCGAAACCCGATCAGGTTGGGGGTTTTTCGGCCCGACCCGACCGATGCTCACCCCTAGTTTTTAGTAGAAAACAACTTTGAAAAGTTACAGCTTCCGTCCTTCAAACGTTTTGATGATTTACTCATACTTAGAGAACAAATTAAGATTTGACATCTAAATTAAAAACGTACTACTATCTCTTAGGAATCTAATCGCCTAAAATGCACCTTTTTTGGATCAATGACCAAGTTTATATGAATTTTACAAAAACAGTGCGCAAAACCCGTTTTAACATGACCAGTTTTGGAAATACACTATTTCGAGCCCCGTAGAGTAACAATTAGATCTCGTTGTAAACTAGAAGGTTGTTATAGACACAAAGAGCTTTCAATCGATATATTATACACCTCAATCAGACCAATGAGTGACTTTATACGGATTTTTCAACTAACAGAACTTTATGCTTAGATCTAAGTCCGAAACCCGATGAACCCGACCCGATGAACTCGAAACCCGATTAGACCCGAAGTCCAAAATCCGAACTTTACTTAGGAAGGGTTTCGGGGTCTATTTTGTGCACCCGAAACCCGATCGGGTTGGGGGTTTTTCGGCCCGACCCGACCGATGCTCACTCCTAGTTTTTAGTAGAAAACAACTTTGAAAAGTTACAGCTTCCGTCCTTCAAACGTTTTGACGATTTACTCATACTTAGAGAACAAATTAAGATTTGACATCTAAATTAAAAACGTACTACTATCTCTTAGGAATCTAATCGCCTAAAATGCATATTTTTTGGATCAATGACCAATTTTATATGAATTTTACAAAAACAGTGCGCAAAACCCGTTTTAACATGACCAGTTTTGGAAATACACTATTTCGAGCCCCGTAGAGTAACAATTAGATCTCGTTGTAAACTAGAAGGTTGTTATAGACACAAAGAGCTTTCAATCGATATATTATACACCTCAATCTGACCAATGAGTGACTTTATACGGATTTTTCAACAAACATAACTTTATGCTTAGATCTAAGTCCGAAACCCGATGAACCCGAAACCCGATTAGACCCGAAGACCGAAACCCGAACTTTACTTAGGAAGGGTTTCGGGGCCTGTTTTGTCCACCCGAAACCCGATCGGGTTGGGGTTTTTTCGGCCCGACCCGGCCGATGCCCACCCCTAGTTTTTAGTAGAAAACAACTTTGAAAAGTTACAGCTTCCGTCCTTCAAACGTTTTGACGATTTACTCATATTTGGAGAACAAATTAAGATTTGACATCTAAATTAAAAACGTACTACTATATCTTAGGAATCTAATCGCATAAAATGCACCATTTTTGGATCAATGACCAAGTTTATATGAATTTTACAAAAACAGTGCGCAAAACCCGTTTTTACATGACCAGTTTTAGAAATACACTATTTAGAGCCCCTTAGAGTCACAATTAGATCTCGTTGTAAAATAGAAGGTTGTTCTAGACACAAAGAGCTTTCCATCGATATATTATACACCTCAATCAGACCAATGAGTGACTTTATACGGATTTTTCAACAAACAGAACTTCATGCTTAGATCTAAGTCCGAAACCCGATGAACCGACCCGATGAACCCGAAACCCGATTAGACCCGAAGACCGAAACCCGAACTTTACTTAGGAAGGGTTTCGGGGCCTGTTTTGTCCACCCGAAACCCGATCAGGTTGGGGGTTTTTCGGCCCGACCCGACCGATGCTCACCCCTAGTTTTTAGTAGAAAACAACTTTGAAAAGTTACAGCTTCCGTCCTTCAAACGTTTTGATGATTTACTCATACTTAGAGAACAAATTAAGATTTGACATCTAAATTAAAAACGTACTACTATCTCTTAGGAATCTAATCGCCTAAAATGCACCTTTTTTGGATCAATGACCAAGTTTATATGAATTTTACAAAAACAGTGCGCAAAACCCGTTTTAACATGACCAGTTTTGGAAATACACTATTTCGAGCCCCGTAGAGTAACAATTAGATCTCGTTGTAAACTAGAAGGTTGTTATAGACACAAAGAGCTTTCAATCGATATATTATACACCTCAATCAGACCAATGAGTGACTTTATACGGATTTTTCAACAAACATAACTTTATGCTTAGATCTAAGTCCGAAACCCGATGAACCCGACCCGATGAACCCGAAACCCGATTAGACCCGAAGACCGAAACCCGAACTTTACTTAGGAAGGGTTTCGGGGCCTGTTTTGTCCACCCGAAACCCGATCGGGTTGGGAGTTTTTCGGCCCGACCCGGCCGATGCTCACCCCTAGTTTTTAGTAGAAAACAACTTTGAAAAGTTACAGCTTCCGTCCTTCAAACGTTTTGATGATTTACTCATACTTAGAGAACAAATTAAGATTTGACATCTAAATTAAAAACGTACTACTATCTCTTAGGAATCTAATCGCCTAAAATGCATATTTTTTGGATCAATGACCAATTTTATATGAATTTTACAAAAACAGTGCGCAAAACCCGTTTTAACATGACCAGTTTTGGAAATACACTATTTCGAGCCCCTTAGAGTCACAATTAGATCTCGTTGTAAACTAGAAGGTTATTCTAGACACAAAGAGATTTCCATCGATATATTATACACCTCAATCAGACCAATGAGTGATTTTATACGAATTTTTCAACTAACAGAACTTTATGCTTAGATCTATGTCCGAAACCCGATGAACCCGACCCGATGAACCCGAAACCCAATTAGACCCGAAGTCCGAAATCCGAACTTTACTTAGGAATGGTTTCGGGGCCTATTTTGTGCACCCGAAACCCGATCGGGTTGGGGGTTTTTCGGCCCGACCCGACCGATGCTCACCCCTAGTTTTTAGTAGAAAACAACTTTGAAAAGTTACAGCTTCCGTCCTTCAAACGGTTTGACGATTTACTCATACTTAGAGAACAAATTAAGATTTGACATCTAAATTAAAAACGTCGTACTATCTCTTAGGAATCTAATCGCATAAAATGCGCCTTATTTGGATCAATGACCAATTTTATATGAATTTTACAAAAACAGTGCGCAAAACCCGTTTTAACATGACCAGTTTTGGAAATACACTATTTCGAGCCCCGTAGAGTTACAATTAGATCTCGTTGTAAACTAGAAGGTTGTTATAGACACAAAGAGCTTTCAATCGATATATTATACACCTCAATCTGACCAATGAGTGACTTTATACGGATTTTTCAACAAACATAACTTTATGCTTAGATCTAAGTCCGAAACCCGATGAACCCGACCCGATGAACCCGAAACCCGATTAGACCCGAAGACCGAAACCCGAACTTTACTTAGGAAGGGTTTCGGGGCCTGTTTTGTCCACCCGAAACCCGATCGGGTTGGGGTTTTTTCGGCCCGACCCGGCCGATGCTCACCCCTAGTTTTTAGTAGAAAACAAATTTGAAAAGTTACAGCTTCCGTCCTTCAAACGTTTTGACGATTTACTCATATTTGGAGAACAAATTAAGATTTGACATCTAAATTAAAAACGTACTACTATATCTTAGGAATCTAATCGCATAAAATGCACCGTTTTTGGATCAATGACCAAGTTTATATGAATTTTACAAAAACAGTGCGCAAACCCGTTTTAACATGACCAGTTTTGGAAATACACTATTTAGAGCCCCTTAGAGTCACAATTAGATCTCGTTGTAAAATAGAAGGTTGTTCTAGACACAAAGAGCTTTCCATCGATATATTATACACCTCAATCAGACCAATGAGTGATTTTATACGGATTTTTCAACAAACAGAACTTCATGCTTAGATCTAAGTCCGAAACCCGATGAACCGACCCGATGAACCCGAAACCCGATTAGACCCGAAGACCGAAACCCGAACTTTACTTAGGAAGGGTTTCGGGGCCTGTTTTGTCCACCCGAAACCCGTTCAGGTTGGGGGTTTTTCGGCCCGACCCGACCGATGCTCACCCCTAGTTTTTAGTAGAAAACAACTTTGAAAAGTTACAGCTTCCGTCCTTCAAACGTTTTGATGATTTACTCATACTTAGAGAACAAATTAAGATTTGACATCTAAATTAAAAACGTACTACTATATCTTAGGAATCTAATCGCCTAAAATGCACCTTTTTTTGGATCAATGACCAATTTTATATGAATTTTACAAAAACAGTGCGCAAAACCCGTTTTAACATGACCAGTTTTGGAAATACACTATTTCGAGCCCCTTAGAGTCACAATTAGATCTCGTTGTAAACTAGAAGGTTGTTCTAGACACAAAGAGCTTTCCATCGATATATTATACACCTCAATCAGACCAATAAGTGATTTTATACGGATTTTCCAACAAACAAAACTTTATGCTTAGATCAAAGTCCGAAACCCGATGAACCCGACCCGATGAACCCGAAACCCGATTAGACCCGAAGTCCGAAACCCGAACTTTACTTAGGAAGGGTTTCGGGGGCTGTTTTTTCCACCAGAAACCCGATCGGGTTTGGGGTTTTTTCGGCCCGACCCGACCGATGCTCACCCCTAGTTTTTAGTAGAAAACAACTTTGAAAAGTTACAGCTTCCGTCCTTCAAACGTTTTGACGATTTACTCATACTTAGAGAACAAATTAAGATTTGACATATAAATTAAAAACGTACTACTATCTCTTAGGAATCTAATCACATAAAATGCACCTTATTTGGATCAATGACCAATTTTATATGAATTTTACAAAAACAGTGCGCAAAACCCGTTTTAACATGACCAGTTTTGGAAATACACTATTTCGAGCCCCTTCGAGTCACAATTAGATCTCGTTGTAAACTAGAAAGTTGTTCTAGACACAAAGAGCTTTCCATCAATATATTATACACCTCAATCAGACCAATGAGTGATTTTATACAGATTTTTCAACAAACAGAACTTTATGCTTAGATCTAAGTCCGAAACCCGATGAACCCGAAACCCGATTAGACCCGAAGTCCGAAACCCGAACTTTACTTAGGAAGGGTTTCGGGGCCTGATTTGTCCACCCGAAACCCGATCGGGTTGGGGGTTTTTCGGCCCGACCCGGCCGATGCTCACCCCGAGTTTTTAGTAGAAAACAACTTTGAAAAGTTACAGCTTCCGTCCTTCAAACGTTTTGATGATTTACTCATACTTAGAGAACAAATTAAGATTTGACATCTAAATTAAAAACGTACTACTATCTCTTAGGAATCTAATCGCCTAAAATGCACCTTTTTTGGATCAATGACCAAGTTTATATGAATTTTACAAAAACAGTGCGCAAAACCCGTTTTAACATGACCAGTTTTGGAAATACACTATTTCGAGCCCCGTAGAGTAACAATTAGATCTCGTTGTAAACTAGAAGGTTGTTATAGACACAAAGAGCTTTCAATCGATATATTATACACCTCAATCAGACCAATGAGTGACTTTATACGGATTTTTCAACAAACATAACTTTATGCTTAGATCTAAGTCCGAAACCCGATGAACCCGACCCGATGAACCCGAAACCCGATTAGACCCGAAGACCGAAACCCGAACTTTACTTAGGAAGGGTTTCGGGGCCTGTTTTTTCCACCCGAAACCCGATCGGGTTGGGGGTTTTTCGGCCCGACCCGGCCGATGCTCACCCCTAGTTTTTAGTAGAAAACAACTTTGAAAAGTTACAGCTTCCGTCCTTCAAACGTTTTGATGATTTACTCATACTTAGAGAACAAATTAAGATTTGACATCTAAATTAAAAACGTACTACTATCTCTTAGGAATCTAATCGCCTAAAATGCATATTTTTTGGATCAATGACCAATTTTATATGGATTTTACAAAAACAGTGCGCAAAACCCGTTTTAACATGACCAGTTTTGGAAATACACTATTTCGAGCCCCTTAGAGTCACAATTAGATCTCGTTGTAAACTAGAAGGTTGTTCTAGACACAAAGAGCTTTCCATCGAAATATTATACACATCAATCAGACCAATGAGTGATTTTATACGAATTTTTCAACTAACAGAACTTTATGCTTAGATCTATGTCCGAAACCCGATGAACCCGACCCGATGAACCCGAAACCCGATTAGACCCGAAGTCCGAAATCCGAACTTTACTTAGGAAGGGTTTCGGGGCCTATTTTGTGCACCCGAAACCCGATCGGGTTGGGGGTTTTTCGGCCCGACCCGACCGATGCTCACCCCTAGTTTTTAGTAGAAAACAACTTTGAAAAGTTACAGCTTCCGTCCTTCAAACGTTTTGACGATTTACTCATACTTAGAGAACAAATTAAGATTTGACATCTAAATTAAAAACGTCGTACTATCTCTTAGGAATCTAATCGCATAAAATGCGCCTTATTTGGATCAATGACCAATTTTATATGAATTTTACAAAAACAGTGCGCAAAACCCGTTTTAACATGACCAGTTTTGGAAATACACTATTTCGAGCCCCGTAGAGTAACAATTAGATCTCGTTGTAAACTAGAAGGTTGTTATAGACACAAAGAGCTTTCAATCGATATATTATACACCTCAATCTGACCAATGAGTGACTTTATACGGATTTTTCAACAAACATAACTTTATGCTTAGATCTAAGTCCGAAACCCGATGAACCCGAAACCCGATTAGACCCGAAGACCGAAACCCGAACTTTACTTAGGAAGGGTTTCGGGGCCTGTTTTGTCCACCCGAAACCCGATCGGGTTGGGGTTTTTTCGGCCCGACCCGGCCGATGCCCACCCCTAGTTTTTAGTAGAAAACAACTTTGAAAAGTTACAGCTTCCGTCCTTCAAACGTTTTGACGATTTACTCATATTTGGAGAACAAATTAAGATTTGACATCTAAATTAAAAACGTACTACTATATCTTAGGAATCTAATCGCATAAAATGCACCATTTTTGGATCAATGACCAAGTTTATATGAATTTTACAAAAACAGTGCGCAAAACCCGTTTTTACATGACCAGTTTTAGAAATACACTATTTAGAGCCCCTTAGAGTCACAATTAGATCTCGTTGTAAAATAGAAGGTTGTTCTAGACACAAAGAGTTTTCCATCGATATATTATACACCTCAATCAGACCAATGAGTGACTTTATACGGATTTTTCAACAAACAGAACTTCATGCTTAGATCTAAGTCCGAAACCCGATGAACCGACCCGATGAACCCGAAACCCGATTAGACCCGAAGACCGAAACCCGAACTTTACTTAGGAAGGGTTTCGGGGCCTGTTTTGTCCACCCGAAACCCGATCAGGTTGGGGGTTTTTCGGCCCGACCCGACCGATGCTCACCCCTAGTTTTTAGTAGAAAACAACTTTGAAAAGTTACAGCTTCCGTCCTTCAAACGTTTTGATGATTTACTCATACTTAGAGAACAAATTAAGATTTGACATCTAAATTAAAAACGTACTACTATCTCTTAGGAATCTAATCGCCTAAAATGCACCTTTTTTGGATCAATGACCAAGTTTATATGAATTTTACAAAAACAGTGCGCAAAACCCGTTTTAACATGACCAGTTTTGGAAATACACTATTTCGAGCCCCGTAGAGTAACAATTAGATCTCGTTGTAAACTAGAAGGTTGTTATAGACACAAAGAGCTTTCAATCGATATATTATACACCTCAATCAGACCAATGAGTGACTTTATACGGATTTTTCAACAAACATAACTTTATGCTTAGATCTAAGTCCGAAACCCGATGAACCCGACCCGATGAACCCGAAACCCGATTAGACCCGAAGACCGAAACCCGAACTTTACTTAGGAAGGGTTTCGGGGCCTGTTTTGTCCACCCGAAACCCGATCGGGTTGGGAGTTTTTCGGCCCGACCCGGCCGATGCTCACCCCTAGTTTTTAGTAGAAAACAACTTTGAAAAGTTACAGCTTCCGTCCTTCAAACGTTTTGATGATTTACTCATACTTAGAGAACAAATTAAGATTTGACATCTAAATTAAAAACGTACTACTATCTCTTAGGAATCTAATCGCCTAAAATGCATATTTTTTGGATCAATGACCAATTTTATATGAATTTTACAAAAACAGTGCGCAAAACCCGTTTTAACATGACCAGTTTTGGAAATACACTATTTCGAGCCCCTTAGAGTCACAATTAGATCTCGTTGTAAACTAGAAGGTTATTCTAGACACAAAGAGCTTTCCATCGATATATTATACACCTCAATCAGACCAATGAGTGATTTTATACGAATTTTTCAACTAACAGAACTTTATGCTTAGATCTATGTCCGAAACCCGATGAACCCGACCCGATGAACCCGAAACCCGATTAGACCCGAAGTCCGAAATCCGAACTTTACTTAGGAATGGTTTCGGGGCCTATTTTGTGCACCCGAAACCCGATCGGGTTGGGGGTTTTTCGGCCCGACCCGACCGATGCTCACCCCTAGTTTTTAGTAGAAAACAACTTTGAAAAGTTACAGCTTCCGTCCTTCAAACGTTTTGACGATTTACTCATACTTAGAGAACAAATTAAGATTTGACATCTAAATTAAAAACGTCGTACTATCTCTTAGGAATCTAATCGCATAAAATGCGCCTTATTTGGATCAATGACCAATTTTATATGAATTTTACAAAAACAGTGCGCAAAACCCGTTTTAACATGACCAGTTTTGGAAATACACTATTTCGAGCCCCGTAGAGTTACAATTAGATCTCGTTGTAAACTAGAAGGTTGTTATAGACACAAAGAGCTTTCAATCGATATATTATACACCTCAATCTGACCAATGAGTGACTTTATACGGATTTTTCAACAAACATAACTTTATGCTTAGATCTAAGTCCGAAACCCGATGAACCCGACCCGATGAACCCGAAACCCGATTAGACCCGAAGACCGAAACCCGAACTTTACTTAGGAAGGGTTTCGGGGCCTGTTTTGTCCACCCGAAACCCGATCGGGTTGGGGTTTTTTCGGCCCGACCCGGCCGATGCTCACCCCTAGTTTTTAGTAGAAAACAACTTTGAAAAGTTACAGCTTCCGTCCTTCAAACGTTTTGACGATTTACTCATATTTGGAGAACAAATTAAGATTTGACATCTAAATTAAAAACGTACTACTATATCTTAGGAATCTAATCGCATAAAATGCACCGTTTTTGGATCAATGACCAAGTTTATATGAATTTTACAAAAACAGTGCGCAAAACCCGTTTTAACATGACCAGTTTTGGAAATACACTATTTAGAGCCCCTTAGAGTCACAATTAGATCTCGTTGTAAAATAGAAGGTTGTTCTAGACACAAAGAGCTTTCCATCGATATATTATACACCTCAATCAGACCAATGAGTGATTTTATACGGATTTTTCAACAAACAGAACTTCATGCTTAGATCTAAGTCCGAAACCCGATGAACCGACCCGATGAACCCGAAACCCGATTAGACCCGAAGACCGAAACCCGAACTTTACTTAGGAAGGGTTTCGGGGCCTGTTTTGTCCACCCGAAACCCGATCAGGTTGGGGGTTTTTCGGCCCGACCCGACCGATGCTCATCCCTAGTTTTTAGTAGAAAACAACTTTGAAAAGTTACAGCTTCCGTCCTTCAAACGTTTTGATGATTTACTCATACTTAGAGAACAAATTAAGATTTGACATCTAAATTAAAAACGTACTACTATCTCTTAGGAATCTAATCGCCTAAAATGCACCTTTTTTTGGATCAATGACCAATTTTATATGAATTTTACAAAAACAGTGCGCAAAACCCGTTTTAACATGACCAGTTTTGGAAATACACTATTTCGAGCCCCTTAGAGTCACAATTAGATCTCGTTGTAAACTAGAAGGTTGTTCTAGACACAAAGAGCTTTCCATCGATATATTATACACCTCAATCAGACCAATGAGTGATTTTATACGGATTTTCCAACAAACAAAACTTTATGCTTAGATCTAAGTCCGAAACCCGATGAACCCGACCCGATGAACCCGAAACCCGATTAGACCCGAAGTCCGAAACCCGAACTTTACTTAGGAAGGGTTTCGGGGGCTGTTTTTTCCACCAGAAACCCGATCGGGTTTGGGGTTTTTTCGGCCCGACCCGACCGATGCTCACCCCTAGTTTTTAGTAGAAAACAACTTTGAAAAGTTACAGCTTCCGTCCTTCAAACGTTTTGACGATTTACTCATACTTAGAGAACAAATTAAGATTTGACATCTAAATTAAAAACGTACTACTATCTCTTAGGAATCTAATCACATAAAATGCACCTTATTTGGATCAATGACCAATTTTATATGAATTTTACAAAAACAGTGCGCAAAACCCGTTTTAACATGACCAGTTTTGGAAATACACTATTTCGAGCCCCTTCGAGTCACAATTAGATCTCGTTGTAAACTAGAAAGTTGTTCTAGACACAAAGAGCTTTCCATCAATATATTATACACCTCAATCAGACCAATGAGTGATTTTATACAGATTTTTCAACAAACAGAACTTTATGCTTAGATCTAAGTCAGAAACCCGATGAACCCGAAACCCGATTAGACCCGAAGTCCGAAACACGAACTTTACTTAGGAAGGGTTTCGGGGCCTGTTTTTTCCACCCGAACGGGTTGGGGGTTTTTCGGCCCGACCCGGCCGATGCTCACCCCTAGTTTTTAGTAGAAAACAACTTTGAAAAGTTACAGCTTCTGTCCTTCAAACGTTTTGACGATTTACTCATACTTAGAGAACAAATTAAGATTTGACATCTAAATTAAAAACGTACTACTATCTCTTAGGAATCTAATCGCATAAAATGAACCTTTTTTGGATCAATGATCAATTTTATATGAATTTTACAAAAACAGTGCGCAAAACCCGTTTTAACATGACCAGTTTTGGAAATACACTATTTTGAGCCCCTTAGAGTCACAATTAGATCTCGTTGTAAACTAGAAGGTTGTTCTAGACACAAAGAGCTTTCCATCGATATATTATACACCTCAATCAGACCAATGAGTGATTTTATACGGATTTTTCAACTAACAGAACTTTATGCTTAGATCTAAGTCCGAAACCCGATGAACCCGACCCGATGAACTCGAAACCCGATTAGACCCGAAGTCCAAAATCCGAACTTTACTTAGGAAGGGTTTCGGGGTCTATTTTGTGCACCCGAAACCCGATCGGGTTGGGGGTTTTTCGGCCCGACCCGACCGATGCTCACTCCTAGTTTTTAGTAGAAAACAACTTTGAAAAGTTACAGCTTCCGTCCTTCAAACGTTTTGACGATTTACTCATACTTAGAGAACAAATTAAGATTTGACATCTAAATTAAAAACGTACTACTATCTCTTAGGAATCTAATCGCCTAAAATGCATATTTTTTGGATCAATGACCAATTTTATATGAATTTTACAAAAACAGTGCGCAAAACCCGTTTTAACATGACCAGTTTTGGAAATACACTATTTCGAGCCCCTTAGAGTCACAATTAGATCTCGTTGTAAACTAGAAGGTTGTTCTAGACACAAAGAGCTTTCCATCGATATATTATACACCTCAATCAGACCAATGAGTGATTTTATACGAATTTTTCAACTAACAAAACTTTATGCTTAGATCTATGTCCGAAACCCGATGAACCCGGCCCGATGAACCCGAAACCCGATTAGACCCGAAGTCCGAAATCCGAACTTTACTTAGGAAGGGTTTCGGGGCCTATTTTGTGCACCCGAAACCCGATCTGGTTGGGGGTTTTTCGGCCCGACCCGACCGATGCTCACCCCTAGTTTTTAGTAGAAAACAACTTTGAAAAGTTACAGCTTCCGTCCTTCAAACATTTTGACGATTTACTCATACTTAGAGAACAAATTAAGATTTGACATCTAAATTAAAAACGTCGTACTATCTCTTAGGAATCTAATCGCATAAAATGCGCCTTATTTGGATCAATGACCAATTTTATATGAATTTTACAAAAACAGTGCGCAAAACCCGTTTTAACATGACCAGTTTTGGAAATACACTATTTCGAGCCCCGTAGAGTAACAATTAGATCTCGTTGTAAACTAGAAGGTTGTTATAGACACAAAGAGCTTTCAATCGATATATTATACACCTCAATCTGACCAATGAGTGACTTTATACGGATTTTTCAACAAACATAACTTTATGCTTAGATCTAAGTCCGAAACCCGATGAACCCGAAACCCGATTAGACCCGAAGACTGAAACCCGAATTTTACTTAGGAAGGGTTTCGGGGCCTGTTTTGTCCACCCGAAACCCGATCGGGTTGGGGGTTTTTCGGCCCGACCCGGCCGATGCTCACCCCTAGTTTTTAGTAGAAAACAACTTTGAAAAGTTACAACTTCCGTCCTTCAAACGTTTTGATGATTTACTCATACTTAGAGAACAAATTAAGATTTGACATCTAAATTAAAAACGTACTACTATCTCTTAGGAATCTAATCGCCTAAAATGCATATTTTTTGGATCAATGACCAATTTTATATGAATTTTACAAAAACAGTGCGCAAAACCCGTTTTAACATGACCAGTTTTGGAAATACACTATTTCGAGCCCCTTCGAGTCACAATTAGATCTCGTTGTAAACTAGAAAGTTGTTCTAGACACAAAGAGCTTTCCATCAATATATTGTACACCTCAATCAGACCAATGAGTGATTTTATACAGATTTTTCAACAAACAGAACTTTATGTTTAGATCTAAGTCCGAAACCCGATGAACCCGAAACCCGATTAGACCCGAAGTCCGAAACCCGAACTTTACTTAGGAAGGGTTTCGGGGCCTGTTTTGTCCACCCGAAACCCGAACGGGTTGGGGGTTTTTCGGCCCGACCCGGCCGATGCTCACCCCTAGTTTTTAGTAGAAAACAACTTTGAAAAGTTACAGCTTCTGTCCTTCAAACGTTTTGACGATTTACTCATACTTAGAGAACAAATTAAGATTTGACATCTAAATTAAAAACGTACTACTATCTCTTAGGAATCTAATCGCATAAAATGCACCTTTTTTGGATCAATGACCAAGTTTATATGAATTTTACAAAAACAGTGCGCAAAACCCGTTTTTACATGACCAGTTTTGGAAATACACTATTTCGAGCCCCGTAGAGTAACAATTAGATCTCGTTGTAAACTAGAAGGTTATTCTAGACACAAAGAGATTTCCATCGATATATTATACACCTCAATCAGACCAATGAGTGATTTTATACGAATTTTTCAACTAACAGAACTTTATGCTTAGATCTATGTCCGAAACCCGATGAACCCGACCCGATGAACCCGAAACCCAATTAGACCCGAAGTCCGAAATCCGAACTTTACTTAGGAATGGTTTCGGGGCCTATTTTGTGCACCCGAAACCCGATCGGGTTGGGGGTTTTTCGGCCCGACCCGACCGATGCTCACCCCTAGTTTTTAGTAGAAAACAACTTTGAAAAGTTACAGCTTCCGTCCTTCAAACGGTTTGACGATTTACTCATACTTAGAGAACAAATTAAGATTTGACATCTAAATTAAAAACGTCGTACTATCTCTTAGGAATCTAATCGCATAAAATGCGCCTTATTTGGATCAATGACCAATTTTATATGAATTTTACAAAAACAGTGCGCAAAACCCGTTTTAACATGACCAGTTTTGGAAATACACTATTTCGAGCCCCGTAGAGTTACAATTAGATCTCGTTGTAAACTAGAAGGTTGTTATAGACACAAAGAGCTTTCAATCGATATATTATACACCTCAATCTGACCAATGAGTGACTTTATACGGATTTTTCAACAAACATAACTTTATGCTTAGATCTAAGTCCGAAACCCGATGAACCCGACCCGATGAACCCGAAACCCGATTAGACCCGAAGACCGAAACCCGAACTTTACTTAGGAAGGGTTTCGGGGCCTGTTTTGTCCACCCGAAACCCGATCGGGTTGGGGTTTTTTCGGCCCGACCCGGCCGATGCTCACCCCTAGTTTTTAGTAGAAAACAAATTTGAAAAGTTACAGCTTCCATCCTTCAAACGTTTTGACGATTTACTCATATTTGGAGAACAAATTAAGATTTGACATCTAAATTAAAAACGTACTACTATATCTTAGGAATCTAATCGCATAAAATGCACCGTTTTTGGATCAATGACCAAGTTTATATGAATTTTACAAAAACAGTGCGCAAACCCGTTTTAACATGACCAGTTTTGGAAATACACTATTTAGAGCCCCTTAGAGTCACAATTAGATCTCGTTGTAAAATAGAAGGTTGTTCTAGACACAAAGAGCTTTCCATCGATATATTATACACCTCAATCAGACCAATGAGTGATTTTATACGGATTTTTCAACAAACAGAACTTCATGCTTAGATCTAAGTCCGAAACCCGATGAACCGACCCGATGAACCCGAAACCCGATTAGACCCGAAGACCGAAACCCGAACTTTACTTAGGAAGGGTTTCGGGGCCTGTTTTGTCCACCCGAAACCCGTTCAGGTTGGGGGTTTTTCGGCCCGACCCGACCGATGCTCACCCCTAGTTTTTAGTAGAAAACAACTTTGAAAAGTTACAGCTTCCGTCCTTCAAACGTTTTGATGATTTACTCATACTTAGAGAACAAATTAAGATTTGACATCTAAATTAAAAACGTACTACTATATCTTAGGAATCTAATCGCCTAAAATGCACCTTTTTTTGGATCAATGACCAATTTTATATGAATTTTACAAAAACAGTGCGCAAAACCCGTTTTAACATGACCAGTTTTGGAAATACACTATTTCGAGCCCCTTAGAGTCACAATTAGATCTCGTTGTAAACTAGAAGGTTGTTCTAGACACAAAGAGCTTTCCATCGATATATTATACACCTCAATCAGACCAATAAGTGATTTTATACGGATTTTCCAACAAACAAAACTTTATGCTTAGATCAAAGTCCGAAACCCGATGAACCCGACCCGATGAACCCGAAACCCGATTAGACCCGAAGTCCGAAACCCGAACTTTACTTAGGAAGGGTTTCGGGGGCTGTTTTTTCCACCAGAAACCCGATCGGGTTTGGGGTTTTTTCGGCCCGACCCGACCGATGCTCACCCCTAGTTTTTAGTAGAAAACAACTTTGAAAAGTTACAGCTTCCGTCCTTCAAACGTTTTGACGATTTACTCATACTTAGAGAACAAATTAAGATTTGACATATAAATTAAAAACGTACTACTATCTCTTAGGAATCTAATCACATAAAATGCACCTTATTTGGATCAATGACCAATTTTATATGAATTTTACAAAAACAGTGCGCAAAACCCGTTTTAACATGACCAGTTTTGGAAATACACTATTTCGAGCCCCTTCGAGTCACAATTAGATCTCGTTGTAAACTAGAAAGTTGTTCTAGACACAAAGAGCTTTCCATCAATATATTATACACCTCAATCAGACCAATGAGTGATTTTATACAGATTTTTCAACAAACAGAACTTTATGCTTAGATCTAAGTCCGAAACCCGATGAACCCGAAACCCGATTAGACCCGAAGTCCGAAACCCGAACTTTACTTAGGAAGGGTTTCGGGGCCTGATTTGTCCACCCGAAACCCGATCGGGTTGGGGGTTTTTCGGCCCGACCCGGCCGATGCTCACCCCGAGTTTTTAGTAGAAAACAACTTTGAAAAGTTACAGCTTCCGTCCTTCAAACGTTTTGATGATTTACTCATACTTAGAGAACAAATTAAGATTTGACATCTAAATTAAAAACGTACTACTATCTCTTAGGAATCTAATCGCCTAAAATGCACCTTTTTTGGATCAATGACCAAGTTTATATGAATTTTACAAAAACAGTGCGCAAAACCCGTTTTAACATGACCAGTTTTGGAAATACACTATTTCGAGCCCCGTAGAGTAACAATTAGATCTCGTTGTAAACTAGAAGGTTGTTATAGACACAAAGAGCTTTCAATCGATATATTATACACCTCAATCAGACCAATGAGTGACTTTATACGGATTTTTCAACAAACATAACTTTATGCTTAGATCTAAGTCCGAAACCCGATGAACCCGACCCGATGAACCCGAAACCCGATTAGACCCGAAGACCGAAACCCGAACTTTACTTAGGAAGGGTTTCGGGGCCTGTTTTTTCCACCCGAAACCCGATCGGGTTGGGGGTTTTTCGGCCCGACCCGGCCGATGCTCACCCCTAGTTTTTAGTAGAAAACAACTTTGAAAAGTTACAGCTTCCGTCCTTCAAACGTTTTGATGATTTACTCATACTTAGAGAACAAATTAAGATTTGACATCTAAATTAAAAACGTACTACTATCTCTTAGGAATCTAATCGCCTAAAATGCATATTTTTTGGATCAATGACCAATTTTATATGGATTTTACAAAAACAGTGCGCAAAACCCGTTTTAACATGACCAGTTTTGGAAATACACTATTTCGAGCCCCTTAGAGTCACAATTAGATCTCGTTGTAAACTAGAAGGTTGTTCTAGACACAAAGAGCTTTCCATCGAAATATTATACACATCAATCAGACCAATGAGTGATTTTATACGAATTTTTCAACTAACAGAACTTTATGCTTAGATCTATGTCCGAAACCCGATGAACCCGACCCGATGAACCCGAAACCCGATTAGACCCGAAGTCCGAAATCCGAACTTTACTTAGGAAGGGTTTCGGGGCCTATTTTGTGCACCCGAAACCCGATCGGGTTGGGGGTTTTTCGGCCCGACCCGACCGATGCTCACCCCTAGTTTTTAGTAGAAAACAACTTTGAAAAGTTACAGCTTCCGTCCTTCAAACGTTTTGACGATTTACTCATACTTAGAGAACAAATTAAGATTTGACATCTAAATTAAAAACGTCGTACTATCTCTTAGGAATCTAATCGCATAAAATGCGCCTTATTTGGATCAATGACCAATTTTATATGAATTTTACAAAAACAGTGCGCAAAACCCGTTTTAACATGACCAGTTTTGGAAATACACTATTTCGAGCCCCGTAGAGTAACAATTAGATCTCGTTGTAAACTAGAAGGTTGTTATAGACACAAAGAGCTTTCAATCGATATATTATACACCTCAATCTGACCAATGAGTGACTTTATACGGATTTTTCAACAAACATAACTTTATGCTTAGATCTAAGTCCGAAACCCGATGAACCCGAAACCCGATTAGACCCGAAGACCGAAACCCGAACTTTACTTAGGAAGGGTTTCGGGGCCTGTTTTGTCCACCCGAAACCCGATCGGGTTGGGGTTTTTTCGGCCCGACCCGGCCGATGCCCACCCCTAGTTTTTAGTAGAAAACAACTTTGAAAAGTTACAGCTTCCGTCCTTCAAACGTTTTGACGATTTACTCATATTTGGAGAACAAATTAAGATTTGACATCTAAATTAAAAACGTACTACTATATCTTAGGAATCTAATCGCATAAAATGCACCATTTTTGGATCAATGACCAAGTTTATATGAATTTTACAAAAACAGTGCGCAAAACCCGTTTTTACATGACCAGTTTTAGAAATACACTATTTAGAGCCCCTTAGAGTCACAATTAGATCTCGTTGTAAAATAGAAGGTTGTTCTAGACACAAAGAGCTTTCCATCGATATATTATACACCTCAATCAGACCAATGAGTGACTTTATACGGATTTTTCAACAAACAGAACTTCATGCTTAGATCTAAGTCCGAAACCCGATGAACCGACCCGATGAACCCGAAACCCGATTAGACCCGAAGACCGAAACCCGAACTTTACTTAGGAAGGGTTTCGGGGCCTGTTTTGTCCACCCGAAACCCGATCAGGTTGGGGGTTTTTCGGCCCGACCCGACCGATGCTCACCCCTAGTTTTTAGTAGAAAACAACTTTGAAAAGTTACAGCTTCCGTCCTTCAAACGTTTTGATGATTTACTCATACTTAGAGAACAAATTAAGATTTGACATCTAAATTAAAAACGTACTACTATCTCTTAGGAATCTAATCGCCTAAAATGCACCTTTTTTGGATCAATGACCAAGTTTATATGAATTTTACAAAAACAGTGCGCAAAACCCGTTTTAACATGACCAGTTTTGGAAATACACTATTTCGAGCCCCGTAGAGTAACAATTAGATCTCGTTGTAAACTAGAAGGTTGTTATAGACACAAAGAGCTTTCAATCGATATATTATACACCTCAATCAGACCAATGAGTGACTTTATACGGATTTTTCAACAAACATAACTTTATGCTTAGATCTAAGTCCGAAACCCGATGAACCCGACCCGATGAACCCGAAACCCGATTAGACCCGAAGACCGAAACCCGAACTTTACTTAGGAAGGGTTTCGGGGCCTGTTTTGTCCACCCGAAACCCGATCGGGTTGGGAGTTTTTCGGCCCGACCCGGCCGATGCTCACCCCTAGTTTTTAGTAGAAAACAACTTTGAAAAGTTACAGCTTCCGTCCTTCAAACGTTTTGATGATTTACTCATACTTAGAGAACAAATTAAGATTTGACATCTAAATTAAAAACGTACTACTATCTCTTAGGAATCTAATCGCCTAAAATGCATATTTTTTGGATCAATGACCAATTTTATATGAATTTTACAAAAACAGTGCGCAAAACCCGTTTTAACATGACCAGTTTTGGAAATACACTATTTCGAGCCCCTTAGAGTCACAATTAGATCTCGTTGTAAACTAGAAGGTTATTCTAGACACAAAGAGCTTTCCATCGATATATTATACACCTCAATCAGACCAATGAGTGATTTTATACGAATTTTTCAACTAACAGAACTTTATGCTTAGATCTATGTCCGAAACCCGATGAACCCGACCCGATGAACCCGAAACCCGATTAGACCCGAAGTCCGAAATCCGAACTTTACTTAGGAATGGTTTCGGGGCCTATTTTGTGCACCCGAAACCCGATCGGGTTGGGGGTTTTTCGGCCCGACCCGACCGATGCTCACCCCTAGTTTTTAGTAGAAAACAACTTTGAAAAGTTACAGCTTCCGTCCTTCAAACGTTTTGACGATTTACTCATACTTAGAGAACAAATTAAGATTTGACATCTAAATTAAAAACGTCGTACTATCTCTTAGGAATCTAATCGCATAAAATGCGCCTTATTTGGATCAATGACCAATTTTATATGAATTTTACAAAAACAGTGCGCAAAACCCGTTTTAACATGACCAGTTTTGGAAATACACTATTTCGAGCCCCGTAGAGTTACAATTAGATCTCGTTGTAAACTAGAAGGTTGTTATAGACACAAAGAGCTTTCAATCGATATATTATACACCTCAATCTGACCAATGAGTGACTTTATACGGATTTTTCAACAAACATAACTTTATGCTTAGATCTAAGTCCGAAACCCGATGAACCCGACCCGATGAACCCGAAACCCGATTAGACCCGAAGACCGAAACCCGAACTTTACTTAGGAAGGGTTTCGGGGCCTGTTTTGTCCACCCGAAACCCGATCGGGTTGGGGTTTTTTCGGCCCGACCCGGCCGATGCTCACCCCTAGTTTTTAGTAGAAAACAACTTTGAAAAGTTACAGCTTCCGTCCTTCAAACGTTTTGACGATTTACTCATATTTGGAGAACAAATTAAGATTTGACATCTAAATTAAAAACGTACTACTATATCTTAGGAATCTAATCGCATAAAATGCACCGTTTTTGGATCAATGACCAAGTTTATATGAATTTTACAAAAACAGTGCGCAAAACCCGTTTTAACATGACCAGTTTTGGAAATACACTATTTAGAGCCCCTTAGAGTCACAATTAGATCTCGTTGTAAAATAGAAGGTTGTTCTAGACACAAAGAGCTTTCCATCGATATATTATACACCTCAATCAGACCAATGAGTGATTTTATACGGATTTTTCAACAAACAGAACTTCATGCTTAGATCTAAGTCCGAAACCCGATGAACCGACCCGATGAACCCGAAACCCGATTAGACCCGAAGACCGAAACCCGAACTTTACTTAGGAAGGGTTTCGGGGCCTGTTTTGTCCACCCGAAACCCGATCAGGTTGGGGGTTTTTCGGCCCGACCCGACCGATGCTCACCCCTAGTTTTTAGTAGAAAACAACTTTGAAAAGTTACAGCTTCCGTCCTTCAAACGTTTTGATGATTTACTCATACTTAGAGAACAAATTAAGATTTGACATCTAAATTAAAAACGTACTACTATCTCTTAGGAATCTAATCGCCTAAAATGCACCTTTTTTTGGATCAATGACCAATTTTATATGAATTTTACAAAAACAGTGCGCAAAACCCGTTTTAACATGACCAGTTTTGGAAATACACTATTTCGAGCCCCTTAGAGTCACAATTAGATCTCGTTGTAAACTAGAAGGTTGTTCTAGACACAAAGAGCTTTCCATCGATATATTATACACCTCAATCAGACCAATGAGTGATTTTATACGGATTTTCCAACAAACAAAACTTTATGCTTAGATCTAAGTCCGAAACCCGATGAACCCGACCCGATGAACCCGAAACCCGATTAGACCCGAAGTCCGAAACCCGAACTTTACTTAGGAAGGGTTTCGGGGGCTGTTTTTTCCACCAGAAACCCGATCGGGTTTGGGGTTTTTTCGGCCCGACCCGACCGATGCTCACCCCTAGTTTTTAGTAGAAAACAACTTTGAAAAGTTACAGCTTCCGTCCTTCAAACGTTTTGACGATTTACTCATACTTAGAGAACAAATTAAGATTTGACATCTAAATTAAAAACGTACTACTATCTCTTAGGAATCTAATCACATAAAATGCACCTTATTTGGATCAATGACCAATTTTATATGAATTTTACAAAAACAGTGCGCAAAACCCGTTTTAACATGACCAGTTTTGGAAATACACTATTTCGAGCCCCTTCGAGTCACAATTAGATCTCGTTGTAAACTAGAAAGTTGTTCTAGACACAAAGAGCTTTCCATCAATATATTATACACCTCAATCAGACCAATGAGTGATTTTATACAGATTTTTCAACAAACAGAACTTTATGCTTAGATCTAAGTCAGAAACCCGATGAACCCGAAACCCGATTAGACCCGAAGTCCGAAACACGAACTTTACTTAGGAAGGGTTTCGGGGCCTGTTTTTTCCACCCGAACGGGTTGGGGGTTTTTCGGCCCGACCCGGCCGATGCTCACCCCTAGTTTTTAGTAGAAAACAACTTTGAAAAGTTACAGCTTCTGTCCTTCAAACGTTTTGACGATTTACTCATACTTAGAGAACAAATTAAGATTTGACATCTAAATTAAAAACGTACTACTATCTCTTAGGAATCTAATCGCATAAAATGAACCTTTTTTGGATCAATGATCAATTTTATATGAATTTTACAAAAACAGTGCGCAAAACCCGTTTTAACATGACCAGTTTTGGAAATACACTATTTTGAGCCCCTTAGAGTCACAATTAGATCTCGTTGTAAACTAGAAGGTTGTTCTAGACACAAAGAGCTTTCCATCGATATATTATACACCTCAATCAGACCAATGAGTGATTTTATACGGATTTTTCAACTAACAGAACTTTATGCTTAGATCTAAGTCCGAAACCCGATGAACCCGACCCGATGAACTCGAAACCCGATTAGACCCGAAGTCCAAAATCCGAACTTTACTTAGGAAGGGTTTCGGGGTCTATTTTGTGCACCCGAAACCCGATCGGGTTGGGGGTTTTTCGGCCCGACCCGACCGATGCTCACTCCTAGTTTTTAGTAGAAAACAACTTTGAAAAGTTACAGCTTCCGTCCTTCAAACGTTTTGACGATTTACTCATACTTAGAGAACAAATTAAGATTTGACATCTAAATTAAAAACGTACTACTATCTCTTAGGAATCTAATCGCCTAAAATGCATATTTTTTGGATCAATGACCAATTTTATATGAATTTTACAAAAACAGTGCGCAAAACCCGTTTTAACATGACCAGTTTTGGAAATACACTATTTCGAGCCCCTTAGAGTCACAATTAGATCTCGTTGTAAACTAGAAGGTTGTTCTAGACACAAAGAGCTTTCCATCGATATATTATACACCTCAATCAGACCAATGAGTGATTTTATACGAATTTTTCAACTAACAAAACTTTATGCTTAGATCTATGTCCGAAACCCGATGAACCCGGCCCGATGAACCCGAAACCCGATTAGACCCGAAGTCCGAAATCCGAACTTTACTTAGGAAGGGTTTCGGGGCCTATTTTGTGCACCCGAAACCCGATCTGGTTGGGGGTTTTTCGGCCCGACCCGACCGATGCTCACCCCTAGTTTTTAGTAGAAAACAACTTTGAAAAGTTACAGCTTCCGTCCTTCAAACATTTTGACGATTTACTCATACTTAGAGAACAAATTAAGATTTGACATCTAAATTAAAAACGTCGTACTATCTCTTAGGAATCTAATCGCATAAAATGCGCCTTATTTGGATCAATGACCAATTTTATATGAATTTTACAAAAACAGTGCGCAAAACCCGTTTTAACATGACCAGTTTTGGAAATACACTATTTCGAGCCCCGTAGAGTAACAATTAGATCTCGTTGTAAACTAGAAGGTTGTTATAGACACAAAGAGCTTTCAATCGATATATTATACACCTCAATCTGACCAATGAGTGACTTTATACGGATTTTTCAACAAACATAACTTTATGCTTAGATCTAAGTCCGAAACCCGATGAACCCGAAACCCGATTAGACCCGAAGACTGAAACCCGAATTTTACTTAGGAAGGGTTTCGGGGCCTGTTTTGTCCACCCGAAACCCGATCGGGTTGGGGGTTTTTCGGCCCGACCCGGCCGATGCTCACCCCTAGTTTTTAGTAGAAAACAACTTTGAAAAGTTACAACTTCCGTCCTTCAAACGTTTTGATGATTTACTCATACTTAGAGAACAAATTAAGATTTGACATCTAAATTAAAAACGTACTACTATCTCTTAGGAATCTAATCGCCTAAAATGCATATTTTTTGGATCAATGACCAATTTTATATGAATTTTACAAAAACAGTGCGCAAAACCCGTTTTAACATGACCAGTTTTGGAAATACACTATTTCGAGCCCCTTCGAGTCACAATTAGATCTCGTTGTAAACTAGAAAGTTGTTCTAGACACAAAGAGCTTTCCATCAATATATTGTACACCTCAATCAGACCAATGAGTGATTTTATACAGATTTTTCAACAAACAGAACTTTATGTTTAGATCTAAGTCCGAAACCCGATGAACCCGAAACCCGATTAGACCCGAAGTCCGAAACCCGAACTTTACTTAGGAAGGGTTTCGGGGCCTGTTTTTTCCACCCGAAACCCGAACGGGTTGGGGGTTTTTCGGCCCGACCCGGCCGATGCTCACCCCTAGTTTTTAGTAGAAAACAACTTTGAAAAGTTACAGCTTCTGTCCTTCAAACGTTTTGACGATTTACTCATACTTAGAGAACAAATTAAGATTTGACATCTAAATTAAAAACGTACTACTATCTCTTAGGAATCTAATCGCATAAAATGAACCTTTTTTGGATCAATGATCAATTTTATATGAATTTTACAAAAACAGTGCGCAAAACCCGTTTTAACATGACCAGTTTTGGAAGTACACTATTTCGAGCCCCTTAGAGTCACAATTAGATGTCGTTGTAAACTAGAAGGTTGTTCTAGACACAAAGAGCTTTCCATCGATATATTATACACCTCAATCAGACCAATGAGTGATTTTATACGGATTTTTCAACTAACAGAACTTTATGCTTAGATCTAAGTCCGAAACCCGATGAACCCGACCCGATGAACTCGAAACCCGATTAGACCCGAAGTCCGAAATCCGAACTTTACTTAGGAAGGGTTTCGGGGCCTATTTTGTGCACCCGAAACCCGATCGGGTTGGGGGTTTTTCGGCCCGACCCGACCGATGCTCACTCCTAGTTTTTAGTAGAAAACAACTTTGAAAAGTTACAGCTTCCGTCCTTCAAACGTTTTGACGATTTACTCATACTTAGAGAACAAATTAAGATTTGACATCTAAATTAAAAACGTACTACTATCTCTTAGGAATCTAATCGCCTAAAATGCATATTTTTTGGATCAATGACCAATTTTATATGAATTTTACAAAAACAGTGCGCAAAACCCGTTTTAACATGACCAGTTTTGGAAATACACTATTTCGAGCCCCTTAGAGTCACAATTAGATCTCGTTGTAAACTAGAAGGTTGTTCTAGACACAAAGAGCTTTCCATCGATATATTATACACCTCAATCAGACCAATGAGTGATTTTATACGAATTTTTCAACTAACAAAACTTTATGCTTAGATCTATGTCCGAAACCCGATGAACCCGGCCCGATGAACCCGAAACCCGATTAGACCCGAAGTCCGAAATCCGAACTTTACTTAGGAAGGGTTTCGGGGCCTATTTTGTGCACCCGAAACCCGATCTGGTTGGGGGTTTTTCGGCCCGACCCGACCGATGCTCACCGCTAGTTTTTAGTAGAAAACAACTTTGAATAGTTACAGCTTCCGTCCTTCAAACATTTTGACGATTTACTCATACTTAGAGAACAAATTAAGATTTGACATCTAAATTAAAAACGTCGTACTATCTCTTAGGAATCTAATCGCATAAAATGCGCCTTATTTGGATCAATGACCAATTTTATATGAATTTTACAAAAACAGTGCGCAAAACCCGTTTTAACATGACCAGTTTTGGAAATACACTATTTCGAGCCCCGTAGAGTAACAATTAGATCTCGTTGTAAACTAGAAGGTTGTTATAGACACAAAGAGCTTTCAATCGATATATTATACACCTCAATCTGACCAATGAGTGACTTTATACGGATTTTTCAACAAACATAACTTTATGCTTAGATCTAAGTCCGAAACCCGATGAACCCGACCCGATGAACCCGAAACCCGATTAGACCCGAAGACCGAAATCCGAACTTTACTTAGGAAGGGTTTCGGGGCCTGTTTTGTCCACCCGAAACCCGATCGGGTTGGGGGTTTTTCGGCCCGACCCGGCCGATGCTCACCCCTAGTTTTTAGTAGAAAACAACTTTGAAAAGTTACAACTTCCGTCCTTCAAACGTTTTGATGATTTACTCATACTTAGAGAACAAATTAAGATTTGACATCTAAATTTAAAACGTACTACTATCTCTTAGGAATCTAATCGCCTAAAATGCATATTTTTTGGATCAATGACCAATTTTATATGAATTTTACAAAAACAGTGTGCAAAACCCGTTTTAACATGACCAGTTTTGGAAATACACTATTTCGAGACCCTTAGAGTCACAATTAGATCTCGTTGTAAACTAGAAGGTTGTTCTAGACACAAAGAGCTTTCCATCGATATATTATACACCTCAATCAGACCAATGAGTGATTTTATACGGATTTTTCAACAAACCAAACTTTATGCTTAGATCTATGTCCGAAACCCGATGAACCCGAAACCCGATTAGACCCGAAGTCCGAAACCCGAACTTTACTTAGGAAGGGTTTCGGGGCCTGTTTTGTCCACCCGAAACCCGATCGGGTTGGGGTTTTTTCGGCCCGACCCGGCCGATGCTCACCCCTAGTTTTTAGTAGAAAACAATTTTGAAAAGTTACAGCTTCCGTCCTTCAAACGTTTTGACGATTTAATCATATTTAGAGAACAAATTAAGATTTGACATCTAAATTAAAAACGTACTACTATCTCTTAGGAATCTAATCGCATAAAATGCACCGTTTTTGGATCAATGACCAAGTTTATATGAATTTTACAAAAACAGTGCGCAAAACCCGTTTTAACATGACCAGTTTTGGAAATACACTATTTAGAGCCCCTTAGAGTCACAATTAGATCTCGTTGTAAACTAGATGGTTGTTCTAGATACAAAGAGCTTTCCATCAATACATTATACACCTCAATCAGACCAATGAGTGACTTTATACGGATTTTTCAACAAACAGAACTTTATGCTTAGATCTAAGTCCGAAACCCGATGAACCCGAAACCCGATTAGACCCGAAGTCCGAAACCCGAACTTTACTTAGGAAGGGTTTCGGGGCCTATTTTGTGCACCCGAAACCCGATCGGGTTGGGGGTTTTTCGGCGCGACCCGACCGATGCTCACCCCTAGTTTTTAGTAGAAAACAACTTTGAAAAGTTACAGCTTCCGTCCTTCAAACGTTTTGATGATTTACTCATACTTAGAGAACAAATTAAGATTTGACATCTAAATTAAAAACGTACTACTATCTCTTAGGAATCTAATCGCATAAAATGCACCTTATTTGGATCAATGACCAATTTTATATGACTTTTAAAAAAACAGTGCGCAAAACACGTTTTAACATGACCAGTTTTGGAAATACACTATTTCGAGCCCCGTAGAGTAACAATTAGATCTCGTTGTAAACTAGAAAGTTGTTCTAGATACAAAGATCTTTCCATCAATATATTATACACCTCAATCAGACCAATGAGTGATTTTATACGGATTTTTCAACAAACAGAACTTTATGCTTAGATCTTAGTCCGAAACCTGATGAACCCGAAACCCGATCAGACGCAAAGTCCGAAACCCGAACTTTACTTAGGAAGGGTTTCGGGGCCTGGTTTTTCCACCCGAAACCCGATCGGGTTGGGGTTTTTTCGGCCCGACCCGGCCGATGCTCACCCCTAGTTTTTAATATAAAACAACTTTGAAAAGTTACAGCTTCCGTCCTTCAAACGTTTTGACGATTTACTCATATTTAGAGAACAAATTAAGATTTGACATCTAAATTAAAAACGTACTACTATCTCTTAGGAATCTAATCGCATAAAATGCACCGTTTTTGGATCAATGACCAAATTTATATGAATTTTACAAAAACAGTGCGCAAAACCCGTTTTAACATGACCAGTTTTGGAAATACACTATTTGGAGCCCCTTAGAGTCACAATTAGATCTCGTTGTAAACTAGAAGGTTGTTCTAGACACAAAGAGCTTTCCATCGATATATTATACACCTCAATCAGACCAATGAGTGATTTTATACGAATTTTTCAACTAACAAAACTTTATGCTTAGATCTATGTCCGAAACCCGATGAACCCGACCCGATGAACCCGAAACCCGATTAGACCCGAAGTCCGAAATCCGAACTTTACTTAGGAAGGGTTTCGGGGCCTATTTTGTGCACCCGAAACCCGATCTGGTTGGGGGTTTTTCGGCCCGACCCGACCGATGCTCACCCCTAGTTTTTAGTAGAAAACAACTTTGAAAAGTTACAGCTTCCGTCCTTCAAACGTTTTGACGATTTACTCATACTTAGAGAATAAATTAAGATTTGACATCTAAATTAAAAAGCGTCGTACTATCTCTTAGGAATCTAATCGCATAAAATGCGCCTTATTTTGATCAATGACCAATTTTATATGAATTTTACAAAAACAATGCGCAAAACCCGTTTTAACATGACCAGTTTTGGAAATACACTATTTCGAGGCCCGTAGAGTAACAATTAGATCTCGTTGTAAACTAGAAGGTTGTTATAGACACAAAGAGCTTTCAATCGATATATTATACACCTCAATCTGACCAATGAGTGACTTTATACGGATTTTTCAACAAACATAACTTTATGCTTAGATCTAAGTCCGAAACCCGATGAACCCGACCCGATGAACCCGAAACCAGATTAGACCCGAAGACCGAAACCCGAACTTTACTTAGGAAGGGTTTCGGGGCCTGTTTTGTCCACCCGAAACCCGATCGGGTTGGGGGTTTTTCAGCCCGACCCGGCCGATGCTCACCCCTAGTTTTTAGTAGAAAACAACTTTGAAAAGTTACAACTTCCGTCCTTCAAACGTTTTGATGATTTACTCATACTTAGAGAACAAATTAAGATTTGACATCTAAATTAAAAACGTACTACTATCTCTTAGGAATCTAATTGCCTAAAATGCATATTTTTTGGATCAATGACCAATTTTATATGAATTTTACAAAAACAGTGTGCAAAACCCGTTTTAACATGACCAGTTTTGGAAATACACTATTTCGAGCCCCTTAGAGTCACAATTAGATCTCGTTGTAAACTAGAAGGTTGTTCTAAACACAAAGAGCTTTCCATCGATATATTATACACCTCAATCAGACCAATGAGTGATTTTATACGGATTTTTCAACAAACCAAACTTTATGCTTAGATCTATGTCCGAAACCCGATGAACCCGAAACCCGATTAGACCCGAAGTCCGAAACCCGAACTTTACTTAGGAAGGGTTTCGGGGCCTGTTTTGTCCACCCGAAACCCGATCGGGTTGGGGTTTTTTCGGCCCGACCCGGCCGATGCTCACCCCTAGTTTTTAGTAGAAAACAATTTTGAAAAGTTACAGCTTCCGTCCTTCAAACGTTTTGACGATTTACTCATATTTAGAGAACAAATTAAGATTTGACATCTAAATTAAAAACGTACTACTATCTCTTAGGAATCTAATCGCATAAAATGCACCTTATTTGGATCAATGACCAATTTTATATGAATTTTAAAAAAAACAGTGCGCAAAACACGTTTTAACATGACCAGTTTTGGAAATACACTATTTCGAGCCCCGTAGAGTAACAATTAGATCTCGTTGTAAACTAGAAAGTTGTTCTAGATACAAAGATCTTTCCATCAATATATTATACACCTCAATCAGACCAATGAGTGATTTTATACGGATTTTTCAACAAACAGAACTTTATGCTTAGATCTTAGTCCGAAACCTGATGAACCCGAAACCCGATCAGACGCAAAGTCCGAAACCCGAACTTTACTTAGGAAGGGTTTCGGGGCCTGGTTTTTCCACCCGAAACCCGATCGGGTTGGGGTTTTTTCGGCCCGACCCGGCCGATGCTCACCCCTAGTTTTTAATAGAAAACAACTTTGAAAGGTTACAGCTTCCGTCCTTCAAACGTTTTGACGATTTACTCATATTTAGAGAACAAATTAAGATTTGACATCTAAATTAAAAACGTACTACTATCTCTTAGGAATCTAATCGCATAAAATGCACCGTTTTTGGATCAATGACCAAATTTATATGAATTTTACAAAAACAGTGCGCAAAACCCGTTTTAACATGACCAGTTTTGGAAATACACTATTTCGATCCCCTTAGAGTCACAATTAGATCTCGTTGTAAACTAGAAGGTTGTTCTAGACACAAAGAGCTTTCCATCGATATATTATACACCTCAATCAGACCAATGAGTGATTTTATACGAATTTTTAACTAACAAAACTTTATGCTTAGATCTATGTCCGAAACCTGATGAACCCGACCCGATGAACCCGAAACCCGATTAGACCCGAAGTCCGAAATCCGAACTTTACTTAGGAAGGATTTCGGGGCCTATTTTGTGCACCCGAAACCCGATCTGGTTGGGGGTTTTTCGGCCCGACCCGACCGATGCTCACCCCTAGTTTTTAGTAGAAAACAACTTTGAAAAGTTACAGCTTCCGTCCTTCAAACGTTTTGACGATTTACTCATACTTAGAGAATAAATTAAGATTTGACATCTAAATTAAAAACGTCGTACTATCTCTTAGGAATCTAATCGCATAAAATGCGCCTTATTTGGATCAATGACCAATTTTATATGAATTTTACAAAAACAATGCGCAAAACCCGTTTTAACATGACCAGTTTTGGAAATACACTATTTCGAGCCCCGTAGAGTAACAATTAGATCTCGTTGTAAACTAGAAGGTTGTTATAGACACAAAGAGCTTTCAATCGATATATTATACACCTCAATCTGACCAATGAGTGACTTTATACGGATTTTTCAACAAACATAACTTTATGCTTAGATCTAAGTCCGAAACCCGATGAACCCGACCCGATGAACCCGAAACCCGATTAGACTCGAAGACCGAAACCCGAACTTTACTTAGGAAGGGTTTCGGGGCCTGTTTTGTCCACCCGAAACCCGATCGGGTTGGGGGTTTTTCGGCCCGACCCGGCCGATGCTCACCCCTAGTTTTTAGTAGAAAACAACTTTGAAAAGTTACAACTTCCGTCCTTCAAACGTTTTGATGATTTACTCATACTTAGAGAACAAATTAAGATTTGACATCTAAATTAAAAACGTACTACTATCTCTTAGGAATCTAATTGCCTAAAATGCATATTTTTTGGATCAATGACCAATTTTATATGAATTTTACAAAAACAGTGTGCAAAACCCGTTTTAACATGACCAGTTTTGGAAATACACTATTTCGAGCCCCTTAGAGTCACAATTAGATCTCGTTGTAAACTAGAAGGTTGTTCTAGACACAAAGAGCTTTCCATCGATATATTATACACCTCAATCAGACCAATGAGTGATTTTATACGGATTTTTCAACAAACCAAACTTTATGCTTAGATCTATGTCCGAAACCCGATGAACCCGAAACCCGATTAGACCCGAAGTCCGAAACCCGAACTTTACTTAGGAAGGGTTTCGGGGCCTGTTTTGTCCACCCGAAACCCGATCGGGTTGGGGTTTTTTCGGCCCGACCCGGCCGATGCTCACCCCTAGTTTTTAGTAGAAAACAATTTTGAAAAGTTACAGCTTCCGTCCTTCAAACGTTTTGACGATTTACTCATATTTAGAGAACAAATTAAGATTTGACATCTAAATTAAAAACGTACTACTATCTCTTAGGAATCTAATCGCATAAAATGCACCTTATTTGGATCAATGACCAATTTTATATGAATTTTAAAAAAAACAGTGCGCAAAACACGTTTCAACATGACCAGTTTTGGAAATACACTATTTCGAGCCCCGTAGAGTAACAATTAGATCTCGTTGTAAACTAGAAAGTTGTTCTAGATACAAAGATCTTTCCATCAATATATTATACACCTCAATCAGACCAATGAGTGATTTTATACGGATTTTTCAACAAACATAACTTTATGCTTAGATCTTAGTCCGAAACCTGATGAACCCGAAACCCGATCAGACGCAAAGTCCGAAACCCGAACTTTACTTAGGAAGGGTTTCGGGGCCTGGTTTTTCCACCCGAAACCCGATCGGGTTGGGGTTTTTTCGGCCCGACCCGGCCGATGCTCACCCCTAGTTTTTAATAGAAAACAACTTTGAAAGGTTACAGCTTCCGTCCTTCAAACGTTTTGACGATTTACTCATATTTAGAGAACAAATTAAGATTTGACATCTAAATTAAAAACGTACTACTATCTCTTAGGAATCTAATCGCATAAAATGCACCGTTTTTGGATCAATGACCAAATTTATATGAATTTTACAAAAACAGTGCGCAAAACCCGTTTTAACATGACCAGTTTTGGAAATACACTATTTCGATCCCCTTAGAGTCACAATTAGATCTCGTTGTAAACTAGAAGGTTGTTCTAGACACAAAGAGCTTTCCATCGATATATTATACACCTCAATCAGACCAATGAGTGATTTTATACGAATTTTTAACTAACAAAACTTTATGCTTAGATCTATGTCCGAAACCTGATGAACCCGACCCGATGAACCCGAAACCCGATTAGACCCGAAGTCCGAAATCCGAACTTTACTTAGGAAGGATTTCGGGGCCTATTTTGTGCACCCGAAACCCGATCTGGTTGGGGGTTTTTCGGCCCGACCCGACCGATGCTCACCCCTAGTTTTTAGTAGAAAACAACTTTGAAAAGTTACAGCTTCCGTCCTTCAAACGTTTTGACGATTTACTCATACTTAGAGAATAAATTAAGATTTGACATCTAAATTAAAAACGTCGTACTATCTCTTAGGAATCTAATCGCATAAAATGCGCCTTATTTGGATCAATGACCAATTTTATATGAATTTTACAAAAACAATGCGCAAAACCCGTTTTAACATGACCAGTTTTGGAAATACACTATTTCGAGCCCCGTAGAGTAACAATTAGATCTCGTTGTAAACTAGAAGGTTGTTATAGACACAAAGAGCTTTCAATCGATATATTATACACCTCAATCTGACCAATGAGTGACTTTATACGGATTTTTCAACAAACATAACTTTATGCTTAGATCTAAGTCCGAAACCCGATGAACCCGACCCGATGAACCCGAAACCCGATTAGACTCGAAGACCGAAACCCGAACTTTACTTAGGAAGGGTTTCGGGGCCTGTTTTGTCCACCCGAAACCCGATCGGGTTGGGGGTTTTTCGGCCCGACCCGGCCGATGCTCACCCCTAGTTTTTAGTAGAAAACAACTTTGAAAAGTTACAACTTCCGTCCTTCAAACGTTTTGATGATTTACTCATACTTAGAGAACAAATTAAGATTTGACATCTAAATTAAAAACGTACTACTATCTCTTAGGAATCTAATTGCCTAAAATGCATATTTTTTGGATCAATGACCAATTTTATATGAATTTTACAAAAACAGTGTGCAAAACCCGTTTTAACATGACCAGTTTTGGAAATACACTATTTCGAGCCCCTTAGAGTCACAATTAGATCTCGTTGTAAACTAGAAGGTTGTTCTAGACACAAAGAGCTTTCCATCGATATATTATACACCTCAATCAGACCAATGAGTAATTTTAAACGGATTTTTCAACAAACCAAACTTTATGCTTAGATCTATGTCCGAAACCCGATGAACCCGAAACCCGATTAGACCCGAAGTCCGAAACCCGAACTTTACTTAGGAAGGGTTTCGGGGCCTGTTTTGTCCACCCAAAACCCGATCGGGTTGGGGTTTTTTCGGCCCGACCCGGCCGATGCTCACCCCTAGTTTTTAGTAGAAAACAATTTTGAAAAGTTAAAGCTTCCGTCCTTCAAACGTTTTGACGATTTACTCATATTTAGAGAACAAATTAAGATTTGACATCTAAATTAAAAACGTACTACTATCTCTTAGGAATCTAATCGCATAAAATGCACCTTATTTGGATCAATGACCAATTTTATATGAATTTTAAAAAAACAGTGCGCAAAACACGTTTTAACATGACCAGTTTTGGAAATACACTATTTCGAGCCCCGTAGAGTAACAATTAGATCTCGTTGTAAACTAGAAAGTTGTTCTAGATACAAAGATCTTTCCATCAATATATTATACACCTCAATCAGACCAATGAGTGATTTTATACGGATTTTTCAACAAACAGAACTTTATGCTTAGATCTTAGTCCGAAACCTGATGAACCCGAAACCCGATCAGACGCAAAGTCCGAAACCCGAACTTTACTTAGGAAGGGTTTCGGGGCCTGATTTTTCCACCCGAAACCCGATCGGGTTGGGGTTTTTTCGGCCCGACCCGGCCGATGCTCACCCCTAGTTTTTAATAGAAAACAACTTTGAAAAGTTACAGCTTCCGTCCTTCAAACGTTTTGACGATTTACTCATATTTAGAGAACAAATTAAGATTTGACATCTAAATTAAAAACGTACTACTATCTCTTAGGAATCTAATCGCATAAAATGCACCGTTTTTGGATCAATGACCAAATTTATATGAATTTTACAAAAACAGTGCGCAAAACCCGTTTTAACTTGACCAGTTTTGGAAATACACTATTTCGATCCCCTTAGAGTCACAATTAGATCTCGTTGTAAACTAGAAGGTTGTTCTAGACACAAAGAGCTTTCCATCGATATATTATACACCTCAATCAGACCAATGAGTGATTTTATACGAATTTTTCAACTAACAAAACTTTATGCTTAGATCTATGTCCGAAACCCGATGAACCCGACCCGATGAACCCGAAACCCGATTAGACCCGAAGTTCGAAATCCGAACTTTACTTAGGAAGGGTTTCGGGGCCTATTTTGTGCACCCGAAACCCGATCTGGTTGGAGGTTTTTCGGCCTGACCCGACCGATGCTCACCCCTAGTTTTTAGTAGAAAACAACTTTGAAAAGTTACAGCTTCCGTCCTTCAAACGTTTTGACGATTTACTCATACTTAGAGAATAAATTAAGATTTGACATCTAAATTAAAAACGTCGTACTATCTCTTAGGAATCTAATCGCATAAAATGCGCCTTATTTGGATCAATGACCAATTTTATATGAATTTTACAAAAACAGTGCGCAAAACCCGTTTTAACATGACCAGTTTTGGAAATACACTATTTCGAGCCCCGTAGAGTAACAATTAGATCTCGTTGTAAACTAGAAGGTTGTTATAGACACAAAGAGCTTTCAATCGATATATTATACACCTCAATCTGACCAATGAGTGACTTTATACGGATTTTTCAACAAACAGAACTTTATGCTTAGATCTAAGTCCGAAACCCGATGAACCCGAAACCCGATTAGACCCGAAGACCGAAACCCAAACTTTACTTAGGAAGGGTTTCGGGGCCTGTTTTGTCCACCCGAAACCCGATCGGGTTGGGGGTTTTTCGGCCCGACCCGGCCGATGCTCACCCCTAGTTTTTAGTAGAAAACAACTTTGAAAAGTTACAACTTCCGTCCTTCAAACGTTTTGATGATTTACTCATACTTAGAGAACAAATTAAGATTTGACATCTAAATTAAAAACGTACTACTATCTCTTAGGAATCTAATCGCCTAAAATGCATATTTTTTGGATCAATGACCAATTTTATATGAATTTTACAAAAACAGTGTGCAAAACCCGTTTTAACATGACCAGTTTTGGAAATACACTATTTCGAGCCCCTTAGAGTCACAATTAGATCTCGTTGTAAACTAGAAGGTTGTTCTAGACACAAAGAGCTTTCCATCGATATATTATACACCTCAATCAGACCAATGAGTGATTTTATACGGATTTTTCAACAAACCAAACTTTATGCTTAGATCTATGTCCGAAACCCGATGAACCCGAAACCCGATTAGACCCGAAGACCGAAACCCGAACTTTACTTAGGAAGGGTTTTGGGGCCTGTTTTGTCCACCCGAAACCCGATCGGGTTGGGGGTTTTTCGGCCAGACCCAGCCGATGCTCACCCCTAGTTTTTAGTAGAAAACAACTTTGAAAAGTTACAGCTTCCGTCCTTCAAACGTTTTGATGATTTACTCATACTTAGAGAACAAATTAAGATTTGACATCTAAATTAAAAACGTACTACTATCTCTTAGGAATCTAATCGCCTAAAATGCACATTTTTTGGATCAATGACCAATTTTATATGAATTTTACAAAAATAGTGCGCAAAACCCGTTTTAACATGACCAGTTTTGGAAATACACTATTTCGAGCCCCTTGGAGTCACAATTAGATCTCGTTGTAAACTAGAAGGTTGTTCTAGACACAAAGAGCTTTCCATCGATATATTATACACCTCAATCAGACCAATGAGTGATTTTATACGGATTTTTCAACAAACAAAACTTTATACTTAGATCTAAGTCCGAAACCCGCTGAACCCGACTCGATGAACCCGAAACCCGATTAGACCCGAAGTCCGAAACTCGAACTTTACTTAGGAAGGGTTTCGGGGCCTGTTTTGTCCACCCGAAACCCGATCGGTTTGGGGTTTTTCGGCCCTACCCGACCGATTCTCACCCCTAGTTTTTAGTAGAAAACAACATTGAAAAGTTACAGCTTCCGTCCTTCAAACGTTTTGACGATTTACTCATACTTAGATAACAAATTAAGATTTGACATCTAAATTAAAAATGTACTACTATCTCTTAGGAATCTTATCACATAAAATGCACCTTATTTGGATCAATGACCAATTTTATATGAATTTTACAAAAACAGTGTGCAAAACCCGTTTTAACATGACCAGTTTTTGAAATACACTATCTCGAACCCCTTAGAGTCACAATTAGATCTCGTTGTAAACTAGAAGGTTGTTCTAGACACAAAGAGCTTTCCATCGATATATTATACACCTCAATCAGACCAATGAGTGATTTTATCGGATTTTTCAACAAACGGAACTTTATGCTTAGATCTAAGTCCGAAACCCGATGAACCCGACCCGATGAACCCGAAACCCGATTAGACCCGAAGTCCGAAACCCTAACTTTACTTAGGAAGGGTTTTGGGGCCTATTTTGTCCACCCGAAACCCGATCGGGTTGGGGGTTTTTCGGCCCGACCCGACCGATGCTCACCCCTAGTTTTTAGTAGAAAACAACTTTGAAAAGTTACAGCTTCCGTCCTTCAAACGTTTTGACGATTTACTCATACGTAGAGAATAAATTAAGATTTGACATCTAAATTAAAAACGTACTACTATCTCTTAAGAATCTAATCGCATAAAAGGCCCCTTATTTGGATCAATGACCAATTTTATATGAATTTTACAAAAACAGTGCGCAAAACCCGTTTTAACATGACCAGTTTTGGAAATACACTATTTCGAACCCCTTAGAGTCACAATTAGATCTCGTTGTAAACTAGATAGTTGTTCTAGACCCAAAGCGCTTTCCATCAATATATTATACACCTTAATCAGACCAATGAGTGATTTTATACGGATTTTTCAACAAACAGAACTTTATGCCTAGATCTAAGTCCGAAACCCGATGAACTCGAAACCCGATGAGACCCGAAGTCCGAAACCCGAACTTTACTTAGGAAGGGTTTCGGGGCCTGTTTTGTCCACCCGAAACCCGATCGGGTTAGGGGTTTTTCAGCCCGACCCGACCGACGCTCACCCCCTAGTTTTTAGTAGAAAACAACTTTAAAAAGTTACAGCTTCCGTCCTTCAAACGTTTTGATGATTTACTCATACTTAGAGAACAAATTAAGAATTGACATATAAATTAAAAACGTATTACTATCTCTTAGGAATCTAATCGCATAAAATGCACATTTTTTGGATCAATGACCAATTTTATATGAATTTTACAAAAACAGTGCGCAAAACCCGTTTTAACATGACCAGTTTTGGAAATACACTATTTCGAGCCCCTTAGAGTCACAATTAGATATCGTTGTAAACTAGAAAGTTGTTCTAGACACAAAGAGCTTTCCATCGATATATTAAACACCTCAATCAGACCAATGAGTGATGTTATACGTGTTTTTCAACAAACAGAACTTTATGCTTAGATCTAAGTCCGAAACCCGATGAACCCGACCCGATGAACCCGAAACCCGAAGTCCGAACCCCGAACTTTACTTAGGAAGGGTTTCGGGGCCTGTTTTGTCCACCCGAAACCCAATCGGTTTGGGGGTTTTTCGGCCCGACCCAACCGATGCTCACCCCTAGTTTTTAGTAGAAAACAACTTTGAAAAGTTACAGCTTCCGTCCTGCAAACGTTTTGACGATTTACTTATACTTAGAGAATAAATTAAGATTTGACATCTAAATTAAAAACTAACTACTATCGCTTAGGAATCTAATCGCATAAAATGCACCTTTTTTGGAACAATGACCAATTTTATATGAAATTTACAAAAACAGTGCGCAAAACTCGTTTTAACATGACCAGTTTTGGAAATACACTATTTCGAGCCCTTAAAGTCACAATTAGATCTCGTTGTAAACTAGAAAGTTGTTCTACACACAAAGAGCTTTCCATCGATTTATTATACACCTCAATCAGACCAATGAGTGATTTTATACGGATTTTTCAACAAACAGAACTTTATGCTTAGATCTAAGTCCGAAACCCGATGAACCCGACCCGATGAATCCAAAACCCGATTAGACCCGAAGTCCGAAACCCGAACTTTACTTAGGAAGGGTTTCGGGGCCTTTTTTGTCCACACGAAACCCGATCGGGTTGGGGGTTTTTCGGCCCGACCCGACCGATGCTCACCCCTAGTTTTTAGTAGAAAACAACTTTGAAAAGTTACAGCTTCCGTCCTTCAAACGTTTTGACGATTTACTCATACTTAGATAACAAATTAAGATTTGACATCTAAATTAAAAATATCTCTTAGGAATCTAATCGCATAAAATGCACCTTATTTGGATCAATGACCAATTTTATATGAATTTTACAAAAACTGTGCGCAAAACCCGTTTTAACATGACCAGTTTTAGAAATACACTATTTCGAACCCCTTAGAGTCACAATTAGATCTCGTTGTAAACTAGAGAGTTGTTCTAGACACAAAGCGCTTTCCATCGATATATTATATACCTCAATCAGACCAATGAGTGATTTTATACGGATTTTTCAACAAACAGAACTTTATGCTTAGATCTAAGTCCGAAACCCGATGAACCCGACCCGATGAACCCGAAACCCGATTAGACCCGAAGTCCGAAACCCGAACTTTACTTAGGAAGGGTTTCGGGGCCTGTTTTGTCCACCCGAAACCCGATCGGGTTGGGGGTTTTTCGGCCCAACCCGACCGATGCTCACCCCTAGTTTTTAGTAGAAAACAACTTAGAAAAGTTACAGCTTCCGTCCTGCAAACGTTTTGCCGATTTACTCATACTTAGAGAACAAATTAAGATTTGACATCTAAATTAAAAACATACTACTATCTCTTAGGAATCTAATCGCATAAAATGCACCTTTTTTGGATCACTGACCAATTTTATATGAATTTTACAAAAACAGTGTGCAAAATCCGTTTTAACATGACCAGTTTTGAAAATACACTCTTTCGAGCCCCTTAGAGTCACAATTAGATCTCGTTGTAAACTAGAAAGTTGTTCTAGACACAAAGAGCTTTCCATCAATATATTATACATCTCAATCAGACCAATGAGTGATTTTATACGGATTTTTCAACAAACAGAACTTTATGCTTAGATCTAAGTCCGAAACCCGATGAACCCGAAACCCGATTAGACCCGAAGTCCGAAACTCGAACTTTACTTAGGAAGGGTTTCAGGGCATATTTTGGCCCGACCCGACCGATGCTCACCCCTAGTTTTTAGTAGAAAACAACTTTGAAAAGTTACAGCTTCCGTCCTTCAAACGTTTTGACGATTTACTCATACTTAGAGAACAAATTAAGATTTGACATCTAAATTAAAAACGTCGTACTATCTCTTAGGAATCTAATCGCATAAAATGCACCTTATTTGGATCAATGACCAATTTTATATGAATTTTACAAAAACAGTGCGCAAAATCCATTTTAACATGACCAGTTTTGGAAATACACTATTTCGAGCCCCGTAGAGTAACAATTAGATCTCGTTGTAAACTAGAAGGTTGTTATAGACACAAAAAGCTTTCAATCGATATATTATACACCTCAATCAGACCAATGAGTGACTTTATACGGATTTTTCAACAAACATAACTTTATGCTTAGATCTAAGTCCGAAACCCGATGAACCCGACCCGATGAACCCGAAACCCGATTAGACCCGAAGACCAAAACCCGAACTTTACTTAGGAAGGGTTTCGGGGCCTGTTTTATCCACCCGAAACCCGATCGGGTTGGGGGTTTTTCGGCCCGACCCGGCCGATGCTCACCCCTAGTTTTTAGTAGAAAACAACTTTGAAAAGTTACAGCTTCCGTCCTTCAAACGTTTTGATGATTTACTCATACTTAGAGAACAAATTAAGATTTGACATCTAAATTAAAAACGTACTACTATCTCTTAGGAATCTAATCGCCTAAAATGCATATTTTTTGGATCAATGACCAATTTTATATGAATTTTATAAAAACAGTGCGCAAAACCCGTTTTAACATGACCAGTTTTGGAAATACACTATTTCGAGCCCCTTAGAGTCACAATTAGATCTCGTTGTAAACTAGTAGGTTGTTCTAGACACAAAGAGCTTTCCATCGATATATTATACACCTCAATCATACCAATGAGTGATTTTATACGGATTTTTCAACAAACAGAACTTTATGCTTAGATCTAAGTCCGAAACCCGATGAACACGACCCGATGAATCCGAAATCCGATTAGACCCGAAGTCCGAAACCCGAACTTTACTTAGGAAGGGTTTCGGGGCCTCTTTTGTCCACCCAAAACCCGATCGGGTTGGGGGTTTTTTGGCCCGACACGACCGATGCTCACCCCTAGTTTTTAGTAGAAAACAACTTTGAAAAGTTACAGCTTCCGTCCTTCAAACGTTTTGACGATTTACTCATACTAAGATAACAAATTAAGATTTGACATCTAAATTAAAAACGTACTACTATCTCTTAGGAATCTAATCGCATAAAATGCACCTTATTTGGATCAATGACCAATTTTATATGAATTTTACAAAAACAGTGCGCAAAACCCGTTTTAACATGACCAATGTTAAATCCAGATCCGTGCAACAATTATGAAATCAGTAATATGAACGATAAGAACAATGATTTCAACTGGTCATCCCTGTATTATGCTTTCAATCAGAGTGTTTACAATACAATTCAGAAAAGCAAATGAGACAACTAGCCTAATTTCTAAGGCTAAGCAATCTATTTATATGGCGGGCCCGTGGTTAACAAGCCCACGGCCCATTCACTAATAAGGCTCAAAATAAAGAATTACAGTTTAAACCCTGAACTTTAAATCAACATAAATTGACCCTAACAATCTCCCCCTTTGATTTGAAGTTCAAGTTCGCGCTCTAGCTCTCGCCAGTTGTAGACATATCTTTTGCGAAGCGCGAAGTGAATCTCGAACCATCTGATAGCACGGCGGTAGTCGATGCGATCTTCAACCAATTCCAAGGCATTCCGAGCAGTTATTTCATTCGGATTAGGAACATACGAAACCCTTGGATTTTCAGACTCGTGCTGAATGATCTTTCTAAGAGCATCTCGAACTTTGAGGAGTGTGCCGTCGAAGAATCTTTCTACCTGACTGAACCGCATAAATCTTTTCTCTTTCTGTTCATTAATGAAGACGATCCCAAATTCTGGTTCTAGAAGCATAGCGTTCTCGGGATACATATTCAACTCAGGAGCTTGTAGATTCGGCTTTATCAGATTTACCTTCTTTGCCCTGTTCTCGACAGCCATTTGAAAATCCGTTAGATATGACATCATAATGGTACGGACCAGGTATCGACGAACAGCTTCGAGCGCCTTTGTAACTTCAAGCGGTCGGATGGTTCTTGTACGAAGGTCTTTCAGAATAACCAGGAAGTCGAACGGTCGGAGGTGCTGGAAGTCGGCTTCAGTGAATTTCCATTCATTCCCATCTTCACGTCGGACAGTGAAAACTGGGTAGACGATTTTCATGATACGTCTTGAATGGATGTTAAGTACCTCAGTGATCTGATGCTTGGTTCTGACTTGGCTGACTGGAAGACACCGCTGCATTGTGCTGATATAGCGCCGTTGGTATTCGGAGTTGAGGTTGTAAATACCAAGGCAAAAAGTCGGCTCGATCGGGCGAAGCTTGTGGACGAACAACTTCTTCAAAGATTCCTCTTGTTGGTCCCGAAGGGCTATACAAGTTTGTAGAAGGGGGGGGGGGGGGTTGAATACAAACACACAGATTTTACTTTTCTAAATTGTTTATTGATAAATCATTAACAATTTACAGCTTGTTGCGGAACAAGATTAAGGATAAACCTAAATCTAAACAAGTTGGAACACTAAGTTTCTTGCACTAAGAAAGAGAAGGAAATTACTAATAATAACCTATCTCAAGATAAGAAAGATGACTTGTCCAGAGTTAGCAAGTGACTCGTCCAGAGTTTACGAGTGCTTCAAAAATGAAGCTGGAGTCCTTCTTATATACTGCATGCATTTAATGCATTGCAGTTTACACTTTACACGTGGCAGCAGCTGATTGGTTGCATGTCATTGACCTTTGTAGACAACCTTAGTAGCCGCATGTTTGAACAGTGTAGTATCAGAGTGGATGTACGATTTCAGACAATAAGGAGGTTCTTTTCTGACATGTCGTACGGAGTCGTGCAAGGGTGGTTAAGACAAAAGTACTTTGTACGGAGGACTTCATGATCAGCTTTTCGTTGATTCAGCGCTTCATCATTGTTTATCAGCGAATGATAAAGTTCATGTAAGTCCAGGATACACTCTTACAATCAAATATGAACAATTAAGATCGTATTCACAGCAACTGGTCATATGATTTATTAACAATCTGTGAATTACAAGATATTACAATGAATTTTTCTCTAAATGGATTCACCAAAGATTATATCAAAGATTAGTTAGCAAACTGTTGCTAACACTATATATACTGTAGAGAAAAGCTAAAGCCACAGTACATATGAGAAACAGACTAATAGAACAATTACACGTGTCCTAATTAGTAACTGAATATAACAGAGAATATCCCAAGATATGAATTCTGAACATACTTCTGAATAAGCGCTTCAGAACATTTGTCTTCATAGTCAGAAGTTCTGAGTCTCCTACTCAGAACTCTGAACCTTCTAGTCAGAATCCAACACTTAGAATCTTTTTGAGACTTCTCACTCAGAACTTCTGAGTCTTCTACTCAGAACTTCTGAGTCTTCTGAGTCTTCTTACTCAGAACTCAACACTTGTGTTTTTGACAAAACTCTAGACCTAACAATCTCCACTTTTTTTTTTCACAGCAACTGGTCATATGATTTATTAACAATCTGTGAATTACAAGATATTACAATGAATTTTTTTCTAAATGGATTCACCAAAGATTATATCAAAGATTAGTTAGCAAACTGTTGCTAACACTATATATACTGTAGAGAAAAGCTAAAGCTACAGTACATATGAGAAACAGACTAATAGAACAATTACACGTGTCCTAATTAGTAACTGAATATAACAGAGAATATCCCAAGATATGAATTCTGAACATACTTCTGAATAAGCGCATCAGAACATTTGTCTTCAGTCAGAAGTTCTGAGTCTCCTACTCAGAACTCTGAACCTTCTAGTCAGAATCCAACACTTAGAATCTTTTTGAGATTTCTCACTCAGAACTTCTGAGTCTTCTACTCCGAACTTCTGAGTCTTCTTTAGTCTTCTTACTCAGAACTCAACACTTGTGTTTTTGACAAAACTCTAGACCTAACAATCTCCCCCTTTTTGTCAAACACACTTGTACTATTCATCATCAAATTCTTAGAGCATGAACAATCTTCAGAAGGAGCTCTTCTGAATGCTTTGACAACTTTTACTCAGAATTCTGAATAATCTGAGTTAACAACTTCTGGTCAGTCTTTAATCAGCAGCAGCAACTATTTCCAAATTGATTTTTGTTATATATTTGCTTTTTATTTGCTCCCCCTTGAAATGACAATTCTCATCTTCATTTCAGCTTTCATAAGATTTCTTTATAAGAAACAACCGATCAGTTTTCTTTTCCTCTTCTCCTTCTTAAAATAACATTTCTCTCTTTTGTTATTTCTGTACAAAAACCATATCAATTTTCAAAATCTTTAGCTTTTCTCCCCCTAAAGTTTTGGAAAGCAAAATCATCTTCAAAATCTTTAGCTTTTCTCCCCCTTGATTTTCAAAACTTTAGCGATGCTTTTTCTTCGAATGAAGTCTATGCTTTTTCTCCTCCTTAATGAATAACCTTGCTCCCCCTCAAAATAAGAATTATGGAGCAATTTGTTTTCTCCCCCTGAAAGTATGCATATATTTCATTAAAATTATTCATTTCAAATATAGTGCTTTAATGAAAACATTTATACAAGAAAAATAAGATTCACTGAACTACACTTGATAACTACTAACATTTGATCATTTGAAAATTTTACAAAAGAAATCCAACTTAATGAAATTTATCAGATTTTTCAATCAAATGAAATCAAATGCATGTGTTTGGATTCAAATACAAGTCATCATTGCATATCAAGTTAAAAATGTTCAGTTTCAATCTCTTTATTAAATCTATTTGGTGTGCTTAGCATGCGAAATATGATTAGCTTCAAGCATATGCAATTCTAAAAACATATACGAATACTTTGCTCTACTCACACTATTTGTCCAAAATCAGGATTTTCACAAATTTAAAAGTTTATTGCGACTTTGTATTTTCCCAAAGTTTCAAGAGATGTGTGCTCATTGGCATCTTTTAATTTTGTGCTCATTGACATCTTTTAATTTTGTGCACATTGGCATCTTTTAATCAAAAAGTTTAGTAAGAATAAGATACATCGTTAAACATGACTTTCTATCTGGTTCTATTGCAGGATTTGGGTCAGCATATCCCAGACCAGTTGGTCTTAGGTGCTAGGTGACAAGCACCCCATGGAACTTAATTTCCCAAACCAGAAAGGCCACATCGATATATCTTAAACCCATTTGTACCAGTAGAACATGGCTTTCTATCTGGTTCTATTGCAGGATTTGGGTCAGCCGATCCCAGACCAGTTGATCTTAGGGACTAGGTGTCGAGCACCCCTTAGGACTTACTCTCCCAAACCAGAAAGGCCACATGTACAAACTTTCAAACTAAATGATTTTATATATATTTATATTTCATCTCAATCACTTGGTTCTAAAACGTAGTACTTCCCCCATATTTTCGTTTCCATCCATCATTCTGACATTTAGGCTTTTTGAGCATTATATTTTATATAAGTATAGATTTCATAACATTGAGCATTCGGCATAATTTCATTCATGTTTTGCTTACCTTTTGATTTAATTCAGAAGTGAAAGTTGAAACAAATATAGCTCAGATAATACAACATACTTGTAAAATCACTCTTTGACACACATTTTATTCATTGAATGAAAATTAAAAAAAAATCATATCATTGAATTAAAGTTGATAAGTTTCAAGCATTCAAAGCAATAGAAATAAACATAATGCAATGTTACCTTTCACCACTTGTTCCTTGAAACATAAAAATATGACAGTTAAGGATATCACCTGAGAAATATGAGTTCTAAACTGATTTGTTTAGAAGTCTTAGTCTCTGAAGTACGGGTCCTAAACAGAATTATTCAGAAGCCATAGTCATTTAAGTACGGGTTTTGAACTGATATGTTCAAAAACCTAAAACGTTGAATCACGGGTTTTGAACTTTATCTTGAAACAATCAGATCAAAATTTGAGTCAATACTTCCTCTGAAATCAAGATAATCCTGCAAAATCAAGAGATTTTGGTAATCATCTACGATGATTCCTCATTAGATATAAAAAATCCAAATTCTGAGTAGTTGAGTCAGAATTCTGATTAGAAGAGTCAGAAATCTGAGTTACTTGCTCAAAATTCTAAGTATCAGAGTCAGAATTCTGATTAGTTGAGTCAGAATTCTGAGTAGTAGAGTCAGAAGTCTGAGTAACTTGTTCAAAATTCTAAGTATCAGAGTCAGAATTCTGATTAGTTGAGTCAGAATTCTGAGTAGTAGAGTCAGAACTTCTGAGTAAGAGAGTCAGAATTCTGATAAAACTATCCAGAGAAAATTCCTTAGAAAAATGTTTGGATTTTGTGATTTTTGAACATTCTGAACTTCAAACCACCATAACTTGCTCAAAAATCAGAATTTTTCAACCAAAATTTGCTTAGATCTATGTCCGAAACCCGATGAACCCGACCCGATGAACCCGAAACCCGATTAGACCCGAAGTCCGAAATCCGAACTTTACTTAGGAAGGGTTTCGGGGCCTATTTTGTGCACCCGAAACCCGATCTGGTTGGGGGTTTTTCGGCCCGACCCGACCGATGCTCACCCCTAGTTTTTAGTAGAAAACAACTTTGAAAAGTTACAGCTTCCGTCCTTCAAACGTTTTGACGATTTACTCATACTTAGAGAATAAATTAAGATTTGACATCTAAATTAAAAAGCGTCGTACTATCTCTTAGGAATCTAATCGCATAAAATGCGCCTTATTTTGATCAATGACCAATTTTATATGAATTTTACAAAAACAATGCGCAAAACCCGTTTTAACATGACCAGTTTTGGAAATACACTATTTCGAGCCCCGTAGAGTAACAATTAGATCTCGTTGTAAACTAGAAGGTTGTTATAGACACAAAGAGCTTTCAATCGATATATTATACACCTCAATCTGACCAATGAGTGACTTTATACGGATTTTTCAACAAACATAACTTTATGCTTAGATCTAAGTCCGAAACCCGATGAACCCGACCCGATGAACCCGAAACCAGATTAGACCCGAAGACCGAAACCCGAACTTTACTTAGGAAGGGTTTCGGGGCCTGTTTTGTCCACCCGAAACCCGATCGGGTTGGGGGTTTTTCAGCCCGACCCGGCCGATGCTCACCCCTAGTTTTTAGTAGAAAACAACTTTGAAAAGTTACAACTTCCGTCCTTCAAACGTTTTGATGATTTACTCATACTTAGAGAACAAATTAAGATTTGACATCTAAATTAAAAACGTACTACTATCTCTTAGGAATCTAATTGCCTAAAATGCATATTTTTTGGATCAATGACCAATTTTATATGAATTTTACAAAAACAGTGTGCAAAACCCGTTTTAACATGACCAGTTTTGGAAATACACTATTTCGAGCCCCTTAGAGTCACAATTAGATCTCGTTGTAAACTAGAAGGTTGTTCTAGACACAAAGAGCTTTCCATCGATATATTATACACCTCAATCAGACCAATGAGTGATTTTATACGGATTTTTCAACAAACCAAACTTTATGCTTAGATCTATGTCCGAAACCCGATGAACCCGAAACCCGATTAGACCCGAAGTCCGAAACCCGAACTTTACTTAGGAAGGGTTTCGGGGCCTGTTTTGTCCACCCGAAACCCGATCGGGTTGGGGTTTTTTCGGCCCGACCCGGCCGATGCTCACCCCTAGTTTTTAGTAGAAAACAATTTTGAAAAGTTACAGCTTCCGTCCTTCAAACGTTTTGACGATTTACTCATATTTAGAGAACAAATTAAGATTTGACATCTAAATTAAAAACGTACTACTATCTCTTAGGAATCTAATCGCATAAAATGCACCTTATTTGGATCAATGACCAATTTTATATGAATTTTAAAAAAAACAGTGCGCAAAACACGTTTTAACATGACCAGTTTTGGAAATACACTATTTCGAGCCCCGTAGAGTAACAATTAGATCTCGTTGTAAACTAGAAAGTTGTTCTAGATACAAAGATCTTTCCATCAATATATTATACACCTCAATCAGACCAATGAGTGATTTTATACGGATTTTTCAACAAACAGAACTTTATGCTTAGATCTTAGTCCGAAACCTGATGAACCCGAAACCCGATCAGACGCAAAGTCCGAAACCCGAACTTTACTTAGGAAGGGTTTCGGGGCCTGGTTTTTCCACCCGAAACCCGATCGGGTTGGGGTTTTTTCGGCCCGACCCGGCCGATGCTCACCCCTAGTTTTTAATAGAAAACAACTTTGAAAGGTTACAGCTTCCGTCCTTCAAACGTTTTGACGATTTACTCATATTTAGAGAACAAATTAAGATTTGACATCTAAATTAAAAACGTACTACTATCTCTTAGGAATCTAATCGCATAAAATGCACCGTTTTTGGATCAATGACCAAATTTATATGAATTTTACAAAAACAGTGCGCAAAACCCGTTTTAACATGACCAGTTTTGGAAATACACTATTTCGATCCCCTTAGAGTCACAATTAGATCTCGTTGTAAACTAGAAGGTTGTTCTAGACACAAAGAGCTTTCCATCGATATATTATACACCTCAATCAGACCAATGAGTGATTTTATACGAATTTTTAACTAACAAAACTTTATGCTTAGATCTATGTCCGAAACCTGATGAACCCGACCCGATGAACCCGAAACCCGATTAGACCCGAAGTCCGAAATCCGAACTTTACTTAGGAAGGATTTCGGGGCCTATTTTGTGCACCCGAAACCCGATCTGGTTGGGGGTTTTTCGGCCCGACCCGACCGATGCTCACCCCTAGTTTTTAGTAGAAAACAACTTTGAAAAGTTACAGCTTCCGTCCTTCAAACGTTTTGACGATTTACTCATACTTAGAGAATAAATTAAGATTTGACATCTAAATTAAAAACGTCGTACTATCTCTTAGGAATCTAATCGCATAAAATGCGCCTTATTTGGATCAATGACCAATTTTATATGAATTTTACAAAAACAATGCGCAAAACCCGTTTTAACATGACCAGTTTTGGAAATACACTATTTCGAGCCCCGTAGAGTAACAATTAGATCTCGTTGTAAACTAGAAGGTTGTTATAGACACAAAGAGCTTTCAATCGATATATTATACACCTCAATCTGACCAATGAGTGACTTTATACGGATTTTTCAACAAACATAACTTTATGCTTAGATCTAAGTCCGAAACCCGATGAACCCGACCCGATGAACCCGAAACCCGATTAGACTCGAAGACCGAAACCCGAACTTTACTTAGGAAGGGTTTCGGGGCCTGTTTTGTCCACCCGAAACCCGATCGGGTTGGGGGTTTTTCGGCCCGACCCGGCCGATGCTCACCCCTAGTTTTTAGTAGAAAACAACTTTGAAAAGTTACAACTTCCGTCCTTCAAACGTTTTGATGATTTACTCATACTTAGAGAACAAATTAAGATTTGACATCTAAATTAAAAACGTACTACTATCTCTTAGGAATCTAATTGCCTAAAATGCATATTTTTTGGATCAATGACCAATTTTATATGAATTTTACAAAAACAGTGTGCAAAACCCGTTTTAACATGACCAGTTTTGGAAATACACTATTTCGAGCCCCTTAGAGTCACAATTAGATCTCGTTGTAAACTAGAAGGTTGTTCTAGACACAAAGAGCTTTCCATCGATATATTATACACCTCAATCAGACCAATGAGTAATTTTATACGGATTTTTCAACAAACCAAACTTTATGCTTAGATCTATGTCCGAAACCCGATGAACCCGAAACCCGATTAGACCCGAAGTCCGAAACCCGAACTTTACTTAGGAAGGGTTTCGGGGCCTGTTTTGTCCACCCAAAACCCGATCGGGTTGGGGTTTTTTCGGCCCGACCCGGCCGATGCTCACCCCTAGTTTTTAGTAGAAAACAATTTTGAAAAGTTAAAGCTTCCGTCCTTCAAACGTTTTGACGATTTACTCATATTTAGAGAACAAATTAAGATTTGACATCTAAATTAAAAACGTACTACTATCTCTTAGGAATCTAATCGCATAAAATGCACCTTATTTGGATCAATGACCAATTTTATATGAATTTTAAAAAAACAGTGCGCAAAACACGTTTTAACATGACCAGTTTTGGAAATACACTATTTCGAGCCCCGTAGAGTAACAATTAGATCTCGTTGTAAACTAGAAAGTTGTTCTAGATACAAAGATCTTTCCATCAATATATTATACACCTCAATCAGACCAATGAGTGATTTTATACGGATTTTTCAACAAACAGAACTTTATGCTTAGATCTTAGTCCGAAACCTGATGAACCCGAAACCCGATCAGACGCAAAGTCCGAAACCCGAACTTTACTTAGGAAGGGTTTCGGGGCCTGATTTTTCCACCCGAAACCCGATCGGGTTGGGGTTTTTTCGGCCCGACCCGGCCGATGCTCACCCCTAGTTTTTAATAGAAAACAACTTTGAAAAGTTACAGCTTCCGTCCTTCAAACGTTTTGACGATTTACTCATATTTAGAGAACAAATTAAGATTTGACATCTAAATTAAAAACGTACTACTATCTCTTAGGAATCTAATCGCATAAAATGCACCGTTTTTGGATCAATGACCAAATTTATATGAATTTTACAAAAACAGTGCGCAAAACCCGTTTTAACTTGACCAGTTTTGGAAATACACTATTTCGATCCCCTTAGAGTCACAATTAGATCTCGTTGTAAACTAGAAGGTTGTTCTAGACACAAAGAGCTTTCCATCGATATATTATACACCTCAATCAGACCAATGAGTGATTTTATACGAATTTTTCAACTAACAAAACTTTATGCTTAGATCTATGTCCGAAACCCGATGAACCCGACCCGATGAACCCGAAACCCGATTAGACCCGAAGTTCGAAATCCGAACTTTACTTAGGAAGGGTTTCGGGGCCTATTTTGTGCACCCGAAACCCGATCTGGTTGGAGGTTTTTCGGCCTGACCCGACCGATGCTCACCCCTAGTTTTTAGTAGAAAACAACTTTGAAAAGTTACAGCTTCCGTCCTTCAAACGTTTTGACGATTTACTCATACTTAGAGAATAAATTAAGATTTGACATCTAAATTAAAAACGTCGTACTATCTCTTAGGAATCTAATCGCATAAAATGCGCCTTATTTGGATCAATGACCAATTTTATATGAATTTTACAAAAACAGTGCGCAAAACCCGTTTTAACATGACCAGTTTTGGAAATACACTATTTCGAGCCCCGTAGAGTAACAATTAGATCTCGTTGTAAACTAGAAGGTTGTTATAGACACAAAGAGCTTTCAATCGATATATTATACACCTCAATCTGACCAATGAGTGACTTTATACGGATTTTTCAACAAACAGAACTTTATGCTTAGATCTAAGTCCGAAACCCGATGAACCCGAAACCCGATTAGACCCGAAGACCGAAACCCAAACTTTACTTAGGAAGGGTTTCGGGGCCTGTTTTGTCCACCCGAAACCCGATCGGGTTGGGGGTTTTTCGGCCCGACCCGGCCGATGCTCACCCCTAGTTTTTAGTAGAAAACAACTTTGAAAAGTTACAACTTCCGTCCTTCAAACGTTTTGATGATTTACTCATACTTAGAGAACAAATTAAGATTTGACATCTAAATTAAAAACGTACTACTATCTCTTAGGAATCTAATCGCCTAAAATGCATATTTTTTGGATCAATGACCAATTTTATATGAATTTTACAAAAACAGTGTGCAAAACCCGTTTTAACATGACCAGTTTTGGAAATACACTATTTCGAGCCCCTTAGAGTCACAATTAGATCTCGTTGTAAACTAGAAGGTTGTTCTAGACACAAAGAGCTTTCCATCGATATATTATACACCTCAATCAGACCAATGAGTGATTTTATACGGATTTTTCAACAAACCAAACTTTATGCTTAGATCTATGTCCGAAACCCGATGAACCCGAAACCCGATTAGACCCGAAGACCGAAACCCGAACTTTACTTAGGAAGGGTTTTGGGGCCTGTTTTGTCCACCCGAAACCCGATCGGGTTGGGGGTTTTTCGGCCAGACCCAGCCGATGCTCACCCCTAGTTTTTAGTAGAAAACAACTTTGAAAAGTTACAGCTTCCGTCCTTCAAACGTTTTGATGATTTACTCATACTTAGAGAACAAATTAAGATTTGACATCTAAATTAAAAACGTACTACTATCTCTTAGGAATCTAATCGCCTAAAATGCACATTTTTTGGATCAATGACCAATTTTATATGAATTTTACAAAAATAGTGCGCAAAACCCGTTTTAACATGACCAGTTTTGGAAATACACTATTTCGAGCCCCTTGGAGTCACAATTAGATCTCGTTGTAAACTAGAAGGTTGTTCTAGACACAAAGAGCTTTCCATCGATATATTATACACCTCAATCAGACCAATGAGTGATTTTATACGGATTTTTCAACAAACAAAACTTTATACTTAGATCTAAGTCCGAAACCCGCTGAACCCGACTCGATGAACCCGAAACCCGATTAGACCCGAAGTCCGAAACTCGAACTTTACTTAGGAAGGGTTTCGGGGCCTGTTTTGTCCACCCGAAACCCGATCGGTTTGGGGTTTTTCGGCCCTACCCGACCGATTCTCACCCCTAGTTTTTAGTAGAAAACAACATTGAAAAGTTACAGCTTCCGTCCTTCAAACGTTTTGACGATTTACTCATACTTAGATAACAAATTAAGATTTGACATCTAAATTAAAAATGTACTACTATCTCTTAGGAATCTTATCACATAAAATGCACCTTATTTGGATCAATGACCAATTTTATATGAATTTTACAAAAACAGTGTGCAAAACCCGTTTTAACATGACCAGTTTTTGAAATACACTATCTCGAACCCCTTAGAGTCACAATTAGATCTCGTTGTAAACTAGAAGGTTGTTCTAGACACAAAGAGCTTTCCATCGATATATTATACACCTCAATCAGACCAATGAGTGATTTTATCGGATTTTTCAACAAACGGAACTTTATGCTTAGATCTAAGTCCGAAACCCGATGAACCCGACCCGATGAACCCGAAACCCGATTAGACCCGAAGTCCGAAACCCTAACTTTACTTAGGAAGGGTTTTGGGGCCTATTTTGTCCACCCGAAACCCGATCGGGTTGGGGGTTTTTCGGCCCGACCCGACCGATGCTCACCCCTAGTTTTTAGTAGAAAACAACTTTGAAAAGTTACAGCTTCCGTCCTTCAAACGTTTTGACGATTTACTCATACGTAGAGAATAAATTAAGATTTGACATCTAAATTAAAAACGTACTACTATCTCTTAAGAATCTAATCGCATAAAAGGCCCCTTATTTGGATCAATGACCAATTTTATATGAATTTTACAAAAACAGTGCGCAAAACCCGTTTTAACATGACCAGTTTTGGAAATACACTATTTCGAACCCCTTAGAGTCACAATTAGATCTCGTTGTAAACTAGATAGTTGTTCTAGACCCAAAGCGCTTTCCATCAATATATTATACACCTTAATCAGACCAATGAGTGATTTTATACGGATTTTTCAACAAACAGAACTTTATGCCTAGATCTAAGTCCGAAACCCGATGAACTCGAAACCCGATGAGACCCGAAGTCCGAAACCCGAACTTTACTTAGGAAGGGTTTCGGGGCCTGTTTTGTCCACCCGAAACCCGATCGGGTTAGGGGTTTTTCAGCCCGACCCGACCGACGCTCACCCCCTAGTTTTTAGTAGAAAACAACTTTAAAAAGTTACAGCTTCCGTCCTTCAAACGTTTTGATGATTTACTCATACTTAGAGAACAAATTAAGAATTGACATATAAATTAAAAACGTATTACTATCTCTTAGGAATCTAATCGCATAAAATGCACATTTTTTGGATCAATGACCAATTTTATATGAATTTTACAAAAACAGTGCGCAAAACCCGTTTTAACATGACCAGTTTTGGAAATACACTATTTCGAGCCCCTTAGAGTCACAATTAGATATCGTTGTAAACTAGAAAGTTGTTCTAGACACAAAGAGCTTTCCATCGATATATTAAACACCTCAATCAGACCAATGAGTGATGTTATACGTGTTTTTCAACAAACAGAACTTTATGCTTAGATCTAAGTCCGAAACCCGATGAACCCGACCCGATGAACCCGAAACCCGAAGTCCGAACCCCGAACTTTACTTAGGAAGGGTTTCGGGGCCTGTTTTGTCCACCCGAAACCCAATCGGTTTGGGGGTTTTTCGGCCCGACCCAACCGATGCTCACCCCTAGTTTTTAGTAGAAAACAACTTTGAAAAGTTACAGCTTCCGTCCTGCAAACGTTTTGACGATTTACTTATACTTAGAGAATAAATTAAGATTTGACATCTAAATTAAAAACTAACTACTATCGCTTAGGAATCTAATCGCATAAAATGCACCTTTTTTGGAACAATGACCAATTTTATATGAAATTTACAAAAACAGTGCGCAAAACTCGTTTTAACATGACCAGTTTTGGAAATACACTATTTCGAGCCCTTAAAGTCACAATTAGATCTCGTTGTAAACTAGAAAGTTGTTCTACACACAAAGAGCTTTCCATCGATTTATTATACACCTCAATCAGACCAATGAGTGATTTTATACGGATTTTTCAACAAACAGAACTTTATGCTTAGATCTAAGTCCGAAACCCGATGAACCCGACCCGATGAATCCAAAACCCGATTAGACCCGAAGTCCGAAACCCGAACTTTACTTAGGAAGGGTTTCGGGGCCTTTTTTGTCCACACGAAACCCGATCGGGTTGGGGGTTTTTCGGCCCGACCCGACCGATGCTCACCCCTAGTTTTTAGTAGAAAACAACTTTGAAAAGTTACAGCTTCCGTCCTTCAAACGTTTTGACGATTTACTCATACTTAGATAACAAATTAAGATTTGACATCTAAATTAAAAATATCTCTTAGGAATCTAATCGCATAAAATGCACCTTATTTGGATCAATGACCAATTTTATATGAATTTTACAAAAACTGTGCGCAAAACCCGTTTTAACATGACCAGTTTTAGAAATACACTATTTCGAACCCCTTAGAGTCACAATTAGATCTCGTTGTAAACTAGAGAGTTGTTCTAGACACAAAGCGCTTTCCATCGATATATTATATACCTCAATCAGACCAATGAGTGATTTTATACGGATTTTTCAACAAACAGAACTTTATGCTTAGATCTAAGTCCGAAACCCGATGAACCCGACCCGATGAACCCGAAACCCGATTAGACCCGAAGTCCGAAACCCGAACTTTACTTAGGAAGGGTTTCGGGGCCTGTTTTGTCCACCCGAAACCCGATCGGGTTGGGGGTTTTTCGGCCCAACCCGACCGATGCTCACCCCTAGTTTTTAGTAGAAAACAACTTAGAAAAGTTACAGCTTCCGTCCTGCAAACGTTTTGCCGATTTACTCATACTTAGAGAACAAATTAAGATTTGACATCTAAATTAAAAACATACTACTATCTCTTAGGAATCTAATCGCATAAAATGCACCTTTTTTGGATCACTGACCAATTTTATATGAATTTTACAAAAACAGTGTGCAAAATCCGTTTTAACATGACCAGTTTTGAAAATACACTCTTTCGAGCCCCTTAGAGTCACAATTAGATCTCGTTGTAAACTAGAAAGTTGTTCTAGACACAAAGAGCTTTCCATCAATATATTATACATCTCAATCAGACCAATGAGTGATTTTATACGGATTTTTCAACAAACAGAACTTTATGCTTAGATCTAAGTCCGAAACCCGATGAACCCGAAACCCGATTAGACCCGAAGTCCGAAACTCGAACTTTACTTAGGAAGGGTTTCAGGGCATATTTTGGCCCGACCCGACCGATGCTCACCCCTAGTTTTTAGTAGAAAACAACTTTGAAAAGTTACAGCTTCCGTCCTTCAAACGTTTTGACGATTTACTCATACTTAGAGAACAAATTAAGATTTGACATCTAAATTAAAAACGTCGTACTATCTCTTAGGAATCTAATCGCATAAAATGCACCTTATTTGGATCAATGACCAATTTTATATGAATTTTACAAAAACAGTGCGCAAAATCCATTTTAACATGACCAGTTTTGGAAATACACTATTTCGAGCCCCGTAGAGTAACAATTAGATCTCGTTGTAAACTAGAAGGTTGTTATAGACACAAAAAGCTTTCAATCGATATATTATACACCTCAATCAGACCAATGAGTGACTTTATACGGATTTTTCAACAAACATAACTTTATGCTTAGATCTAAGTCCGAAACCCGATGAACCCGACCCGATGAACCCGAAACCCGATTAGACCCGAAGACCAAAACCCGAACTTTACTTAGGAAGGGTTTCGGGGCCTGTTTTATCCACCCGAAACCCGATCGGGTTGGGGGTTTTTCGGCCCGACCCGGCCGATGCTCACCCCTAGTTTTTAGTAGAAAACAACTTTGAAAAGTTACAGCTTCCGTCCTTCAAACGTTTTGATGATTTACTCATACTTAGAGAACAAATTAAGATTTGACATCTAAATTAAAAACGTACTACTATCTCTTAGGAATCTAATCGCCTAAAATGCATATTTTTTGGATCAATGACCAATTTTATATGAATTTTATAAAAACAGTGCGCAAAACCCGTTTTAACATGACCAGTTTTGGAAATACACTATTTCGAGCCCCTTAGAGTCACAATTAGATCTCGTTGTAAACTAGTAGGTTGTTCTAGACACAAAGAGCTTTCCATCGATATATTATACACCTCAATCATACCAATGAGTGATTTTATACGGATTTTTCAACAAACAGAACTTTATGCTTAGATCTAAGTCCGAAACCCGATGAACACGACCCGATGAATCCGAAATCCGATTAGACCCGAAGTCCGAAACCCGAACTTTACTTAGGAAGGGTTTCGGGGCCTCTTTTGTCCACCCAAAACCCGATCGGGTTGGGGGTTTTTTGGCCCGACACGACCGATGCTCACCCCTAGTTTTTAGTAGAAAACAACTTTGAAAAGTTACAGCTTCCGTCCTTCAAACGTTTTGACGATTTACTCATACTAAGATAACAAATTAAGATTTGACATCTAAATTAAAAACGTACTACTATCTCTTAGGAATCTAATCGCATAAAATGCACCTTATTTGGATCAATGACCAATTTTATATGAATTTTACAAAAACAGTGCGCAAAACCCGTTTTAACATGACCAATGTTAAATCCAGATCCGTGCAACAATTATGAAATCAGTAATATGAACGATAAGAACAATGATTTCAACTGGTCATCCCTGTATTATGCTTTCAATCAGAGTGTTTACAATACAATTCAGAAAAGCAAATGAGACAACTAGCCTAATTTCTAAGGCTAAGCAATCTATTTATATGGCGGGCCCGTGGTTAACAAGCCCACGGCCCATTCACTAATAAGGCTCAAAATAAAGAATTACAGTTTAAACCCTGAACTTTAAATCAACATAAATTGACCCTAACAATCTCCCCCTTTGATTTGAAGTTCAAGTTCGCGCTCTAGCTCTCGCCAGTTGTAGACATATCTTTTGCGAAGCGCGAAGTGAATCTCGAACCATCTGATAGCACGGCGGTAGTCGATGCGATCTTCAACCAATTCCAAGGCATTCCGAGCAGTTATTTCATTCGGATTAGGAACATACGAAACCCTTGGATTTTCAGACTCGTGCTGAATGATCTTTCTAAGAGCATCTCGAACTTTGAGGAGTGTGCCGTCGAAGAATCTTTCTACCTGACTGAACCGCATAAATCTTTTCTCTTTCTGTTCATTAATGAAGACGATCCCAAATTCTGGTTCTAGAAGCATAGCGTTCTCGGGATACATATTCAACTCAGGAGCTTGTAGATTCGGCTTTATCAGATTTACCTTCTTTGCCCTGTTCTCGACAGCCATTTGAAAATCCGTTAGATATGACATCATAATGGTACGGACCAGGTATCGACGAACAGCTTCGAGCGCCTTTGTAACTTCAAGCGGTCGGATGGTTCTTGTACGAAGGTCTTTCAGAATAACCAGGAAGTCGAACGGTCGGAGGTGCTGGAAGTCGGCTTCAGTGAATTTCCATTCATTCCCATCTTCACGTCGGACAGTGAAAACTGGGTAGACGATTTTCATGATACGTCTTGAATGGATGTTAAGTACCTCAGTGATCTGATGCTTGGTTCTGACTTGGCTGACTGGAAGACACCGCTGCATTGTGCTGATATAGCGCCGTTGGTATTCGGAGTTGAGGTTGTAAATACCAAGGCAAAAAGTCGGCTCGATCGGGCGAAGCTTGTGGACGAACAACTTCTTCAAAGATTCCTCTTGTTGGTCCCGAAGGGCTATACAAGTTTGTAGAAGGGGGGGGGGGGGGTTGAATACAAACACACAGATTTTACTTTTCTAAATTGTTTATTGATAAATCATTAACAATTTACAGCTTGTTGCGGAACAAGATTAAGGATAAACCTAAATCTAAACAAGTTGGAACACTAAGTTTCTTGCACTAAGAAAGAGAAGGAAATTACTAATAATAACCTATCTCAAGATAAGAAAGATGACTTGTCCAGAGTTAGCAAGTGACTCGTCCAGAGTTTACGAGTGCTTCAAAAATGAAGCTGGAGTCCTTCTTATATACTGCATGCATTTAATGCATTGCAGTTTACACTTTACACGTGGCAGCAGCTGATTGGTTGCATGTCATTGACCTTTGTAGACAACCTTAGTAGCCGCATGTTTGAACAGTGTAGTATCAGAGTGGATGTACGATTTCAGACAATAAGGAGGTTCTTTTCTGACATGTCGTACGGAGTCGTGCAAGGGTGGTTAAGACAAAAGTACTTTGTACGGAGGACTTCATGATCAGCTTTTCGTTGATTCAGCGCTTCATCATTGTTTATCAGCGAATGATAAAGTTCATGTAAGTCCAGGATACACTCTTACAATCAAATATGAACAATTAAGATCGTATTCACAGCAACTGGTCATATGATTTATTAACAATCTGTGAATTACAAGATATTACAATGAATTTTTCTCTAAATGGATTCACCAAAGATTATATCAAAGATTAGTTAGCAAACTGTTGCTAACACTATATATACTGTAGAGAAAAGCTAAAGCCACAGTACATATGAGAAACAGACTAATAGAACAATTACACGTGTCCTAATTAGTAACTGAATATAACAGAGAATATCCCAAGATATGAATTCTGAACATACTTCTGAATAAGCGCTTCAGAACATTTGTCTTCATAGTCAGAAGTTCTGAGTCTCCTACTCAGAACTCTGAACCTTCTAGTCAGAATCCAACACTTAGAATCTTTTTGAGACTTCTCACTCAGAACTTCTGAGTCTTCTACTCAGAACTTCTGAGTCTTCTGAGTCTTCTTACTCAGAACTCAACACTTGTGTTTTTGACAAAACTCTAGACCTAACAATCTCCACTTTTTTTTTTCACAGCAACTGGTCATATGATTTATTAACAATCTGTGAATTACAAGATATTACAATGAATTTTTTTCTAAATGGATTCACCAAAGATTATATCAAAGATTAGTTAGCAAACTGTTGCTAACACTATATATACTGTAGAGAAAAGCTAAAGCTACAGTACATATGAGAAACAGACTAATAGAACAATTACACGTGTCCTAATTAGTAACTGAATATAACAGAGAATATCCCAAGATATGAATTCTGAACATACTTCTGAATAAGCGCATCAGAACATTTGTCTTCAGTCAGAAGTTCTGAGTCTCCTACTCAGAACTCTGAACCTTCTAGTCAGAATCCAACACTTAGAATCTTTTTGAGATTTCTCACTCAGAACTTCTGAGTCTTCTACTCCGAACTTCTGAGTCTTCTTTAGTCTTCTTACTCAGAACTCAACACTTGTGTTTTTGACAAAACTCTAGACCTAACAATCTCCCCCTTTTTGTCAAACACACTTGTACTATTCATCATCAAATTCTTAGAGCATGAACAATCTTCAGAAGGAGCTCTTCTGAATGCTTTGACAACTTTTACTCAGAATTCTGAATAATCTGAGTTAACAACTTCTGGTCAGTCTTTAATCAGCAGCAGCAACTATTTCCAAATTGATTTTTGTTATATATTTGCTTTTTATTTGCTCCCCCTTGAAATGACAATTCTCATCTTCATTTCAGCTTTCATAAGATTTCTTTATAAGAAACAACCGATCAGTTTTCTTTTCCTCTTCTCCTTCTTAAAATAACATTTCTCTCTTTTGTTATTTCTGTACAAAAACCATATCAATTTTCAAAATCTTTAGCTTTTCTCCCCCTAAAGTTTTGGAAAGCAAAATCATCTTCAAAATCTTTAGCTTTTCTCCCCCTTGATTTTCAAAACTTTAGCGATGCTTTTTCTTCGAATGAAGTCTATGCTTTTTCTCCTCCTTAATGAATAACCTTGCTCCCCCTCAAAATAAGAATTATGGAGCAATTTGTTTTCTCCCCCTGAAAGTATGCATATATTTCATTAAAATTATTCATTTCAAATATAGTGCTTTAATGAAAACATTTATACAAGAAAAATAAGATTCACTGAACTACACTTGATAACTACTAACATTTGATCATTTGAAAATTTTACAAAAGAAATCCAACTTAATGAAATTTATCAGATTTTTCAATCAAATGAAATCAAATGCATGTGTTTGGATTCAAATACAAGTCATCATTGCATATCAAGTTAAAAATGTTCAGTTTCAATCTCTTTATTAAATCTATTTGGTGTGCTTAGCATGCGAAATATGATTAGCTTCAAGCATATGCAATTCTAAAAACATATACGAATACTTTGCTCTACTCACACTATTTGTCCAAAATCAGGATTTTCACAAATTTAAAAGTTTATTGCGACTTTGTATTTTCCCAAAGTTTCAAGAGATGTGTGCTCATTGGCATCTTTTAATTTTGTGCTCATTGACATCTTTTAATTTTGTGCACATTGGCATCTTTTAATCAAAAAGTTTAGTAAGAATAAGATACATCGTTAAACATGACTTTCTATCTGGTTCTATTGCAGGATTTGGGTCAGCATATCCCAGACCAGTTGGTCTTAGGTGCTAGGTGACAAGCACCCCATGGAACTTAATTTCCCAAACCAGAAAGGCCACATCGATATATCTTAAACCCATTTGTACCAGTAGAACATGGCTTTCTATCTGGTTCTATTGCAGGATTTGGGTCAGCCGATCCCAGACCAGTTGATCTTAGGGACTAGGTGTCGAGCACCCCTTAGGACTTACTCTCCCAAACCAGAAAGGCCACATGTACAAACTTTCAAACTAAATGATTTTATATATATTTATATTTCATCTCAATCACTTGGTTCTAAAACGTAGTACTTCCCCCATATTTTCGTTTCCATCCATCATTCTGACATTTAGGCTTTTTGAGCATTATATTTTATATAAGTATAGATTTCATAACATTGAGCATTCGGCATAATTTCATTCATGTTTTGCTTACCTTTTGATTTAATTCAGAAGTGAAAGTTGAAACAAATATAGCTCAGATAATACAACATACTTGTAAAATCACTCTTTGACACACATTTTATTCATTGAATGAAAATTAAAAAAAAATCATATCATTGAATTAAAGTTGATAAGTTTCAAGCATTCAAAGCAATAGAAATAAACATAATGCAATGTTACCTTTCACCACTTGTTCCTTGAAACATAAAAATATGACAGTTAAGGATATCACCTGAGAAATATGAGTTCTAAACTGATTTGTTTAGAAGTCTTAGTCTCTGAAGTACGGGTCCTAAACAGAATTATTCAGAAGCCATAGTCATTTAAGTACGGGTTTTGAACTGATATGTTCAAAAACCTAAAACGTTGAATCACGGGTTTTGAACTTTATCTTGAAACAATCAGATCAAAATTTGAGTCAATACTTCCTCTGAAATCAAGATAATCCTGCAAAATCAAGAGATTTTGGTAATCATCTACGATGATTCCTCATTAGATATAAAAAATCCAAATTCTGAGTAGTTGAGTCAGAATTCTGATTAGAAGAGTCAGAAATCTGAGTTACTTGCTCAAAATTCTAAGTATCAGAGTCAGAATTCTGATTAGTTGAGTCAGAATTCTGAGTAGTAGAGTCAGAAGTCTGAGTAACTTGTTCAAAATTCTAAGTATCAGAGTCAGAATTCTGATTAGTTGAGTCAGAATTCTGAGTAGTAGAGTCAGAACTTCTGAGTAAGAGAGTCAGAATTCTGATAAAACTATCCAGAGAAAATTCCTTAGAAAAATGTTTGGATTTTGTGATTTTTGAACATTCTGAACTTCAAACCACCATAACTTGCTCAAAAATCAGAATTTTTCAACCAAAATTTGCAGGGTTGCTCAAAATGTGATTCTGAACACATTCTCTGGTAATGTTTTCTACTAAAAACACTCACATCTATGAGTTCGATAACCTCATAGCAAACAGAACTTTTTCAAAAAAATCTTCAAAATCAACAAATTGATCTATATGAATCAGAAATCCATAATCAAGATGAGACCAATTTTAAGTCCATAATCACATTCAGACCGAGTTTTGGACTGAATTATCCAAAAGTCAAAATTCTCAATTAAGCACAACATCTGTTTTCAGTCATGTGTCAATATATGATCATTCAGCTTTACACATGAATAACCTGTAAAACAGATTAAGTTGACTTTGGTACCCATATGAACTTGGGTCCAGGTTTGTTAGGTGCAGTAGCATATGCAGATATTCTATAAGAACCATACCAGTGCTGAATAAAATTCTTGTTCACAAAATCATTAGTCCCACAATATGAACAACAAAGTTTCTTTTGTGCAACTCTGACTAATTGATTTACAGAATAAATCACATCAGGTTTAACAAAAGATTTTCTTTGAAATGTATTGTTCTTCTTGACATTTGAATTAGGAACTTTTGATTTTGGCACTTCTTTCTTGGAAGTTGTTCCTTTAACTCTCCATTCCATTTTTATCTTTTTAAAAAAACAATTATAAGATTTATCAATAGCAGAATCATAAAACAGATTAGAAGAACGAATCTGATCTTTTGAACTATGATTTGATTTGTCAACAACTTTCGTTTCAAATTCCCTAAACTTTTTAACATACAAATCAAACCTTGACTGCAAATCAGATTTGGACTTCCTCTCTATCATGATTTTAGTTGATAAATCAGATAATTTCTTAATAAGCCTCCTTATCTCCAAATGAAAAACTTTCTTTTCCTTCTCAAACTCATCTTTTAAGCATTTTTCTTTAAAGCCATTTACCTTCTTCTTTTCAGTCTCTTTCCTTCCATCTTCTAACTCTTTCTCCAACTCATTGATTTTTACAGAAAACTCATTTAACATTCCTGTTTTCTTTTTCTCAAAACCAATCTTTTCTTTTTGAAAAACATTTTTCTTGCATTCAAACTCTTTTCTTTCTTTTGCAAGAATTTTCTCCAAATCAGAAATTTTCAAAGATAATTCAACAGACTTTGTTTCAAAACCTTTCCTCTCAGTTTGAAAGTCTCTTCTCTCTTTCTCAAATTTCACTCTTTCAAGTATAAGAACTTGTTCAAAATCATAGATCTGTTTCAAGAGTTGACAATTTTTCATTTCACATGATTTGATTCTATTTTCAGACTCTGTCAACATCTTTCTTCTAAAATTGCCTTTCTCTTTCAAATCAACATTATCTTTTTCTAACAACTTTATGTTTTCTTGAACCTTTTCAAAATCCTTTAGAAAATCAAATTTCTCTTTTTGCAAAATCTTTATAACTTTTTCATATTCGTCTTGTTTTGCTTGAAGATTAGCAATCTTGCTTTCAAAATGAACAATCTCAGTTTTTGGTTCAGAAATTGTTTCTTTTGCTTTTACAGGACTTAATTTTTGTAAATTGTCTGAACTGGTTATAGAAATTGCAGGTCTCACAAAAACTTCAATAATCTCAGGCATGATGAAATGACAAATTCGAATATCAACTATGAATTATGATAAAAAATGAGAATCAACACAAATCTAGAACATGCAAGAATTAATCAAATCTGTCACATGCATTTCATCAAACAGTTAGAGTACATGAATTAATGAAATCTTCTTTTCAACAAAAAATTTGAATACTAATCAACATGCAGCAGATATAATCACTTTGATCCAGAAACCAATCAAGAATTTCGAAAACATACCTGTGATCTCTGTTTAATTTCGAGAATTAATCAGCATAGAGAGAAAATCTTTGGATGACTTGATTGTAAGATATCGATTCAACAGAAAGACAAATTCAAATTTCTTGAATCAATGATAGAAACGAATTCAAGAATTGTTAGGAATTCAAGAATTGTTAGCAGCAGCGGAATCAATTGTCGAATTGATCAAGAAACTTCAAGAACGCGATCAAACACACTCTTGGACGAATTTGTTTGTTGATTGGCTCTGATACCAATTGAAAGTCCAGGATACACTCTTACAATCAAATATGAACAATTAAGATCGTATTCACAGCAACTGGTCATATGATTTATTAACAATCTGTGAATTACAAGATATTACAATGAATTTTTCTCTAAATGGATTCACCAAAGATTATATCAAAGATTAGTTAGCAAACTGTTGCTAACACTATATATACTGTAGAGAAAAGCTAAAGCTACAGTACATATGAGAAACAGACTAATAGAACAATTACACGTGTCCTAATTAGTAACTGAATATAACAGAGAATATCCCAAGATATGAATTCTGAACATACTTCTGAATAAGCGCATCAGAACATTTGTCTTCAGTCAGAAGTTCTGAGTCTCCTACTCAGAACTCTGAACCTTCTAGTCAGAATCCAACACTTAGAATCTTTTTGAGATTTCTCACTCAGAACTTCTGAGTCTTCTACTCAGAACTTCTGAGTCTTCTTTAGTCTTCTTACTCAGAACTCAACACTTGTGTTTTTGACAAAACTCTAGACCTAACAGTTCAGCGATAGCTGAAGTCCTGTACTTAATACTTCACGTTGAGTGGACAAATCTGAGTCTTCGCTGATCCGCATCAGTTCATTAGGAGACTTGTCGCTGATTCTTGAGCTTGATCTTCGACTTCAGCGTAGAACCTATGTTGACGTGAAACTTGTCTTCAGAGATCATAAGTAAACAACTAACTTATCAGCGATCACCATAAGTACTGAACAGACTCAGAGCATTATGATGAACAGTGTTCGCTGAATGTTTAATCTAAAGGGCGAGAGTTCCTATCAGCGGTACTGTAAGATCTTAGTACTTATCAGCGATAGTGAAACTCTGATACATATTGTTTACTTACAATTTTCACTAAGTATTTAAGAGAGGGTCATTATTAAATCACTGAGGGTTTGGATCAATAATCTCCCCCTATTTGATTATGACATAGCAACAGAGAAAATTGCTATTTAATGAAAACATAAGGATCAAAAGAACTCATAAAATATTTGTCCCTTTTACTGTTTTCTGGGATCTTTTCTGTACTGATGGAGTAAAGTACTTTCGCTGAAATCTTTCTTTAAACTTCAAATCAGATTACAAAAGGAAGTGGAAAGATTACAAGTACAAGCGAAATAAATTACAAGTACAAAAGAATAACTGATACAATAGAAGAATGAAGGCGATCCTATCAGTTTATAAAGGTTCTTCCTTAATGAGAAGTTCATCAAGGGTCTATGATGTGGGGATCATCCAGTCAGAGACATTTACTCCTTGATTCCTTTTGTTCAGCGCTTCTTCAAAAATCAAAGGTTTAAGATGTCGTGCCTGAATGTCATTTTTGAAGTCACACCAGTAGATGAGATCTTTCAGCTGTTCAATGGGAGTGATGGGAAGCTCAGAGATACGTTGAAAACATTTTCGTCCATCATGGTCAAGAAAGAATATCCCGTAGGGTTTGCTTATGACTTTCCCAGGGATGAAAGTCTCATCAGGAGGAAGAGATGTGTCAAGTGCAGAAAGGTCAGGTTCTGGACCAAGGACTTCCTCAAGAGAAAAACCAATACCTGTTTCGTTTCGTATACGAGGACCATCTTCTGAAGATTTAGACTTTTTCTTTGCAGATGCTCTTCTTTTCTGACTTTCGAGAGGAGGGGGAGGAGGAATATCCACACAAGAAGAGACTAAGTCGATCTGTTTGTTTATCAACTTTTCAACATGATCCTTGTACTTAGACTGAGACTTCTGGATGGCTAATCTGATCTCCAACCATTCAGAGAGACCGTACTGCGTGATAGCTTCAACATAGAGTTTTTCGTACTGTCCATTCTCTCTGAATATCTCGATTTCAGCGATTGAAACTTTGAGGGTTGATCTTCCAGCGATGAGGACCTTGATGATTCTAGAAGGTCGATGTCTGAAGTGTACCTTTTCTTTGCACCAGGTTAAGGTAGATTGAGACACAGTTCTCTTTTCTTCAACGATCTTCCTGGCATCTTCCCATAGCTGACGTTGAACTTCGATTGGAGTTCTTTTTATCTTGAGGTCTTTCACCGATTTTTGAGTAAGCTGGATGGCGAGTTCTCTGTCTTTTTCTTCAACTTCTCTTCTTTCAGCGATTAGACGTTCAGCTCTGAGGTGATCCTTGTATTTCTTTTGTGAAATTCTGAACTTTGGAGGAACAAAAGGAAGTTGATCACGCTTCAGAATGATTCGCTGATCTTCGAACTTCTTTATCATTGCATCTCTCTTTTTCTGATCCTCTTCACTTAGCTTTTGAGGAGCCAAGGAAGGTCTGTTTTTGTGAGAGAGCATCTGTTCTTCAGGTTCATCAGTCTCAGAGATCAAATCTAAGACCGAGATTATTTCTTCAGCGTTGGGAGCTGGGATTATTGTTGGTGAAGTCGCAGCTGTAGGAACTTCAGCGATATCCTCAAACAGGGGAGAGGACTAGCTGAAACACAACGATCTTATGAATAAGAACTTGGGTAGAACAGAGATAGAAAAAGAATGTGGTTGTGTATAGAGGTTTGTGGAGAGGAGAGCTGATAATGTGTATAGATAGAGGAGGGATGTAGTGAGGAAGTAAGATTTAGTGTACCTGACAAACTGGCTTTGGAAGCAAGATCGTCAGATTTTCATCATCTTCAGCGACACTTTTTCCTTTGCCCTTGTCAGCTTCAGATGCTGATGGCTTTGTCTTGGTCTGCTCCCCTAAAGGTTCATTTATCAAGATCCCTTTAAGAGCTGTAGTCCTCTGAGCAGACTTGACGATAAAGGAGTCATCATCATCATCATCGTCATCATCACCCTTATCACTGGATGATGGTTCATCTTCAGATAAGTCGACGGCTTCATCGTCTTCAGCTTCAGATTCAGATTCTTCAGCCTCTTCTTCGAGTTGCTCCCCCTCAGATACAGAGGTGAGCTTCTCGGTTCCGTCAAGGTTTTCATCTCCCTGAGGTCCAGCGGTTGTTTCTTTAATTGTCTTCTCACCCTCATCAGTAAGGGTAAGGTCTTCAATCTTCTCCCCCTTGATAGATTCATCATGGGGAAGGTCTTCAACGCTCTTCTCCCCCCTTCCTCATGATGAGTGGGGGAGGAATATGATGATTCAGTCGTTGGTTTTGGTTCCCTGTCTTCTTAGCCAGGGACCCCCATGTAATTTTCAATCTCTGCTACTCTGTCTTCTAGGCCAGTAATAGCAGGAGTGATCTTCAAGAGTTCAGCACGATCCGCCGTAGTAAAATGCGAAGGTGCAGGAGCAGGGGCGATCATGTTGTTCAGGATCTGCTGCATCATTGTCTTCATTGAAGTGACGTCAGTCTTCATTGAATTGACGTCAGTCTTCACAGAATGCATGTCACTCTTTACTGAACTGACTTCAGTCTTTACAGCAGACATATCTCCTTCGAGTTTTCCAACCGATGTCTTCAGAATTGTGACCTCGTTGGACATGGTGTGAACTGATGTTCAGGATAGAGAGGTAGTCTGTGTAGATGTCAGCGAGAACTTTGGCAAAGTTGCCAAGAGTTTTATCAACCTTCTCCAAGTCAGCTTTGGAGGCATTCTTTTCAACCACTGTTGTCAGCTTTGTGAGATTCTCTCCAGCGTTTGTTACAGCTAAAGAGTTGTCTGAAAGAGTAGTGGTGAGACCTGTCAGCTTCATCTCTATTGTCTTCAGAGAGGCGTTGATGTCTCCCAAATTAGGACCTGTAACATATAAGTACTTGTGAACAGAGGAAAGCTCAGAAGTATGGGGTTCAGTTACAGTGTATATGGGTTGGTGTATACCTGCAAGAGGATTGGTGAATTCATCAAAATCTCGGTGTCCGGAGAAGAGTTCCATGTCGTCAGCTAGAGTGCGTGTACGCATGGTCATCTCTGCAGGTCCTACATCCATCATCCCTTGAAGAGTATCAGCTTTAACTTCTGGTGGAATGACAGGTGCTCTAGTGACAACTGGAGTAGAGTCCAATTGAGTAGAGGGAGAAGCGAAGGTTGAGAATGTTGGTTGGGTGTGGTGTTCAGCGTTGGATCCGCTGAGAATTACTTCTTCAGTCTGTGGAGAGACTGAAGGAGGTTGGGTAGATTCCAAGTTTATAACCTCAGCATTTAGAGACGCTGAAGCTGGGATGGAATGGGTGGCTTGTTCAGCTGTGGCAGAGCGTACCACTGAACTTTCCTTCAGCTCTTCAAGATGAGCTGAGGAGTCTTCAGCAAGAGATTGCTGGGGTTGCTCCTTGGTTTTCTTAGTTCTTTTGGAACTAAGGTGGGTAGAAGAGTGTTTCCTTTTTCTTGAAGGAGAGGAGGTTGCAGCTGGGGTATCAGCGGTGGGTTTGTCCGCTGAAGGAGCTGCAGAAGTCGAAGAAGTAGGGTTAAGAAGAGTTAAAAGTGTAGAAAGACGTACCTCGTTTTCCACTGGTTTGAAGTCGAGTACCTTAGGGCCAACCTGAGAGAGTTTCAGGTCACCCTCTTTTGGGTAGTTGTCCTTCAGGCATGTTTGGAAGACGACGCTGATGAATCTTGGATATGGAACCCATGGAGATCGGTCAACGGCGGAGTCTACTCTGAGTACCAGATCATCGTAGATTATCGATGCCCAGTCTATATGTAGACCTTTCAGCAATGCATATCCCATTGCTTGCTGAGGTTGAGCGGCTTGATCAGAGGAGCCGGTCTTTGCAGTCATGAAGCTTATCAAATGTGCGAAGATGAAGTTCATCTCGCTGGGCATTTTAGATTTCTTGATGAGGGTCAGTTTCTTCTCAGGCTTCTTGTCCCTCCCAGTTTCCCAAACATAGCCCATTGCATCGAAGAATGCATTGATGGCTTCCTTATCAGAATGTTTCTTGTGGTCAGGGAGAGGAACAAAAGGTTTTTCTTTTATGGCGCTGGGAAGGCTCAGGCCTTTGCGGATAATGGCAGGGGTGATTTTTATTGTGCCATATTCAGTATCACAGAGGATGCAGTCAATTATTTTTTAGTAGTCTTTGGTTGATGGTAGCTGAGAGTGTCTGGCAGAATACCAGAACTGAGATAGCAGTAGCTGATGTGCAGAAGGTGTTATGGTCAGGGCTGTAGAGAGGCAACAGTTTTTCAGGAAGTTCACAGCATCATTCAGATGTGTGACTTGCTTTCGAGGAGGAAACTCGAGAAGCGCATAAAGGTTGTTGGATTTTGTCCAGTCCAGTTCTTCAAGAGTGAACTTGACCTGAGGAGCCTTGGTAATTTCCAATTCCTCAGCAGCAGCAGTATTCTCAGCAGTGGAAATTTCAGTAGATGCCATTTCTGTATTATCAGTTCAACCAAAGATATAACAAATAAGAATAATCTTAATGTGGAAAGATTTTCCAATAAGATGGTTCGAATTTTGTCCATTTCATTCAGACAAAAATGTCTTAATGAAGATTAGGGTTTTTCTTGTTTTTAGAAAAAGAAAAGCAAACCCATTAAAAATCTTGTTTTCTAGTTTCCTTTGAGGATTAGGATTCTGGAAAAACGTATGAAGAACAACTTTAAGATTTTGCGTTTAAACTTGAAGAACAACCATGAAAGGTTGTGTTCCTAAAACCATGAAAGAAATGATTTCATTTTTGAAAAAGTTCTTTTGTTTGATCTTGTAAAAACAAAGAATAAGATCATAAACAAGTAATGTAGGTAAATAACAAGATTATAAACCTGGTTCGTTGAAGAAGAAGATGAACAGTTTCCGGAAATATGATAGCTCGAAATGCAACAATAAATCTTTCTTGCTTGGAGGAGAAGTTTTTCGCGTAAAGGAAAAATATAAACCCAGAATTTGTTTATATAGTGAGATTAGAGAGAGAAAATATTGAGCGGGAAAAGATTTTCATCATGACACGGACACGTGTTTGCATTTGATTGGAAGGTAAACGAAACGTGCAAACGTGTGTCAGAAAAAGAACGTGCCGATGTTTATCCGTTGCAATGACGTCACAACTGTCCTTTCATATTTTAGGATGTCTCTGAGGTTTTGAAAAACTCAGGGACACATTTGAAAACATGAAGCACTGAATAGAAATATCAGTGTTGGTTTTAGAAATTTCAAAGTATCGCTGATTAAGAAAGAGATATTCAGCGATGCAATTTGTTTTGAAATCTTGCATTTACATGTGATTGTCAGAGAGAAAAACACACCTTGATATCAGCGAATCAAGTTTATTCAGAGAGAAGATGATAGAATAGGTTATATAAGTTGATTTTATCCTATCGCTGATCAAATGTGAACCGCTGAAGATTTTACCCTTCAAAGTTCAGCATTCCAAGCTCGCTGATGAGAAAGTTGAATCTTGTCTCATCAAGAGGTTTGGTGAACAGATCAGCTAACTGATAATCAGTTGGGATAAAGTGAAGTTCTATATCACCATTCATCACATGATCTCTGATAAAATGATACCTGATTTCGATGTGTTTTGTCTTTGAGTGTAGCGCTGGATTGTTGGCTATAGCGATGGCACTTGTGCTGTCGCAATAGATTGGAATTTTTGAGAGCTGAAGATCATAGTCTAGTAGTTGATTTCTCATCCACAAGACCTGAGAACAACAGCTTCCAGCGGCTACATACTCAGCTTCAGCTGTGGAGGTGGACACTGAGTTTTGTTTTTTACTTGTCCAACTCACCAGCTTTCCACCCAGGAGCTGACAGCCTCCTGTGGTGCTTTTCCTATCCAATTTGCAACCTGCAAAATCACTATCTGAATAGGCGATTAGATCAAACCCTGAGTCTTTGGGATACCAAAGACCTAGATTTGCAGTACCCTTAAGGTATCGAAAAATTCGCTTTACAACGGTCATATGAGATTCCTTAGGTTCAGCTTGATATCGTGCACACAAACAGGTTGCGTACATAATATCGGGTTGGCTAGCTGTAAGATACAAGAGAGAGCCGATCATCCCACGGTACAGCGTGACATTAACAAGAATACCATTAGTATCCTTATCTAGTGTCAGCGGTGGTTCCATAGGGGTTTTCATAGCTGAACTCTGAGTTAAATCGAATTTCTTCAGCATATATTTAACATACTTTCCCTGATTAATTAAAGTTCCTTTTTCATTTTGCTTTATCTGAAGACCAAGGAAATATGTTAGTTCACCCATCATGCTCATTTTATACTCATCTTTCATTCTATCAGCGAAACGAGTACAAAGATCAGGGTTAGTGGAGCCAAATATAATGTCATCAACATATATCTGAACAAGAATGATATGACCTTTCACTATTCTGAAAAATAGAGTTTTGTCAATTTTACCTCGCTCAAATTTTTCAATATGGAGATAAGTAGAGAGAGTGTCATACCATGCACGTGGAGCTTGCTTTAAGCCATAAAGTGCCTTATCCAGTTTATAAACATAACCTGGACGCTTAGGATCTGAGAATCCTAGAGGTTGTTCCACATAGACTTCTTCATTCAGCTTTCCATTTAGAAACGCTGACTTAACATCCATCTGATATACTTTGAAGTCTTTGTGTACAGCGTATGCTAAGAATAGACGAATAGATTCTAGTCTTGCTACTGGAGCAAATGTTTCGTCGTAATCTATGCCTTCCTCTTGTCTGTATCCCTGAGCAACAAGACGAGCTTTATTGCGGGTTACAGTTCCATGTTCGTCCAACTTGTTTCGATAGACCCATTTAGTGCCTATCACTGTTTTGTCAGTTGGTTTTCGAACAAGTTTCCAAACTTTGTTTCTTTCGAATTCAGTCAGCTCTTCTTGCATGGCGCTGGCCCAGTTTGGATCTTTGAGGGCATCATCTACTTTCTTTGGTTCAGTCAGAAAAATAAAGTTAACAAATAAACAAATATTACCTGCACTTCGTCGAGTCTGAACACCAGCATTTGGATCACCAAGTATTTGATCGATTGGGTGATTTACAGTCCATCGTTGAGCCGGAGCGTGAGACGCTAACTCAAACTGAACTGGAGGAGCTGAAGATGAGGCTTCAGCAGCTTCTGGAGTATCAGCCAAGAGAGGAATAGGTGCAGATGTCATTATATTCACTGATTGCTGAGAAAAAGATGGAATGTCTGAGACATTTGGTTCAGAAGCAGGTATAGTGTTTAAAGGAACAACTGAGACCCATGATGTTTCAGCTTCACTATTCTGCATATTTGGGATGATAGTAGGACTATCATCTTCAACTATATGAGTATGAGGAGTGGGAATATCTTCTGAATCACCAAGATGAGAGAACATCCATTGATTCAGTTCTTCAGTATCAGCGGACGGTTTAGAGTTCGCTGAACGGGATTCGTCAAACGTGACGTGAATAGTTTCTTCTACAGTTTGTCTTCTTCGATTGAAGACTCTGAAGGCTTTGGAGATTGAAGAATATCCAAGAAAGATTCCATCATCTGCCTTAGGATCAAACTTTCCAAGGGCATCTCTGTTGTTCAGTATGAAACACTGACATCCAAAGATGTGAAGAAAGCTGATTGAAGGCTTTCTCCCATGAAAAAGTTCATAGGCTGTTTTATTGAATCTTTTGACTATCAGCGACCTGTTTTGCGTAAAACAAGCAGTGTTGACAGATTCTGCCCAAAACTGAGTAGGCAGGTAAGAATCGCTGAGCATTGAACGTGCAGCTTCAATAATTGTTCTATTTCTTCTTTCGGCGACTCCATTTTGTTGCGGTGTTCTCACTGATGAAAAGTTTTGAGAAATACCCTTACTCTCAATAAAGGAATCAAGAGAACAGTTTTTGAATTCAGTCCCATGATCACTCCTTATTGAGCGAACGGTCAAGTTGTTCAGGGTTTCCATCTTCCGAACAAAGGTGATGAGTTCTTCAGGGGTGTCACTCTTGGAACGGAGAAACATTACCCATGTATAGCGAGAGAATTCATCAACTATGACCAGTGTATATTTCTTTCCAGCGATGGATTGTTTGTTAACAGGGCCAAACAAATCCATATGGAGAAGTTGTAGAGGAGATGATACTGAGGAGACTTGCTTTGACTTGAAGCTTGCTTTGGTCTGCTTCCCTTTCTCACACGCTGAACATAAGGACTCTTTGGCGTATGAGTGTTGTGGTAGACCAGTGACTAACTCTTTTGAGGAAAGAGTATTCAGTGTTTTGAAATTCAGATGAGAGAGCCTCTTATGCCATAGCCAGTTGACATCAGATGAGGCTTTTAAGAAGAAACATGAGTTCTCAGTGGTTGTTGAGTCCATGTTTATTACATAAACATTTTCCAAACGATAACCGCTGAGAGCTATCTTCTCCTTTTTGTCAGTGACAAAGCAGGATTCCTTAGTAAAGATTACTTTGTTATCCTTGTCGCAAAGCTGACTGATGCTTAAAAGATTATGCTTCAGCCCTTCAACATATGCGACTCTTCTGAAGGTTGTTGTACCATTAGAGAGTACACCAAACCCTTGGGTATGTCCTTTTCCATTTCCACCAAAAGTCACAGAGGGACCCTTCTCTTCCTTGTATTCAGCGAGCAGGCTTTTCTTTCCAGTCATGTGTCTAGAGCATCCGCTATCGAGATACCAGATACCCTTATTAACCTGCATTACAAAGGAAGATTAGTTTTTCTTGGGTACCCACTTAACCATGTGTACACGTTTGTCAGTGGAAGTAGTTGGGATGGAAGGTTCAACAGTCTTTGTAGCATTTGAAGATTCAGCTTTGTCAGTCTTCACTTTGGTTAATTTCTTAACCTCAGTGGTCTTCTTTGCCTTGGGGGCAATAATCTTCACCTTAGCTATCTTTTCAGCTTCGGTGGCTGTGGGGCACTTACTAGCAATATGATCAGTAAGTCCACAGTGATAACATTTCCTATAACTAAAAGTAGTTCTAGGACCATTTGAATGCTGAGCTTTAGATTTTGAATTAGAAGTACCAGCACCAAGTAAGCTATTGGCTTTTGAAATGGGAGGAACATTCAGTTCTTCGGATTTCTTACCAGAGACATCCACTCTGATTCTAGGAGTAGATCGCTGAATAGATCCAAGCTGAGTAGATCCAGAGATCTGATTCCTTGATCCAGAGGGATGAATCACTAAAGCTTTAGAAACATTCAGCTTAGGTACTAAGGTACCCTTCTGAGGATTTTGGTTAAAAGCAATTCCTTTACCTTTATCTTTAAGGACAGAGGTAGGTTTTGGATAAACCATTATCTCTTTACCTTTTGAAGAGGTAGAAATTTCCTCAGGGATAGGCGGTCTAGAAGAGGAACACTGAGAGGATGAAGTATCAGCGACTGAGGATACGAAAGTTCCAAATAAGAGCATGGAACGATCAGTGGTTGGTTCTAGAAGATCAACTTTGTAACCAAGACCACGTTTATCACTTAGGGGAATCTGAGACTTGATTATCTCAATGATCTTTGTTGAAGAATTACACCATCCTTCAACAGTAGCTTTTTCAGCTCTTAATGCAGCGATAGCTTCTGCTCGTTCGATTTTGACTAGTTGATTTAAGTGCACTTGATCTTTAAAATCTTCTTCAATTTTAGAAAGCTTTTCTATTTGAAGGTGACAGTTTTTAAGCTGTTCAGTGAGATCAAGGTTTTGATTTTCAACTACAGTTTTGCCATTCATGGCTTCATATAAACTTCTAGTCAAGAGATCGATCTTTCGAAGACTATCAGCTTCATCAATATTTGCAATATTTGTAAAGAAGGAAGGTGATACCTGAGTTGCAGAGGTTGAAGTAGAGGGAATGTCTGAACTTTCTTCCTCATCTTCAATCTTGGCCATGAGACAGAGATTGGCTTCATCATCTTCAGAGTCAGATGATGATTCTTCTTCATCAGAGGCAGCCCAATCATAGTTAGCCATCAGGCCTTTGCCTTTCTTCTTAAAGCTTTTCAGCTTCGCATACTTTTCTTTCAGCTTGGCGTATTTGTCATCTCTATTCCTGGGAATAAAGTTTTTCTTTGGAAAAGCTGAGGGTCTAGAGACTTTCTTTGACCTGCACTCGTTAGCGAAATGTCCTATCTTTTCACAATTAAAACAAGTAGCAGTAGCCTTATCAACAGGAGCTGATGATATTGGCTTGTCAGTGATAGAAAGAGGTTTATTCTTTCTGAACATTTTCTTTTTGGCGAATCTCCTGAACTTTTTAGTGAGGAGAGCCAAAGATTCATCATCATCTGAAGAGTCAGAATCTGATGACCTTTCAGAGTTACTCTCCAACTCAGTGATAGTGACCGAGGGTCACTGAGTGGAAGGTTCCTCTGAGATTAAAGCAACAGGGGTGCTTTTGGATCATTTTACAAGATTCTTCTTAAGATGACTCGATTGCTCATGATTCAGCATCGTGCCATATAAGGTAGAAAGGGTCATTGATTTTAGATCCTTTGACAACTTGAGACATATAGAATAACTGTCCCAGCTTTCAGGTAAACATTCTAAAAACTTTGTCAGCACTTCAAAGTTAGAATATTCCTTACCAACAGTTTTCAGATCTATTATTAAACAGTTAAAACGTTGGTGAACTTCAGAGAGAGTTTCATTCTTACCACAAATGAAGCTTTCGTACTGTCTTACCAAGTTGATCTTTCGAGAGTCCTGGACTTCAGAAGTACCTTCATACTGAACACAGATTGTGTCCCACATGGCTTTTGAGGTTTTCAGGTTCATGAAGGAATGGTAGACTTCGTCAGGAAGAGCCATGGATAGTATGGATCTGGCTTTTGTGTCGATAGCCACCTTCTTCTTATCTTCGTCAGTCCACATATGAACTTCCTTAGGAATCAGCCTTTCTGGAATAGCAGGTCTATTCTCAGCGGCTGGAACTGCGGCATCAATTCTTACAGAAATATATGGGCCGTTTTCAAGATAATAAGGCATAGTAGGGTCTACACCTTCTAAGAAGAGAATCATCCTATTTTTCCATAGATTAAAATTATCTCTGGAGAATCTAGGGGGTTTTGCAAGAGAACCATTGTCAATGTAGTTTGTGTTTGTGTTGGTAGCCATTTTCAGAAATAGCAAGGAAGAGAAATCTTAGTATAGATTAGATCTTGTTTATGAGATTAAACAAATCTGCTCTGATACCACTTGTTGGTCCCGAAGGGCTATACAAGTTTGTAGAAGGGGGGGGGGGGGTTGAATACAAACACACAGATTTTACTTTTCTAAATTGTTTATTGATAAATCATTAACAATTTACAGCTTGTTGCGGAACAAGATTAAGGATAAACCTAAATCTAAACAAGTTGGAACACTAAGTTTCTTGCACTAAGAAAGAGAAGGAAATTACTAATAATAACCTATCTCAAGATAAGAAAGATGACTTGTACAGAGTTAGCAGGTGACTCGTCCAGAGTTTACGAGTGCTTAAAAAATGAAGCTGGAGTCCTTCTTATATACTGCATGCATTTAATGCATTGCAGTTTACACTTTACACGTGGCAACAGCTGATTGGTTGCATGTCATTGACCTTTGTAGACAACCTTAGTAGCCGCATGTTTGAACAGTGTAGTATCAGAGTGGTTGTACGATTTCAGACAATAAGGAGGTTCTTTTCTGACATGTCGTACGGAGTCGTGCAAGGGTGGTTAAGACAAAAGTACTTTGTACGGAGGACTTCATGATCAGCTTTTCCTTGATTCAGCGCTTCATCATTGTTTATCAGCGAATGATAAAGTTCAGCGATAGCTGAAGTCCTGTACTTAATACTTCATGTTGAGTGGACAAATCTGAGTCTTCGCTGATCCGCATCAGTTCATTAGGAGACTTGTTGCTGGTTCTTGAGCTTGATCTTCGACTTCAGCGTAGAACCTATGTTGACGTGAAACTTGTCTTCAGAGATCATAAGTAAACAACTAACTTATCAGCGATCACCATAAGTACTGAACAGAATCAGAGCATTATGGTGAACAGTGTTTGCTGAATGTTTAATCTAAAGGGCGAGAGTTCCTATCAGCGGTACTGTAAGATCTTAGTACTTATCAGCGATAGTGAAACTCTGATACATATTGTTTACTTACAATTTTCACTAAGTATTTAAGAGAGGGTCATTATCAAATCACTGAGGGTTTGGATCAACACCTCCAGATGAGGGATAAGTACCATGATCTTCTCCCAACGGATTTGTTGCTGAGGAGGGGGAGGAAGATCAGAAGCTGTCGTTTACAGAGGAGTTGTCGGAATACTGGCAGTAGTATTTTCAGGTCTTGTTGAAGTTCCAAGGGGTTGAGCATAGTGAACGGGAGAAGTACCATAAAAATTCTGGAGCAGGAACTGATCATAGTCGATGTTGTCGTCTTCATCAGTAGGGAAAACCAAATTTACCTGGAGATTTACGGCACTGGCGGCTTTTTGATACCATGCATCTTCGGTCTCCGGGTTGGCTTCACAGTCTGGATCTATCATATCCAGTAGAGGTCTGTCTGATGAGTCGAAGTCGATCAATCCCTGTGTTGAACCCTCGGGCTTTTCAACCGTCAGGTCTTCTTCATCTGATATATCCATATCAATCACCATTTCATCTAAAGGTAACTCGGCTTCAGGATCTGTTCCGGTTGTAGTAGTCGTAGTTGAAGGTTTCGGTTGAACCACAGTTGTAGTTTCAGCAGTGAGGATCTGGGCGGTCTCGTTTAGTCTTTGTCGTTTCTCCCCCTCACTGTGATCAGGATCATCCTGGTCATCGTGCTTACGTTTCAGACCGCCTGCTTGACTCTTACAGGTTTCTTCGAGTGAGCGGACTCTCTCGGACAGCGTTGTGAGCGCTCGGTTGTAGTCCTTGAGAGTCGAGTCAATGAAATCCAGTTGAGAGGTAATTGATGTGGAAGGAGCAGTGACCTGTGTTTTCAGAACGGTGATCAGGTCTGCTTCGGTTGAGGCGTTGGTTTCGGATTCTTGGAGCAGTTGGGCTAAAAGCATCGTTTTTAGGGTGTCCACCGAGTAGGTAGGCTGAGTAGGAGCCGGCGGAGGTATGGGTACGGTTTCAGTGTCAATGATATGCACTTTTACCTTTAATTATGCGTTTGACGGTGTCGATCTCGGTGGCGACAAACTGCTCCATTGCTTCTCGGACAGCCTTGAGGGTGCTGTCCAGGGACCCTTGTGACACAAAGTCAAGGTGAGTAACACCGGGATCACTTAGATTACCCGTTGAGGCGTCTACCTGAGAGGCAGAGCCACCTACGTTCACAGCTGGCATGTCGGTAGCTGTGGTAGGATTTCTCTCCGATCCTCGCGTGCCACCTAAAGTTGACGACACTACGGTGGTTCCGGTCGAGTCACGAAGATTCTCGACTTGGTGTTGCTCCTCTTGTGTCCTAGCCAAAGGATTTTCAATAGCAAATGGCTCTAGACTCGATTGTGCACGAAATGAAGTCACGGCCGGGGGCTGCTGGTCGCTTGTTTCAACACCAGCACTCTCCAAGTGAGAGGCCGGTGGAAGTTGTGCTATTTCCCCGTGTGAAGTTGAAACATCCGTCTTTTGAGAGACGGATGAGTGGATAAGGGGGTCGTGCAATTGCTCCGTTGGGTCCACGGAGGCTTCTTCAATACCCCATCCCAACGTATGAGGCGGGATAGCAGATGTGGCGACCCAGATATCACTCGGTTGGGTTCGCTCATGAGCCTCTTTATCTTTACTGCTCGATCTTTCTTGGTTCGCTTTCGACCTTAACTCCCTTCTTCTCACATGTTCTATGTCCCAGGGAAGGTCCCTCCGGCGCTGGCTGGACCATGGGATTCCCTAACTCTCGTCTATATGCTATCACAGGTAGGGCTTCAGGCATATGCAAAGCACTGATATTATCCTGCTCCCCCTAAAAACATACATGGGGATTGACTTGCTTCCCCTCAGAGTGAGAGTGTTACTTACCTGGGAGTGATCAACAAAAAAAACATTTAGACTTTTAAGAAAAACAGGGTGAAGCTTCCCCTCGGATTTTGTTGAGGTTGTTGATCCGCCATGGAATATCTGTAAAAGATCCAAAGTTAGTAAACAAGACGGATAAACAAGTTCCGGCGCGTACCTTTGATGTAAATGGATCAATCTGAGACAGATTGAGGACTAGCAGTAGGAAAACAGGTACTGGATAGACGGAACAGGGGTGTCCGGACAACACACTGGAAGTGCAAAGCTTACCGGACAAACCAAACTATCCGGGCAACGAAGGATTCCGGATGAATTGAATTTTGTTCGGATAGGGACCCGGTCCGGAAACTCATCCGGACAGATTGGGTTTCCGGATACCTGTCCGGAAACTCTGGATTTTAAAAAAAAACTTTTCATGTCCTTGTTGATTTTGCAGAAATAGGACTATGTGGATTTAAGAAACGAACCTTCTCTCGCTCCCCCTCAAATTGAGCGTGGGGATTACCTTGCTCCCCCTCGAATATTGCAAACTTGTGCAATGGAGAGTCCGACACACAGGAAAAACTTTTGAACGTTTAAAGAAAAACATTGTGTCGCTCCCCCTTAACTGATGAACATCCAGTTGGATGCTCCCCCTCAGAATGTGCGCGTAGTGTGAAATGCACACGGGAGTATCCACACACACAAAAAAACTTTTCAGCATTTAAAAAATTATGTGTGACGCTCCCCGTCAATAGTAGAGTATACTTACCTGATGGCTGATCATGCTCCCCCTAAACACATGAGCAGTCGTGAAATTACAGGTATAGACAAATCTCACGTCTTCTTAATGTGTTTCCTTGTAGATCGTGAGCAGCTCCCTCCTTCCGGTCATGTGTGTGGAGCATCCAGTATCTAAGAGTCACACATGACCGTCCTGCAAAACAAGTTTAGCGGACCTTGGGTACCCAGATTTGCATGGGTCCCGGAGGGTTAGATTTGACACCTTTCGAAGGAACTTGCTTTGAAGCAGGTTGCCTCTTGGGTGTGGGTTTTACCTCAGTAGGAGGAACCCGTTTTGAATTAGGTTTCCTCTCCTGCTTTGGTTTAACCTCTAATTGGGAACCCCGTTTGGATTTAGACTTCTTTTTGTTCTTACGGGGTCTCCGTTTGGGTGTATGATTATATATATGATATGACCCAAACCAATCATTGTTATGGATATCATCAAAGTCATTCCAACCACAACTAGAACAACACAAACGATCGTGTGATAATTAAATCAATTGCTAAATGGAGTAAATTTTCATCGGAAAATTAATATCTCTTTTAACAATCGTTTTTGTTAATTCTCGGGTAAAAGACAGTATTGAACGACTTTGATGCAGCACCCTCGACAGATTCCTTGGCTGGCCACTTTGGTTTTGCTTGTTTGGCGCGACCGATTTTATCCGAAACAACAGGGACGGTGTGGTCAGTGACTTTTGAAGGAACGGTATCTTTGGTAGGCAATTGCTCGGTCTTTTGCCTCGGCTGTGATTGCTGTCTAGAAACAGGTTTAGAAGTCGGTTTTGATTGTGAAATTTTGATCACAGCTGGGGCCTTTGTGTTAGAACTGTTACCCTTTAAGAAATTGACCGGACGATTGACTACTGGAGACAAAAAATCAGTATGACTTGGAAGAGGCTTGTCGAAGGGGAACGACTCATACTCTTCCTCAGAATTGCCTTCGGAGTTCATGTATTCAGAAAAATCAACATCCGGAATTACAGGACTTGGATCGGTCGAGGAAGGTGAGGAACACGCTGTGTGAGTGTGCGTTGGGGAATTCGGTGCGGAAGCGTTTGAAAAATCATATTTTAAATTCCTTTTAACACACTCATCTTGAGAATCTTGACCTTCTTGTGAAGTAGAGATCTTGCCTAGAAAAGATTTACACGAAGACGTGTCCGATGAGCTAGAGGAAAATTCGGGTGAAATCTTCTTTTCAGATTGGAGTTGGTCAAACTGCTCTTGTAGCTTACTTTTACTCACTTTCTCTTGCATCACTTCTGTTGCCAAAGCAGACAGTTGTGATGTGAGTCGATTGATTTCAAACCGAAGGATCTCCTGACCTTCATCCGACACATTTTCGGTTTTGACCGGTTGAAGATTCTCAAGTTTTTCAATTAATGCTTGCTTTTCCATTTGAAAATTTGACCTTTCTTTCTCAAGGGACTCCTCCAACTCGACTATCTTTGCTTCCAAGATGAGAGGGGGAACATAGAGTTTAAACTCGTCCGTCTCATTCTTGGTTGCGGGTGCTTGGTCCTCATCCTTTTTGGAGGAATCCTTGGGCTTAGCAACCTTGTAAGGGTCGAAGTAGTCATTTGAGAGATACTTTTTGTTCTTTTTATAGGAATTATTCTAAGGTTCATAACAAAACGGAAGCTGTATTCCTCGTTTGTGTGCACGCTTATATTCCTCGGTTTCCTCTTCCTTTTTAGGTTCAAGAGGACCAGTCCATTGAATGGCATATTCCGGATATTTTTTATCTAACCCAAAACATGCAAAATCATACAAAGTTGGTGTATACCATCTTCCCTTTTTCAAATAATGTGGGTTATCATATCCGATACCCCATTCTTTGTTAAAGTACGTGAACTCTTTGGGTTTATTCAGAAAGATGGTTTGATCAGTTTGACCCCTTTTGTGGAGTTTGGTTTCAAGATCAAGAATTTTAGTAACAAACTCCTTGTGCTGAATTTGAAGAGAGGAACATTGATAAACAAGTTCTTCTTTCTCATTCATGCACTGATCAAACTGAGACTGAAGATCAGATAATTTGGCCCTTAAGTCTTTGGGTGCTATTGAAAGGATTTTGCATCTTTCCTTTAACATAGCATTTTCAGACTTATGTTTTTCAGTTAATCGCGTTTGAACATCTAGATTTTCGGTTAGTGAACTAATCTCAAGATTTTGTTCTTTAGTGGTGGCCTTGTAGGAATCTATCCGGTCAGCAAGAGGTGTCATTCGGTCAGAAAGTTCTAAATAGATAGGTTTACATACCTGACACAGCTTTGTCTTGTCTTCTTCAGCAGGAGACATCTTCAGTTGCACTGGAGTGATCGTCAGACGATTGTTCGATTCAAAGTGGAACAATATCAAGAATACTTAAATGTCCCCCTCCTGCGACTTAGCACGGGGGTCCCGCTATATGTGTCCGGGTGGTTTCCGGATAAGGAATCCGGAAAACTGGGCTTACCGGGTGGCAAGAGTTTCCGGATGAAGTACTTACCGGATGCAAGGAAGTCCGGGAAAAATTATGACCAGGAACTTTGAGTTTCCGGAAACAATATTTACCCGGATAGATTGAGTTTAGGATACTTTCCCGGACTGATGACTTACACGGAAAGAAGGAAGAACCCGGATGAAATTAACACAAACATCCGGACAGTGTATACTTGTCCGGAAACCACGACTGTGTTGTCCGGATTCTGCGGCTGCCTTTTCAATTCGATCGATTTTTCGATTAGGGTTGCACAAGAAGGTTCCTGAAAGATTAGAAACACTACCAAACACAAAACTAACACTAACCCAATCGATTTGGAAGCAAAAATAACAAGTTTTGATGATAAAAATTCGATTTTTGATGAAGAACACTATCAAAAACTTTGAACTTAATTTGCTAAATTAACCACTCAAACGATCGAATTGCGGTGTGAAAATTTGCAGAAACACTATTAAGTATAATGCTAACACAACCCAATAAACAGAATTGAACAATTTTCTCAGAATCAAAGATTTGAAAAATCAAGAATATGGCAGACGTGAAAAAGTCAAATCTTACCAGAAATCAATATGAATGCTTTGAATCGAATCCGCCCGTCTGCTCTGATACCAATTGTTAAATCCAGATCCGTGCAACAATTATGAAATCAGTAATATGAACGATAAGAACAATGATTTCTACTGGTCATCCCTGTATTATGCTTTCAATCAGAGTGTTTACAATACAATTCAGAAAAGCAAATGAGACAACTAGCCTATTTTCTAAGGCTAAGCAATCTATTTATATGGTGGGCCCGTGGTTAAGAAGCCCACGGCCCGTTCACTAATAAGGCTCAAAATAAAGAATTACAGTTTAACCCTGAACTTTAAATCAACATAAATTGACCCTAACAACCAGTTTTAGAAATACACTATTCCGAACCCCTTAGAGTCACAATTAGATCTCGTTGTAAACTGGGAAGTTGTTCTAGACACAATGCGCTTTCCATCGATATATTATACACCTCAATCAGACCAATGAGTGATTTTATACGGATTTTTCAACAAACAGAACTTTATGCTTAGATCTAAGTCCGAAACCCGATGAACCCGACCCGATGAATCCGAAACCAGATTAGACCCGAAGTCCGAAACCCGAACTTTACTTAGGAAGGGTTTCGGGGCCTGTTTTGTCCACCCGAAACCCGATCGGGTTGGGGGTTTTTCGGCCCGACCCAACCAATGCTCACCCCTAGTTTTTAGTAGAAAACAACTTTGAAAAGTTACAGCTTGCGTCCTTCAAACGTTTTGACGATTTACTCATACTTAGAGAACAAATTAAGATTCGATATCTAAATTAAAAACGTACTACTATCGCTTAGGAATCTAATCGCATAAAATGCACCTTTTTTGGATCAATGACCAATTTTATATGAATTTTACAAAAACAGTGCGCAAAACCCGTTTTAACATGACCAGTTTTAGAAATACACTATTTCGAGCCCCTTAGAGTCACAATTAGATCTCGTTGTAAACTAGAAAGTTGTTCTAGACACAAAGAGCTTTCCATCGATATATGATACACCTCAATCAGACCAATGAGTGATTTTATACGGATTTTTCAACAAACAGAACTTTATGCTTAGATCTTAGTTCGAAACCCGATGAACCCGACCCGATGAACCCGAAACCCGATTAGACCCGAAGTCCGAAACCCGAACTTTACTTAGGAAGGGTTTCGGAGCCTGTTTTGTCCACCCGAAACCCGATCGGGTTGGGGAGTTTTCGGCCTGACCCAACCGTTGCTCACCCCAGTTTTTAGTAGAAAACAACTTTGAAAAGTTACAGCTTCCGTCCTGCAAACATGTTGATGATTTACTCATACTTAGAGAACAAATTAAGATTTGACATCTAAATTAAAAACGTACTACTATCGCTTAGGAATCTAATCGCATAAAATGCACCTTTTTTGGATCAATGACCAATTTTATATGAAATTTACAAAAACAGTGCGCAAAACTCGTTTTAACATGACCATTTTTGGAAATACACTATTTCGAGCCCTTAAAGTCACAATTAGATCTTGTTGTAAACCAGAAAGTTGTTCTACACACAAAGATCTTTCCATCAATATATTATACACCTCAATCAGACCAATGAGTGATTTTATACGGATTTTTCAACAAACAGAACTTTATGCTTAGTTCTAAGTCCGAAACCCGATGAACCCGAAACCGGATTAGACCCGAAGTCCGAAACCCGAACTTTACTTAGGAAGGGTTTCGAGGCCTGTTTTGTCCACCCGAAACCCGTTCGAGTTGGGGGGTTTTCGGCCCGACCCGACCGATGCTCACCCCTAGTTTTTAGTAGAAAACAACTTTGAAAAGTTACAGCTTCCGTCTTTCAAACGTTTTGACGATTTACTCATACTTAGAGAACAAATTAAGATTTGACAACTAAATTAAAAACGTACTACTATCTCTTAGGAATCTAATCGCATAAAATGCACCTGTTTTGGATCAATGACTAATTTTATATGAATTTTACAAAAACAGTGCGCAAAACCCGTTTTAACATGACCAGTTTTGGAAATACACTATTTCGAGCCCCTTAGAGTAACAATTAGATCTCGTTGTAAACTAGAAGGTTGTTCTAGACACAAAGAGCTTTCCATCGATATATTATACACCTCAATCAGACCAATGAGTGATTTTATACGGATTTTTCAACAAACAGAACTTTATGCTTAGTTCAAAATCCGAAACCCGATGAACCCGAAACCGGATTAGACCCGAAGTCCGAAACCCGAACTTTACTTAGGAAGGGTTTCGGGGCCTGTTTTGTCCACCCGAAACCCGATCGGGTTAGGGGGTTTTCGTCCCGACCCGACCGATGCTCACCCCTAGTTTTTAGTAGAAAACAACTTTGAAAAGTTACAGCTTCCGTCTTTCAAACGTTATGACGATTTACTCATACTTAGAGAACAAATTAAGATTTGACAACTAAATTAAAAACGTACTACTATCTCTTAGGAATATAATCGCATAAAATGCACCTTTTTTGGATCAATGACCAAATTTATATGAATTTTACAAAAACAGTGCGCAAAACCCGTTTTAACATGACCAGTTTTGGAAATACACTATTTCGAGCACTTTAGAGTCACAATTAGATCTCGTTGCAAACTATAAAGTTGTTCTAGACACAAAGAGCTTTCCATAGGTATATTATACACCTCAATCAGACCAATGAGTGATTTTATACGGATTTTTCAACAAACAGAACTTTATGCTTAAATCTAAGTCCGAAACTTGATGAACCCGACCCGATCAACCCGAAACCTGATTAGACCCGAAGTCCGAAACCCGAACTTTACTTAGGAAGGGTTTCGGGGCCTGTTTTGTCCACCCGAAACCCGATCGGGTTGGGGGTTTTTCGGCCCGACCCGACCGATGCTCACCCCTAGTTTTTAGTAGAAAACAACTTTGAAAAGTTACAGCTTCCGTGCTTCAAACGTTTTGCTATTTACTCATACGTAGAGAACAAATTAAGATTTGACATCTAAATTAAAAACGTACTACTATCGCTTAGGAATCTAATCGCATAAAATGCACCTTTTTTGGATCAATGACCAATTTTATATGAATTTTACAAAAACAGTGCGCAAAACCCGTTTTAACATGACCAGTTTTGGAAATACACTATTTCGAACACCTTAGAGTCACAATTAGATCTCGTTGTAAACTATAAAGTTGTTCTAGACACAAAGAGCTTTCCATAAGTATATTATACACCTCAATCAAACCAATGAGTGATTTTATACGGATTTTTCAACAAACATAACTTTATGCTTAGATCTAAGTCCGAAACCGATGAACCCGACCCGATGAACCCGAAACCCGATTACACCCGAAGTCCGAAACCCGAACATTACTTAGGAAGAGTTTCGGGGCCTGTTTTTTCCTCCCGAAACCCGATCGGGTTGGGGGTTTTTTGGCCCGACCCGACCGATGCTCACCCCTAGTTTTTAGTAGAAAACAACTTTGAAAAGTTACAGTTTCCGTCCTTCAAATGTTTTGACGATTTACTCATACTTAGAAAACAAATTAAGATTTGACATATAAATTATAAACGTACTACTATCTCTTAGGAATCTAATCGCATAAAATGCACCTTTTTTGGATCAATGACCAATTTTATATGAATTTTACAAAAACAGTGCGCAAAAACCGTTTTAACATGACCAGTTTTGGAAATACACTAGTTCGAGCCCCTTAGAGTCACAATTCGATCTCGTTGTAAACTAGAAGGTTGTTCTAGACACAAAGAACTTTATATCGATATAGTATACACCTCAATCAGACCAATGAGTGATTTTATACGGATTTTTCAACAAACAGAACTTTATGTTTAGATCTAAGTCCGAAACCCGATGAACCAGACCCGATGAACCCGAAACCCGATTAGACCCGAAGTCCGAAACCCGAACTTTACTTAGCAAGGGTTTCGGGGCCTGTTTTGTCCACCCAAAACCCGATCGGGTTGGGGGTTTTTCGGCCCGACCCGGCCGATGCTCACCCCTAGTTTTTAGTAGAAAACAACTTTGAAAAGTTACAGCTTCCATCCTTCAAACGTTTTGACGATTTACTCATAGTTAGAGAACAAATTAAGATTTGACATCTAAATTAAAAACGTACTACTATCTCTTAGGAATCTAATCGCATAAAATGCATCTTTTTGGTCAATGACCAATTTTATATGAATTTTACAAAAACAGTGCGCAAAACCCGTTTTAACATGACCAGTTTTGGAAATACACTATTTCAAGCCCCTTAGATTCACAATTAGATCTCGTTGTAAACTAGAAGGTTGTTCTTGACACAAAGAGCTTTCCATCGATATATTATACACCTCAATCAGACCAATGAGTGATTTTATACGGATTTTTCAACAAACACAACTTTATGCTTAGATCTAAGTCCGAAACCCGATGAACCCGAAACCAGATTAGACCCGAAGTCCGAAACCCGAACTTTACTTAGGAAGGGTTTCGGGGCCTGTTTTGTCCACCCGAAACCCGATCGGGTTGGGGGTTTTTCAGCCCGACCCAACCAATGCTCATCCCTAGTTTTTAGTAGAAAACAACTTTGAAAAGTTACAGCTTGCGTCGTTCAAACGTTTTGACGATTTACTCATACTTAGAGAACAAATTAAGATTTGAAATCTAAATTAAAAACGTACTACTATCGCTTAGGAATCTAATCGCATAAAATGCACCTTTTTTGGATCAATGACCAATTTTATATGAATTTTACAAAAACAGTGCGCAAAACCCGTTTTAACATGACCAGTTTTGGAAATACACTATTTCGAGCCCCTTAGAGTCACAATTAGATCCTGTTGTAAACAAGAAAGTTGTTCTAGACACAAAGAGCTTTCCATCGATATATGATACACCTCAATTAGACCAATGAGTGATTTTATACGGATTTTTCAACAAACATAACTTTATGCTTAGATCTATGTCCGAAACCCGATGAACCCGACCCTATGAACCCGAAACCCGATTAGACCCGAAGTCCGAAACCCGAACTTTACTTAGGAAGGGTATTGGGGCCAGTTTTGTCCACCCGAAACCTGATCGGGTTGGGGGGTTTTCGGCCCGACCCGACCGATGCTCACCCCTAGTTTTTAGTAGGAAACAACTTTGAAAAGTTACAGTTTCCGTCCTTCAAATGTTTTGACGATTTACTCATACTTAGAAAACAAATTAAGATTTGACATATAAATTATAAACGTACTACTATCTCTTAGGAATCCAATCGCATAAAATGCACCTTTTTTGGATCAATGACCAATTTTATATGAATTTTACAAAAACAGTGCGCAAAAACTGTTTTAACATGACCAGTTTTGGAAATACACTATTTCGAGCCCCTTAGAGGCACAATTCGATCTCGTTGTAAACTAGAAGGTTGTTCTAGACACAAAGAACTTTCCATCAATATATTATACACCTCAATCAGACCAATGAGTGATTTTATACGGATTTTTCAACAAATAGAACTTTATGCTTAGATCTAAATCCGAAACCCGATGAACCAGACCCGATGAACCCGAAACCCGATTAGACCCGAACTCCGAAACCCGAACTTTACTTAGCAAGGGTTTCGGGGCCTGTTTTGTCCACCCGAAACCCGATCGGGTTGGGGGTTTTTCGGCCCGACCCGGCCGATGCTCACCCCTAGTTTTTAGTAGAAAACAACTTTGAAAAGTTACAGCTTCCGTCCTTCAAACGTTTTGACGATTTACTCATACTTAGAGAACAAATTAAGATTTGACATCTAAATTAAAAACGTACTACTATCTCTTAGGAATCTAATCGCATAAAATGCACCTTTTTGGATCAATGACCAATTTTATATGAATTTTACAAAAACAGTGCGCAAAACCCGTTTTAACATGACCAGTTTTGGAAATACACAATTTCAAGCCCCTTAGAGTCACAATTCGATCTCGTTGTAAACTAGAAGGTTGTTCTAGACACAAAGAGCTTTCCATCGATATATTATACACCTCAATCAGACCAATGAGTGATTTTATACGGATTTTTCAACAAACAAAACTTTATGCTTAGATCCAAGTCCGAAACCCGATGAACCCGACCCGATGAACCCGAAACCCGATTAGACCCTAAGTCCGAAACCCGAACTTTACTTAGCAAGGGTTTCGGGGCCTGTTTTGTCCACCTGAAACCCGATCGGGTTGGGGTTTTTTCGGCCCGACCCGACCGATGCTCACCCCTAGTTTTTAGTAGAAAACAACTTTGAAAAGTTACAGCTTCCGTCCTTCAAACGTTTTGACGATTTACTCATACTTAGAGAACAAATTAAGATTTGACATCTAAATTAAAAACGTACTACTATCACTTAGGAATCTAATCGCATAAAATGCACCTTTTTTGGATCAATGATCAATTATATATGAAATTTACAAAAACAGTGCGCAAAACTCGTTTTAACATGACCAGTATTGGAAATACACTATTTCGAGCCCCTTAGAGTCACAATTCGATCTCGTTGTAAACTAGAAGGTTGTTCTAGACACAAAGAGCTTTTCATAGATATATTATACACCTCAATCAGACCAATGAGTGATTTTATACGGATTTTTCAACAAACAGAACTTTATGCTTAGATCTATGTCCGAAACCAGATGAACCCGACCCGATGAACCCGAAACCCGAACTTTACTTAGCAAGGGTTTCGGGGCCTGTTTTATCCACCCGAAACCCGATCGGGTTGGGGGTTTTTCGGCCCGACCCAATCGATGCTCACCCCTAGTTTTTAGTAGAAAACAACTTTGAAAAGTTACAGCTTCCGTCCTGCAAACGTTTTGACGATTTACTCATACTTAGAGAACAAATTAAGATTTGACATCTAAATTAAAAACGTACTACTATCGCTTAGGAATCTAATAGCATAAAATGCACCTTTTTTGGATAAATGACCAATTTTATATGAAATTTACAAAAACAATGCGCAAAACTCGTTTTAACATGACCAGTTTTGGAAATACACTATTTCGAGCCCTTAAAGTCACAATTAGATCTCGTTGTAAACTAGAAAGTTGTTCTACACACAAATATCTTTCCATCGATATATTATACACCTCAATCAGACCAATGAGTGATTTTATACGGATTTTCAACAAACAGAACTTTATGCTTAGATCTAAGTACGAAACCCGTTGAACCCTACCTGATGAACCCGAAACCCGATTAGACCCCAAGTCTGAAACCCGAACTTTACTTTGGAAGGGTTTCGGGGCCTGTTTTATCCACCCGAAACCCGATCGGGTTTGGGGTTTTTCGGCCCGACCCGGCCGATGCTCACCCCTAGTTTTTTGTGGAAAATAACTTTGAAAAGTTACAGCTTCCGTCCTTCAAACGTTTTGACGATTTACTCATACTTACAGAACAAATTAAGATTTGACATCTAAATTAAAAACGTACTACTATCTCTTAGGAATCTAATCGCAAAAAATGCACCTTTTTGGATCAATGACCAATTTTATAGGAATTTTACAAAAACAGTGTGCAAAACCCGTTTTAACATGACCAGTTTTGGAAATACACTATTTCGAGCCCCTTAGAGTCACAATTAGATCTCGTTGTAAACTAGGGGGTTGTTCTAGACACAAAGCGCTTTCCATCGAAATATTATACACCTCAGTCAGACCAATGAGTGATTTTATACGGATTTTTCAATAAACAGAACTTTATTCTTAGATCTAAGTCCGAAACCAGATGAACCCGACCCGATGTACCCCAAATCCGAACTTTACTTAGCAAGGGTTTCGAGGCCTATTTGTCCACCCAAACACGATCGGGTTGGGGGTTTTTCGGCCCGACCCGACCGATGCTCACCCCTAGTTTTTAGTAGAAAACAACTTTGAAAAGTTACAGCTTCCGTCCTGCAAACGTTTTGACGATTTACTCAAATTTATAGAACAAATTAAGATTGGACATCAAAATGAAAAACGTACTACTATCGCTTAGGAATCTAATCGCATAAAATGCACCTTTTTTGGATAAATGACCAATTTTATATGGAATTTACAAAAACAGTGCGCAAAACTCATTTTAACATGACCAGTTTTGGAAATACACTATTTCGAGCCCTTAAAGTCACAATTAAATCTCGTTGTAAACTAGAAAGTTGTTCTACACACAAAGATCTTTCCATCGATATAATATACACCTCAATCAGACCAATGAGTGATTTTATACGGATTTTTCAACAAACAGAACTTTATGCTTAGATCTAAGTCCGAAACCCGATGAACCCTACTTGATGAACCCGAAACCCGATTAGACCCGAAGTCTGAAACCCGAACTTTACTTTGGAAGGGTTTCGGGGCCTGATTTATCCACCCGAAACCCGATTGGGTTTGGGATTTTTCGGCCCGACCCGGCCGATGCTCACCCCTAGTTTTTAGTAGAAAACAACTTTGAAAAGTTACAGCTTCCGTCCTTCAAACGTTTTGACGATTTACTCATACTTAGAGAACAAATTAAGATTAGACATCTAAATTAAAAACGTACTACTATCTCTTAGAAATCTAATCGCATAAAATGCACCTTTTTGGATCAATGACCAATTTTATAGGAATTTTACAAAAACAGTGTGCAAAACCCATTTTAACATGACCAGTTTTGGAAATACACTATTTCGAGCCTCTTAGAGTCACAATTAGATCTCGTTGTAAACTAGGGGTTGTTCTAGACACAAAGCGCTTTCCATCGATATATTATACACCTCAATCAGACCAATGAGTGATTTTATACGGATTTTTCAACAAACAGAACTTTATGCTTAGATCTAAGTCCGAAACCAGATGAACCCGACCCGATGAACCCGAAACCCGAACTTTACTTAGCAAGGGTTTCGGGGCCTGTTTTGTCCACCCGAAACCCGATCGGGTTGGGGGGTTTTCGGCCCGACCCGACCGATGCTCACCCCTAGTTTTTAGTAGAAAACAACTTTGAAAAGTTACAGCTTCCGTCCTGCAAACGTTTTGACGATTTACTCATATTTAGAGAACAAATTAAGATTGGATATCAAAATTAAAAACGTACTACTATCGCTTAGGAATCTAATCACATAAAATGCACCTTTTTGGATAAATGACCAATTTTATATGGAATTTACAAAAATTGTGTGCAAAACTCGTTTTAACATGACCAGTTTTGGAAATACACTATTTCGAGCCCTTAAAATCACAATTAAATCTCGTTGTAAACTAGAAAGTTGTTCTACACACAAAGATCTTTCCATCGATATATTATACACCTCAATCAGACCAATGAGTGATTTTATACGGATTTTTCAACAAACAGAACTTTATGCTTAGATCTAAGTCCGAAACCGATGAACCCGAAACCCGATTAGACCCGAAGTCCGAAACCCGAACTTTACTTAGGAAGGGTTTCGGGGCCTGTTTTGTTCACCCGAAACCCGATCGGATTGGGGGTTTTTCGGCCCAACCCGGCCGATGCTCACCCCTAGTTTTTTGTAGAAAACAACTTTGAAAAGTTACAGCTTTGGTCCTTCAAACGTTTTGACGATTTACTCATACTTAGAGAACAAATTAAGATTTGACATCTAAATTAAAAACGTACTAATATCTATTAGGAATCTAATCGCATAAAATGCACCTTTTTGGATCAATGACCAATGTTATATGAATTTTACAAAAACAGTGCGCAAAACCCGTTTTAACATGACCAGTTTTGGAAATACACTATTTTGAGCCCCTTAGAGTCACAATTATATCTCGTTGTAAACTAGAAGGTTGTTCTAGACACAAAGCGCTTTACATCGATATATTATACACCTCAATCAGACCAATGAGTGATTTTATACGGATTTTTCAACAAACATAACTTTATGCTTAGATCTAAGTCCGAAACCCGATGAACCCGAAGTCCGAAACCCGAAATTTACTTAGGAAGGGTTTCGGGGCCTGTTTTGTCCACCCGAAACCCGATCGGGTTGGGGGTTTTCGACCCGACCCGATTGATGCTCACCCCTAGTTTTTAGTAGAAAACAACTTTGAAAAGTTACAGCTTCTGTCCTTCAAACGTTTTGACGATTTACTCATACGTAGAAAACAAATTAAGGTTTGACATCTAAATTAAAAACGTACTACTATTGATTAGGAATCTAATCGCATAAAATGCACCTTTTTGGATCAATGACCAATTGTATATGAATTTTACAAAAACAGTGCGCAAAACCCGTTTTAACATGACCAGTTTTGGAAATACATTATTTCGATCCCCTTAAAGTCACAATTAAATCTCGTTGTAAACTAGAAAGTTGTTCTACACACAAAGAGTTTTCCATCGATATATTATACACCTCAATCAGACCAATGAGTGATTTTATACGGATTTGTCAACAAACAGAACTTTATGCTTAGATCTAAGTCCGAAACCCGATGAACCCGACCCGATGAACCCGAAACCCGATTAGACCCGAAGTCCGAAACCCGAACTTTACTTAGGAAGGGTTTTGTTAGCTTTTATTTTATATTGTATTCAAGATTACTTGGTTAAATTGTAAAAGCCCAAATTAAATATGTGGGCTTTAGTTGCTAATGGGCTTAGGCCATAAAACCTTAGTACTTAATGTGTATCTTTGTTAGTTTTTAGGTTAAGCCTCTAAAATCTTCCAGCCTCTTTTTTCTAGTTTCATACGTATAGTGAGAGAGAGCTTCATTTTGTAAGAGAGTATTCTTCAATCTTATCTTGTAAACTCTCAATCATTCAATATATTGCTATTATTATTGTTACTTGTTGTATCTGGGTTCCAACAATTGGTATTAGAGCCAAAGACAATTTTCGTTGATTCAAAGCAGACCTGATCGATTTTGCTGTTGTATTACTTTGTCAATCGATTTCTGGTTTTCACTGAAAACTCAAAGATTTCACACAGCCCTTATCAATCGATTCCAGCAACACAGACACAGATTCTGCAGAAGACTTCAAACAGCCCCTGTTTGATTTTTACGAATTTTCAGCATACGACTTCTAATACAAGTTTATCAATTTCATACTCTTATACTTGACCTGCTGTCGTTTCAGATTTTAACTAATCTGACCTGCTGTGTTTTTACCTGCTGTGTTTGAAATCAGTTTTTAAGTTCTTAATACTTAATCTGAACTGGGTAATTTGAACCTCTGTGTTTGCATTAATTTCTGTGTTTTTGAATCAATACCATATTGTCTCACGATCTTTCAAGTAACAACATGTTGAAAAAGTGTCTAAGTTCGAGTGCTGATTTTCACTACTACTCTAAACTCAGTACTAACTTTTGCAATGTGATTATCACTCTTGACAAAGAGTCGGAGGAAAGGAAGATAAGCCTTCTGATCGATTCAAAAAAATTACCAAGCTAGAAGAGGCATGTAAACTCTTAACCAATGAGAATATTGAATTGAAGAGAAAATTGTCTGAGTCAGAAAAGTTTTTTGAAAAAGAGAAGAATAGACTTGAACTTAAATGTTTAACATTTTCTAATCTAGTTTCTGATTTTAAAAAGGTTGTGGTCTGTGAAAGCGAGACTTTTGAAAAGAAGAAAACTGTTTTTGAAACAAAGTCTGTGGAGTTTTCTTGCAAAATCTCAAAATTATAGAAAACTCTTGAAAAAGAGAGGAAAGAGTCTGATTTTGAAAGAAAAGAATTCGAACAGTTAAAGGTTCAAAGATTTCAAGAATTAAGTCAAAAAAATGACTTTGAAAGAGAAAGAAGGATTTTTAAAACCGAAATATCCAAACTGACAAAGAGACTCTCTGATTTGTCAACTGAGATCGTGTTGGAGAATAGATGTAAATCTGATCTCCAAAAGATGTTTGAGGTGAATTTAAAGGAAAAGAATGATTTAGCTAAAAGGCTCAAGGAATTTGACTTTGCAGACTCCAAGTGTTCACTTAAAACAACTTCAAGTTCAATAAACAATAACAGTTCTTCAAAAGGGTTCATTAAGCCAAACAAATTTTCAACAAATCAGATCTCTACTTCTAATCCTTTCTATTATCGTAGGCTAGATCAATCAGTTAATCAAGTTTTTAGAAGAGTAAAAATGGTTTGGATAGTCAAAGGCTCTTCACTTGTTCAAAATGTTCGAAAGCCATTTGTTTTTGTTGAACATAACAAGATCAGCAAAGCACTTCATGCAAATCCTAACAAAATAGGACCCATTTGGAAATGGGTACCAAAAGTTGTTTGATCTGTCTTGCAGGTACACGGACTCCTAAACACATCTGTTTAGGACTCAATCTTCAGTTGAAATGGACTCCTTAATACATCTGTTAAGGACTCACACCTCAGTGGAAAATGGACTCTTAAACACTCAGTTTAAGACTCATCCTTCAAAGGCAATTGATTTCTGTGCACAACAGTACAGAACTTAGTCCTAAATGGCTTATTGGATCTTTTGCCCATTTCTGAATTCAGACCAAGACAGGGTTTTATTGTTCATAATTGTTTATAAATCAATTTGTTGATTTTGAAGGAATTTTTTTACGAAAAAGTTCAGTTTACTGTGGGGTGATCGAACCGTGTAAAATTTCATTTCAAAATTCTGATTTTTGAGCAAGTTATGGTGGTTTGAAGTTCTAAAAGTTCGAAAATCGCAAAACCCAAGTTGTAAAATGATTTGTTTACTGTTGTTTGCTGTTAAATGATTTTATCTGTTGTTTGTTGTTGTAATAACAGATTTAATGTTTCTATAACAATTCATTTGTGCAGGTCACAGATAAGCCATACAGACCTGCAGTACTTAATATGCAAACAGACCTTGGAGTGTTAATCTAGTGCTGCTTCTGTGTTTCGGCTTAATGGAATCAAAATTTTCAACAGATCAATCAGATTCAAAATGTGCAGCAGATTGTACAAATATGTGCTGTTAATCTGCAATCTTGTTGCTCGAGGTGTATTCTGATCTCAAACAGACTTCAATCCAATCAGTATGCTTGCAGAGTGTTGTTTTAATAAATAAATCAAAGTGCAGTAGCAGCTCGTGCAGATTCAAACAGAAAGCTGTTGTTTGGTGCTGCTATTCAAGTTGTTTATGTGGTTATATCACCTGCTCATCTGTTCTACTGATCTAAGGATATATACTGGCTACTGATCTTGTTGCAGCCCAAACAATTGTTATTGCATTAAATAGAAGTTGTACATATCAAATAAAGAGCATGATTAAGTTGTTGTTAAGAACTGCTGTTGTTGCTGCTGTTAAGCACAGCTGCTGCGGCTGCTGTTAATCGATGCTGCTGTTGTTAGGTGATGCTGCTGTTCTAGAGAAGCTGCACACTCACAGAACTTGAACTAGAAGCTTTACAGAAGCTTTTAAGGGAGTAGAGAATCAGACTTTGCTGCTATCCAGGTTAAGCAACAGATTAAATGGATGTTCATGATGTGAAAAAGATATGCAAACGATTCAGAAGCTAAAATTTGCTGCTGCTGTGTCTAGAGAAATTTCAGAGCAATGATCAGAGGTCATCCAAGTTCCATCAGAGGCTACGCAGAGGATGGTTTAATTTTTTTTCTTAGGCATTCACAGAGCTTAAGAGTGACAACTGGTTCTGTGGTATTACAAAAGATGCTATGATCGTGCAGTGCCTCTGTAAACTGATCCGTGGGCAATCCAGATTCGAAGACCATCTAGATGTTTACAGAGATCAGATAAGACTCTGATTGGTTTCAGGACAGCAAGTTCCTAAATCTTATGCAGAAGTGTGCAGTGGCAGAGGTGGTTCACAGTATGTCCAGAGCTCTCTAAAAAGATGTTGTGAATGGGCAGAAGCAGATCAGAGCTGCTGTTTCCAAAGTGTGCTATCCAGAGCTCACACAGAGCCTCTGTAAACGAGCACAGAACCTCTGTGACTTCAGACCTGTGTTCAACGAAAGTTGTTCAAACAAGCTACTGTGTGAACTTCTGATCTGTGAAGAACTGGTTCAAAATTTGATGCAGAGGCAGTTCTGTGATCAATCTTATGTGCAGAGCTGATCAAGAACATTTGCAGAACTCATACATAAGTTCATTACGTGCAACAGATTCTTTGAAGTGTGCAGCAAAGTCAGATCAATATGCAAGAAACAACCGTTACAGAGGAAGAAGCTTAGGCTGCTGTGCAGAGCTCTTATTCACAGAGCCTCTGAGGCAAACCACAGAGCCTCTGCAAGGCATTGACAGAAGTTTTGCAGAATCACGACAGAAGCTGACCCAGAGCTTCTGTAAGGCATGTACAGAGGCTGTCCACAGAAGTTCTTAAGCTGACCAGAAGTAAGATTTGCGCAGAGGTATGCGCAGAACCTCTGTGCATTGGCAGAAGATTGAGTGCATCACAAAGGCTATTCATTCGCAATCACAGAGCCTCTGTAAAGCCGTTGATCGCAGAAGTTATGCATCAGAGGTATCCATCATAAGTTCTATATAAGAGGCTGTTGACCGCAGAGGTTACGACAGAGCTGTTTTGTCGATCAGGCTGCACCACAGAGGTTGCGACAAAGGTGTTCATCAGAAGGAATGCAACAGAGCCTCTGTAGACCAAACTTTTATTTTTTTTCAACGACCAGAAGGGATAGAGGTATTTCAATGCATGTCTATCAGAAGTTGATGGTCCAGAAGTCGCAATGAACCGAAAGCCCGGAGACCGAAAATTTGGATTTTCTTGACAACTTTGCGCTGCTTCAGAAACATGCGCACAACTTTTTACTCGGTGCTCCAATTGACACGAGTCCAGTTGCATTGGAAAGATAATTCAGACGCACAACTTTGAAGTTCTGAGTTTTCTCAAATTCGGTGATCTGATATGCCTAATTCACTGTCAAAGTCAGTAGATACTTGCTGGATCGAAAGCATCGCTTCACTCTCTCTATTGCCATAATTAGATCAGAACTTTGTTTCTACACACATCAGTGTAGGACCAGTACCTCAACAGATCAGACTTTGACTGGTATTTCTAATCTCTAACCCCCAGCACCATGTTTCCTTTTAATTTGAATTAATTGTGCTTCTGGATATTCCTAACAAATATGGAATCATCAAAATTGATTACCAACACTTTTTGATTCTTACAGGATATCTGATTACAAATTGAGCCTAAATGAGATTTATTGCTCAATTTGAGGGGGAGAATGCCAATCTGACCATATTCATGCAAAGGTAAAATCTCTAAACCTTTCATCATTTCTAGAGAATGGCCATCTTTCAAATGATAAAACCTCTTTCAAATGGTCAAACCACTTCTAGATGTCAAAATGCTTATTCAAATATAGAAGTTGGATTTTAAATGTTTTTCTGAGACTTCAAAGAGTCAGTGTGTGGAACAATACAATCTTTATGAAAGTCCAGGTTACACTCTTACAATCAAATATGAACAATTAAGATCGTATTCACAGCAACTGGTCATATGATTTATTAACAATCTGTGAATTACAAGATATTACAATGAATTTCTCTCTCAATAGATCTAACAAATTTATGCGTAAAGAGTTATCCAAAAGGTTCTCCAAAGATTCAGTTAGCTACAGTTGCTAACTCCTATATATACTGTAGAGAAAGGCTAAAGCTACAGTACATATGAGAAACAGACTAACAGAACAATTACACGTGTCCTAATTAGTAACTGAATATAACAGAGAATATCCCAAGATATGAATTCTGAACATACTTCTGAGTAAGCGCTTCAGAACATTTGTCTTCATAGTCAGAAGTTCTGAGTCTCCTACTCAGAACTCTGAACCTTTTAGTCAGAATCCAACACTTAGAATCTTTTTGAGATTTCTCACTCAGAACTTCTGAGTCTTCTACTCAGAACTTCTGAGTCTTCTGACCAACTTCCATACTTGTAATCTTTTCATTATTCTCTGATCAGAACTTCTGAGTCTTCTTACTCAGAACTCTGATTCTTCAGATCAGATCTTAACAGTTGTGTTTTTGACAAAACTCTAGATCTAACAATCTCCCCCTTTTTGTCAAACACACTTGTACTTTTCATCATCAAATTCTTAGAGCAGGAACAATCTTCAGAAGGAGCTCTTCTGAATGCTTTGACAACTTTTGCTCAGAATTCTGAAAAATCTGAGTTAATAACTTCTGGTCAGTCTTTAATCAGCAGCATCAATGATTTCCAAACTGATTTCTGTTACATATTTGCTTTTTCTTTGCTCCCCCTTGAAATGACAATTCTCATCTTCATTTCAGCTTTCATAAGATTTCTTTATAAGAAACAACCGATCAGTTTTCTTTTCCTCTTCTCCTTCTTAAAATAACATTTCTCTCTTTTGTTATTTCTGTACAAAAACCAAATCATCTTCAAAATCTTTAGCTTTTCTCCCCCTAAAGTTTTGGAAAGCAAAATCATCTTCAAAATCTTTAGCTTTTCTCCCCCTTGATTTTCAAAACTTTAGCGATGCTTTTTCTTCGAATGAAGTCTATGCTTTTTCTCCTCCTTAATGAATAACCTTGCTCCCCCTCAAAATAAGAATTATGGAGCAATTTGTTTTCCCCCCCTGAAAGTATGCATATATTTCATTAAAATTATTCATTTCAAAAATATATATATTGCATCTCAAGCACTTGGTTCTCAAACGTAGTACTTCCCCCATATTTTTGTTTCCATCCATCATTCTGACATTTAGGCTTTTTGAGCATTATATTCTATATAAGTATAGATTTCATAACATTGAGCATTCGGCATAATTTCATTCATGTTTTGCTTACCTTTTGATTTAATTCAGAAGTGAAAGTTGAAACAAATATAGCTCAGATAATACAAAATACTTGTAAAATCACTCTTTGACACACATTTATTCATTGAATGAAAATTAAAAAAAATTCATATCATTGAATTAAATTTGTTAAGATTCAAACATTCAAAGCAATAGAAATAAACGTAATGCAATGTTACCTTTCACCACTTGTTCCTTGAAACATAAAAATATGACAGTTAAGGATATCTCTGAGAAATATGAGTTCTAAACTGATTTGTTTAGAAGTCTTAGTCTCTGAAGTACGGGTCCTGAATTGAATTATTCAGAAGCCATTTTCATTTAAGTACGGGTTTTGAACTGATATGTTCAAAAACCTAAAACGTTGAATCACGGGTTTTGAACTTTATCTTGAAACAATCAGATCAAAATTTGAGTCAATACTTCCTCTGAAATCAAGATAATCCTGCAAAATCAAGAGATTTTGGTAATCATCTACGATGATTCCTCATTAGATATAAAAAATCCAAATTCTGAGTAGTTGAGTCAGAATTCTGAGTAGAAAAGTCAGAATTCTGAGTAACTTGTTCAAAATTCTAAGTATCAGAGTCAGAATTCTGATTAGTTGAGTCAGAATTCTGAGTAGTAGAGTCAGAAGTCTGAGTAACTTGTTCAAAATTCTAAGTATCAGAGTCAGAATTCTGATTAGTTGAGTCGGAGTTCTGAGTAATAGAGTCAGAACTTCTGAGTAAGAGAGTCAGAATTCTGATAAAACTATCCAGAGAAAATTCCTTAGAAAAATGTTTGGATTTTGTGATTTTTGAACATTCTGAACTTCAAACCACCATAACTTGCTCAAAAATCAGAATTTTTCAACCAAAATTTGCAGGGTTGCTCAAAATGTGATTCTGAACACATTCTCTGGTAATGTTTTCTACTAAAAACACTCACATCTATGAGTTCGATAACCTCATAGCAAACAGAACTTTTTCAAAAAAATCTTCAAAATCAACAAATTGATCTATATGAATCAGAAATCCATAATCAAGATGAGACCAATTTTAAGTCCATAATCACATTCAGACCGAGTTTTGGACTGAATTATCCAAAAGTCAAAATTCTCAATTAAGCACAACATCTGTTTTCAGTCATGTGTCAATATATGATCATTCAGCTTTACACATGAATAACCTGTAAAACAGATTAAGTTGACTTTGGTACCCATATGAACTTGGGTCCAGGTTTGTTAGGTGCAATAGCATATGCAGATATTCTATAAGAACCATACCAGTGCTGAATAAAATTCTTGTTCACAAAATCATTAGTCCCACAATATGAACAACAAAGTTTCTTTTGTGCAACTCTGACTAATTGATTTACAGAATAAATCACATCAGGTTTAACAAAAGATTTTCTTTGAAATGTATTGTTCTTCTTGACATTTGAATTAGGAACTTTTGATTTTGGCACTTCTTTCTTGGAAGTAGTTCCTTTAACTCTCCATTCCATTTTTATCTTTTTAAAAGAACAATTATAAGATTTATCAATAGCAGAATCATAAAACAGATTAGAAGAACGAATCTGATCTTTTGAACTATGATTTGATTTGTCAACAACTTTCGTTTCAAATTCCCTAAACTTTTTAACATACAAATCAAACCTTGACTGCAAATCAGATTTGGACTTCCTCTCTATCATGATTTTAGTTGATAAATCAGATAATTTCTTAATAAGCCTCCTTATTTCCAAATGAAAAACTTTCTTTTCCTTCTCAAACTCATCTTTTAAGCATTTTTCTTTAAAGCCATTTACCTTCTTCTTTTCTGTCTCTTTCCTTCCATCTCTAACTCTTTCTCCAACTCATTTATTTTTACAGAAAACTCATTTAACATTCCTGTTTTCTTTTTCTTAAAACCATTCTTTTCTTTTTGAAAAACATTTTTCTTGCATTCAAACTCTTTTCTTTCTTTTGCAAGAATTTTCTCCAAATCAGAAATTTTCAAAGATAATTCAACAGACTTTGTTTCAAAACCTTTCCTCTCAGTATGAAAGTCTCTTCTCTCTTTCTCAAATTTCACTCTTTCAAGTATAAGAACTTGTTAAAAATCATAGATCTGTTTCAAGAGTTGACAATTTTTCATTTCACATTATTTGATTCTATTTTCAGACTCTGTCAACATCTTTCTTCTAAAATTGCCTTTCTCTTTCAAATCAACATTCTCTTTTTCTAACAACTTTATGTTTTCTTGAACCTTTTCAAAATCCTTTAGAAAATCAGATTTCTCTTTTTGCAAAATCTTTATAACTTTTGCATATTCGTCTTGTTTTGCTTGAAGATTAGCAATCTTGTTTCAAAATGAACAATCTCAGTTTTTGGTTCAGAAATTGTTTCTTTTGCTTTTACAGGACTTAATTTTTGTAAATTGTCTGAACTGGTTATAGAAATTGCAGGTCTCACAAAAACTTCAATAATCTCACGCATGATGAAATGACAAATTCAAATATCAACTATGAATTATGATCAAAAATGAGAATCAACACAAATCTAGAACATGCAAGAATTAATCAAATCTGTCACATGCATTTCATCAAACAGTTAGAGTATATGAATTAATGAAATCTTCTTTTCAACAAAAAAATTTGAATACTAATCAACATGCAGCAGATATAATCACTTTGATCAAGAAACCAATCAAGAATTTCGAAAACATACCTGTGATCTCTGTTTAATTTCGAGAATTAATCAGCATAGAGAGAAAATCTTTGGATGACTTGATTGTAAGATATCGATTCAACAGAAAGACAAATTCAAATTTCTTGAATCAATGATAGAAACGAATTCAAGAATTGTTAGAAATTCAAGAATTGTTAGCAGCAGCGGAATCAATTGTCGAATTGATCAAGAAACTTCAAGAACGCGATCAAACACACTCTTGGACGAATTTGTTTGTTGATTGGCTCTGATACCAATTGAAAGTCCAGGTTACACTCTTACAATCAAATATGAACAATTAAGATCGTATTCACAGCAACTGGTCATATGATTTATTAACAATCTGTGAATTACAAGATATTACAATGAATTTCTCTCTCAATAGATCTAACAAATTTATGCGTAAAGAGTTATCCAAAAGGTTCTCCAAAGATTCAGTTAGCTACAGTTGCTAACTCCTATATATACTGTAGAGAAAGGCTAAAGCTACAGTACATATGAGAAACAGACTAATAGAACAATTACACGTGTCTTAATTAGTAACTGAATATAACAGAGAATATCCCAAGATATGAATTCTGAACATACTTCTGAGTAAGCGCTTCAGAACATTTGTCTTCATAGTCAGAAGTTCTGAGTCTCCTACTCAGAACTCTGAACCTTTTAGTCAGAATCCAACACTTAGAATCTTTTTGAGATTTCTCACTCAGAACTTCTGAGTCTTCTACTCAGAACTTTTGAGTCTTCTAACCAACTTCCATACTTGTAATCTTTTCATTATTCTCTGATCAGAACTTCTAAGTCTTCTTACTCAGAACTCTGATTCTTCAGATCAGATCTTAACAGTTGTGTTTTTGACAAAACTCTAGATCTAACACTTTAGGACAACAATTTCATGGGATCATTGTGTGAGCATATATAGCACTTCTATGGATTCACTTAAACCTGTGTTTCCTACCAAAGAAGTAAACCTTGAGTGATTGAGAGGTAAAGGGTCTACATTAAAGAGTGGGGGAGACAACTCATCTGAGTTTTTCTTATTGTGCTTAAGAGGTAAAAATGAAAAGAGAGTTTGGTTAGATGTGAGCTAAATGATAAAAAGAAAGAGGGTGTGAGAATAGAGTCAAAAGAATTATACAACTCTGCACTAATTTTTGATGATTGTATGAGCCGGGCAAACCACATTTCTGATTTATCATAAATTTTTGGTGATTGTCATTGAAACAGGCAGTGAGCCCATGCCAACTCTTGTCTTAACCCCACCAGCTACTCACTTCCTTCTCCACAAGGAACTGTTTTACTTTTCCACGGGGAAGCAGCACATATGCTATCTGATCTTTCTTTGGAAGATTGGATATTGAAAAGAAGGAAAGTTGCCCCACCTTCACACTTCACTCATGCACATTAAGTCTGTGGATACCTGTTATGTCCAAACAGTTTACACACTTTTGAGCTTAATAGATAATATTCTATTTTCTTCCACACAATATCACGAATCTTTGTGATTCCACATGCTTATCTATGTGATATTGCCAAGAACAGTTTGAGAAGTTTATTTTTTAGTTTACTTCAATGATAACTGGAAGTCCTGTCAGAGCTTCATCATTGCCAACTCTAAGCATAGGCCACACAATTTTTTATAAATTGTTGTGATAATAGTTGCTATTGTGCTTCTATGTTAGATGATTACCCCTGGTTACTTATTCTTTAATGCAGATTCTCATGAGAAGAATGTATTTGCTACTCTTCATCTCCTAGCTGTTTATCTACTATCGGTTACTACTCAAACTGGTTATACAAGCTTCCGCACATCAAATCGTTCTCTGATCGTTTGAGAGATAACTGAGACCAGAAAAGTAATGCAACAGTCAAGGGGGAGTACGCAAAGATCAAGGAGGAGTATGCAACGATCAACGGGAGTCAAAGAAGGAATTGAAGCAACTGACCTTATGGAAGATCGGGCTATTTTTAATCTTGAATACAAAGGGGGAGATTGTTAGCTTTTATTTTATATTGTACTCAAGATTACTTGGTTAAATTGTAAAAGCCCAAATTAAATATGTGGGCTTTAGTTGCTAATGGACTTAGGCCATAAAACCTTAGTACTTAATGGGTATCTTTGTTAGTTTTTAGGTTAAGCCTCTAAAATCTTTCAGCCTCTTTTTTCTAGTTTCATACGTATAGTGAGAGAGAGCTTCATTTTGTAAGAGAGTGTTCATCAATCTTATCTTGTAAACACTCAATCATTCAATATATTGCTATTATTATTGTTACTTGTTGTATCTGGGTTCCAACAGTGTATTTCCAAAACTGGTCATGTTAAAACGGGTTTTGCGCACTGTTTTTGTAAAATTCATATAAAATTAGTTATTGATCCAAAAAAGTGCATTTTATGCGATTAGATTCCTAAGAGATAGTAGTACGTTTTTAATTTAGATGTCAAATCTTAATTTGTTCTCTAAGTATGAGTAAATCGTCAAAACGTTTGAAGGACGGAAGCTGTAACTTTTCAAAGTTGTTTTCTACTAAAAACTAGGGGTGAGCATCGGTCGGGTCGGGCTGAAAACCCCCCAACCCGATCGGGTTTCGGGTTCATCGGGTTTTAGACTTAGATCTAAGCATAAAATTATGTTTGTTGAAAAATCCGTATAAAATCACTCATTGGTCTGATTGAGGTGTATAATATATCGATGGAAATCTCTTTGTGTCTAGAACAACTTTCTAGTTTACAACGAGATCTAATTGTGACTTTAAGGGGCTCGAAATAGTGTATTTCCAAAAATGGTCATGTTAAAACGGGTTTTGCGCACTGTTTTTGTAAAATTCATATAAAATTGGTCATTGATTCAAAAAAGGTGCATTTTTTGCGATTAGATTCCTAAGAGATAGTAGTACGTTTTTAATTTATATGTCAAATCTTAATTTGTTCTCTACGTATGAGTAAATCGTCAAAATTGATTGAAGGACGGAAGCTGTAACTTTTTAAAGTTGTTTTCTACTAAAAACTAGGGGTGAGAATCGGTCGGGTCGGACCGAAAAACCACCAACCCGATCAGGTTTCGGGTGGACAAAACAGGCCCCAAAACCCGTCCTAAGTAAAGTTCGGGTTTCGGACTTCGGGTCTAATCGGGTTTCGGGTTCTTCGGGTCGGGTTCATTGGGTTTCGGACCTAGATCTAAGCATAAAGTTCTGTTTGTTGAAAAATCCGTATAAAATCACTCATTGGTCTGATTGAGGTGTATAATTTATCGATGGAAAGCTCTTTGTGTCTAGAACAACTTTTTAGTTTACAACATGATCTAATTGTGATTTTAAGGGGCTCGAAATTGTGTATTTCCAAAACTGGTCATGTTAAAACGGGTTTTGCGCACTGTTTTTGTAAAACTCATATAAAATTGGTTATTGATCCAAAAAAGGTGCATTTTATGCGATTAGATTCCTAAGAGATAGTAGTATGTTTTTAATTTAGAGGTCAAATCTTAATTTATTCTCTAAGTATGAGTAAATTGTCAAAACGTTTGAAGGACGAAAGCTGTAACTTTTCAAAGTTGTTTTCTACTAAAAACTAGGGGTGAGCATCGGTCGGGTCGGGCCGAAAACCCCCCAACCCGATCGGGTTTCGGGTGGACAAAACAGGCCCCGAAACCCGTCCTAAGTAAAGTTCGGGTTTCGGACTTCGGGTCTAATCGGGTTTCGGGTTCATCGGGTCGGGTTCATTGGGTTTCGGACTTAGATCTAAGCATAAAGTTCTGTTTGTTGAAAAATCCGTATAAAATCACTCATTGGTCTGATTGTGGTGTATAATTTATCGATGGAAAACTCTTTGGGTCTAGAACAACTTTCTAGTTTACAACATGATCTAATTGTGACTTTAAGGGGCTCGAAATATTGTATTTCCAAAACTGGTCATGTTAAAACGGGTTTTGCGCACTGTTTTTGTAAAATTCTTATAAAATTGGTCATTGATCCAAAAAAGGTGCATTTTATGCGATTAGATTCCTAAGAGATAGTAGTACGTTTTTAATTTAGATGTCCAATCTTAATTTGTTCTCTAAGTATGAGTAAATCGTCAAAACGTTTGAAGGACGGAAGCTGTAACTTTTCAAAGTTTTTTTCTACTAAAAACTAGGGGTGAACATCGGTCGGGTCGGGCCGAAAACCCCCAACCCGATCGGGTTTTGGGTGGACAAAACAGGTGCCGAAACCCGTTCTAAGTAAAGTTCGGGTTTCGGACTTCGGGTCTAATCGGGTTTCGGGTTCATCAGGTCGGTTTCATCGGGTTTCAGACTTAGATCTAAGCATAAAGTTTTGTTTGTTAAAAACTCCGTATAAAATCACTCATTAGTCTGATGGAGGTGTATAATATATCGATGGAAAGCTATTTATGTTTAGAACAACTTTCTAGTTTACAACGAGATCTAACTGTAACTTTTAGGGGCTCGAAATAGTGTTTTTCCAAAACTAGTCATGTTAAAACGGGTTTTGCGCACTGTTTTTGTAAAATTCATATAAAACTGGTCATTAATCCAAAAAAGGTGCATTTTATGTGATTAGATTCCTAAGAGATAATAGTACGTTTTTAATTTAGATGTCAAATCTTAATTTGTTCTCTAAGTATGAGTAAATCGTCAAAACGTTTGAAGGAAGGAAGTTGTAACTTTTCAAAGTTGTTTTCTACTAAAAACTAGGGGTGAGCATCGGTCGGGTCGGGCCGAAAACCCCCAACCCGATCGGGTTTCGGGTGGACAAAACAGGCCCCGAAACCCTTCCGAAGTAAAGTTCGGGTTTCGGACTTCGGGTCTAATCGGGTTTCGGGTTCATCGGGTCAGGTTCATCGGGTTTCGGACTTAGATCTAAGCATAAAGTTCTGTTTGTTAAAGAATCCATACAAAATCACTCATTGGTCTGATTGAGGTGTATAATATATCGATGGAAAGCTCTTTGTGTCTAGAACAACTTTCAAGTTTACAACGACATCTAATTGTGACTTTAAGGGGCTCGAAATAGTGTATTTCCAAAACTGGTCATGTTAAAACGGGTTTTGCACTCTGTTTTTGTAAAATTCATATAAAACTGGTCATTAATCCAAAAAAGGTGCATTTTATGCAATTAGATTTCTAAGAGATAGTAGTACGTTATTAATTTCGATGTCAAATCTTAATTTGTTCTCTATGTATGAGTAAATCGTTAAAACGTTTGAAGGACGGAAGCTTTAACTTTTCAAAGTAGTTTTCTACTAAAAACTAGGGGTGAGCATCGGTCGGGTCAGGCCGAAAACCCCCAACCCGATCGGGGTTTGGGTGGACAAAACAGGCCCCGAAACCCGTTCTAAGTAAAGTTCGGTTTTCGGACTTCGGGTCTAATCGGGTTTCGGGTTCATCGGATTTCAGACTTAGATCTAAGCATAAAGTTCTTTTTTTTTGAAAAATCCGTATAAAATCACTCATTGGTCTGATTGAGGTGTATAATATATCGATGGAAAGTTATTTTTGTTAGAACAACTCTCTTGTTTACAACGAGATCTAATTGTAACTTTTAGGGGCTCGAAATAGTATATTTCCAAAACTAGTCATGTTAAAACGGGTTTTGTGCACTGTTTTTGTAAAATTCATATAAAACTGGTCATTAATCCAAAAAAGGTGCATTTTATGCGATTAGATTCCTAAGAAATAGTAGTACGTTTTTAATTTAGATGTCAAATCTTAATTTGTTCTCTAAGTATGAGTAAATCGTCAAAACGTTTGAAGGAAGGAAGCTGTAACTTTTCAAAGTTGTTTTCTACTAAAAACTAGGGGTGAGCATCGGTCGGGTCGGGCCAAAAACCCCCAACCTGATCGGGTTTCGGGTGGACAAAACAGGCCCCGAAACCCGTCCTAAGTAAACTTCGGGTTTCAGACTTCGGGTCTATTCGGGTTTCGGGTTCATCGGGTCCGGTTCATCGGGGTTCGGACTTAGATCTAAGCATAAAGTTCTGTTTGTTGAAAAATCCGTATAAAATCACTCATTGGTCTGATTGAGGTGTATATTATATCGATGGAAATCTCTTTGTGTCTAGAACAACCTTCTAGTTTACAACAAGATCTAATTGTGACTTTAAGGGGCTCGAAATAGTGTATTTCCAAAACCGGTCATGTTAAAACGGGTTTTGCGCACTGTTTTTGTAAAATTCATATAAAACTGGTCATTAAACAAAAAAAGGCGCATTTTATGCGATTAGATTCCTAAGAGATAGTAGTACGTTTTTAATTTAGATGTCAAATCTAAATTTGTTCTCTAAGTATGAGTAAATCGTCAAAACGTTTGAAGGACGGAAGCTGTAACTTTTCAAAGTTGTTTTCTACTAAAAACTAGGGGTGAGCATCGGTCGGGTCGGGCCGAAAACCCCCAACCCTATCGGGTTTAGGGTGGACAAAACAGGCCCCGAAACCCGTCCTAAGTAAAGTTCGGGTTTCGGACTTCGGGTCTAATCGGGTTTCGGGTTCATCGGGTCGGGTTCATCGGGTTTCAGACTTAGATCTAAGCTTAAAGTTCTGTTTGTTAAAAAATCCGTATAAAATCACTCATTAGTCTGATTGAGGTGTATAATATATCGATGGAAAGCTATTTGTGTCTAGAACAACTCTCTATTTACAACGAGATCTAGTTGTGACTTTAAGGGGCTCGAAATACTGTATTTCCAAAACTGGTCATGTTAAAACGGGTTTTGCGCACTGTTTTTGTAAAACTCATATAAAATTGGTTATTGATCCAAAAAAGGTGCATTTTATGCGATTAGATTCCTAAGAGATAGTAGTATGTTTTTAATTTAGAGGTCAAATCTTAATTTATTCTCTAAGTATGAGTAAATTGTCAAAACGTTTGAAGGACGAAAGCTGTAACTTTTCAAAGTTGTTTTCTACTAAAAACTAGGGGTGAGCATCGGTCGGGTCGGGCCGAAAACCCCCCAACCCGATCGGGTTTCGGGTGGACAAAACAGGCCCCGAAACCCGTCCTAAGTAAAGTTCGGGTTTCGGACTTCGGGTCTAATCGGGTTTCGGGTTCATCGGGTCGGGTTCATTGGGTTTCGGACTTAGATCTAAGCATAAAGTTCTGTTTGTTGAAAAATCCGTATAAAATCACTCATTGGTCTGATTGTGGTGTATAATTTATCGATGGAAAACTCTTTGGGTCTAGAACAACTTTCTAGTTTACAACATGATCTAATTGTGACTTTAAGGGGCTCGAAATAGTGTATTTCCAAAACTGGTCATGTTAAAACGGGTTTTGCGCACTGTTTTTGTAAAATTCATATAAAATTGGTCATTTATCCAAACAAGGTGCATTTTATGCGATTAGATTCCTAAGAAATAGTAGTACGTTTTTAATTTCGATGTCAAATCTTAATTTGTTCTCTAAGTATGAGTAAGTCGTCAAAACGTTTGAAGGACGGAAGCTGTAACTTTTCAAAGTTGTTTTCTAAGTTGTTTTCTACTAAAAACTAGGGGTGAGCAACGGTCGGGTCGGGCCGAAAAACCCCCAACCTGATTGGGCTTCGGTTGGACAAAACAGGCCCCGAAACTCTTCCTAAGTAAAGTTCGGGTTTCAGACTTCGGGTTTCGGGTTCATCGGGTCGGGTTCATCGGGTTTCGGACTTAGATTTAAGCATAAAGTTCTGTTTGTTAAAAAATCCGTTTAAAATCACTCATTGGTCTGATTGAGGTGTATAATATATCGATGGAAAGCTCTTTGTGACTAGAACAACTTTCTAGTTTACAACGACATCTAATTGTGACTTTAAGGGGCTCGAAATAGTGTATTTCCAAAACTGGTCATGTTAAAACGGGTTTTGCACACTGTTTTTGTAAAACTCATATAAAACTGGTCATTGATTAAAAAAAGGTGCATTTTATGCGATTAGATTCCTAAGAGATAGTAGTACGTTTTTAATTTCTATGTCAAATCTTAATTTGTTCTCTAAGTATGAGTAAATCGTCAAAACGTTTGAAGGACGGAAGCTGTAACTTTTCAAAGTTGTTTTCTACTAAAAACTAGGGGTGAGCAACGGTCGCGTCGGGCCGAAAATCCCCCAACCCGATCGGGTTTCGGGTGGACAAAACAAGGCCCAAACCCGTCCTAAGTAAAGTTTGGGTTTCGAACTTCGGGTCTAATCGGGTTTCGGGTTCATCGGGTTTCGGAATTAGATCTAAGCATAAAGTTCTGTTTGTTAAAAAATCTGTATAAAATCACTCATTAGTCTGATTGAGGTGTATAATATATCGATGGAAAGTTATTTGTGTCTAGAACAACTCTCTATTTACAACGAGATCTAGTTGTGACTTTAAGGGGCTCGAAATACTGTATTTCCAAAACTGGTCCTGTTAAAACGAGTTTTGCGCACTGTTTTTGTAAAATTCATATAAAATTGGTCATTTATCCAAAAAAGGTGCATTTTATGCGATTAGATTCCTAAGAAATAGTTGTACGTTTTTAATTTCAATGTCAAATCTTAATTTGTTCTCTAAGTATGAGTAAATCGTCAAAACGTTTGAAGCACGGAAGCTGTAACTTTTCAAAGTTGTTTTCTACTAAAAACTAGGGGTGAGCATCGGTCGGGTCGGGCCGAAAACCCCCAATCCGATCGGGTTTCGGGTGGACAAAACAGGCCCCGAACCCGTCCTAAGTAAAGTTCGGCTTTCGGACTTCGGGTCTAATCGGGTTTTGGGTTCATCGGGTCGGGTTCATCGGGTTTCGGACTTAGATTTAAGCATAAAGTTCTGTTTGTTAAAAAATCCGTATAAAATCACTCATTTGTCTGATTGAGGTGTATAATATATCGATGGAAAGCTCTTTGTGTCTAGAACAACTTTCTAGTTTACAACGACATCTAATTGTGACTTTAAGGGGCTCGAAATAGTGTATTTCCAAAACTGGTCATGTTAAAACGGGGTTTGCACACTGTTTTTGTAAAATTCATATAAAACTGGTCATTGATCCAAAAAAGGTGCATTTTATGCGATTAGATTCCTAAGAGATAGTAGTACGTTTTTAATTTCTATGTCAAATCTTAATTTGTTCTCTAAGTATGAGTAAATCGTCAAAACGTTTGAAGGACGGAAGCTGTAACTTTTCAAAGTTGTTTTCTACTAAAAACTAGGGGTGAGCAACGGTCGGGTCGGGCCAAAAATCCCCCAACCCGATCAGGTTTCGGGTGGATAAAACAGGCCCCGAACCCGTCCTAAGTAAAGTTCGGGTTTTGGACTTCGGGTCTAATCGGGTTTCGGGTTCATCGGGTCGGGTTCATCGGGTTTCGGACTTAGATCTAAGCATAAAGTTATGTTTGTTGAAAAATCCGTATAAAATCACTCATTGGTCTGATTGAGGTGTATATTATATCGATGGAAAGCTCTTTGTGTCTAGAACACCTTTCTAGTTTACAACAAGATCTAATTGCGACTTTAAGGGGCTCAAAATAGTGTATTTCCAAAACTGGTCATGTTAAAACGGGTTTTGCGCACTGTTTTTGTAAAATTCATATAAAATTGGTCATTGATCCAAAAAAGGTGCATTTTATGCGGTTAGATTCCTAAGAGATAGTAGTACGTTTTTAATTTAGATATCAAATCTTAATTTCTTCTCTAAGTATGAGTAAATCGTAAAAACGTTTGAAGGACGGAAGCTGTAACTTTTCAAAGTTGTTTTCTACTAAAAACTAGGGGTGAGCATCGGTCGGATCGGGCCGAAAAACCCCCAACCCGATCGGGTTTCGGGTGGACAAAACAGGCCCCGAAACTCTTCCTAAGTAAAGTTCGAGTTTCGGACTTCAGGTCTAATCGGGTTTCGGGTTCATCGGGTTTCGGGTTCATCGGGTTTCGGACTTAGATCTAAGCATAAAGTTCTGTTTGTTGAAAAATCCGTATAAAATCACTCATTGGTCTGATTGAGGTGTATAATATATTGATGGAAAGCTCTTTGTGTCTAGAACAACTTTCTAGTTTACAACGAGATCTAATTGTGACTTTAATGGGCTTGAAATAGTGTATTTCCAAAACTGGTCATGTTTAAACAGGTTTTGCGCACTGTTTTTGTAAAATTCATATAAAATTGGTCATTGATCGAAAAAGGTGCATTTTATGCGATTAGATTCCTAAGAGATAGTAGTACGTTTTTAATTTAGATGTCAACTCTTAATTTGTTCTCTAAGTATGAGTAAATCGTCAAAACGTTTGAAGGACGAAAGCTGTAACTTTTCAAAGTTGTTTTCTACTAAAAACAAGGGGTGAGCATCGGTCGGGTCGGGCCAAAAAACCCCCAACCCGATCGGGTTTCAGGTGGACAAAACAAGCCCCGAAACCTGTCCTAAGTAAAGATCGGGTTTCGGACTTCGGGTCTAATCGGGTTTCGGGTTCATCAGGTCGGGTTCATCGGGTTTCGGACTTACATCTAAGCATAAAGTTCTGTTTGTTGAAAAATCCGTATAAAATCACTCATTAGTCTGATTGAGGTGTATAATATATCGATGGAAAGCTCTTTGTGTCTAGAACAACACTCTAGTTTACAACGACATCTAATTCTGAATTTAAGGGGCTCGAAATAGTGTATTTCCAAAACTGGTAATGTTTAAACGGGTTTTGCGCACTGTTTTTGTAAAATACATATAAAATTGGTCATTGATTCAAAAAAGGTGAATTTTATGCGATTAGATTCCTAAGAGATAGTAGTACGTTTTTCATTTAGATGTCAACTCTTAATTTGTTCTCTAAGTATGAGTAAATTGTCAAAACGTTTGGAGGACGGAAGCTGTAACTTTTCAAAGTTGTTTTCTACTAAAAACTAGGGGTGAGCATCGGTCGGGTAGGGCCGAAAAACCCCCAACCCGATCGGGTTTCTGGTGGACAAAACAGGCCCCGAAACCCGTCCTAAGTAAAGTTCGGGTTTCGGACTTCGAGTCTAATCGGGTTTCTGGTTCATCGGGTCGGTTCATCGGGTTTCGGACTTAGATCTAAGCATAAAGTTCTGTTTGTTGAAAAATCCGTATAAAATCACTCATTGGTCTGATTGAGGTGTATAATATATCGATGGAAAGTTCTTTGTGTCTATAACAACTTTCAAGTTTATAACGAGATCTAATTGTGACTTTAATGGGCTCGAAATAGTGTATTTCCAAAACTGGTCATGTTTAAACGGGTTTTGTGCACTGTTTTTGTAAAATTCATATAAAATTGGTCATTGATCCAAAAAAGGTGAATTTTAAGGGATTATATTCCTAAGAGATAGTAGTACGTTTTTAATTTAGATGTCAAATCTTAATTTGTTCTCTATGTATGAGTAAATCGTCAAAACGTTTGAAGGACGGAAGCTGTAACTTTCCAAAGTTGTTTTCTACTAAAAACTAGGGGTGAGCATCGGTCTGGTCGGACCGAAAAACCCCCAACCCGATCGGGTTTCGGGTGGACAAAACAGGCCCCGAAACTCTTCCTAAGTAAAGTTCGGGTTTCGGACTTCGGGTCTAATCGGGTTTCGGGTTCATCGGGTTTCAGACTTAGATCTAAGCATAAAGTTCTGTTTGTTAAAAAATCCATATAAAATCACTCATTGGTCTGATTGAGGTGTATAATATATTGATGGAAAGCTATTTGTGTCTAGAACAACTTTCTAGTTTACAACGAGATCTATTTGTGACATTAAGGGGCTCGAAATAGTGTATTTCCAAAACTGGTCATGTTAAAACGGGTTTTGCGCACTGTTTTTGTAAAATTCATATAAAATTGGTCATTGAACCAAAAAAGGTGCATTTTATGCGATTAGATTCCTAAGAGATAGTAGTACGTTTTTAATTTCTTTGTCAAATCTTAATTTGTTCTCAAAGTATGAGTAAATCGTCAAAACGTTTGAAGGAAGGAAGCTGTAACTTTTCAAAGTTGTTTTCTACTAAAAACTAGGGGTGAGCATAGGTCGGGTCGGGCCGAAAAACCCCCAACCCGATCGGGTTTCGGGTGGACAAAACAGGCCCCGAACCCGTCCTAAGTAAAGTTCGGGTTTCGGACTTCGGGTCTAATCGGGTTTCGGGTTCATCAGGTTTTAGACTTAGATCTAAGCATAAAGTTCTGTTTGTTAAAAAATCCGTATAAAATCACTCATTGGTCTGATTAAGGTGTATAATATATCGATGGAAAGCTATTTATGTCTAGAACAACTTTCTAGTTTACAACGAGATCTAATTGTGACATTAAGGGGCTCGAAATAGTGTATTTCCAAAACTGGTCATGTTAAAACGGGTTTTGCGCACTGTTTTTGTAAAATTCATATAAAATTGGTCATTGATCCAAAAAAGGTGCATTTTATGCGATTAGATTCCTAAGAGATAGTAGTACGTTTTTAATTTCTATGTCAAATCTTAATTTGTTCTCAAAGTATGAGTAAATCGTCAAAACGTTTGAAGAACGGAAGCTGTAACTTTTCAAAGTTGTTTTCTACTAAAAACTAGGGGTGAGCATCGGTCGGGTCGGGCCGAAAAACCCCCAACCCGATCGGGTTTCGGGTGGACAAAACAGGCCCCGAACCCGTCCTAAGTAAAGTTCGGGTTTCGGACTTCGGGTCTAATCGGGTTTCGGGTTCATCAGGTCGGGTTCATCGGGTTTCGGACTTACATCTAAGCATAAAGTTCTGTTTGTTAAAAAATCCGTATAAAATCACTCATTGGTCTGATTGAGGTGTATAATATATCGATGGAAAGCTCTTTGTGTCTAGAACAACTTCCTAGTATACAACGACATCTAATAGTGACTTTAAGGGGCTCGAAATAGTGTATTTCCAAAACTGGTCATGTTAAAACGGGTTTTGCACACTGTTTTTGTAAAATTCATTTAAAACTGGTCATTGATCCAAAAAAGGTGCATTTTATGCGATTAGATTCCTAAGAGATAGTAGTACGTTTTTAATTTAGATGTCAAATCTTAATTTGTTCTCTAAGTATGAGTAAATCGTCAAAACGTTTGAAGGACGGAAGCTGTAACTTTTCAAAGTTGTTTTCTACTAAAAACTAGGGGTGAGCATCGGTCGGGTCGGGCCGAAAAACCCCCAACCCGATCGGGTTTCGGGTGGACAAAACAGGCCCCGAACCCGTCCTAAGTAAAGTTCGGGTTTCGGACTTCGGGTCTAATCGGGTTTCGGGTTCATCGGGTAGGGTTCATCGGGTTTCGGACTTACATCTAAGCATAAAGTTCTGTTTGTTAAAAAATCCGTATAAAATCACTCATTGGTCTGATTGAGGTGTATAATATATCGATGGAAAGCTCTTTGTGTCTAGAACAACTTTCTAGTATACAACGACATCTAATAGTGACTTTAAGGGGCTCAAAATAGTGTATTTCCAAAACTGGTCATGTTAAACCGGGTTTTGCACACTGTTTTTGTAAAATTCATTTAAAACTGGTCATTGATCCAAAAAAGGTGCATTTTATGCGATTAGATTCCTAAGAGATAGTAGTACGTTTTTAATTTAGATGTCAAATCTTAATTTGTTCTCTAAGTATGAGTAAATCGTCAAAACGTTTGAAGGACGGAAGTTGTAACTTTTCAAAGTTGTTTTCTACTAAAAACTAGGGGTGAGCATCGGTCGGGTCGGGCCGAAAAACCCCCAACCCGATCGGGTTTCGGGTGGACAAAACAAGCCCCGAAACTCTTCCTAAGTAAAGTTCGGGTTTCGGACTTCGGGTCTAATCGGGTTTCGGGTTCATCAGATCGGGTTCATCGGGTTTCGGACTTAGATCTATGCATAAAGTTCTGTTTGTTGAAAAATCCGTATAAAATCACTCATTGGTCTGATTGAGGTTTATAATATATCGATGGAAAGCTCTTTGTGTCTAGAACAACTTTCTAGTTTATAACGACATCTAATTATGACTTTAAGGGGCTCGGTAAAATTCATATAAAACTGGTCATTGATCCAAAAAAATGCAGTTTATGCGATTAGATTCTTAAGAGATAGTAGTATGTTTTTAATTTAGATGTCAAATCTTAATTTGTTCTCTAAGTATGAGTAAATCGTCAAAACGTTTGAAGGACGGAAGCTGTAACTTTTCAAAGTTGTTTTTACTAAAAACTAGGGGTGAGCATCGGTCGGGTCGGGCCGAAAAACCCCCAACCCGATTGGGTTTCGGGTGGACAAAACAGGCCCCGAAACTCTTCCTAAGTAAAGTTCGGGTTTCGGACTTCGGGTCTAATCGGTTTTCGGGTTCATCGGGTCGGGTTCATCGGGTTTCAGACTTAGATCTAAGCATAAACTTCTGTTTGTTGAAAAATCGGTATAAAATAACTCATTGGTCTGATTGAGGTGTATAATATATCTATACAAAGCTCTTTGTGTCTAGAACAACTTTCTAGTTTACAACGAGATCTAATTGTGACTTTAAGGGGCTCAAAATAGTGTATTTCCAAAACTGGTCATGTTTAAACGGGTTTTGCGCACTGTTTTTGTAAAATTCATATAAAATTGGTCATTGATCCAAAAAAGGTGCATTTTATGCAATTAGATTCCTAAGAGATATTAGTACGTTTTTAATTTAGATGTCAAATCTTAATTTGTTCTCTAAGTATGAGTAAATCGTTAAAACGTTTGAAGGACGAAAGCTGTAATTTTTCAAAGTTGTTTTCTACTAAAAACTAGGGGTGAGCATCGGTCGGGTCGGCCCGAAAAACCCCCAACCCGATCGGGTTTCGGGTGGACAAAACAGGCCCCGAAACCCGTCCTAAATAAAGTTCGGGTTTCGGACTTCGGGTCTAATCGGGTTTCGGGTTCATCGGGTCGGGTTCATCGGGTTTCGGACTTAGATCTAAGCATAAAGTTCTGTTTGTTGAAAAATCCGTATAAAATCACTCATTAGTCTGATTGAGGTGTATAATATATCGATGGAAAGTTCTTTGTGTCTAGAACAACTTTCTAGTTTACAATGACATCTAATTGTAACTTTAAGGGGCTCGAAATAGTGTATTTCCAAAACTGGTCATGTTAAAACGGGTTTTGCGCACTGTTTTTGTAAAATACATATAAAATTGGTCATTAATCCAAAAAAGATGAATTTTATGCGATTAGATTCCTAAGAGATAGTAGTACGTTTTTAATTTAGATTTCAAATCTTAATTTGTTCTCTAAGTATGAGTAAGGGCCTGTTTACTTGTGACTTATTGGGCTTAATAAAGAATCTGGCTTATTCGCGCAGACAAAATAGAGTGTTTACTTGTGACTTAATGATACAGTAGGTGGCTTATTCGCACAGTTCAATTTTGGGTGTTGTCCCCATTCAGACGAAAATTGGACAAATATACCCTTACAAAAAAAAGAAACGTGAACACCCTAAAAAGAACCCTAGCGCCTCTCCTCTCTATCTTTCCCCTCTATGATCTTTCCCCTCTCGATATCGCCGGCGACAACAGCATCTCCAGCGGCGATCGGCGACTTCTCCTCTCTTCTCTCTATCGACGGCGACAACAGCATCTCCGACGGCGACAACAGCATCTCCGACGGCGACAACAGCATCTCCAGCGGCGACAACAGCATTTCCAGCGGCGACAACTTCTTCTCCTCCGGCGACATCGACATCGACATCGACTTCTCCTCCGGCGAAGGTTAATTTTTGCTGCTGATTGCTTAATTTTTTGCTGCTGATTGCTTAATTTTTTGCTGTTGATTGCTTAATTTTTTGCTGCTGTTGTTCAAGTGATTATTGCTGCTGATTGCTTAATTTTTTGTGAGTATTGTTCTATTTTTTGAAGTGTTTGTGTTTGATCTTAGCTACTTTGTGTTTGAACTTGGATTTTTAAGAACTTTATGAATTTATGTTTTGATTTTTGGATTATATCAATGAATTTATGAATTTATATTTTGATGATTAAATAATTTTGTGTTTCAGATATATAATTTGGCTTAAAAAATAAACAGAATATATAAAACAGCTTATAATTCATACTTAGGGGTAAATCGGTCAATTCTGCTATTAAGACTGTTGATTCAGATAAAAAAGTAAACAACAGCAACAATTTATCCAGACAGAAACATTTAACCAGACAGACACATTTATCCATACAGGACTTAATGAAATTTTTGGTAAACAGCCCCTAAATCGTCAAAACGTTTGAAGGACGGAAGCTGTAACTTTTCAAAGTTGTTTTCTACTAAAAACTAGGGGTGAGCATCGGTCTGGTCGGGCCGAAAAACCCCCAACCCGATCGGGTTTCGGGTGGACAAAACAGGCCCCGAAACTCTTCCTAAGTAAAGTTCGAGTTTCGGACTTCGGACTTCGGGTCTAATCGGGTTTCGGTTCTAATCGGGTTTCGGGTTCATCAGGTTTCGGACTTAGTAAAGTTCTGTTTGTTAAAAAATCCATATAAAATCCCTCATTGGTCTGATTAATGTGTATAATATATCGATGGAAAGCTCTTTGTGTCTAGAACAACTTTATAGTTTACAACAAGATCTAATTGAGACTTTAAGTGGCTCGAAATAGTGTATTTCCAAAACTGGTCATGTTAAAACTGGTTTTGCGCACTGTTTTTGTAAAATTCATATACAATTTTGTCATTGATCCAAAAAGGTGCATTTTTTGCGATTAGATTCCTAAGAGATAGTAGTACGTTTTTAATTTAGATGTCAAATGTTAATTTGTTCTCTAAGTATGAGTAAATCGTCAAAACGTTTGAAGGACGGAAGCTGTAACTTTTCAAAGTTGTTTTCTAAGTTGTTTTCTACTAAAAACTAGGGGTGAGCAACGGTCGGGTCGGGCCGAAAAACCCCCAACCTGATTGGGCTTCGGTTGGACAAAACAGGCCCCGAAACTCTTCCTAAGTAAAGTTCGGGTTTCAGACTTCGGGTCTAATCGGGTTTCGGGTTCATCGGGTCGGGTTCATCGGGTTTCAGACTTAGATCTAAGCATAAAGTTCTGTTTGTTGAAAAATCGGTATAAAATAACTCATTGGTCTGATTGAGGTGAATAATATATCTATGGAAAGCTCTTTGAGTCTAGAACAACTTTCTAGTTTACAACGAGATCTAATTGTGACTTTAAGGGGCTCAAAATAGTGTATTTCCAAATTTGGTCATGTTTAAACGGGTTTTGAGCACTGTTTTTGTAAAATTCATATAAAATTGGTCATTGATCCAAAAAAGGTGCATTTTATGCGATTAGATTCCTAAGAGATAGTAATACATTTTTAATTTAGATGTCAAATCTTAATTTGTTCTCTAAGCATGAGTAAATCGTCAAAACGTTTGAAGGACGGAAGCTGTAACTTTTCAAAGTTGTTTTCTACTAAAAACTAGGGGTGAGCATCGGTCTGGTCGGGCCGAAAAACCCCCAACCCGATCGGGTTTCGGGTGGACAAACCAGGCCCCGAAACTCTTCCTAAGTAAAGTTCGGGTTTCGGACTTCGGGTCTAATCGGGTTTCGGGTTCATCGGGTCGGGTTCATCGGGTTTCAGACTTAGAACTAAGCATAAAGTTCTGTTTGTTAAAAAATCCGTATAAAATCATTCATTGGTCTGTTTGAGGTGTATAATATATCGATGGAAAGCTCTTTATGTCTAGAACAACTATCTAGTTTATAACGACATCTAATTGTGACTTTAAGGGGCTCGGTAAAATTCATATAAAACTGGTCATTGATCCAAAAAAGGTGCATTTTATGCGATTAGATTCCTAAGAGATAGTAGTACGTTTTTAATTTAGATGTCAAATCTTAATTTGTTCTCTAAGTATGAGTAAATCGTCAAAACGTTTGAAGGACGGAAGCTGTAACTTTTCAAAGTTGTTTTCTACTAAAAACTAGGGGTGAGCATCGGTCGGGTCGGGCCGAAAAACCTCCAACCCGATCGGGTTTCGGGTGGACAAAACAGGCCCCGAAACCCGTCCTAAGTAAAGTTCGGGTTTCGGACTTCGGGTCTAATCGGGTTTCGGGTTCATCGGGTTTCGGACTTAAATCTAAGCATAAAGTTCTGTTTGTTGAAAAATCCGTATAAAATCGCTCATTGGTCTGATTGAGGTGTATAATATATCGATGGAAAGTTATTTGTGTCTAGAACAACTTTCTAGTTTATAACGAGATCTAATTGTGACTTTAAGGGGTTCGAAATAGTGTATTTCCAAAACTGGTCATGTTTAAACGGGTTTTGCGCACTGTTTTTGTAAAATTCATATAAAATTGGCCATTGATCCAAAAAGGTAAATTTTATGCGATTAAATTCCTAAGAGATAGTAGTACGTTTTTAATTTAGATTTCAAATCTTAATTTGTTCTCTAAGTATGAGTAAATCGTCAAAACGTTTGAAGGACGGAAGCTGAAACTTTTCAAAGTTGTTTTCTACTAAAAACTAGGGGTGAGCATCGGTCGGGTCGGGCCGAAAAACCTCCAACCCGATTGGGTTTTGGGTGGACAAAACAGGCCCCGAAACCCGTCCTAAGTAAAGTTCGGGTTTCGGACTTCGGGTCTAATCGGGTTTCGGGTTCATCGGGTTTCGGACTTAAATCTAAGCATAAAGTTCTGTTTGTTGAAAAATCGGTATAAAATCACTCATTGGTCTGATTGAGGTGTATAATATATCGATGGAAAGCTCTTTGTGTCTAGAACAACTTTCTAGTTTACAACGAGATCTAATTGTGACTTTAAGGGGCTCGAAATAGTGTATTTCCGAAACTGGTCTTGTTAAAACGGGTTTTGCGCACTGTTTTTGTAAAATTCATATAAAATAGATCATTTATCCAAAAAGGGTGCATTTTATGCGATTAGATTCCTAAGAGATAGTAGTACGTTTTTAATTTAGATGTCAAATCTTAATTTGTTCTCTAAGTATGAGTAAATCGTCAAAACGTTTGAAGGACGGAAGCTGTAACTTTTCAAAGTTGTTTTCTACTAAAAACTAGGGGTGAGCATCGGTCGGGTTGGGCCGAAAAACCCCCAACCCGATCGGGTTTCGGGTGGACAAAACAGGCCCCGAAACCCGTCCTAAGTAAAATTCGGGTTTCGAACTTCGGGTCTAATCGGGTTTCGGGTTCATCGGGTTTCGGACTTAGATCTAAGCATAAAGTTCTGTTTGTTGAAAAATCCGTATAAAATCGCTCATTGGTCTGATTGAGGGGTATAATATATCGATGGAAAGTTCTTTGTGTCTAGAACAACTTTCTAGTTTATAACGAGATCTAATTGTGAATTTAAGGGGCTCGAAATAGTGTATTTCCAAAACTGGTAATGTTTAAACGGGTTTTGCGCACTATTTTTGTAAAATTCATATAAAATTGGTCATTGATCCAAAAAACGTGAATTTTATGCGATTAGATTCCTAAGAGATAGTAGTACGTTTTTAATTTACATGTCAAATCTTAATTTGTTCTCTAAGTTTGAGTAAATCGTCAAAACGTTTGAAGGACGGAAGGTGTAACTTTTCAAAGTTGTTTCCTACTAAAAACAAGGGGTGAGCATCGGTCGGGTCGGGCCAAAAAACCCCCAACCCGATCGGGTTTCAGGTAGACAAAACAGGCCCCGAAACCCGTCCTACGTAAAGTTCGGGTTTCGGACTTCGGGTCTAATCGGGTTTCGGGTTCATCGGGTCGGGTTCATCGGGTTTCGGACTTAGATCTAAGCATAAAGTTCTGTTTGTTGAAAAATCGGTATAAAATAACTCATTGGTCTAATTGAGGTGTATAATATATCTATGGAAAGCTCTTTGTGTCTAGAACAACTTTCTAGTTTACAACGAGATCTAATTGTGACTTTAAGGGGCTCGAAATAGTGTATTTCCGAAACTGGTCATGTTAAAACGGGTTTTGCGCACTGTTTTTGTCAAATTCATATAAAATAGGTCATTGATCCAAAAAAAGTGCAGTTTATGCGATTAGATTCCTAAGAGATAGTAGTACGTTTTTAATTTAGATGTCAAATCTTAATTTGTTCTCTAAGTATGAGTAAATCGTCAAAACGTTTGAAGGACGGAAGCTGTAACTTTTCAAAGTTGTTTTCTACTAAAAACTAGGGGTGAGCATCGGTCGGGTTGGGCCGAAAAACCCCCAACCCGATCGGGTTTCGGGTGGACAAAACAGGCCCCGAAACCCGTCCTAAGTAAAATTCGGGTTTCGAACTTCGGGTTTCGGGTTCATCGGGTTTCGGACTTAGATCTAAGCATAAAGTTCTGTTTGTTGAAAAATCCGTATAAAATCGCTCATTGGTCTGATTGAGGGGTATAATATATCGATGGAAAGTTCTTTGTGTCTAGAACAACTTTCTAGTTTATAACGAGATCTAATTGTGAATTTAAGGGGCTCGAAATAGTGTATTTCCAAAACTGGTAATGTTTAAACGGGTTTTGCGCACTATTTTTGTAAAATTCATATAAAATTGGTCATTGATCCAAAAAACGTGAATTTTATGCGATTAGATTCCTAAGAGATAGTAGTACGTTTTTAATTTACATGTCAAATCTTAATTTGTTCTCTAAGTCTGAGTAAATCGTCAAAACGTTTGAAGGACGGAAGGTGTAACTTTTCAAAGTTGTTTCCTACTAAAAACTAGGGGTGAGCATCGGTCGGGTTGGGCCGAAAAACCCCCAACCCGATCGGGTTTCAGGTGGACAAAACAGGCCCCGAAACCCGTCCTACGTAAAGTTCGGGTTTCGGACTTCGGGTCTAATCGGGTTTCGGGTTCATCGGGTTTCGGACTTAGATCTAAGCATAAAGTTCTGTTTGTTGAAAAATCGGTATAAAATCACTCATTGGTCTAATTGAGGTGTATAATATATCTATGGAAAGCTCTTTGTGTCTAGAACAACTTTCTAGTTTACAACGAGATCTAATTGTGACTTTAAGGGGCTCGAAATAGTGTATTTCCGAAACTGGTCATGTTAAAACGGGTTTTGCGCACTGTTTTTGTAAAATTCATATAAAATAGGTCATTGATCCAAAAAAGGTGCATTTTATGCGATTAGATTCCTAAGAGATAGTAGTACGTTTTTAATTTAGATGTCAAATCTTAATTTGTTTTCTAAGTATGAGTAAATCGTCAAAATGTTTGAAGGACGGAAGCTGTAACTTTTCAAAGTTGTTTTCTACTAAAAACTAGGGGTGAGCATCGGTCGGGTCGGGCCGAAAAACCCCCAACCCGATCGGGTTTCGGGTGGACAAAACAGGCCCCGAACCCGTCCTAAGTAAAGTTCGGGTTTCGGACTTCCGGTCTAGTCAGGTTTCGGGTTCATCGGGTCGGGTTCATCGGGTTTCGGACTTAGATCTAAGCATAAAGTTTTGTTTGTTAAAAAATCAGTATAAAATCATTCATTGGTCAGATTGAGGTGTATAATATATCGATTGAAAGCTCTTTGTGTCTATAACAACTTTCTAGTATACAACGACATCTAATAGTGACTTTAAGGGGCTCGAAATAGTGTATTTCCAAAACTGGTCATGTTAAAACGGGTTTTGCACACTGTTTTTGTAAAATTCATATAAAACTGGTCATTGATCCAAAAAGGTGCATTTTATGCGATTGGATTCCTAAGAGATAGTAGTACGTTTTTAATTTAGATGTCAAATATTAATTTGTTCTCTAAGTATGAGTAAATCGTCAAAACGTTTGAAGGACGGAAGCTGTAACTTTTCAAAGTTGTTTTCTACTAAAAATTAGGGGTGAGCATCGGTCGGGTCGGGCCGAAAAACCCCCAACCCGATCGGGTTTCGGGTGGACAAAACAGGCCCCGAAACTCTTCCTAAGTAAAGTTCGGGTTTCGAACTTCGGGTCTAATCGGGTTTCGGGTTCATCGGATCGGGTTCATCGGGTTTCGGACTTAGATCTAAGCATAAAGTTCTGTTTGTTGAAAAATTCGTATAAAATCACTCATTGGTCTGATTGAGGTGTATAATATATCGATGGAAAGCTCTTTATGTCTAGAACAACTATCTAGTTTATAACGACATCTAATTGTGACTTTAAGGGGCTCGGTAAAATTCATATAAAACTGGTCATTGATCCAAAAAAGGTGCATTTTATGCGATTAGATTCCTAATAGATAGTAGTACGTTTTTAATTTAGATGTCAAATCTTAATTTGTTCTCTAAGTATGAGTAAATCGTCAAAATGTTTGAAGGACGGAAGCTGAAACTTTTCAAAGTTGTTTTCTACTAAAAACTAGGGGTGAGCATAGGTCGGGTCGGGCCGAAAAACCCCCAACCCGATCGGGTTCGGGTGGACAAAACAGGCCCCGAAACCCGTCCTAAATAATGTTCAGGTTTCGGACTTCGGGTCTAATCGGGTTTCGGGTTCATCAAGTCGGGTTCATCGGGTTTCGGACTTAGATCTAAGCATAAAGTTATGTTTGTTGAAAAATCGGTATAAAATCACTCATTGGTCTGATTGAGGTGTATAATATATCGATGGAAAGCTCTTTGTGTCTAGAACAACTGTCTAGTTTACAACGAGATCTAATTGTGACTTTAAGGGGCTCGAAATAGTGTATTTCCGAAACTGGTCATGTTAAAACGGGTTTTGCACACTGTTTTTGTAAAATTCATATAAAATAGGTCATTGATCCAAAAAAGGTGCATTTTATGCGATTAGATTTCTAAGAGATAGTAGTACGTTTTTAATTTAGATGTCAAATCTTAATTTGTTCTCTAAGTATGAGTAAATCGTCAAAACGTTTGAAGGACGAAAGCTGTAACTTTTCAAAGTTGTTTTCTACTAAAAACTAGGGGTGAGCATCGGTCGGGTCGGGCCGAAAAACCTCCAACCCGATCGGGTTTCGGGTGGACAAAACAGGCCCCGAAACCCGTCCTAAGTAAAATTCGGGTTTCGAACTTCGGGTCTAATCGGGTTTCGGGTTCATCGGGTTTCGGACTTAGATCTAAGCATAAAGTTCTGTTTGTTGAAAAATCGGTATAAAATCACTCATTGGTCTAATTGAGGTGTATAATATATCTATGGAAAGCTCTTTGTGTCTAGAACAACTTTCTAGTTTACAACGAGATCTAATTGTGACTTTAAGGGGCTCGAAATAGTGTATTTCCGAAACTGGTCATGTTAAAACGGGTTTTGCGCACTGTTTTTGTAAAATTCATATAAAATAGGTCATTGATCCAAAAAAAGTGCATTTTATGCTATTAGATTCCTAAGAGATAGTAGTACGTTTTTAATTTAGATGTCAAATCTTAATTTGTTCTCTAAGTATGAGTAAATCGTCAAAACGTTTGAAGGACGGAAGCTGTAACTTTTCAAAGTTCTTTTCTACTAAAAACTAGGGGTGAGCATCGGTCGGGTTGGGCCGAAAAACCCCCAACCCGATCGGGTTTCGGGTGGACAAAACAGGCCCCGAAACCCGTCCTAAGTAAAATTCGGGTTTCGAACTTCGGGTCTAATCGGGTTTCGGGTTCATCGGGTTTCGGACTTAGATCTAAGCATAAAGTTCTGTTTGTTGAAAAATCCGTATAAAATCGCTCATTGGTCTGATTGAGGGGTATAATATATCGATGGAAAGTTCTTTGTGTCTAGAATAACTTTCTAGTTTATAACGAGATCTAATTGTGAATTTAAGGGGCTAGAAATAGTGTATTTCCAAAACTGGTAATGTTTAAACGGGTTTTGCGCACTATTTTTGTAAAAATCATATAAAATTGGTCATTGATCCAAAAAACGTGAATTTTATGCGATTAGATTCCTAAAAGATAGTAGTACGTTTTTAATTTACATGTCAAATCTTAATTTGTTCTCTAAGTATGAGTAAATCGTCAAAACGTTTGAAGGACGGAAGGTGTAACTTTTCAAAGTTGTTTCCTACTAAAAACTAGGGGTGAGCATCGGTCGGGTCGGGCCGAAAAACCCCCAACCCGATCGGGTTTCAGGTGGACAAAACAGGCCCCGAAACCCGTCCTACGTAAAGTTCGGGTTTCGGACTTCGGGTCTAATCGGGTTTCGGGTTCATCGGGTCTGGTTCATCGGGTTTCGGACTTAGATCTAAGCATAAAGTTCTGTTTGTTGAAAAATCGGTATAAAATCACTCATTGGTCTAATTGAGGTGTATAATATATCTATGGAAAGCTCTTTGTGTCTAGAACAACTTTCTAGTTTACATCGAGATCTAATTGTGACTTTAAGGGGCTCGAAATAGTGTATTTCCGAAACTGGTCATGTTAAAACGGGTTTTGCGCACTGTTTTTGTAAAATTCATATAAAATAGGTCATTGATCCAAAAAAAGTGCATTTTATGCGATTAGATTCCTAAGAGATAGTAGTACGTTTTTAATTTAGATGTCAAATCTTAATTTGTTTTCTAAGTATGAGTAAATCGTCAAAATGTTTGAAGGACGGAAGCTGTAACTTTTCAAAGTTGTTTTCTACTAAAAACTAGGGGTGAGCATCGGTCGGGTCGGGCCGAAAAACCCCCAACCCGATCGGGTTTTGGGTGGACAAAACAAGCCCCGAACCCGTCCTAAGTAAAGTTCGGGTTTCGGACTTCGGGTCTAGTCAGGTTTCGGGTTCATCGGGTCGGGTTCATCGGGTTTCGGACTTAGATCTAAGCATAAAGTTCTGTTTGTTAAAAAATCAGTATAAAATCATTCATTGGTCAGATTGAGGTGTATAATATATCGATTGAAAGCTCTTTGTGTCTAGAACAACTTTCTAGTATACAACGACATCTAATAGTGACTTTAAGGGGCTCGAAATAGTGTATTTCCAAAACTGTTCATGTTAAAACGGGTTTTGCACACTGTTTTTGTAAAATTCATATAAAACTGGTCATTGATCCAAAAAGGTGCATTTTATGCGATTGGATTCCTAAGAGATAGTAGTACGTTTTTAATTTAGATGTCAAATATTAATTTGTTCTCTAAGTATGAGTAAATCGTCAAAACGTTTGAAGGACGGAAGCTGTAACTTTTCAAAGTTGTTTTCTACTAAAAATTAGGGGTGAGCATCGGTCGGGTCGGGCCGAAAAACCCCCAACCCGATCGGGTTTCGGGTGGACAAAACAGGCCCCGAAACTCTTCCTAAGTAAAGTTCGGGTTTCGAACTTCGGGTCTAATCGGGTTTCGGGTTCATCGGATCGGGTTCATCGGGTTTCGGACTTAGATCTAAGCATAAAGTTCTGTTTGTTGAAAAATTCGTATAAAATCACTCATTGGTCTGATTGAGGTGTATAATATATCGATGGAAAGCTCTTTATGTCTAGAACAACTATCTAGTTTATAACGACATCTAATTGTGACTTTAAGGGGCTCGGTAAAATTCATATAAAACTGGTCATTGATCCAAAAAAGGTGCATTTTATGCGATTAGATTCCTAATAGATAGTAGTACGTTTTTAATTTAGATGTCAAATCTTAATTTGTTCTCTAAGTATGAGTAAATCGTCAAAATGTTTGAAGGACGGAAGCTGAAACTTTTCAAAGTTGTTTTCTACTAAAAACTAGGGGTGAGCATAGGTCGGGTCGGGCCGAAAAACCCCCAACCCGATCGGGTTCGGGTGGACAAAACAGGCCCCGAAACCCGTCCTAAGTAATGTTCGGGTTTCGGACTTCGGGTCTAATCGGGTTTCGGGTTCATCGAGTCGGGTTCATCGGGTTTCGGACTTAGATCTAAGCATAAAGTTCTGTTTGTTGAAAAATCGGTATAAAATCACTCATTGGTCTGATTGAGGTGTATAATATATCGATGGAAAGCTCTTTGTGTCTATAACAACTGTCTAGTTTACAACGAGATCTAATTGTGATTTTAAGGGGCTCGAAATAGTGTATTTCCGAAACTGGTCATGTTAAAACGGGTTTTGCACACTGTTTTTGTAAAATTCATATAAAATAGGTCATTGATCCAAAAAAGGTGCATTTTATGCGATTAGATTTCTAAGAGATAGTAGTACGTTTTTAATTTAGATGTCAAATCTTAATTTGTTTTCTAAGTATGAGTAAATCGTCAAAACGTTTGAAGGACGAAAGCTGTAACTTTTCAAAGTTGTTTTCTACTAAAAACTAGGGGTGAGCATCGGTCGGGTCGGGCCGAAAAACCTCCAACCCGATCGGGTTTCGGGTGGACAAAACAGGCCCCGAAACCCGTCCTAAGTAAAATTCGGGTTTCGAACTTCGGGTCTAATCGGGTTTCGGGTTCATCGGGTTTCGGACTTAGATCTAAGCATAAAGTTCTGTTTGTTGAAAAATCGGTATAAAATCACTAATTGGTATAATTGAGGTGTATAATATATCTATGGAAAGCTCTTTGTGTCTAGAACAACTTTCTAGTTTACAACGAGATCTAATTGTGACTTTAAGGGGCTCGAAATAGTGTATTTTCGAAACTGGTCATGTTAAAACGGGTTTTGCGCACTGTTTTTGTAAAATTCATATAAAATAGGTCATTGATCCAAAAAAAGTGCATTTTATGCGATTAGATTCCTAAGAGATAGTAGTACGTTTTTAATTTAGATGTCAAATCTTAATTTGTTTTCTAAGTATGAGTAAATCGTCAAAATGTTTGAAGGACGGAAGCTGTAACTTTTCAAAGTTGTTTTCTACTAAAAACTAGGGGTGAGCATCGGTCGGGTCGGGCCGAAAAACCCCCAACCCGATCGGATTTCGGTTGGACAAAACAGGCTCCGAACCCGTCCTAAGTAAAGTTCGGGTTTCGGACTTCGGGTCTAGTCGGGTTTCGGGTTCATCGGGTCGGGTTCATCGGGTTTCGGACTTAGATCTAAGCATAAAGTTCTTTGTTAAAAAACAGTATAAAATTATTCATTGGTCAGATTGAGGTGTATAATATATCGATTGAAAGCTCTTTGTGTCTAGAACAACTTTCTAGTATACAACGACATCTAATAGTGACTTTAAGGGGCTCGAAATAGTGTATTTCCAAAACTGGTCATGTTAAAACGGGTTTTGCACACTGTTTTTGTAAAATTCATATAAAACTGGTCATTGATCCAAAAAAGGTGCATTTTATGCGATTGGATTCCTAAGAGATATTAGTACGTTTTTAATTTAGATGTCAAATATTAATTTGTTCTCTAAGTATGAGTAAATCGTCAAAACGTTTGAAGGACGGAAGTTGTAACTTTTCAAAGTTGTTTTCTACTAAAAATTAGGGGTGAGCATCGGTCGGGTCGGGCCGAAAAACCCCCAACCCGATCGGGTTTCGGGTGGACAAAACAGGCCCCGAAACTCTTCCTAAGTAAAGTTCGGGTTTCGAACTTCGGGTCTAATCGGGTTTCGGGTTCATCGGATCGGGTTCATCGGATCGGGTTCATCGGGTTTCGGACTTAGATCTAAGCATAAAGTTCTGTTTGTTGAAAAATTCGTATAAAATCACTCATTGGTCTGATTGAGGTGTATAATATATCGATGGAAAGCTCTTTATGTCTAGAACAACTATCTAGTTTATAACGACATCTAATTGTGACTTTAAGGGGCTCGGTAAAATTCATATAAAACTGGTCATTGATCCAAAAAAGGTGCATTTTATGCGATTAGATTCCTAATAGATAGTAGTACGTTTGTAATTTAGATGTCAAATCTTAATTTGTTCTCTAAGTATGAGTAAATCGTCAAAACGTTTGAAGGACGGAAGCTGTAACTTTTCAAAGTTGTTTTCTAATAAAAACTAGGGGTGAGCATCGGTCGGGTCGGGCCGAAAACCCCCCAACCCGATCGGGTTTCGGGTGGACAAAACAAGCCCCGAAACTCTTCCTAAGTAAAGTTCGGGTTTCGGACTTCGGGTCTAATCGGGTTTCGGGTTCATCGGATCAGGTTCATCGGGTTTCGGACTTAGATCTAAGCATAAAGTTCTGTTTGTTGAAAAATCGGTATAAAATCACTCATTGGTCTGATTGAGGTGTATAATATATCGATGGAAAACTCTTTGTGTCTAGAACAACTGTCTTTTTTACAACGAGATCTAATTGTGACTTTAAGGGGCTCGAAATAGTGTATTTCCGAAACTGGTCATGTTAAAACGGGTTTTGCACACTGTTTTTGTAAATTTCATATAAAATAGGTCATTGATCCAAAAAAGGTGCATTTTATGCGATTAGATTTCTAAGAGATAGTAGTACGTTTTTAATTTAGATGTCAAATCTTAATTTGTTCTCTAAGTATGAGTAAATCGTCAAAACGTTTGAAGGACGAAAGCTGTAACTTTTCAAAGTTGTTTTCTACTAAAAACTAGGGGTGAGCATCGGTCGGGTCGGGCCGAAAAATCTCCAACCCGATCGGGTTTCGGGTGGACAAAACAGGCCCCGAAACCCGTCCTAAGTAAAGTTCGGGTTTCGGACTTCGGGTCTAATCGGGTTTCGGGTTCATCAGGTTTCGGACTTAAATCTAAGCATAAAGTTCTGTTTGTTGAAAAACCCGTATAAAATCGCTCATTGGTCTGATTGAGGTGTATAATATATCGATGGAAAGTTCTTTGTGTCTAGAACAACTTTCTAGTTTATAACGAGATCTAATTGTGACTTTAAGGGGCTCGAAATAGTGTATTTCCAAAACTGGTCATGTTTAAACGGGTTTTGCGCACTGTTTTTGTAAAATTCATATAAAATTGGCCATTGATCCAAAAAGGTGAATTTTATGCGACTAAATTCCTAAGAGATAGTAGTACGTTTTTAATTTAGATTTCAAATCTTATTTTGTTCTCTAAGTATGAGTAAATCGTCAAAACGTTTGAAGGACGGAAGCTGAAACTTTTCAAAGTTGTTTTATACTAAAAACTAGGGGTGAGCATCGGTCAGGTCGGGCCGAAAAACCTCCAACCCAATCGGGTTTCGGGTGGACAAAACAGGCCCCGAAACCCGTCCTAAGTAAAGTTCGGGTTTCGGACTTCGGGTTTAATCGGGTTTCGGGTTCATCGGGTTTCGGACTTAAATCTAAGCATAAAGTTCTGTTTGTTGAAAAATCGGTATAAAATCACTCATTGGTCTGATTGAGGTGTATAATATATCGATGGAAATCTCTTTGTGTCTAGAACAACTTTCTAGTTTACAACGAGATCTAATTGTGACTTTAAGGGGCTCGAAATAGTGTATTTCCGAAACTGGTTTTGTTAAAACGGGTTTTGCGCACTGTTTTTGTAAAATTCATATAAAATCAATCATTGATCCAAAAAAGGTGCATTTTATGCGATTAGATTCCTAAGAGATAGTAGTACGTTTTTAATTTAGATGTCAAATCTTAATTTGTTCTCTAAGTATGAGTAAATCGTCAAAACGTTTGAAGGACGGAAGCTGTAACTTTTCAAAGTTGTTTTCTACTAAAAACTAGGGGTGAGCATCGGTCGGGTCGGGCCGAAAAACCCCCAACCCGATCGGGTTTCGGGTGGACAAAACAGGCCCCGAAACCCGTCCTAAGTAAAGTTCGGGTTTCGAACTTCGGGTCTAATCGGGTTTCGGGTTCATCGGGTTTCGGACTAAGATCTAAGCATAAAGTTCTGTTTGTTGAAAAATCCGTATAAAATCGCTCATTGGTCTGATTGAGGTGTATAATATATTGTTGGAAAGTTATTTGTGTCTAGAACAAATTTCTAGTTTATAACGAGATCTAATTGTGACTTTAAGGGGCTCGAAATAGTGTATTTCCAAAACTGGTCATGTTTAAACGGGTTTTGCGCACTATTTTTGTAAAATTCATATAAAATTGGTCATTGATCCAAAAAAGGTGAATTTTATGCGATTAGATTCCTAAGAGATAGTAGTACGTTTTTAATTTACATGTCAAATCTTAATTTGTTCTCTAAGTATGAGTAAATCGTCAAAACGTTTGAAGGACGGAAGCTGTAACTTTTCAAAGTTGTTTTCTACTAAAAACTAGGGGTGAGCATCGGTCGGGTCGGGCCGAAAAACCCTCAACCCGATCGGGTTTCGGGTGGACAAAACAGGCCTCGAAACCCGTCCTAAGTAAAGTTCGGGTTTCAGACTTCGGGTCTAATCGGGTTTCGGGTTCATCGGGTCGGGTTCATCGGGTTTCGGACTTAGATCTAAGCATAAAGTTCTGTTTGTTGAAAAATCGGTATAAAATCACTCATTGGTCTAATTGAGGTGTATAATATATCTATGGAAAGCTCTTTGTGTCTAGAACAACTTTCTAGTTTACAACGAGATCTAATTGTGACTTTAAGGGGCTCGAAATAGTGTATTTCCGAAACTGGTCATGTTAAAATGGGTTTTGCGCACTGTTTTTGCGCACTGTTTTTGTAAAATTTATATAAAATAGGTCATTGATCCAAAAAAAGTGCATTTTATGCGATTAGATTCCTAAGAGATAGTAGTAAGTTTTTAATTTAGATGTCAAATCTTAATTTGTTTTCTAAGTATGAGTAAATCGTCAAAATGTTTGAAGGACGGAAGTTGTAACTTTTCAAAGTTGTTTTCTACTAAAAACTAGGGGTGAGCATCGGTCGGGTCGGGTCGAAAACCCCCCAACCCGATTGGGTTTCGGGTGGACAAAACATGCCCCGAACCCGTCCTAAGTAAAGTTCGGGTTTCGGACTTCGGGTCTAATCGGGTTTCGGGTTCATCGGGTCGGGTTCATCGGGTTTCGGACTTAGATCTAAGCATAAAGTTCTGTTTGTTAAAAAATCTGTATAAAATCACTCATTGGTCTGATTGAGGTGTATAATATATCAATGGAAAGCTCTTTGTGTCTAGAACAACCTTCTAGTTTACAACGAGATCTAATTGCGACTTTAAGGGGCTCGAAATAGTGTATTTCCGAAACTGGTCATGTTAAAACGGGTTTTGCACACTGTTTTTGTAAAATTCATATAAAATAGGTCATTGATCCAAAAAAGGTGCATTTTATGCGATTATATTTCTAAGAGATAGTAGTACGTTTTTAATTTAGATGTCAAATCTTAATTTGTTCTCTAAGTATGAGTAAATCGTCAAAACGTTTGAAGGACGGAAGCTGTAACTTTTCAAAGTTGTTTTCTACTAAAAACTAGGGGTGAGCATCGGTCGGGTCGGGCCGAAAAACCCCCAACCCGATCGGGTTTTGGGTGGACAAAACAGGCCCCGAAACTCTTCCTAAGTAAAGTTCGGGTACTTCGGGTCTAATCGGGTTTCGGGTTCATCGGATCGGGTTCATCGGGTTTCGGACTTAGATCTAAGCATAAAGTTCTGTTTGTTGAAAAATCCGTATAACGTCACTCATTGGTCTGATTGAGGTGTATAATATATCGATGGAAATCTCTTTGTGTCGAGAACAATTATCTAGTTTATAACGACATCTAATTGTGACTTTAAGGGGCTCGGTAAAATTCATATAAAACTGGTCATTGATCCAAAAAAGGTGCAATTTATGCGATTAGATTCCTAAGAGATAGTAGTACGTTTTTAATTTAGATGTCAAATCTTAATTTGTTCTCTAAGTATGAGTAAATCGTCAAAACGTTTGAAGGACGGAAGCTGTAACTTTTCAAAGTTGTTTTCTACTAAAAACTAGGGGTGAGCATCGGTCGGGTCGGGCCGGAAAAAACCCCAACCCGATCGGGTTTCAGGTGGACAAAACAGGCCCCGAAACCCGTCCTAAATAAAGTTCGGGTTTCAGACTTCGGGTCTAATCGGGTTTCGGGTTCATCGGGTCGGGTTCATCGGGTTTCGGACTTACATCTAAGCATAAAGTTCTGTTTGTTGAAAAATCCGTATAAAATCACTCATTAGTCTGATTGAGGTGTATAATATATCGATGGAAATCTCTTTGTGTCTAGAACAACAACGACATCTAATTGTGACTTTAAGGGGCTCGAAATAGTGTATTTCCAAATCTGGTCATGTTTAAACGGGTATTGCGCACTGTTTTTGTAAAATACATATAAAATTGGTCATTAATCCAAAAAAGGTGAATTTTATGCGATTAGATTCCTAAGAGATAGTAGTACGTTTTTAATTTAGATTTCAAATCTTAATTTGTTCTCTAAGTATGAGTAAATCGTCAAAACGTTTGAAGGACGGAAGCTGTAACTTTTCAAAGTTGTTTTCTACTAAAAACTAGGGGTGAGCATCAGTCGGGTCGGGCCGAAAAACCCCCAAGCTTATCGGGTTTCGGGTGGACAAAACACGCCCCGAAACCCGTCCTAAGTAAAGTTCGGGTTTCGGACTTCGGGTCTAATCGGGTTTCGGGTTCATCGGGTCGGGTTTCATCGGGTTTTGGACTTAGATCTAAGCATAAAGTTCTATTTGTTGAAAAATCCGTATAAAATCGCTCATTGGTCTGATTGAGGTGTATAATATATCGATGGAAAGTTCTTTGTGTCTAGAACAACTTTCTAGTTTATAACGAGATCTAATTGTGACTTTAAGGGGCTCGAAATAGTGTATTTCCAAAACTGGTCATGTTTAAACGGGTTTTGCGCACTGTTTTTGTAAAATTAATATAAAATTGGTCATTGATCCAAAAAAGGTGAATTTTATGCGATTAGATTCCAAAGAGATAGTAGTACGTTTTTAATTTAGATGTCAAATCTTAATTTATTCTCTAAGTATGAGTAAATCATCAAAACGTTTGTAGGACGGAAGCTGAAACTTTTCAAAGTTGTTTTCTACTAAAAACTAGGGGTGAGCATCGGTCGGGTCGGGCCAAAAAAACCCCAACCCGATCGGGTTTCGGGTGGACAAAACAGGTCTCGAAACCCGTCCTAAGTAAAGTTCGGGTTTCGGACTTCGGGTTTCAGGTTCATCGGGTTTCGGACTTAGATCTAAGCATAAAGTTCTGTTTGTTGAAAATCGGTATAAAATCACTCATTGGTCTGATTGAGGTGTATAATATATCAATGGAAAGCTCTTTGTGTCTAGAACAACTTTCTAGTTCACAACGAGATCTAATTGTGATTTTAAGGGGCTTGAAATAGTGTATTTCCGAAACTGGTCATGTTAAACGGGTTTTGCGCACTGTTTTTGTAAAATTCATATAAAATAGGTCAATGATCCAAAAAGGTGCATTTTATGCGATTAGATTCCTAAGAGATAGTAGTACATTTTTAATTTAGATTTCAAATCTTAATTTGTTCTCTAAGTATGAGTAAATCGTCAAAACGTTTGAAGGACGGAAGCTGTAACTTTTCAAAGTTCTTTTCTACTAAAAACTAGGGGTGAGCATCGGTCGGGTCGGGCCGAAAAACCCCCGACCCGATCGGGTTTCGGGTGGACAAAACAGGCCCCAAAACCCGTCCTAAGTAAAGTTCGGGTTTCGGACTTCGGGTCTAATCGGGTTTCGGGTTCATCGGGTCGGGTTCATCGGGTTTCGGACTTAGATCGAAGCATAAAGTTCTATTTGTTGAAAAATCCGTATAAAATCGCTCATTGGTCTGATTGAGGTGTATAATATATTGATGGAAAGTTCTTTGTGTCTAGAACTACTTTCTAGTTTAAAACGAGATCTAATTGTGACTTTAAGGGGCTCGAAATAGTGTATTTCCAAAACTGGTCATGTTTAAACGGGTTTTGCGCACTGTTTTTGTAAAATTTATATAAAATTGGTCATTGATCCAAAAAAGGTGAATTTTATGCGATTATATTCCTAAGAGATAGTAGTACGTTTTTAAATTAGATATCAAATCTTAATTTATTATCTAAGTATGAGTAAATCGTCAAAACGTTTGAAGGACGGAAGCTGAAACTTTTCAAAGTAGTTTTCTACTAAACACTAGGGGTGAGCATTGGTCGGGTCGGGCCGAAAACCCCCCAACCCGATCGGGTTTCGGGTGGACAAAACAGGTCCCGAAACCCGTCCTAAGTAAAGTTCGGGTTTCGGACTTCGGGTCTAATCGGGTTTCGGGTTCATCGGGTCGGGTTCATTGGGTTTCAGACTTAGATCTAAGCATAAAGTTCTGTTTGTTGAAAAATCGGTATAAAATCACTCATTGGTCTGATTGAGGTGTATAATATATCGATGGAAAGCTCTTTGTGTCTAGAAAAACTTTCTAGTTTACAACGACATCTAATTGTGACTTTAAGGGGCTTGAAATAGTGTATTTCCGAAACTGGTCATGTTAAAACGGGTTTTGCGCACTGTTTTTGTAAAATTCATATAAAACTGGTCATTGATCCAAAAAAGTTGCATTTTATGCGATTAGATTCCTAAGAGATAGTAGTACGTTTTTAATTTAGATGTCAAATCTTAATTTGTTCTCTAAGTATGAGTAAATCGTCAAAACGTTTGAAGGACGGAAGCTGTAACTTTTCAAAGTTGTTTTCTACTAAAAACTAGGGGTGAGCATCGGTCGGGTCGGGCCGAAAAACCCCCGACCCGATCGGGTTTCGGGTGGAAAAAACAGGCCCCGAAACCCGTCCTAAGTAAAGTTCGGGTTTTGGACTTCGGGTCTAATCGGGTTCATCGGGTCGGGTTCATCGGGTTTCGGACTTAGATCTAAGCATAAAGTTCTATTTGTTGAAAAATCCGTATAAAATCGCTCATTGGTCTGATTAAGGTGTATAATATTTCGATGGAAAGTTCTTTGTGTCTAGAACAACTTTTTAGTTTATAACGAGATCTAATTGTGACTTTAAGGGGCTCGAAATAGTGTATTTCCAAAACTGGTCATGTTTAAACGGGTTTTGCGCACTATTTTTGTAAAATTCATATAAAATTGGTCATTGATCCAAAAAAGGTGAATTTTATGCGATTAGATTCCTAAGAGATAGTAGTACGTTTTTAATTTAGATGTCAAATCTTAATTTGTTCTCTAAGTATGAGTAAATCGTCAAAACGTTTGAAGGACGGAAGCTGTAACTTTTCAAAGTTGTTTTCTACTAAAAACTAGGGGTGAGCAACGGTCGGGTCGGGCCGAAAACCCCCCAACCCGATCGGGTTTCGGGTGGACAAAACAGGCCCCGAAACCCGTCCTAAGTAAAGTTCGGGTTTCGGACTTCGGGTCTAATCGGGTTTCGGGTTCATCGGGTTTCGGACTTAGATCGAAGCCTAAAGTTCTATTTGTTGAAAAATCCGTATAAAATCGCTCATTGGTCTGATTGAGGTGTATAATATATTGATGGAAAGTTATTTGTGTCTAGAACAACTTTCTAGTTTAAAACGAGATCTAATTGTGACTTTAAGGGGCTCGAAATAGTGTATTTCCAAAACTGGTCATGTTTAAACGGGTTTTGCGCACTGTTTTTGTAAAATTTATATAAAATTGGTCATTGATCCAAAAAAGGTGAATTTTATGAGATTATATTCCTAAGAGATAGTAGTACGTTTTTAATTTAGATATCAAATCTTAATTTACTATCTAAGTATGAGTAAATCGTCAAAACGTTTGAAGGACGGAAGCTGAAACTTTTCAAAGTAGTTTTCTACTAAAAACTAAGGGTGAGCATCGGTCGGGTCGGGCCGAAAAACCCCCAACCCGATCGGGTTTCGGGTGGACAAAACAGGTCCCGAAACCCGTCCTAAGTAAATTTCGGGTTTCGGACTTCGGGTCTAATCGGGTTTCGGGTTCATCGGGTCGGGTTCATCGGGTTTCGGACTTAGATCTAAGCATAAAGTTCTGTTTGTTGAAAAATCGGTATAAAATCACTCATTGGTCTGATTGAGGTGTTTAATATATCGATGGAAAGCTCTTTGTGTATAGAAAAACTTTCTAGTTTACAACGACATCTAATTGTGACTTTAAGGGGCTTGAAATAGTGTATTTCCGAAACTGGTCATGTTAAAACGGGTTTTGCGCACTGTTTTTGTAAAATTCATATAAAACTGGTCATTGATCCAAAAAAGTTGCATTTTATGCGATTAGATTCCTAAGAGATAGTAGTACGTTTTTAATTTAGATGTCAAATCTTAATTTGTTCTCTAAGTATGAGTAAATCGTCAAAACGTTTGAAGGACGGAAGCTGTAACTTTTCAAAGTTGTTTTCTACTAAAAACTAGGGGTGAGCATCGGTCGGGTCGGGCCGAAAAACCCCCGACCCGATCGGGTTTCGGGTGGACAAAACAGGCCCCGAAACCCGTCCTAAGTAAAGTTCGGGTTTTGGACTTCGGGTCTAATCGGGTTCATCGGGTCGGGTTCATCGGGTTTCGGACTTAGATCTAAGCATAAAGTTCTATTTGTTGAAAAATCCGTATAAAATCGCTCATTGGTCTGCTTAAGGTGTATAATATATCGATGGAAAGTTATTTGTGTCTAGAACAACTTTTTAGTTTATAACGAGATCTAATTGTGACTTTAAGGGGCTCGAAATAGTGTATTTCCAAAACTGGTCATGTTTAAACGGGTTTTGCGCACTATTTTTCTAAAATTCATATAAAATTGGTCATTGATCCAAAAAAGGTGAATTTTATGCGATTAGATTCCTAAGAGATAGTAGTACGTTTTTAATTTAGATGTCAAATCTTAATTTGTTCTCTAAGTATGAGTAAATCGTCAAAACGTTTGAAGGACGGAAGATGTAACTTTTCAAAGTTGTTTTCTACTAAAAACTAGGGGTGAGCAACGGTCGGGTCGGGCCGAAAACCCCCCAACCCGATCGGGTTTCGGGTGGACAAAACAGGCCCCGAAACCCGTCCTAAGTAAAGTTCGGGTTTCGGACTTCGGGTCTAATCGGATTTCGGGTTCATCGGGTCGGGTTCATCGGGTTTCGGACTTAGATCTAAGCATAAAGTTCTGTTTGTTGAAAAATCGGTATAAAATCACTCATTGGTCTAATTGAGGTGTATAATATATCGATGGAAAGCTCTTTGTGTCTAGAACAACTTTCTAGTTTACAACGAGATCTAATTGTGACTTTAAGGGGCTCGAAATAGTGTATTTTCGAAACTGGTCATGTTAAAACGGGTTTTGCGCACTGTTTTTGTAAAATTCAAATAAAATAGGTCATTGATCCAAAAAAGGTAAATTTTATGCGATTAGATTCCTAAGAGATACTAGTACGTTTTTAACTTAGATGTCAAATCTTAGTTTGTTCTCTAAGTATGAGTAAATCGTCAAAAAGTTTGAAGGACGGAAGCTGTAACTTTTCAAAGTTGTTTTCTACTAAAAACTAGGGGTGAGCATCGGTCTGTTCGGGCCGAAAAACCGCCAACCCGATCGGGTTTCGGGTGGACAAAACAGGCCCCGAAACCCGTCCTAAGTAAAGTTCGGGTTTCGGACTTCGGGTCGAATATCGGGTCGGGTTCATTGGATTTCGGACTTACATCTATGCATAAAGTTCTGTTTGTTGAAAAATCCGTATAAAATCACTCATTGGTCTGATTGAGGTGTATAATATATCGATGCAAAGCTCTTTGTGTCTAGAACAACTTTCTAGTTTACAACAAGATCTAATTGTGACTTTAAGGGGCTCGAAATAGTGTATTTCCAAAACTGGTCATGTTTAAACGGGTTTTGCGCACTGTTTTTGTAAAATTCATATAAAATTGGCCATTGATCCAAAAAAGGTGCATTTTATGCGATTAGATTCTTAAGAGATAGTAGTACGTTTTTAATTTAGATGTCAAATCTTAATTTGTTCTCTAAGTATTAGTAAATCGTCAAAACGTTTGTTGGACGGAAGCTGTAACTTTTCAAAGTTGTTTTATACTAAAAACTAGGGGTGAGCATCGGTCGGGTAGGGCCGAAAAACCCCCAACCCGATCGGGTTTCGGGTGGACAAAACAGGCCCCGAAACTCTTCCTAAGTAAAGTTCGGGTTTCGGACTTTGGGTCTAGTCGGGTTTCGGGTTCATCGGATCGGGTTCATCGGGTTTTGGACTTAGATCTAAGCATAAAGTTCTGTTTGTTGAAAAATCCGTATAAAATCACTCATTGGTCTGATTGAGGTGTATAATATATCGATGGAAAGCTCTTTGTGTCTAGAACAATTATCTAGTTTATAACGACATCTAATTGTGACTTTAAGGGGCTCGAAATAGTGTATTTCCAAAACTGGTCATGTTTAAACGGGTTTTGCGCACTTTTTTTGTAAAATTCATATAAAATTGGCCATTAATCCGAAAAAGGTGCATTTTATGCGATTAGATTCCTAAGAGATAGTAGTACGTTTTTAATTTAGATGTCAAATCTTAATTTGTTCTCTATGTATGAGTAAATCGTCAAAACGTTTGAAGGATGGAAGCTGTAACTTTTCAAAGTTGTTTTCTACTAAAAACTAGGGGTGAGCATCGGTCGGGTCGGGCCGAAAAACCCCCACCCCGATTGTGTTTCGGGTGGACAAAACAGGCCCCAAAACGCTTCCTAAGTAAAATTCGGGTTTCGGACTTCGGGTCTAATCGGGTTTCGGGTTCATCGGGTCGGGTTCATCGGGTTTCAGACTTAGTTCTAAGCATAAAGTTCTGTTTGTTGAAAAATCGGTATAAAATAACTCATTGGTCTGATTGAGGTGTATAATATATCAATGGAAATCTCTTTGTGTCTAGAACAACTGTGTAGTTAACAACGAGATCTAATTGTGACTTTAATGGCTCGAAATAGTGTATTTCCAAAACTGGTCATGTTTAAACGGGTTTTGAGCACTGTTTTTGTAAAATTCATATAAAATTGGTCATTGGTCCAAAAAAGGTGCATTTTATGCGATTAGATTCCTAAGAGATAGTAGTACGTTTTTAATTTAGATGTCAAATCTTAATTTGTTCTCTAAGTATGAGTAAATCGTCAAAACGTTTGAAGGACGGAAGATGTAACTTTTCAAAGTTGTTTTCTACTATAAACTAGGGGTGAGCATCGGTCGGGTCACGCCGAAAAACCCCCAACCCGATCGGTTTTCGGGTGGACAAAACAGGCCCCAAAACACGTCCTAAATAAAGTTCGGGTTTCGGACTTCGGGTCTAATCGGGTTTCGGGTTTATCGGGTCGGGTTCATCGGGTTTCGGACTTACATCTAAGCATAAAGTTCTGTTTGTTGAAAAATCCGTATAAAATCACTCATTAGTTTGATTGAGGTGTATAATATATCGATGGAAAGCTCTTTGTGTCTAGAAGAACTTTCTAGTTTACAACGACATCTAATTGTGACTTTAAGAGGCTCGAAATAGTGTATTTCCAAAACTGGTCATGTTTAAACGGGTTTTGCGCACTGTTTTTGTAAAATACATATAAAATTGGTCATTGATCCAAAAAAGGTGAATTTTATGCGATTAGATTCCTAAGAGATAGTAGTACGTTTTTAATTTAGAAGTCAAATCTTAATTTTTTCTCTAAGTATGAGTAAATCGTCAAAATGTTTGAAGGACGGAAACTGTAACTTTTCAAAGTTGTTTTCTACTAAAAACTAGGGGTGAGCGTCGGTCGGGTCGGGCCGAAAAACCCCCAACCCGATCGGGTTTCGGGTGGACAAAACAGGCCCCGAAACTCTTCCTAAGTAAAGTTCGAGTTTCGGACTTCGGGTCTAATCGGGTTTCGGGTTTATCGGGTCGGGTTCATCGGGTTTCAGACTTAGATCTAAGCATAAAGTTCTGTTTGTTAAAAAATATGTATAAAATCTCTCATTGGTCTGATTGAGGTGTATAATATATCGATGGAAAGCTATTTGTGTCTAGAACAACTTTCTAGTTTACAACGAGATCTAATTGTGACTTTAAGGGGCTCGAAATAGTGTATTTCCAAAACTGGTCATGTTAAAACGGGTTTTGCGCACTGTTTTTGTAAAATTCATATAAAATTGGTCATTGATCCAAAAAAGGTGCATTTTATGCGATTAAATTCCTAAGAGATAGTAGTACGTTTTTAATTTCTATGTCAAATCTTAATTTGTTCTCTAAGTATGAGTAAATCGTCAAAACGTTTGAAGGACGGAAGCTGTAACTTTTCAAAGTTGTTTTCTACTAAAAACTAGGGGTGAGCATCGGTCGGGTCGGGTCGAAAAACCCCCAACCCGATCGGGTTTCGGGTGGACAAAACAGGCCCCGAACCCGTCCTAAATAAAGTTCGGGTTTCGGACTTCGGGTCTAATCGGGTTTCGGATTCATCGGGTCGGGTTCATCGGTTTTCGGACTTAGATCTAAGCATAAAGTTATGTTTGTTAAAAAATCCGTATAAAATCACTCATTGGTCTGATTGAGGTGTATAATATATCGATGGAAATCTCTTTGTGTCTAGAACAACTGTGTAGTTAACAACGAGATCTAATTGTGACTTTAATGGCTCGAAATAGTGTATTTCCAAAACTGGTCATGTTTAAACGGGTTTTGAGCACTGTTTTTGTAAAATTCATATAAAATTGGTCATTGGTCCAAAAAAGGTGCATTTTATGCGATTAGATTCCTAAGAGATAGTAGTACGTTTTTAATTTAGATGTCAAATCTTAATTTGTTCTCTAAGTATGAGTAAATCGTCAAAACGTTTGAAGGACGGAAGATGTAACTTTTCAAAGTAGTTTTCTACTATAAACTAGGGGTGAGCATCGGTCGGGTCACGCCGAAAAACCCCCAACCCGATCGGTTTTCGGGTGGACAAAACAGGCCCCAAAACACGTCCTAAATAAAGTTCGGGTTTCGGACTTCGGGTCTAATCGGGTTTCGGGTTCATCGGGTCGGGTTCATCGGGTTTCGGACTTACATCTAAGCATAAAGTTCTGTTTGTTGAAAAATCCGTATAAAATCACTCATTAGTTTGATTGAGGTGTATAATATATCGATGGAAAGCTCTTTGTGTCTAGAAGAACTTTCTAGTTTACAACGACATCTAATTGTGACTTTAAGAGGCTCGAAATAGTGTATTTCCAAAACTGGTCATGTTTAAACGGGTTTTGCGCACTGTTTTTGTAAAATTCATATAAAATTGGTCATTGGTCCAAAAAAGGTGAATTTTATGCGATTAGATTCCTAAGAGATAGTAGTACGTTTTTAATTTAGAAGTCAAATCTTAATTGTTTCTCTAAGTATGAGTAAATCGTCAAAATGTTTGAAGGACGGAAACTGTAACTTTTCAAAGTTGTTTTCTACTAAAAACTAGGGGTGAGCATCGGTCGGGTCGGGCCGAAAAACCCCCAACCCGATCGGGTTTCGGGTGGACAAAACAGGCCCCGAAACTCTTCCTAAGTAAAGTTCGGGTTTCGGACTTCGGGTCTAATCGGGTTTCGGGTTTATCGGTTCGGGTTCATCGGGTTTCAGACTTAGATCTAAGCATAAAGTTCTGTTTGTTAAAAAATATGTATAAAATCTCTCATTGGTCTGATTGAGGTGTATAATATATCGATGGAAAGCTATTTGTGTCTAGAACAACTTTCTAGTTTACAACGAGATCTAATTGTGACTTTAAGGGGCTCGAAATAGTGTATTTCCAAAACTGGTCATGTTAAAACGGGTTTTGCGCACTGTTTTTGTAAAATTCATATAAAATTGGTCATTGATCCAAAAAAGGTGCATTTTATGCGATTAAATTCCTAAGAGATAGTAGTACGTTTTTAATTTCTATGTCAAATCTTAATTTGTTCTCTAAGTATGAGTAAATCGTCAAAACGTTTGAAGGACGGAAGCTGTAACTTTTCAAAGTTGTTTTCTACTAAAAACTAGGGGTGAGCATCGGTCGGGTCGGGTCGAAAAACCCCCAACCCGATCGGGTTTCGGGTGGACAAAACAGGCCCCGAACCCGTCCTAAATAAAGTTCGGGTTTCGGACTTCGGGTCTAATCGGGTTTCGGATTCATCGGGTCGGGTTCATCGGTTTTCGGACTTAGATCTAAGCATAAAGTTATGTTTGTTAAAAAATCCGTATAAAATCACTCATTGGTCTGATTGAGGTGTATAATATATCGATGGAAAGCTCTTTGTGTCTAGAACAACCTTCTAGTATACAACGACATCTAATTGTGAATTTAAGGGGCTCGAAATAGTGTATTTCCAAAACTGGTCATGTTAAAACGGGTTTTGCACACTGTTTTTGTAAAATTCATATAAAATTGGTCATTGAACCAAAAAAGGTGCATTTTATGCAGTTAGATTCCTAAGAGATAGTAGTACGTTTTTAATTTAGATGTCAAATCTTAATTTGTTCTCTAAGTAAAGTTCGGGTTTCGGACTTCGGGTCTAATCGGGTTTCGGGTTCATCGGATCGGGTTCATCGGGTTTCGGACTTAGATCTAGGCATAAAGTTATGTTTGTTGAAAAATCCGTATAAAATCACTCATTGGTCTGATTGAGGTGTATAATATATCGATGGAAAGCTCTTTGTGTCTAGAACAACTTTCTAGTTTATAACGACATCTAATTGTGACTTTAAGGGGCTCGGTAAAATTCATATAAAACTGGTCATTGATCCAAAAAAGGTGCATTTTATGCGATTAGATTCCTAAGAGATAGTAGTACGTTTTTAATTTAGATGTCAAATCTTAATTTGTTCTCTAAGTATGAGTAAATCGTCAAAACGTTTGAAGGACGAAAGCTGTAACTTTTCAAAGTTGTTTTCTACTAAAAACTAGGGGTGAGCATCGGTCGGGTCGGGCCGAAAACCCCCAACCTGATCGGGTTTCGGGTGGACAAAACAGGCCCCGAAACCCGTTCTAAGTAAAGTTCGGGTTTCGGACTTCGGGTCTAATCGGGTTTCGGGTTCATCGGGTCGGGTTCATCGGGTTTCGGACTTAGATCTAAGCATAAAGTTCTGTTTGTCGAAAAATCGGTATAAAATAACTCATTGGTCTTATTGAGGTGTATAATATATCGATGGAAAGCTCTTTGTGTCTAGAACAACTGTCTTGTTTACAACGAGATCTAATTGTGACTTTAAGGGGCTCGAAATAGTGTATTTCCAAAACTGGTCATGTTTAATCGGGTTTTGCGCACTGTTTTTGTAAAATTAATATAAAATTGGTCATTGATCCAAAAAAGGTGCATTTTATGCGATTAGATTCCTAAGAGATAGTAGTACGTTTTTATTTTAGATGTTAAATTATAATTTGTTCTCTAAGTATGAGTAAATAGTCAAAACGTTTGAAGAACGGAAGCTGTAACTTTTCAAAGTTGTTTTCTACTAAAAACTAGGGGTGAGCATCGGTCGGGTCGGGCCGAAAAACCCCCTCCCCGATTGTGTTTCGGGTGGACAAAACAGGCCCCGAAACTCTTCCTAAGTAAAATTCGGGTTTCGGACTTCGGGTCTAATCGGGTTTCGGGTTCATCGGGTTTCAGACTTAGTTCTAAGCATAAAGTTCTGTTTGTTGAAAAATCGGTATAAAATAACTCATTGGTCTGATTGAGGTGTATAATATATCGATGGAAATCTCTTTGTGTCTAGAACAACTGTGTAGTTAACAACGAGATCTAATTGTGACTTTAATGGCTCGAAATAGTGTATTTCCAAAACTGGTCATGTTTAAACGGGTTTTGAGCACTGTTTTTGTAAAATTCATATAAAACTGGTCATTGGTCCAAAAAAGGTGCATTTTATGCGATTAGATTCCTAAGAGATAGTAGTACGTTTTTAATTTAGATGTCAAATCTTAATTTGTTCTCTAAGTATGAGTAAATCGTCAAAACGTTTGAAGGACGGAAGATGTAACTTTTCAAAGTTGTTTTCTACTATAAACTAGGGGTGAGCATCGGTCGGGTCACGCCGAAAAACCCCCAACCCGATCGGTTTTCGTGTGGACACAACAGGCCCCAAAACACGTCCTAAATAAAGTTCGAGTTTCGGACTTCGGGTCTAATCGGGTTTCGGGTTCATCGGGTCGGGTTCATCGGGTTTCGGACTTACATCTAAGCATAAAGTTCTGTTTGTTGAAAAATCCGTATAAAATCACTCATTAGTTTGATTGAGGTGTATAATATATCGATGGAAAGTTATTTGTGTCTAGAATAACTTTCTAGTTTACAACGACATCTAATTGTGACTTTAAGAGGCTCGAAATAGTGTATTTCCAAAACTGGTCATGTTTAAACGGGTTTTGCGCACTGTTTTTGTAAAATACATATAAAATTGGTCATTGATCCAAAAAAGGTGAATTTTATGCGATTAGATTTCTAAGAGATAGTAGTACGTTTTTAATTTAGAAGTCAAATCTTAATTTTTTTTTCTAAGTATGAGTAAATCGTCAAAATGTTTGAAGGACGGAAACTGTAACTTTTCAAAGTTGTTTTCTACTAAAAACTAGGGGTGAGCATCGGTCGGGTCGGGCCGAAAAACCCCCAACCCGATCGGGTTTCGGGTGGACAAAACAGGCCCCGAAACTCTTCTTAAGTAAAGTTCGGGTTTCGGACTTCGGGTCTAATCGGGTTTCGGGTTTATCGGGTCGGGTTCATCGGGTTTCAGACTTAGATCTAAGCATAAAGTTCTGTTTGTTAAAAAATATGTATAAAATCTCTCATTGGTCTGATTGAGGTGTATAATATATCGATGGAAAGCTATTTGTGTCTAGAACAACTTTCTAGTTTACAACGAGATCTAATTGTGACTTTAAGGGGCTCGAAATAGTGTATTTCCAAAACTGGTCATGTTAAAACGGGTTTTGCGCACTGTTTTTGTAAAATTCATATAAAATTGGTCATTGATCCAAAAAAGGTGCATTTTATGCGATTAAATTCCTAAGAGATAGTAGTACGTTTTTAATTTCTATGTCAAATCTTAATTTGTTCTCTAAGTATGAGTAAATCGTCAAAACGTTTGAAGGACGGAAGATGTAACTTTTCAAAGTTGTTTTCTACTAAAAACTAGGGGTGAGCATCGGTCGGGTCGGGTCGAAAAACCCCCAACCCGATCGGGTTTCGGGTGGACAAAACAGGCCCCGAACCCGTCCTAAATAAAGTTCGGGTTTCGGACTTCGGGTCTAATCGGGTTTCGGATTCATCGGGTCGGGTTCATCGGATTTCGGACTTAGATCTAAGCATAAAGTTATGTTTGTTAAAAAATCCGTATAAAATCACTCATTGGTCTGATTGAGGTGTATAATATATCGATGGAAAGCTCTTTGTGTCTAGAACAACCTTCTAGTATACAACGACATCTAATTGTGAATTTAAGGGGCTCGAAATAGTGTATTTCCAAGACTGGTCATGTTAAAACGGGTTTTGCACACTGTTTTTGTAAAATTCATATAAAATTGGTCATTGAACCAAAAAAGGTGCATTTTATGCGGTTAGATTCCTAAGAGATAGTAGTACGTTTTTAATTTAGATGTCAAATCTTAATTTGTTCTCTAAGTAAAGTTCGGGTTTCGGACTTCGGGTCTAATCGGGTTTCGGGTTCATCGGATCGGGTTCATCGGGTTTCGGACTTAGATCTAGGCATAAAGTTATGTTTGTTGAAAAATCCGTATAAAATCACTCATTGGTCTGATTGAGGTGTATAATATATCGATGGAAAGCTCTTTGTGTCTAGAACAACTTTCTAGTTTATAACGACATCTAATTGTGACTTTAAGGGGCTCGGTAAAATTCATATAAAACTGGTCATTGATCCAAAAAAGGAGCATTTTATGCGATTAGATTCCTAAGAGATAGTAGTACGTTTTTAATTTAGATGTCAAATCTTAATTTGTTCTCTAAGTATGAGTAAATCGTCAAAACGTTTGAAGGACGAAAGCTGTAACTTTTCAAAGTTGTTTTCTACTAAAAACTAGGGGTGAGCATCGGTCGGGTCGGGCCGAAAACCCCCAACCTGATCGGGTTTTGGGTGGATAAAACAGGCCCCGAAACCCGTTCTAAGTAATGTTCGGGTTTCGGACTTCGGGTCTAATCGGGTTTCGGGTTCATCGGGTCGGGTTCATCGAGTTTCGGACTTAGATCTAAGCATAAAGTTCTGTTTGTCGAAAAATCGGTATAAAATAACTCATTGGTCTTATTGAGGTGTATAATATATCGATGGAAAGCTCTTTGTGTCTAGAACAACTGTCTTGTTTACAACGAGATCTAATTGTGACTTTAAGGGGCTCGAAATAGTGTATTTCCAAAACTGGTCATGTTTAATCGGGTTTTGCGCACTGTTTTTGTAAAATTAATATAAAATTGGTCATTGATCCAAAAAAGGTGCATTTTATGCGATTAGATTCCTAAGAGATAGTAGTACGTTTTTATTTTAGATGTTAAATCTTAATTTGTTCTCTAAGTATGAGTAAATAGTCAAAACGTTTGAAGGACGGAAGCTGTAACTTTTCAAAGTTGTTTTCTACTAAAAACTAGGGGTGAGCATCGGTCGGGTGGGGCCGAAAAACCCCCAACCCGATCGGGTTTCATGTAGACAAAACAGGCCCCGAAACCCGTCCTAAATAAAGTTCGGGTTTCGGACTTCGGGTCTAATCGGGTTTCGGGTTCATCGGGTTTCGGACTTAGATCTAAGCATAAAGTTCTGTTTGTTGAAAAATCTGTATAAAATCACTAATTGGTCTGATTGAGGTGTATAATATATCGATAGAAAGTTCTTTGTGTCTAGAACAACTTTCTAGTTTATAACGAGATCTAATTGTGGCTTTAAGGGGCTCGAAATAGTGTATTTCCAAAACTGGTCATGTTTAAACGGGTTTTGCGCACTGTTTTTGTAAAATTCATATAAAATTGGTCATTGATCCAAAAAAGGTGAATTTTATGCGATTAGATTCCTAAGAGATAGTAGTACGTTTTAAATTTAGATGTCAAATCTTAATTTGTTCTCTAAGTATGAGTAAATCGTCAAAACGTTTGAAGGACGGAAGCTGTAACTTTTCAAAGTTGTTTTATACTAAAAACTAGGGGTGAGCATCGGTCGGGTCGGGCTGAAAAACCACCAACCCGATCGAGTTTCGGGTGAAAAAAACAGGCCTCGAAACCCTTCCTAAGTAAAGTTCGGGTTTCGGACTTCGGGTCTAATCGGGTTACGGGTTCATCGGGTCGGGTTCATCGGGTTTCGGACTTAGATCTAAGAATAAAGTTTTGTTTGTTGAAAAATCGGTAAAAAATCACTCATTGGTCTGATTGAGGTGTATAATATATCTATGGTAAGCTCTTTGTGTCTAGAACAACTTTCAAGTTTACAACGAGATCTAATTGTGACTTTAAGGGGCTCGAAATAGTGTATTTCCAAATTGGTCATGTTTAAACGGGTTTTGCGCTCTGTTTTTGTAAAATTCATATAAAATTGGTCATTGATCCAAAAAAGGTGAATTTTATGCGATTAGATTCCTAAGAGATAGTAGTACGTTTTTAATTTAGATGTCAATTCTTAATTTGTTCTCTAAGTATGAGTAAATCGTCAAAACGTTTGAAGGACGGAAGCTGTAACTTTTCAAAGTTGTTTTCAACTAAAAAACTAAGGGTGAGCATCGGTCGGGTCGGGCCGAAAAACCCCCAACCCGATCGGGTTTCGGGTGGACAAAACAGGCCCCGAAACCCGTCCTAAGTAAAGTTCGGGTTTCGGACTTCGGGTCTAATCGGGTTTCGGGTTCATCGGGTCGGGTTCATCGGGTTTCGGACTTAGATCTAAGCATAAAGTTCTGTTTGTTGAAAAATCGGTATAAAATCACTCATTGGTCTGATTGAGGTGTATAATATATCGATGGAAAGCTCTTTGTGTTTAGAACAACTTTCTAGTTTACAACGAGATCTAATTGTGAATTTAAGGGACTCGAAATAGTGTAATTCCAAAACTGGTCATGTTAAAACGGGTTTTGCGCACTGTTTTTGTAAAATTCATATAAAATAGGCCATTGATCCGAAAAAGGTGCATTTTATACGATTAGATTCCTAAGAGATAGTAGTACGTTTTAAATTAGATGTCAAATCTTAATTTGTTCTCTAAGTATGAGTAATTCGTCAAAACGTTTGAAGGACGGAAGCTGTAACTTTTCAAAGTTGTTTTCTACTAAAAACTAGGGGTGAGCATCGGTCGGGTCGGACCGAAAAACCCCCAACCCGATCGGGTTTCGGGTGGATAAAACAGGCCCCGAAACCCTTCCTAAGTAAAGTTCGGGTTTCGGACTTCGGGTCTAATCGGGTTTCGGGTTCACCGGGTCGGGTTCATCGGGTTTCAGACTTAAATCTAAGCATAAAGTTATGTTTGTTGAAAAATCAGTATAAAATCACTATTTGGTCTGATTGAGGTGTATAATATATCGATGGAAAGCTATTTGTGTCTAGAACAACTGTCTAGTTTACAACGAGATCTAATTGTGACTTTTAGGGGCTCGAAATAGTGTATTTCCAAAACTGGTCATGTTAAAACGGGTTTTACGCACTGTTTTTGTAAAATTCATATAAAATTGGTCATTGATTCAAAAAAGGTGCATTTTATGCGATTAAATTCTTAAGAGATAGTAGTACGTTTTTAATTTCTATGTCAAATCTTAATTTGTTATCTAAGTATGAGTAAATCGTCAAAACGTTTGAAGGACGGAAGCTGTAACTTTTCAAAGTTGTTTTCTACTAAAAACTAGGGGTGAGCATCGGTCGGGTCGGGTCCAAAAACCCCCAACCCGATCGGGTTTCGGGTGGACAAAACAGGCCCCGAACCCGTCCTAAGTAAAGTTCGGGTTTCGGACTTCGGGTCTAATCGGGTTACGGGTTCATCGGGTCGGGTTCATCGGGTTTCAGACTTAGATCTAAGCATAAAGTTATGTTTGTTAAAAAAATCCGTATAAAATCACTCTTTGGTCTGATTGAGGTGGATAATATATCGATGGAAAGCTCTTTGTGTCTAGAACAACTTTCTAGTATACAACGACATCTAATTGTCACTTTAAGGGTCTCGAAATAGTGTATTTCCAAAACTGGTCATGTTAAAACGGGTTTTGCACACTGTTTTTGTAAAATTCATATAAAACTGATCATTGATCCAAAAAAGGTGCATTTTATGCGATTAGATTCCTAAGAGATAGTAGTATGTTTTTAATTTAGATGTCAAATCATAATTTGTTCTCTAAGTATGAGTAAATCGTCAAAACGTTTGAAGGACGGAAGTTGTAACTTTTCAAAGTTGTTTTCTACTAAAAACTAGGGATGAGCATCGGTCGGGTCGGACCGAAAACCCCCAACCCGATCGGTTTCGAGTGGACAAAACAGTCCCCGAAACCCGTCCTATGTAAAGTTCAGGTTTCGGACTTCGGGTCTAATCGGGTTTCGGGTTTATCGGGTTTCGGACTTAGATCTAAGCATAAAGTTCTGTTTGTTGAAAAATCCGTATAAAATCACTCATTGGTCTGATTGATGTGTATATTATATCGATGGAAATCTCTTTGTGTCTAGAACAACTTTCTAGTTTACAACAAGATCTAATTGTGACTTTAAGGGGCTCGAAATAGTGTATTTCCAAAACTGGTCATGTTAAAACGGGTTTTGCACACTGTTTTTGTAAAATTCATATAAAATTGGTCATTGATCCAAAAAAGGTGCATTTTATGCGGTTAGATTCCTAAGAGATAGTAGTACGTTTTTAATTTAGATGTCAAATCTTAATTTGTTCTCTAACTAAAGTTCGGGTTTCGAACTTCGGGTCTAATCGGGTTTCGGGTTCATCGGATCGGGTTCATCGGGTTTCGGACTTAGATCTAGGCATAAAGTTATGTTTGTTGAAAAATCCGTATAAAATCACTCATTGGTCTGATTGAGGTGTATAATATATCGATGGAAATCTCTTTGTGTCTAGAACAACTTTCTAGTTTATAACGACATCTAATTGTGACTTTAAGGGGCTCGGTAAATTCATATAAAACTGGTCATTGATCCAAAAAAGGTGCATTTTATGCGATTAGATTCCTAAGAGATAGTAGTACGTTTTTAATTTAGATGTCAAATCTTAATTTGTTCTCTAAGTATGAGTAAATCGTCAAAACGCTTGAAGGACGGAAGCTGTAACTTTTCAAAGTTGTTTTCTACTAAAAACTAGGGGTGAGCATCGGTCGGGTCGGGCCGAAAATCCCCAACCTGATCGGGTTTCGGGTGGACAAAACAGGCCCCGAAACCCGTCCTAAGTAAAGTTCGGGTTTCGGACTTCGGGTCTAATCGGGTTTCGGGTTCATCGGGTTTCGGACTTAGATCTAAGCATAAAGTTCTGTTTGTTGAAAAATCCGTATAAAATCACTCATTGGTCTGATTGAGGTGTATAATATATCGATGGAAAGCTCTTTGTGTCTAGTACAACTTTATAGTTTACAACAAGATCTAATTGAGACTTTAAGGGGCTCGAAATAGTGTATTTCCAAAACTGGTCATGTTAAAACCGGTTTTGCGCACTGTTTTTGTAAAATTCATATAAAATTGGTCATTGATCCAAAAAAGGTGCATTTTATGCGATTAGATTCCTAAGAGATAGTAGTACGTTTTTAATTTAGATGTCAAATCATAATTTGTTCTCTAAGTATGAGTAAATCGTCAAAACGTTTGAAGGACGGAAGCTGTAACTTTTCAAAGTTATTTTCTACTAAAAACTAGGGGTGAGCATCGGTCGGGTCGGGTCGAAAAACCCCCAACCCGATTGGGTTTCGGGTGGACAAAACAGGCCCCGAAACTCTTCCTAAGTAAAGTTCAGGTTTCGGACTTCGGGTGTAATCGTGTTTCGGGTTCATCGGGTCGGGTTCATCGGGTTTCAGACTTAGATCTAAGCATAAAGTTCTGTTTGTCGAAAAATCGGTATAAAATAACTCATTGGTCTTATTGAGGTGTATAATATATCGATGGAAAGCTCTTTGTGTCTAGAACAAATGTCTTGTTTACAACGAGATCTAATTGTGACTTTAAGGGGCTCGAAATAGTGTATTTCCAAAACTGGTCATGTTTAATCGGGTTTTGCGCACTGTTTTTGTAAAATTCATATAAAATTGGTCATTGATCCAAAAAAGGTGCATTTTATGCGATTAGATTCCTAAGAGATAGTAGTACGTTTTTAATTTAGATGTTAAATCTTAATTTGTTCTCTAAGTATGAGTATATAGTCAAAACGTTTGAAGGACGGAAACTGTAACTTTTCAAAGTTGTTTTCTACTAAAAACTAGGGGTGAGCATCGGTCGGGTGGGGCCGAAAAACCCCCAACCCGATCGGGTTTCGTGTAGACAAAACAGGCCCCGAAACCCGTCCTAAATAAAGTTCGGGTTTCGGACTTCGGGTCTAATCAGGTTTCGGGTTCATCGGGTTTCGGACTTACATCTAAGCATAAAGTTCTGTTTGTTGAAAAATCCGTATAAAATCACTAATTAGTCTGATTGAGGTGTATAATATATCGATGGAAAGCTCTTTGTGTCTAGAACAACATTCTAGTTTACAACGACATCTAATTGTGACTTTAAGGGGCTCGAAATAGTGTATTTCCAAAACTGGTCATGTTTAAACGGGTTTTGCGCGCTGTTTTTGTAAAATACATATAAAATTGGTCATTGATCCAAAAAAGGTGAATTTTATGCGATTAGATTCCTAAGAGATAGTAGTACGTTTTTAATTTAGATGTCAAATCTTAATTTATTCTCTAAGTATGAGTAAATCGTCAAAACGTTTGAAGGACGGAAGCTGTAACTTTTCAAAGTTGTTTTCTACTAAAAACTAGGGGTGAGCATCGGTCGGGTCGGGCCGAAAAACCCCAACCCGATCGGGTTTCGGTTGGACAAAACAGGACCCGAAACCCGTCCTAAGTAAAGTTCGGGTTTCAGACTTCGGGTCTAATCGGGTTTCGGGTTCACGGGTCGGGTTCATCGGGTTTCGGACTTAGATCTAAGCATAAAGTTCTGTTTGTTGAAAAATCCAAATAAAATCACTCATTGGTCTGATTGAGGTGTATAATATATCGATGGAAAGTTCTTTGTGTCTAGAACAACTTTCTAGTTTATAACGAGATCTAATTGTGACTTTAAGGGGCTCGAAATAATGTATTTCCAAAACTGGTCATGTTTAAACGGGTTTTGCGCACTGTTTTTGTAAAATTCATATAAAATTGGTCATTGATCAAAAAAAGGTGAATTTTATGCTATTAGGTTCCTAAGAGATAGTAGTACGTTTTTAATTTAGATGTCAAATCTTAATTTGTTCTCTAAGTATGAGTAAATCGTCAAAACGTTTGAAGGACGGAAGCTGTAACTTTTCAAAGTTGTTTTCTACTAAAAACTAGGGGTGAGCATCGGTCGGGTCGGGCTGAAAAACCACCAACCCGATCGGGTTTCGGGTGAAAAAACCAGGCCTCGAAACCCTTCCTAAGTAAAGTTCGGGTTTCGGACTTCAGGTCTAATCGGGTTACGGGTTCATCGGGTCGGGTTCATCGGGTTTCGGACTTAGATCTAAGAATAAAGTTCTGTTTGTTGAAAAATCGGTATAAAATCACTCATTGGTCTGATTGAGGTGTATAATATATCTATGGTAAGCTCTTTGTGTCTAGAACAACTTTCTAGTTTACAACGAGATCTAATTGTGACTTTAAGGGGATCGAAATAGTGTATTTCCAAATTGGTCATGTTTAAACGGGTTTTGCGCTCTGTTTTTGTAAAATTCATATAAAATTGGTCATTGATCCAAAAAAGGTGAATTTTATTCGATTAGATTCCTAAGAGATAGTAGTACGTTTTTAATTTAGATGTCAAATCTTAATTTGTTCTCTAAGTATGAGTAAATCGTCAAAACGTTTGAAGGACGGAAGCTGTAACTTTTCAAAGTTGTTTTCTACTAAAAAACTATGGGTGAGCATCGGTGGGGTCGGGCCGAAAAACCCCCAACCCGATCGGGTTTCGGGTGGACAAAACAGGCCCCGAAACCCGTCCTAAGTAAAGTTCGGGTTTCGGACTTCGGGTCTAATCGGGTTTCGGGTTCATCGGGTTTCAGACTTAGATCTAAGCATAAAGTTCTGTTTGTTGAAAAATCGGTATAAAATCACTCATTGGTCTGATTGAGGTGTATAATGTATCGATGGAAAGCTCTTTGTGTTTAGAACAACTTTCTAGTTTACAACGAGATCTAATTGTGAATTTAAGGGACTCGAAATAGTGTATTTCCAAAACTGGTCATGTTAAAACGGGTTTTGCGCACTGTTTTTGTAAAATTCATATAAAATAGGTCATTGATCCGAAAAAGGTGCATTTTATACGATTAGACTCCTAAGAGATAGTAGTACGTTTTAAATTAGATGTCAAATCTTAATTTGTTTTTTAAGTATGAGTAATTCGTCAAAACGTTTGAAGGACGGAAGCTGTAACTTTTCAAAGTTGTTTTCTACTAAAAACTAGGGGTGAGCATCGGTCGGGTCGGACCGAAAAACCCCCAACCCGATCGGGTTTCGGGTGGACAAAACAGGCCCCGAAACCCTTCCTAAGTAAAGTTCGGGTTTCGGACTTCGGGTCTAATCGGGTTTCGGGTTCATCGGGTCGGGTTCATCGGGTTTCAGACTTAAATCTAAGCATAAAGTTATGTTTGTTGAAAATCGGTATAAAATCACTCATTGGTCTGATTGAGGTGTATAATATATCGATGGAAAGCTCTTTGTGTCTAGAACAACTTCCTAGTTTACAACTAGATCTAATTATGACTTTAAGGGGCTCGAAATAGTGTATTTCCAAAACTGGTCATGTTTAAACGGGTTTTGCGCACTGTTTTTGTAAAATTCATATAAAAATGGTCATTGATCCAAAAAAGGTGCATTTTATGTGATTAGATTCCTAAGAGATATTAGTACGTTTTTAATTTAGATGTCAAATCTTAATTTGTTCTCTAAGTATGAGTAAATCGTCAAAACGTTTGAAGGACGGAAGCTAGCATCGGTCGGGTCGGGCCGAAAAACCCCCAACCCGATCGGGTTTCGGGTGGACAAAACAGCCCCGAAACCCTTCCTAAGTAAAGTTCGGGTTTCGGACTTCGGGTCTAATCGGGTTTCGGGTTCATCGGGTCGGGTTCATCGGGTTTCGGACTTAGATCTAAGCATAAAGTTCTGTTTGTTGAAAAATCGGTATAAAATCACTCATTGGTCTGATTGAGGTGTATAATATATCGATGGAAAGCTCTTTGTGTCTAGAACAACTTTCTAGTTTACAACAAGATCTAATTGTGACTTTAAGGGGCTCGAAATAGTGTATTTCCAAAACTGGTCATGTTAAAACGGGTTTTGCGCACTGTTTTTGTAAAATTCATATAAAATTGACCATTGATCCAAAAAAGGTGCATTTTATGTTGTTAGATCCAATCTTTCTGTTTGTAAAAGTAGTGAAAATAGTCTAAGTACAGAAGTCACCCACAGAGGCTCTGTAGAAGAACCCAAGAATACCGAAGGCAAGAATCAGCAGAAGACTGCTCGCAGAGGACCGAGCCGCAGAACCTCTGTCACCCTTGACAAAGCCTCTACGGTTTATACTGAAGACTTAGAAGATTTACAAATATCTTTCTACTATTCCAGGATCCGTTCATCCACTTGTTCTAGGCGTGCCCTGACATCAACTACACGTGTCAAACTCTGATAGGGCTCTGTTAGAATTGGAACATGCGCATTAAATGAACATCGTACCTGCTACTGTTCATACGATCTTGTCTACTGTAGATCAGTCCTTATTGTCTAAAGTATGTCCCCTTTGTAGTAGTATAAATAGAAGACTCATGTTGAGTTCTTCTATTAACAAGAAAAAGAATTAGAATTAAGCTACGCACAAACACACACACCAGCAGAATTCTTGTTATGTTCTTGGTGTTCTTGATAAATATCAAACAGTAATCTTGGAGATACTCATCTGTTCTTTACATACTGTTTATCTGATATTGTGTGTTCTTCTACCTTTACATTATCTTTCAGTTCTTAAATACGCTTCCGCACCATATCTAAATCTGAACTAACTGAAAGCTAAGATCATTGTTAAGAAAACATGAACCAACAATTGGTATCAGAGCAAACCTTGATTTTTAATATCAAGGGATCCACTCTAAAACTATGATCTTTGGTAGAAACTTGGATTTTTAACCTAGTCTTCATATTAAACAAACAGTTTCTGTTTTTCTGCCATTTTTCGATTCATTCGAACTCTGGTAAAAGTATAGAATCTGTTATTCTGGTTGAAAACTCCATTTTAGTGCTCAACTTAAAGCTTTTAAGCTTAAAAACTTCATACGAAGCATCCACTTCATACTCAGAAAGTTTGATGTTCAAACCCTTTTCTGGATAATTTATCTTTCTCTAAAATGACGAGTACAAACAACTTCCTCTCTACGGGTTCCTTAACCAAACCTCCCACTCTTCTTATAGAAGAATACCCTCAATGGAAAATTCGAATGATTCACTTCTTTGAGGGTACTGACAAAGAATTGGTTTATTATATCCGTAACCCTCCTTTCGTTCCTATGATAACTGTACCTCGTGTTCCTAGCACAGTAGACACACCAGAAATCCCAGAACACACGAAACCAAAGACCCAGGATAATTGGTCTGATCCTGATTGCGCTAAATACGAAGTTGCTCAGAAAACTAAGAGAATTCTGATTATGGCCATTCCAAATGACCTTTTCCAGTCCATGGATGCATGTGAATCTGCATATGATCTATGGAAAGAACTGGAAAAACAACTAGAAGGAGGAGTCAAAACCCAGAAGAACCGCAGAGCTCAATACATAAATGATTACTATGACTTTAAAGCTCTGCCAACCGAATCTCTGCAGACTACGTATGATAGGTTCAACTCTCTAATAAACAAGTGCAAGAAGTTCGGCATCCACAGAACCTCTGAAGAAAACAACGTTATGTTCCTGAAATCTCTGAATAAAGAATGGCTTCAGTTATCTATGTCTCTGCAAACAAATCAAGACTTAGATTCCTGGACCCTATCAGACCTCTATGGAACATTGGCAGCACAAGAGCCTCAGGTAGCACAAGCAAAAGCCTAAATCATTGCACCTCTTGCATTGATTGGTAAGACTACAGAGGCTAGAGAGAAACCAAATAAAGAGAAAGCAGTAGAGGAAAGAAAGGAGAAGAAGAAGAAAAACATGATGGTAGAAAGTGAAGAAGAAAAGGAAATAGCAGAAGAAAAAGAAACGACCCTGGCCTCGATAGCTAAATCATTAGCTCTCTTGACTAGGGAATTCAGCAGAGGATACCAGAGGATACCAGAAGAAATCTGGTAATGAACGATATGAAAGAGATAATCGAGAAAGAGAAGGGTCAAACGACAGAAGTGGTGACCGACAGAGGTCAAGTGACAGAAATGACAGAGGAAATGACCGACAAAGGTCGGAAGACAAAGCTGGCAACACTCCACATATTCAAGAGTGTTACAAATGTGGTAAGCCAGGCCACTACGCAAATGAATGCCGAACCGAAAGAAGTGGTGACCGACAGTGGTCAGACGACAGAGCTGGAAACTCCACACAGAACCAAGGATGCTACAACTGTGGAAAGCCAGGTCACTTTGCCAACGAATACAGGAGCAAGTCAAATCGCCCTCAGAGGGATGCAGCTTTCTACAAAAAGAAAGCTGAATACTATGCTCAGAAGTCACTAATGGTGAACAAAGAAATCTGGGAGTCAGACACATCCTCTGACGAAGGCGAAACAAAGAATGCTCTATTCTGTGGCATGGCAGAAGTCAGCTCCGACTCCGACAGTGAGGTATCCACTTCTACCTCTAACTCTAAAATGGCAGAAGATGATTTGATTAAACTTAACATTGAATACACTGAAATGAAAAAGACATGTGAAAATATTCAGAAAAAGCTCACCTTCTATGAGAGAGAAGCTAGACTTCTCACTCAAGAAAAAGCTAAAATATTTAAAGAAAAAGAAGAAATTGAAATGAACTAGAACAAAAAGTTAAATCCTTTAAAAGAAAAGATTTCTGAACTTAATTCTTCCTTGAAAACAAAGTCTAAAGAACTAATGGACGTTGAGTGCGACAGAATGAACATCCTAGCTCTTAAAAATTATTTTCAAAAGGAAAGTGAAATCCTCTGTCAAGATTTACTCAGAAGAGATCTTCAAATTAAAAAAATTCAAGATGCTCAGAAGGTGTACGAAAAAATAAACACACAAATAGGGAGACGGGGAATTGGCTTCTGTGATATAGATCCTTATACCGGAACCAAAAGAGACAAGTCTCTGTCCTCTCTATTTCACATTGGAGATACAAGAAAACCTGGATTTCCAAATCTTCTCTCTGTAAGTAAAAGGCAAAAAGTCTCTGGGGAACCTCACAAGAGGAAACCTCTGAAGATGACAAATGTGTGGTTTGAAAACACAGATTTGTCACCTTCAATCTCTGTCAAAAGAGAATCCAAACCTAAGAGGTATCTGAAAACTCAAGATCACATAGGAATCTTCAAGTTTGGTAATCCAGAGACTCAAACCCAAGTTGCATTTGTCTGCATGATGAATTCTGACCAAACATCGTGAGAAGTCACGCCTTTCTGTAAGATCATCTGCAGAAGTGGTTTGGATATAGTTCCGTAAATCCAAAGTTTTACGAGAGAATCGAGTTTGCTCCATTCAGTGTCGGTGTCGGATGTTGGCCGAGAAGAACCATCAACATGACCGAGAACTTCGAAACTTATGCAGTGAGTTTCGAAAAGTTCCCTCCAAGAGTCGCAATTCAATTCCTCAAGGTCGAGGGTGAGAGAAACGAAAGCTTTGATGTTTGTGATTCCGTATGGTTTCTCAGAGGACGAAGGTGTTGAAGCTTCACCCGCCATTGTAACCGGAAAAGATGGAGAGTGGAGAGGGTTTTAGGTCGTGAGGAAGTGGGGAAGAGATTACGGTCGGCTGGGTTTAGAGAGAAAAAGAAGAGATTAGAGAGAGGAGATTAGGGCAGGCTCTGATACCATGAAATTGGGTGAATTCCCCTTGAGCCTCCTGCTTCTCATTAACCAATATATAAACGAATACAATAACCAAATAATACAAAACCCTAAAGGGTCGGGCTATATACAAAAAGGGCCATGCACATAACCTAACAATACAACAAGGCTATATCTATTAATAAATTGAAGAAGCCCTGGCTAACTCCGTGCCAGCAGCCGCGGTAAGACGGAAGGGGGCAAGTGTTCTTCGGAATGACTGAGATTTGGTCCTTCCAAGTTTTAATATATACATTTGAACCCTTATCTAAATAGGTTAATTAAAAGTATATTATAGCAATGAAAAATGGTAGAAAGACCATTTTCTACCATTTTACCCATGAGGTTAACATATTTGGTAGACAACTATTAAGACGAATGGCCAATACCATAAAAGAGTACATAATAACATAAGTCTAGAAAATAAGAGGCTGTTTACTAAACTCTTATCAGGTAAGTTTATCAATATCATTTACTTTATTGATTTAGTATGGAAATGACCAAGAAACTTACCCGGTAAGAGATAAGGCAATGACCAAGAGTCTTACTTGGTAAGTGTAGGAAACGACTCTTATCAGGTAAATGCTTACCGGGTTTAAGATTCTTACCAACAATCCATTTTCATGGCCGATGAGTTACACGATAAGGCGAATAAATATGAATCTCTTGTCTATAAACGCTTACTAGATAAGAATTTGAGTAACAGCCCCTAAGTTTATTAAAATTCGCTTACCTAAGGTTTTTATTTGATTATAATTTTGAATAGGGAAAAGTGAGGTTAACAGGGCATGCAAGTAAAGTACAAGTGTTACAATATATTTTTATGCATAAAAAATTGTACCGTACAAGAGAGCGATGCAAGGTCGACTACACTTTCCTTTGCTAGCAAGCAAGGCACAAACACGTGTACGCGTCAGATTAAAGCGATTAAGATTTCTTTGATAAACACGCCAACATAAAACCGAAACCAACTATCCGATATTTCTTCTCAATTTCACAAATCAAACATCCAAATCAAATCAAATCAACCTATCCGCTTTCCTCTTCCAATTTTCGGATCATTTCCGTTAAATCTCAAGCGATCAATTTTCGGTTAATCGGAAAACAACCTCCGATCATCTTCATCAGTAGCCATGGGCGGTTCTCACAGTCGTGAAGGCCTTGATCTCTCTGATTCCGATGATTACAGAGACGATGACGAACAATCATCAGAAGGAGAAGACGAATATGAAGATGCGGAAACTGAACATAAAACAGCTCCTGTTAAATCCGTTGACGATATCGATGCCAAGCTCAAAGCGCTTAAGCTGAAATACTCTTCACTAGAAAACCCTAATTTGAAGAACGCGGTGAAGCTGTACCTTCATATCGGCGGTAATACTCCCAAAGCTAAGTGGATCGTTTCTGAAAAAATTACTAGTTACAAGTTTGTTAAAGTTAGTAAAATTGAAGATGCTGATGATGAGTCTGATGATGATGACGAGAGTAGTGGAGGTTTTTGGATTTTGAAAGTAGGATCTAAGGTTAGAGCTAGGGTATCAACTGATCTGCAATTGAAAATGTTTGGAGATCAGCGTCGTGTTGATTTTGTTGATAGTGGAGTGTGGGCGTTGAAATTTATGCGAGATGAGGATTATCGTGAGTTTGTGACTAGATTTCAGAGTTGTTTGTTTGAGAATGTGTATGGTTTGAAGGCTAGTGATGAGAATAAGGTGAAGGTTTACGGAAAGGATTTTATTGGCTGGGGGAAACCAGAGGTTGCAGATGATTCCATGTGGGAGAAGGATGATGATGAGTTATGGAGGAGTCCTGCAAAGATGACTCCGGTGAGAGGTAGTAATGATTTGTTGGAGGAGTTCGAAGAAGCCGCCTCTGATGGTGGGATACAGAGTGTAGCATTAGGAGCATTGGATAATAGTTTCTTGGTGAATGATTCAGGTGTGCAGGTTGTGAAGAATTTTAGCCATGGAATTCATGGAAAAGGGGTTTATGTTAAGTTTGATAATGGGGGTAAGAGGGTTGGTGGTTCCACTAGTGGCGGATATTCGAATCTAAACCCTCAGAAGGCTCTATTGATGAGAGGTGAGACCAATATGTTGCTTATGAGTCCTGCAAAAGCTGGAAAGCCTCATTCTACTGGTGTGAACCAATTGGATATAGAAACAGGAAAGATTGTCACTGAATGGAAGTTTGAAAAAGATGGAACCGATATCACAATGAGAGATGTCACCAACGATACAAAAGGGTCACAATTGGATCCTTCTGAATCCACTTTTCTTGGTTTGGATGATAATAGGTTATCTCAGTGGGATATGAGAGATAGAAGAGGGATGGTTCAGAGTAATTCTCCAGTTTTACATTGGACTCAAGGGCATCAGTTCTCTAGGGGTACGAATTTCCAATGTTTTGCTACTACTGGCGATGGTTCAATCGTGGTTGGGTCCCTAGATGGGAAAATTCGGTTGTACTCAACCACTTCTATGAGACAGGCTAAGACCGCGTTCCCTGGGCTTGGTTCACCAATTACTCATGTTGATGTTACTTATGATGGTAAATGGATATTGGGCACCACTGATACCTATCTGGTTCTAATCTGTACTCTGTTCACTGATAAAGATGGGAAAACTAAGACAGGGTTTAGTGGTAGAATGGGCAACAAGATTCCAGCTCCAAGATTATTGAAGTTAACTCCGGTTGATTCGCATACAGCTGGGGTGAACAATAAGTTCCATGGTGGCCGTTTTTCATGGGTAAGATTCATCTTCTATTGTTTCTTAATTATTCCACTGTGATTGCAAGTTAAATGTATTTATAGACTAGAACACATAAGAGCATCTCCAACAGCTTATGGGATTTTGAACTATAATTTTGCTCCAACAGCTTCTCCTAAACTATCTTCAAAATGGAGAAAGTAGGAGAGGAAGAGTTTTTCTCCAAATACGGAGATAACCCAAAAAATGATTATTAAATGGGAGCACCAATGGAAATCTTTCAAAATAAATATTTAGAGAGATAAATAATATTTTTATATTATAATCAATGTTTGTTTCTCTAAAATGAGGAATCTGTTGGAGATGAATGTAACTTTTTTGGAGATTTTGACTTTTGGTTCTTCATCTGCTCTTAAGTATGAAGTGTGGTGTTTGGATGGAGACTAATAAATTGATGTTTCAGGTGACGGAGAGTGGGAAGCAAGAGCGGCACTTGGTGGCAACGGTGGGGAAGTTCAGCGTAATTTGGGACTTCCAACGGGTGAAGAACAGTGGGCATGAATGCTACAAGAATCAGCAAGGGCTAAAGAGCTGTTACTGTTATAAACTAATGACAAAGGATGAATCAATCATAGAAAGTTTGTTTATGAATGATAAATATGCAGCAGCAGTTGGTGAGTCTCCAGAAGCACCATTGGTGATGGCAACTCCTAAGAAAATTACATCGTTCAGCATGTCCGATGGAAAGGGAAAAGGATCACGAAGATAGGTAGAGATTTTCATATAAATAAAGTTGGATGGAGATGTAAAGTGGGAGGGAGTATATGTTTTGTGTTGATCCTCTTTTTCTGTTTTTTTAGGTTTGGATATTTTCTTTGCATTTTGAACCATATTTGTGCAGTTGTTGAAGGAATTGATTTGAATTGCAGTGTTTTATTTTTATTTTTTATGGGTGTTGTTTCAAAATAAAGTCAATTTGTATATTGGATTGGAGACATAAAAAAAGTAAGTTTTGATGTTGAAGAAGAAGACGTAACAACTTTCATAAAAAATACATTTGGAAACCTCTATTAACCATTTATTTTATAATTTTTATACAAAGCTATGTGAACGGTAAACCACCTATTTCTCCCTCCACCTACCTACCTACCTACCTACCTACCATCTCTCCCTCCATCCACCCCCTTTGAATCCAAGAAGAATTCATGAAGAACTTGAACCTTTCCCGCCATGTCCACCCCCCTCTTCCTCATCATATGCCTTCTTAACATTCCCCTCTTCTCCCTCTCCCTCTCCGGTTACTTCATCAATTGCGGTTCCAAAACCGACATTCAACAAGATGGCATCACATTCTTAAGAGACGAAGGCTACGCTCTCGCCGGAAACCTAATTACCTTGAATCGAACCGATATTCTCTCCCTTCTCACCACCCTCCGCTACTTCCCCTACGGCCCAGGCAAACACTGCTACGAGTTCCCCGTCACCAAGGGCCGCAAACTCCTCATCCGTACCACCTACTTCTACGGTGGATTCGATGGTGGCATTGATCCGCCCATTTTTTATCAGATTATCGACGGTACTAACTGGAGCATTGTTAATACCACCGAAGATTACAAAAACGGACTCAGCTCCTATTACGAGATAATTGTGATTGCAAATGGCAAAACGATTAGCGTGTGTTTGGCGTCAAATGAGCACACCAAGGCTCCGGCGAGTCCTTTTATTTCATCGTTGGAGTTGATGAATCTCGATCCGTCTTTGTATAATTCCACCGATTTTGACAAGTACGGATTGATTACTGTTGCCAGATCTAACTTCGCCTCCAATGGTGATTTTCTACGGTATGAAACAGATTCAAACCTGTGTTATTTGTTGCATAAATTAAACCCTAGATCGATCAAATTCTGACGGAGGAATATGTATATGAACTAGTTTTCCAGACGATCCGTTTAATCGATATTGGCAACCGTTTGTTGATGGAAACCCTACGGTAGAAGCGCACGCGAACGTAACAACGTCGGGATTTTGGAACCAGCCACCAGCGAAGATATTTTTCACGGGATCAACGACGAGCAGAGGGAAGAATCTCACGTTACAGTGGCCGCCGTTTTCTCTGCCGAGCAACCTATACTACGTCGCTTTGTACTTTCAAGACAGTCGAACTACAAGTCCTTTTAGTTGGAGAGTATTCACGATTCTCATCGACGGTGAAACCTTCTATCAGGATCTGAATGTTACCACGAAAGGCGTGACAGTTTACGGCACAGAATGGCCGCTCTCCGGCGACACAGAGGTCACTCTGACTCCGAGGAGTGATATGCCGGTTGGACCTTTGATTAACGCCGGCGAGATATATCAAATTTTGCCTCTTTCTGGAACAACTTTTGCCAGAGATGGTACCATGGTGATTTTAGATTCTCTTAAATTTTGGCAGCAAAATTAATTGTTTTAGATATTTTGTGTTGATGGCTTAGACATGGTTTGGCAAAAAAAAATTATCTTATAAGCAGGCTTATTTTATGGGTACCTATCTAGATGACCATAAGTTACTTGGATTAGTTTTTCAGTAGCTTTTTATGAATAATTTAATATTGGCCTCATTAACCGTTTAGCCACTTACCAAAGTAGTCATCATGTTCGTGAAAATCTATCGCAATTGCGAACATAGATGAAAAGGATAATATTTCAGACTCTAGGACCGAGTTCTCAATTTCAAACAAACCTATGTTCGCAATTGCAATATTGACATTTCCTAAACTACAACCCACTCCCCATGTACTATTATTGTACAATGAGCTAAGCACATCTTTGTAGTTCGTAAATGCGAAGGTGTGGTTGTTTGAAATTGCCTCCGGAGTTTGAAATAGTACACTTTTTACCCAGGTTCGCAATTGCGATAGGTTTTCATGAACACGTTGGCTAATTCGGTGATTTTAGAGAGAAAGTGGCTAAGAGGTTAAAACCATCAACCAAAAATGGCTAAAACAATAAATTTCCCTTTTGCAAAACCTATTAAATGTTTGTTGATTTTTACAAGAAATTATCAATTACATGCTGCAAATAGAAACTCGTTTATTAATTTTGTTAACATCTTTGTAGCAATGGCATTGCAAAGATTCAAGCAAAGTTTAACAAATCCACCGGATGATTGGAGTGGAGATCCATGCTTGCCTAAAGAACATCCCTGGTTTGGAATCCGCTGTTCCCAGGTGAATGAAGTTCGAGTTATCAGTTTGTAAGTGATAAAACCAACCGTAAGTGTTTAATTCGAGTTTTATTACTGTTCGATAATCTGTTTTTGTGCATAATGATTTATAGTTTGTGTTTTTAGGAACCTAACTGGGCTCTCGCTAAGAGGAACATTACCTAAAGAAATTGCTAGATTAACTGCTTTAAAAGAACTGTAAGTAGTCTATCTGATCAAATAATTCCAACGTAAAACAGAGCAATATATATGTATATATATATATATATAAGCTGTGTAATAAGAAATAATATATTATGTCAAAGAGAGTTCTTCGCATAAATTGCTTTGAATGGGTAAATCAGTCATGGATCACACTTTCGTGATGAATATATTACAACATTCATGGTTAATAACTCGTCCATATTCCTGATGTGGGACGTGTCGCCGGGTTCCTAATCGGTTTTAGTTTTAGGTTCCTAACACGACCTGCCCATAATATATGGGCCGGTTTAAATTAAAATGAAAAAAACTAGGGAATTTAATTAAAATACCCAAAGTTTGACTTTGACTTACCAAAATACCTAAATTCTCTCTGATTTTACCAAAATACCCAAAACTTCCGCGGTGGCCCCCGCGATCGCGGGCTAGGGCCTACGTGGCACCCCCTGTTGGGTCAAAGTGTCTCGCGGAGCCCCCCAACTATGCCACACGGTAACCCAGATTTTTGGCCCAACAGGGGGTGCCACGTAGGCCCTAGCCCTCGATCACGGGGCCTACCACGGAAGTTTTGGGTATTTTGGTAAAATCAGAGAGAATTTGGGTATTTTGGTAAGTCAAAGTCAAACTTTGTGTATTTTAATTAAATTCCCAAAAAACTATCATAAGAAGGTGAAAAGGAAAAGTTATGGGACGATTCATATGTGAATCATTAAAAAAATCCATTTGTAGATGCATATGTGAACCTATATGAAAATTGTAATGTATAACACCGGTTCACATATGCATCTTCAAATAGATTATTTCCCGATTTTTTCCATAATTTACATAAAATTTGCATATATATATATGACCATTTGCATAAAATTTTCATTTGCAGTCGGCTAAGTATGAACAAGCTTACGGGTCCAATCCCTGATCTGAGTCCAATAAAGGCTTTGGAAATCCTGTAAGTTGTTCTACATTATTATTTTTGTTCTCATTCAACATTTGATTATACGTATTGTTTCTAAATGTTCCCTTTGAAATGAATGGAAAAGGCATCTAGACAAAAATGAGTTCGAGGGACCGTTCCCAGATTTGCAAGGCGCATTGCCAAACCTTCGCGAAATGTAAGTTGTTTTGTTATCTTCGAGACCTTTAGGGGCAGTTCACTAAAAGAATTGGTTAACTTGCTCTGACCGGGTAAGTAAGCCAATCCCCTCTTGCCGGGCAGCAACATTTGTTAGAAGGTGTTGGTAAATGGAACACAAAAACAATCTTACCCTAGCCCAATAAGCATTACTTACCATGTAAGAAGGTATAAGACTTAGAGGGCCGTTTACTAAACGCTTACCCGTTTAGTGTTTACTGGATCATTTTCCAGAGGAACAAGGTAAGGGCTTAGAATCTTATCCGGTAAGAGCGATAATGTGGATGAATAGTCTGCCCCGGTAAGCGCGTACATGTAAACTGTTGCATATGATGCCGTTTTGATGGACTATAATCTTACCTGGTAAAAGAAGTTAGAGTGTTAGGCTCTTTCCGAGTAAGTGCTTGAGTAAACTGTCGGTTAGTAAACAAGCTCTTAGGTGTCGTTTGGTTCACAGAAACTGATGGAATCTGGTGGAATTGGAATGTCAGATTCCTTTGACCAGATTCCATTCTAGTGTTTGGTTCACTCTTTTGTATAAATGGAATCTTTAAAATTCCATTGAATTCCATGAAGTAGCCATTTTTCATTCCATCACTTAACCAAGGTATTCTAAAGGAATGGAATTGAACATTTTATTATTTCCAAAATTACCCTTGTCCTAATTTAGCTTTTATCAGCCGCCATCTTCACAAATCAGTAGACAAACCTCTCTCTCGTTTTCTCTCCATCGTCGCAAAGCTCCTTCCTCGACTGATCTAGTAAGATTTCAATTTGTCTTTCTTGCTTGCTTTCGATTCTTGCTTGGATTCGATTTCTGGTTGTCTTTCTGCTGATTTCGAATTATGTTTCTGCTTGGTTTCGATTTATCTTCCTGCTGTTTCGATTTATCATTATGTTTGCTTTCGATTTTTGCTTTGGTTCGATTTGATTTCTCTTGTCTTCTGCTTGCTTTCGTTTCTGACAGATTTCATTTTGTATGTGGATTTACAATCTGTTTGCAATCTGTGATTTTACAATCTGTTTGCAATCTGTTTTTGTGATTTTACAATCTGTTTTTGCAATCTGTGATTTTACAATCTGTTTGCTACTGATTTTGTGAATTAACAAAAGGGTATTTTGGTCATTTACACAAATTTCATTCCAATTCCAAAGCTACATTCTGTGAACCAAACAGACAGATTCCAATTCCTTCAACAGATTCCATTCCAATTCTGTCAACCAAACAGCTGGTCAAATCTGACAGCATTCTATTCCAATTCCTCCAAAGTCAAATTCCTTTGACAGATTCCATTACATCCAAAAACATTCTGTGAACCAAACGCCACCTTAGAGTTTGAATATATGTTTCTTGATTACTATATAGTTTTTCTTTTTCTTTTTCTTGTGTAACAGATATTTAAATAATAACAAGTTGAGAGGAAGAGTTCCCGAAAGCATAACGGGTAGAAGAAATGTATTGACACGGTAAGAGAAGTTAAAGAAGATGTTTGAATGAAATGAAAAAGAGTGTTTTACCAACTAATTTTATTGATTAGTAACGTTTCTTGTTTAGAACATAGCATTAGCATTAATTGGTGCGCGAAGTTGCTAAGGAGACGAGATTTGGATGATGGGGGATGATTGCTTTGCCATGGGAAGAATTGTAGAGATAAAAAAAAAGTTAGTTAGTTAGTTAGTTTGTTAGATGAAGCTAAATCAACGTAGCTAGCCTTTCTTGTATAAATAGGAGATTGTACGTATTATCGGTTATATATGAGATTATAAAAGCATTTTCCATTTAAGAGTTTCAATTGTAATATGGTATCAGAGCAAGTAGATGATTCATGATTTTGCATTAGTTTGCTGGCTGTTCAAATTGCTTCTAACCTTACGTTTTATGGACATCGTTTTATGGACATCTAAGCACATCAAAATTAATTGTCACTTTCTTTGGAAGAAGTCATTGACATAACCATTAGAGCATCTTCAACAACTTCCCCATTTTGGAGAAAATGGAGGATATGAGGATTTTGGGTTGTTTTTTTGCTCCAACAGTTTTCCCAAAACTATCTCCAAAATGGAGAAAATAGGAGAAAGGAGTTTTTCTCCAAATATGGAGTTAACCCCATAAATGATTACTTAGTGAGAGCACCAATAGAAATCTTTGAAAAATAATATTTAGAGAGAGAAATAATATTTTAATAGATAAATACAATATTTTAATATTATAACCATTGTTTTTTTTCTCCAAAATGGGGAATCTGTTGGAGATGAATGTAATTTTTTTTAGGGATTTTGACTTTTGGTTCTCCATTTTGGAGAAATTTTGGGGAAGCTGATGGAGATGCTTTTAGGGATCCGTTTGGTTTGCAACAATGGCATGGATGGGGGGATTTGGATTTTAAATTCATTTAAGGATTGTTCGGATTTAAAATCCTAAGATTTTTTTTTGAAATTCTTCAAGCATAGGATTTTGAAATCCGACGAGGATGGTTAGGGATTTCGTAGGATTTGAATATAATGATGTTTAAAACATCTGTGTGATTTTTTTTAAATAAATAATGGAATTCAAATCTATTCCAAATACTACGAACCATACACAAAAGAATTCCAAATATAATCTAAATCCCTCCAAATCCAAATCCCTACATGAAATCCAATTCATTTCATTTCTGCAAACCAAACGAAACCTATGGGGTTTGGTCCGTAAGATTCCGACGGAATATGAAGAACTTGGAATTATTAATTTCGTTGACCAATTGTCATTCAGACGTTTGGCCTACCTATTTAACGGAATTGAACTCTATACATTCCATCATTCATGGATTTGGTCTTTGTGAAGATTTTTGTCTTCAACAGCTTTTAGGGCGAGTTTGGAGCGAGTTGATGCTGCCTAAGTAGCACTGAAGTCGCTCCAGGGGCTGTTTGGTTAAAACAAACAGTGTCCACAGCTAGTTTGATGCTAGTTGATGCTGGTTCAACTAGCTTGGAAGTAGCCCGAGTCTGTTTTGGTGTGGGGCACTTTTGGGCCCTTTTGAGTCTAGCCTTTTTCACTTCTTTTCCCTTTAAATTAGAAAAACAAAAATATAGAGATTAGATTTTGACACTCTTTTGCACCCTCTCTCTCTCTCTAAAACTTGGTCTCCAAGTGTTTCTCTCAAACCTCAAGAACTCTATCTTATTTTCTCCATTGTTGTAAGCTTAAATCTCTCAAGTGTATCATCATCAAAGTGATGGATCAGTTCTCGGCGTCCTTCGCCCGTGGTTTTTCCTTTTCCGGGTTTCCACGTAAAAAGCTCGGTGTCTCTCTTACTTATGCTTTATTTTGCATTTATTGGGTTTAATCATTGTTTACATTTCTTAGTGGTTGATTATATTGCATTGTTAACCGTATTTCCGCTTTGAATCTCGATATAGAACTTAGTTCATTTTGTTCTTTGGTAATATTGTGTTTTATCAGGAATCAACTTTGAGCTTTTAGCTATTTGGGTCTTTGTATTTTCACAACAATTGGTATCAGTGCTCAAGGATTAATATCGATATTTTTTTTTATCGATTGAAGATTGTGGGATTATTGATTTGCTAGGGTTTCTTTTATGTTAACAATGAAATTTGATTTACCTTTGTTGGAACGAGATACCCGATATCCATTATGGAAGATAAAGATGAGAGATGTCCTTGTCCAACAAAATTTGCATAAATGCATTTTGGGATGGGCTTTTATGCCCGGTGATTGGTCGGAAGACGAAAATGACCTAAATGACTTGAAAGCCTCATCCTTGATTAGATTGCATTTGTCTAACGATGTTTTTAGGATGTTGCGGAAGAGGAAACGACTTATCGAATATGGGTAAGCTAGATAAAATGCTTATGACAAAGAGCTTGCCAATAAGCTCCATATAAAGCTTAAATTGTATGCCCATCGTTTATCTAAAGGTGGTTCAATTACTGCACATATATCGAAATTCAAAGAGATAGTTGGTGATTTGAAGAATCTTGAGGTGAAGTATGACGATGAGGATTTTGTTCTAATTTTGTTATGCTCTTTGCCACCATCATTCGCTACTTTTATGGATACAATCATTTATAGTAGGGATTCTATTACTCTTGAGGAAGTGTATACCGCTTTGAGTTCAAAGGAGAAGATGAAGGAGATAATTCCCGGTCACGAACCAAGGGCCGAGGGATTAAATGCAAGGGGAAGACCATTTGAAAAATGCTTGAGCTCTTCAAGCAAATCATGATCAAAATCTCGTGGTAAGAAGAAGTTTTGTAACTTTTGTAAAAGGAGGGGTCACATCATTGATGAATGTTTTAAACTTCAAGCCAAAAACAAAGCAAAAAACAAAGCCAAAAACAAGACAACGGGTTCCTCCGGGGAAGCCGATATTTTTGAACACGATGATGGTGGGGCTAGTGAAGGTGAAGTCATGACGGTCTCCGATGGTAATTCAAAGGCCGCGGAAGAGTGGATTCTAGATTTAGGTTGCACTTTACATATGTGTCCCAACCGTAGTTGGTTTCATACATATGAGCAAGTTTTCGAAGGTGTTGTGATGATGGGGAACAATGCTACATGCCCTATTGTTGGTCAAGGCACAATTAGAATCTGTATGCATGATGGTGTCACCCGAACACTTGGGAATGTGAAACATGTTTCCGAGCTTCGAAGAAATCTCATCTCTCTTAGTTCCCTTGATGAAAAGGGTTATGAGTTCTTGGGTAAAGGTGGAGCTATTAAGGTTAAGCGTGGAGCACTAGTTGCAATGAAAGCTCAAAGAAAGTCCGTTAACCGTTGGATATTTTGCAGGGTCAAACCGTTACGGGTGACGATGCGGTAGCTTCCAAGTCAATGTCCAATGGTGATCTATCCAAGTTGTGGCATCTTCGTCTCGGTTGCATAAGCCTTGGTGGTATGACCGAGCTAAGTTAATGTGGTTTGTTGAATGGCCACAAAGTTACCGATTTGCAATTTTGCGAGCATTGTGTGTACGGCAAGATAAAGAGGGTCAAGTTCTCAAGTGGCATTCACTCTAAAAGGGCCACTTGACTATATTCATTCTGACCTTTGGGGTCTGGCTCGTGTTACTTCTTATGGTGGAGCTTCTTACATGCTCACTATCATTGACGATTTCTCTCTTCGAGTGTGGGCTTTCTTCTTAAGACGTAAGAATGATGTTTTCGAGATATTTAAAGATCGGAGGACCATGATCGAAAAGCAATCCGGTAAAGAGGTGAAATATCTCTGAACGGATAATGTCTTAGAATTTTGCTCGGAGGAGTTCAATGCCTATTGTCGGAAGGAAGGCATTACAAGGCATCGTACCATTGCTCATACTCCTCAACATAATGATGTAGCCGAAAGGATGAACCGCACTATTCTTGAGAAAGTTCGATGCATGCTTTCAATTAGTCTTTTTAGGCGGAAGCGGCTTCTACCGCTTGTTATATCATTAATCGGTCTCCCTCAGTTGTTATTGAGAAGAAGACTCCCATGGAAGTTTGGAAAGGATCACCGACTGATTACATAAATTTAAAAGTATTTGGTTGCCCAGCTTATGCACGTGTTGATAATGGGAAGTTGGAACCGAGAGCAATGAAATGCAAATTCCTTGGATATAAAGATGGGGTGAAATGCTTTAGGCTATGGTGCCCGGAAACAAAGAAGATCATTATAAGCCGAGATGTCACTTTTGATAGAAAGTGTTACATATCATTCCGAGTATCATATGTAATAATTTATCCTGTAAACGTTTCCCGGGTAAAACTCTTCATCTTTTTCATCTCTTTTACTATGTAAGATTTTCAGTCATTGTCATCTTCACCCGGTAAGGTAAATGACCCAATAAATGTTTACTGGATAAACATTTAGTAAATAGCCTATAAATATTTAAAAGCAATAAAATGTATCGAAGCCTCCGTTATCGACACTAAACCATAGTTATCTACTTCTTTTTCTCCAACTAGTACTCACAAAATTTAGTTTAGATCCTATAACTTGAGTCCAAGAAACACTCAAATCATTATTTATTTAATTTAATTTCAAATATTGAAGGTTTAGATCTTGAAACATGCTTTCCCCTCTACCATTTGTCCATGGGTTGCATATGCTTCTTTATAGAAAAAGGATCACACAAAGCCATGAGAGGAGGAATTTTGGGTTCAACAAGACTAATTATTTTCTAATAATATAAGAGGCTTTTTGGTTTGATTATTGTAGATGTTATTAGTTTTTTACTTTATGTCGTATAAGTTTTTATAAATAAATTTATCTGATTTAAATGTGTATTATAATGAACTCGATTCTCATAAAATCACATATTCAGATTATAAAATAAAAGACCACGTGAAGATGTCATTACTTTTTTTTTTTTTTTTTTCTTATTGCATGTGCATTTATGGTTTGTAGCCATCCGACATAGAGGATTTCATTTTTATGATGATTTCATCGTAGTCGAGTCAAACATGTTGTTGCGACCAAGTTTGGATGGGACCTATTGAGAGAGTAATGTCATAACAATAGCAGGTAAAATGTACGATGATATCATATTCACAAACTAAACGTCATCTTTATATCTATCAATAAACTACTACAACAAACTATGTGTAACTAAGAAATACCATCTACTCTTTTTTGTTCTCAACTCATGAATGAAGTCTACAACTTTGTTATATGTTTCTTCTCCATTATGCTATTAATACATGCAAAAAGTCAAAAACAACGACCAACATTCAATATTGTATTTATTTTTACATGTGTTCACAATATCTTTGCTCTTTGTCACTTACTAGTCATGTGTGTCATTATATATATAGGGGTGGTTTATTTTATAAAACCTTAAAAGGTTACAATCTCGTACAGTCCTGTTGATGGATGGTGGCATGGGGAGTTTTGGGATGATGATGGCGGGTGATGGTGTGTATGAATGCTCTTGGAGATGGAAATGAGTATGAAGAAATGGGTAAAAAGGCTAAATTGCCCCTCACATGAGGGGCACATGACCAAGTTAACCGGGGCTTAACGGTGTTAGTGACCGGTTTAGGCTTCGAAACACGATTTTGAACCACCAGTGTATATACTTTATGATTTTGAGGGACCACAAGTGTAATTCACTCTACTAAAATCATATATGATTACACACAACCTTGTCCATGACCAAGATAACAGGCCAAATCTTCCACGCACCTTTATGTTGAACGTGTCATCTAGTTATATATGATTTTATACTGAAAAGATATTATATATGTGCTCTTGTATTTACTTACTTAGAGCATCTCCAATGATTGCTTGAAAAAGACTTGATGAAGACTTGAACAATGTTTGATCATTGGAGACAATGACTTGAACAAGACTTTACTTATCAACCACTTGAGGTTTCTCAAGTGTTTGAAGAAATTATTATAAGATCATCCACACATAATTGCAAACCCAATTGCAAAAGCATGTTTGTAATTATTTGCCATGTAGGCAAATGAATTGCAATATTTGCAATTCAACTTGCAAGCCACGATGGCCACCTAATTCACTCCCATCTTTTTGTTTTTTTTTTAATTATTTAAATAAGCTAAACTTTTATATAAAACCATAAATTTTTATAAATTAATAATGCTAGTTTATTTTTTAATTAAATTAATTATCCTTATTTAAGAAATATTTTATGTATCTCGTCTATGTTATTTTTTATATATAATAAATTCAAGATAGTTAAAATAATTTGAACGATAAATTATAAAATAAATATAAGAATTGTATTATGTTATTATCATATATTAACCGTTTATCTAAAATTAATGTTTATATTTTAGTTAACATTAAATTAATATAAAGAATTATATATCATGTTATTAACTAAAAAAATAGAATGTAAATATAATTTATAAAATAATTAATAAATGTTGTAGTAGGGACCACTTTTAAAAGTGTAGGTGGATTGCATGTGTGTAGAATGTAATTGCAAAAACTAATGTAGCACAATTAAAAGTGTAAATGAATTGCAGGGATATGGATGGTCTGAGAGGCAAAGAAAGAGAAATGAACAATATGATGGGACCATGATTTTTTTAATATATTTTTATTTTGCTCATGTCTTTCACATGGGTTAACCGTTGTGGATGCCCTTAGGCCACCCGTAGCGGTGGTCGGGTTCCATGCGGGCTTTTGAGCCAACCGGTACGGGGGGCCGGGCTTGGGTGCGGGCTTCCCCATTCGGGTTCCCAAACCCGCTCGAGCTTTCCCCTTTTATTTATTTTTTTAATTTTTTTTTTGAAAAATTTAAATTGCCAACGGTCATTAACGGCTATTTTGCATATTTAATTTTTTTTTATTTTTTTTTTCAATTTAATCACACTATATATATTAACCCTCAACCCTTATATTTTTCACACCTCTCAAACTCTCTCAAATTTCATCATGAATCCAAACAAAACACCTACATCCCGTCGTAACCGACCGGATACACCGCAACCGCAAGAAGACCCGGAGCTTGGTTTTCAAGCGTTTGCACAAGAAGGTTATCGTCCGCAATTTTCGCAACAAATTCCGCCACAATTTTTGCAACAATATCCGCAACAATTTTACAACTCATTAGGCCATCCGCAACCAATTCCTTACCAACTTACACGTCCCGGTTTGATTGAACAAGGTTTTACTCCGGCACAATTTTTCCCACTTCCTTCACCGCCGATTGATCTCGACGCCGACGACATCTATCCGGAAACCCAACCTTCTAACCCGCACACACCACAATCCATGTCCACACAACAATCTATCCCGGAAGAATCAAACCCGAACACAACGAGAAAAGGAAAGGCCAAAAAATATGAAAATAGATCCGCCAAACAAAAGTGGACTAAACCGGAGGAACTCGCGTTAGTGTCGGCGTGGGTTGACGTTTCGGAGGACCCCGTTATCGGCAACGCACAAACGCGTGGTAATATTTTTATTGTTATTATTATTATTATTGTTAATATTATTATTATTATTATTATTATTATTATTATTATTATTATTATTAATAATATTATTATTTACATAAATGTAGATGGTTTTTGGAACCGTATCGCCCAAGTGTTCTTTACTTCCATGGATCAAGGAAATTATAGAACAAAGGATCAACTCTACACCAAATTCAAAGACCTCAATAGAAAAATATCGCTATTTGCCGACATCTACAACAGCTTGGTCAATAATAGATCAAGTGGAATGAGTGATGCCGACATTTTGCGAACGACATACGAACGGCACCGAAACGATAATGGGCTTCCTTTCACGAACGAAACCGCTTGGGAAGTCCTCAAAAAATGTCCAAAATGGGCAACCGATCCAACCATGACGACAAATTCATCGCGGGGTTCGAAACGTGTCAGGTTCGATTCTTAACAAGAATTAAACTTCTTAGAAACAGAATTTAGAGAATCTTGCGGAATAGAACTCTAAATCAATTAAAGAACAATCAATAGAATTCAACACACTGTATATATCAAACTGTATTACAAGCTTTACACCAAACCTCAATCTTGTTGAACAGGCTCAACAAGACGACTTCTACTTCTCTAGAAATAGGATCTATGATCTTGAGGTTAATTCTCTCTCAATAGCTAAACAACCTTTTGAATAATTGTTCTCTGTATCGTGTATCTTGTATCTTTTCGTGTTTACACGTATATTCTAATAGCTATCTATCAATACTATTTATACAAAAGTAATTACAAGATAACTATCAAAAGTAAATTGATCTTCTGAATCTTCGTTAAACATATCTTGATCAATTCCTTCTTTGTCTCCAAAAGTATCGCATCCCAAACTTATCAAGTCAGCAGTATTAACAATGATTTGGCTCAGCAGCATTAACGACCTTCAGCAGTATTAACCTTCACAGTCTTCAAGCAGTAGTAACCCAGCTCAGCAGTACTAATCATGTCTAGCAGTAGTAACTTCTTCTAGCAGTAGTAACTTCTTCTAGCAGTAGTAACTTCTTCTAGCAGTAGTAACTTCGTCTAGCAGTAGTAACTTCTTCTAGCAGTAGTAACTTCTTCTAGCAGTAGTAACCTTGACTAGCAGTAGTAACGAAGAACTGGCAGTAGTAAAATTGTCTTGGCAGTACTAACCATACTTAGCATATCTTCAGTTCCCAACAATCTCCCCCTAACTTGACTTTTAGGAAAAGAAGTCAAGTTCTTCAGATGATGCTTCCAAAACCTAATCATACATGCCTAGATTAGGATTCAATCCCAGACTTTGATTGAGAATCCTTTTTACCAAGAATCTACCCATTGCTGAATCCTTGTTGCAGGTCAGCTTAGTATGTAACATTCCTTGCAGCCTCTTCATGCTGTGATTGTATATTTCATCCACCAGATAGTATTCTTGAGTTGCAGAGTCAAGGGAGATGACATATACTCCACAGTTTTCATAGAGCATCCAGTTGGTAATGGCTTGAAACTGTGTGTTTATCCTATGCTGAACTGCTTCAGGTTTGAACATTTGGCACAAGAATTCAAGTACCATTTTAGAGATTGACATCCCTTGCTCAGTCAGCATGTTTTCATATAGCCTCATCCCAACTTTGAACATTTCTTCTAAGTCTGATCTTGAGCAAGTTCTGACAATTTTTCCCCAAGTTGAAAAGACTTCAAATTTTCCATCTGCTCTTTTTATCCTAATGAACTCCTTTCTACCATCTTTCAAAGTGTCCCAAAAGATGATTTCAGGAGCCTTAGATGATATTGGTTCAGCCTGAATTGGAATTGGGTTAGAGTCAACACCAGTAATATACAAATCACATTGGGCATCAGTTTGTGATTGTACATTGCTTGATTGCCCTGATGGAGTTGCCACTTCTTCTTCAGCAACTTCTGAGGTTAATTTTTCTTTCACTGTTTCCTCCTGGGCCTCTTCTGCAGTTGGCTCCACCCTTGGCTTCTTTTCATTTTTCTTCTGTGAAGTTATGGGCTTGGTGCTTGGTCTTTTCTTTGACATCATCTTGGTTCTTTTAAGAGTTTTAACAGCTTCAGGAGTTGGTTCAGCTGTTTTAAGTTTTTCAGCAGCAATAACCATTTCTGCTGCTATGGCTGTTACTGCTTCTCTTAGAACATGTAATGATGCTGCTTCAACACTGTTCTTCACAATCCAGTATATTTCTTCATCAATTTCAGCTTGAGATGTAGTTACTGCTTCCTGCTCAGTTTCTGCTGCTTTTTCTGTTTGGCCTTCAGCAGCATTAACTGTTTCTGCTGCTTGTTCAAACTCAGCAGCATTAACAGTTTCTGTTGCTGTGGTTTCTGCTGCTGTTGTAGTTTCTGCTTCTTTAATAAGCTCTTCCCCCTTTTCTGTCTCCCCCTTATTCTGTGCACTGGACTCCCCCTTAAACTGTGCATTCTCAATTTCCATTTCAGTCTCCATCTGAACTGTCTCCCCCTCAACTTGTAGATCCTTCATATTCAGTTCTGCTTCTGACTCTGACTCCCCCTTTTTGGGAGCATCATCAGTTGGAGTTCTTCTTCTCAGCACAAATCTTGCCTTTTTCTTTCTGTGCAACAACTTGGTGACCATCTTTTTGAGCTTCTCAATTTGAGACTGTTGGTAGGTGACCACAGTCTTCAGTTGCTCAATCTCCTTCTTCTGTGCCATAACATCCAAGTTGACATTTCCAATGGTTTCCATCAATTCAGCATAGTTATATCTATCCTCACCTTGTTTAGAAGTGTTTACCTTCTTTAAAGGATCCTTGGAAGTTTTAGCAGAAGCCTTCTGCCTAGCAGAAGCACTAACTGCCCCCTTGGTTTCTTGGCACCTGGGTCCTCCTAATGATTTCTCATTTAGAGTTGCCATGGGGAAGGTCTTATTTATGTTACCACTGTCCTTCTCTGTGCTAGCAGAAGTAGTGGCAGCCTTAGCACCCATATGCTCATCCTTCTCCTTAGAGAGCACCTTCTTGGGGTTGGGAGACACCCCTGTGGTTTCCCTGTTGATATTCTCAATTGGAGAATGCTCCAACTGAGGGCTTAAAGGCTTAGGGCTCTGAGTAGGTACATCAAGGGAAGGAACCTTGTGCACCTTTCTTCTTTCAAACCTTTTGGTGATTGTGGGAGTGGGTCGTTCAAGGATGGACTGAGGGATGTCTTTTGAGATGGAAGGTTGGGATTGGTCATCAGTGGGTTGATCTAATAAGGGCCTTGATCCTGATGCCATACCTTCAGAGGGGTGGGACACAACCATCATTGTAGAGAACAATGGTGTGTCAACTCCTTCCGAGTCCCTAGGAAGTCTTTTCATATTTGAAAAAACCTTCCCTTTAGGGGATTTGGGTACATATACCTCAGTAAACTGAGGTAAGTCCATCAATTCCTTGTTAATAACTTCTTGCACAAACCTTGGATACATGTAAAAGCTCTTTTTGGATTCCAAGTTTGATACAAGATCATTAAAGATCATTGCTGAAAAATTGTACTTTCTGGCAGTGGATAAGCAGACCAAGGCATATGCAATGGGACTGCTGAACTCACTCCATCCAGTAGTTTTCTTGGAAATACAGTGCATCAGGGTATGAACAAGAAATCTCCATTGGTTGAAAAAATTTGACTTGTAGAATTTAAAAACACCAATGGGACCTTCATACCCCATTCTTTGTAAAGTCGAATATAAGTCATCAGAAGATAGAGAGGTTATACCTGAGGCATCATCCAAGTGAAGAGAGATGCGAATAACCTCCTCTGTGACTTTCAAGGGTTTATCACAAACCCTTGTTCGAATGGTTTTCTGCCCTTCTTCGAAACTAACAGTGGCATTCTCCCAAAATTGTGTCTGATGTTCGATATAGATGGTTGGGCTCACTGTTAGGGCATAGGAGATGTGCGAGGATTTGAGAAAATCGACGATATCGTGGAATCCCGCAGCTTGTTTCGGCTTCTGAAGCATGGCTATTTCATTGTGCTCATCCACAAACTCCATGATTCCTGAGGATTCTTGAAAGAAAAACACAAAGATTCTGGGGAGACTAGGTTAGAACGAGAGAGAAGAGGTAAATGCGAAGAGTCGTTATGAACTTTGGCGGGCAAACAGGGGTATTTATATGCCCTAGATTATCAAAAGCAGTATTAACTACTGAGCAGTATTAACTGCAAGGCAGTATCAACTACACAACAGTATTAATTACCAACCAGTATTAACTACCTAGCAGTATTAACTACCGAGCAGTATTAACTACCAAGCAGTATTAACTACCTAGCAGTATTAACTACCTAGCAGTATTAACTGCACTAGCAGTATTAACTACTGAGCAGTATTAACTGCAAAGCAGTATTAACTACACAAGCAGTATTAACTTCTGAGCAGTATTAACTACACAAGCAGTATTAACTGCACAAGCAGTATTAACTACTAGAACACAGGCAGTAGTAACTTTGCACTAGCAGTAGTAACGCTGCACGGGCAGTAGTAACTACACTTGCACTTTTCTGCACTTGGTAACCTGAGGGAAACAGAGAATCCTGAGAAAGATAGTTAGTAGCACCAAATATATGAAGAAATACAGGTATAAAAACAGAAAGTCATAAATTTATTCTAGGTTGATCATGCCCACACTTGTTACCAAAAAGGTGAATCTACCCACATCAAAAGCTTTTGTGAATAGATCAGCAAACTGGTCATTTGTATGAACTTTAGCAACCTGAATTAATTTCTTTTCATTGCAATCTCTTATAAAGTGATACCTTATCTCTATATGCTTTGTTTTTGAGTGTTTGACTGGATTATTAACAATGCTAATAGCACTGTTGTTATCAATGAAGATTGGAGTGTGAAGAAATGTTACCCCATAGTCCAACATCTGATTCTGAATCCATAGAACCTGAGAGCAGCAGCTTGCAGCAGCTATGTACTCAGCCTCTGTGGTAGATAAGGACACTGTGGTTTGTTTCTTACACTGGCAAGATACTAGTCTTGTACCCAAAAACTGACATCCACCTGAAGTAGACTTCCTATCCATGTTGGCTCCACCCAAATCACTATCTGAATATGCAAGCAAGTCAAAAGAGGATTCATGAGGATACCAGAGACCTAATCTAGGTTGCCCTTTTAAGTATCTGAATATTCTCTTGACAGCATGAAGGTGTGATTGCTTAGGAGAAACCTGAAATCTGGCACAAACACAGACTGAAAACATAATGTCAGGTCTAGAGGCTGTGAGATACATGAGAGATCCAATCATTGATCTGTAATGATGGACATCCACATCCTCCCCCTCAAGATCTGCAGTGATCTGTTTATGTGTTTCCATTGGTGTGCTTGCTGGCTTTGAGTCTGATAAACCAAACTTGTCCAGGATGTCTTTCACATATTTGGATTGGCTAATAAAAATCCCATCTTTCCTCTGTTTTACCTGAAGCCCAAGAAAGAATGTAAGTTCTCCCATGGAACTCATCTTGAAGCTTTTGTGCATCAATTCTTCAAACTCTTTACACATTTGATCATTGGTGGATCCAAAGATGATGTCATCCACATAGATCTGAACAAGTAGTGTACCTCTCTTTCTCCTCTTGATAAACAGGGTCTTGTCAATTACTCCTCTTTCAAAGTCATTTTTCAAGAGATAGGTAGACAAAGTGTCATACCATGCTCTTGGAGCTTGATGCAAACCATAAAGAGCCTTCTTCAGCTTGTATACTCTGTCAGGGTGCAATGGATTCTCAAATCCAGGGGGTTGACAGACATATACTTCTTCCTCAATACTTCCATACAGAAATGCACTTTTGACATCCATTTGGTACACTTTGAACTTCATGTATGAGGCATAGGCTAGAAATAACCTGATTGCTTCAATCCTTGCCACAGGAGCAAAGACTTCCTCATAATCTATTCCTTCTTCCTGAGTGTACCCTTGTGCAACCAGTCTAGCTTTGTTTCTGATCACAATCCCTCTGTCATCCTTCTTGTTCCTGAAAATCCACTTGGTGCCAATTGCTCTATGACCTTTTGGAAGGTCTACCAAGTCCCAAACATCCTGTAATTTGAACTGTAGCAACTCCTCTTGCATTGCCTCTATCCAGCTTGGGTCTTTCATAGCATCATAAGCCTTTTTGGGCTCAATCTGGGACAGAAAGCAAGTAAGAACAGTATTAACTGTATTTTGCTGCTCTTGCAATTCTTGGAGTCTGCTTTGCTTTCTAGTCATCATGGGAGATGCAATATCTCCAATCACCAACTCAGGAGGATGATTTTTCTGAGTTCTTGTTGGATGACCAGCTTCCTCTTGAATGTTCTCATCCAGATTTGATTCATTTAATTCTGGATTTGTTTCTGCTTCTTCAGTCACCTCAGATTCTCTGGAATTTGGTCCTGAAGACTGATTTTCCTCTGCTCTCCTCTCTTCTTCATTCTGAATAGGTTCAGTCTCCTCTTAGTGTTCACAGAATTCAACAGGATCAATGGAAGGGAGTGGAAATATCACAGATTGAATTCTGTGTTCTGATGATGGTGTATCCCTTTGTCCTGCATATACATCACTACTGAAACCCAAAGAATTAGTGAGTGAATCAATGTCAAATAGCCAATTAGGACCTGAACCAATAGGATTTGGTGTGTTCTCATTGCATTTGACATTATCACTTTCTTCAATTATTCTAGAAGAGGTATTAAAAACTCTGTAGGCCTTACTTTGAGATGAATACCCAACAAGAAAACCATCATCTGCTTTGCTATCAAACTTGCCTAAGTGAGATTTGGTATTGAGAATAGTACAAGGACATCCAAATGGTTTGAAAAATCCAATATATGGTTTCCTTTTATGGAAAAGCTCATAAGGTGTCTTGTTTTTAGGCTTTACAACTAAAACTCTGTTTTGAACATAGCAGGCAGTATTAACTGCTTCTGCCCAAAAAGTAATTGGTAACTTTGAATCAGCTAACAGAGATCTAGCAGCCTCAATCAGTGTCCTATTCCTTCTCTCAGCAACACCATTTTGTTGTGGAGTCCTAGGAGCACTGTATTGTCTCTCAATTCCTTTTTCTTCACAAAAGGTGTTTAGATCAAAATTTTTAAACTCAGTTCCATTATCTGATCTAATGACTTTCACTCTTTGATTTGATTGGTTTTCAATTTTGAGAATAAAAGATTTGATCAGTCCACTTGTCTCATCTGTAGTTCTCAGAAAATATACCCAAGTAAATCTAGAATAATCATCAACAATAACTAAGCAGTATGATTTCTTGCCAATACTCATCACATTGGTAGGACCAAACAGATCCATATGTAACAGTTGAAGAGGATTTGAGATAGTGTTTATCTCTTTGGTCTTATGAGAAGTTTTGTGTTGTTTGCCTTTGAGACAAGCAACACAATGATCATCACATGAATAGACTTTGGATGGCAAACCCCTTACAAGGTTATTCTTAACAAGTTTATTCATTGTTTTAAAGTTCATGTGACACATCCTTCTGTGCCAAAGTGATGATTCATCCAAAGAAGCTTTTGAAACTAAACAATTTAGGGATGAATCAGATGATACACTTTCCAAATCTAAACAATAAACATTATCCTTCCTAGGAGTTCTCAGAAGTATCATGTTTTCATCAACCACTTTGTATCCAGGAGCAAGGATAATACATTCAGAATCAGTAAACAATATGCTATGCTTCTTGTCACAAACCTGTGATACACTTAACAGGTTGTATCTCAATTGTTCAACATAGTACACATCTTCAAAGGTCATCTTACCCTTTGAAACATCACCCTTACCACTTATCTTTCCACCAGCAGGATTATCCCCAAATGCAACATGTCCTCCATCAATCTTTTTGAAATTTTTGAGGCAGGCCATGTTACCTGTCATGTGCCTGGAGCAACCACTATCAACATGCCAAATGCTCTTCCCCTTGAGCTGTTGGTTGCCCTGCACATCAAGATAAATCAGTTAGTTTTATTGGGAACCCAAGCCGAAGTGGTCTTGTGTCTCCCTTGCTCATCAAAGTACTTGCACTTGGTTTTGATGAGATTTTCAAATTTAGGTACTGCAGTACTGGAGTACTTTGTCAAAATTATTGGTGTAGCAGCACTAGCAGCAGTATTAACCTCAGAAGTACTAACAGTGCTAGCAGTACTAATACTGGGAGCAGCAGTATTGTTAGCAGCAGTATCAGCAGTACTAATAGAGGTAGCAGTATTAACAGAGTTAACACTGCTAGAAGCAGTATTAACAGAGTTAATACTGCTAGCAGCAGTACTATCTGAAGAAGAAGCACTAAAAGTATTAGCAGCACTAACATTGGACTGATTACTAGCAGTATTAACACTGCTAGCAGCACTAACTTTGGAATGATTACTAGCAGTATTAACACTGCTAGCAGCACTAACTTTTGAAGCAGTACTAACAGTGTTAGCAGTACTAACACTGCTAGCAGCAGTATTGTTTTTAGTGCTTTTTGGAACCCACATAGTATCACATTCCTTTTCAGTCGTTTTCTTTATGTGGCTTTTGGGTTTATCTTGTTTCTTTGCCACATTTTTCTTTGCAGACTTTTTATAGCCACCATTCTTTCTGTAACCACCAGGTTTTTGAAAAGATCTTTGAGCATTAAACCTTTGGTTAACAGGATTGAAATAACAGTGTTTGGCTAAATGATTTAGCTTACCACAGATGAAACAAGGTTTTGGCCTGTTGATTCTGTTCAGATCAACTCCTTGTCTCATAGCCCATTGGTTATTCCAGTTCCTTTGATTTCCCCTCTGATTATCATGTTTTTGGGGCTGATTCTCTTTAGATTTCCTGCAAGAACACTGTTTACAAGTATTAGAGTTCACAACTTTGGGTTGTGTGGAATGAACTCCCTTTTCCTTTTCAGTCCTTTTGATCTCAGTGTTCTCAACACATGGACTTTCAGATTCCTCATCAGAGTCTACTTTGTCAGTTTCATCCTCAACAACTACTGTTTCTTCACAAGGATCTATATTAATCTTTAATTCAGGATCCTTCCTATCCTTGGTCTCTAACAAATCAGACTTAGGAGGTATGTAGTTGTTATTGTAGGGTGGAGGTGTGGCATTGTACCCTATCCCTACTTTCATCTTGTCATGGATTTGAGCCTTAATGATGGTATCCATGGTTTTAGAAGCACATGTAAACTTTTCAACATCAAGTTTAACCTTCTTAAGCTCTTCTTTTAATTTCTCATTCTCCTCCCCAGACACTTTCAGCTTAATTTCATACTCATTCTTCTCCCACTTCCAATAGTTAGTATCATAGTGGTGTTGAAGTTCATTAGCTTGAAAAGCTCTAATCTGTTCTTCAAACCTTTCTACAATCCTAACATAGTCTTTCACATCTTTCTCTAGCCTCTTAAGGTTATCACACATACCCTGATTGTGATCCCTATATCTTTTAACAGCATCAATGCAAGCTTGAGAACAGAGTTTAGATTGTACCTCAGTGGGAATATCAGATACTTCTGCCATAAGAGCTTGATTCTAACAGGCTTCCTCAGCTTGATCACTCCAATCAAATCCCATTCCTTGTTGAGAAACAAGGGCTTGAGAGGAGCTTCTGTTTTGGTTTCCATTTGGAGCCTGTTGATGTGATCCTCCACTTCTGCATTCTCTGGCAAAGTGTCCCATCTTGTGACACTTATAACACTCAACCTTGGACTTGTCAAAGCCTGCACCATCTTCTCTTCTCTGGGAAAAGTTGTTTCTCCCAGTCCTTTTGATGAATTTCTTCACCCTCATTGATAGCATAGCCATCTGCCACTTGATGTCCATCTCTTCCAGATCATCAGCATTAATCTGCTCTAAATCATCATTGATTAGAGAAGAGTGAACATGACTAGAAAAGAATGCTTCTAGTACAGAATCTGTAGTCTTCTCTTGATTGGTTCCACCAGCAGCATTAACAGAACCTGCAGTATTAACAGAATCAGGATTAGCAGCATTATCAGAGGATGAAGATAATAAAGCAGCATTATAAACAAATCCAGATGGCCTTTTCTTGGCTTCAACTTCAGCCTCAAATACTCTCAGATCATTGTAGAGGTCATCTAGCTCTTTGTCCTCCAGTTGGTCATTCTGTCTGAATGAGACTGTGTACATGGTCCATTCTTCTCCCAATGATCTAAGGAACTTTCTATTGACATCATCAGCATCCATGTGTACACCCACAGTTGCTAATTCTCCAATCAACTTGTTAAATCTGTCAAAAGTTTGAGTCATAGACTCATTCTTTGCAGACATGAAGTTCTCATATTGTTGCCTGAGAATAGCCTTTTGATTTCTCTTTGTGCTCTTTGTGCCAGTAAATCTTTTCTCCAGAGCATTCCACAACATCTGTGCATCTGTGCAGTGTTGGAATTGATGTTGGTACTCATTAGGAATAGCCAAAAGCAGAGTGCTTAAGGCCTTCATCTCTGTTTGTCTGACTTTCTTTTCAGCATCTGTCTTGGGAGGAGGTCTCTTTCCATCTGCTCCAATCTTTCCTTCATTACATGGGCCATTTTCTATGATGTCCCATATTGCATAATCAGTAAGAAGAATGTACTGCTTGATTCTCAGTTTCCACATGTCAAATTCATTGGGTTTGAGCATGGGAACCTTTGAAACAAGAGTACTGTGAGAATCCATTGAATTGTCCATAGCTTCTAAGATACCAATGCTCTGATACCACTTGTCAGGTTCGATTCTTAACAAGAATTAAACTTCTTAGAAACAGAATTTAGAGAATCTTGCGGAATAGAACTCTAAATCAATTAAAGAACAATCAATAGAATTCAACACACTGTATATATCAAACTGTATTACAAGCTTTACACCAAACCTCAATCTTGTTGAACAGGCTCAACAAGACGACTTCTACTTCTCTAGAAATAGGATCTATGATCTTGAGGTTAATTCTCTCTCAATAGCTAAACAACCTTTTGAATAATTGTTCTCTGTATCGTGTATCTTGTATCTTTTCGTGTTTACACGTATATTCTAATAGCTATCTATCAATACTATTTATACAAAAGTAATTACAAGATAACTATCAAAAGTAAATTGATCTTCTGAATCTTCGTTAAACATATCTTGATCAATTCCTTCTTTGTCTCCAAAAGTATCGCATCCCAAACTTATCAAGTCAGCAGTATTAACAATGATTTGGCTCAGCAGCATTAACGACCTTCAGCAGTATTAACCTTCACAGTCTTCAAGCAGTAGTAACCCAGCTCAGCAGTACTAATCATGTCTAGCAGTAGTAACTTCTTCTAGCAGTAGTAACTTCTTCTAGCAGTAGTAACTTCTTCTAGCAGTAGTAACTTCGTCTAGCAGTAGTAACTTCTTCTAGCAGTAGTAACTTCTTCTAGCAGTAGTAACCTTGACTAGCAGTAGTAACGAAGAACTGGCAGTAGTAAAATTGTCTTGGCAGTACTAACCATACTTAGCATATCTTCAGTTCCCAACAAAACGTACGAAACCTTCCGATGATGACGATGAAGATGTCAACGAGGTCGAGGTCGAGCAACTTCAACGACCCATCGGAAGAAATAAGGCGAAAAAATGTCAACGAGTAGTACGGCCAGGTCGATATCGGACGAAAATGTTTCAAAATGGTTGACAACCTTAAACGCGTTCAACGTTCATGCGGATGATACGATGGAGTATAAAATGAAAAAACTCGAACTCGAAAATTCCATAGAACGAGAAAAGTTGCAACTCGAACGAGAGAAGTTGGATCTCGAACGAGAAAGAGAACGAGAAAATCGATTTGAGAAAGACTTCGAGTTTTTCATAACCCCGCATGATCACCTTACGGGAGATGTTTTGAAGGCAACTTTGGCGAAGAAAGAGAGAATTAGAAAATATCATAATTTTGGGTAATTTTGTATTTTGTAATTTTTAATTTTTTAGATTTTTGTATTTTGTAATTTTTAATTTTTTAATGAATGATATGAATTTTAATTTTTATTATTTATCTTATTTTTATTTATTAAAAAATATATAAATATTTTTATTTTGTTAAATAATTAAATGTATAAATAAAAGAATTAAAAAAAATGAGGTGGCATTTAGGGCTTTTGGGCTTTTTGCAAACGGGTACTTCACTTTTGGGTTTGGAGTGGGTTTATAGAAAAGCTGATGTGGCGCTGATGTGGCGCTGTGGGCTTTTGGGTTTTTTGCAAACGGGTACGGAACTACGGATGGTCTTAGGCCTTCCGCAGCGCCTCGGGCTCGGGCTCGGGCTCGCCTGCGGGCTGCTGCGGGCAGCGGTGCGGGTGGCTCGGGCTTGGGGCTCGGGCTCGGGGTGCGGGTTTGAAAACCCGAGGAACCCGATGTGTTTTGTTTATTTTATTTTATTTTAAAATTTTTTATTCAAACGGCTCTCTTTCAACGGCTACATTTTATTTAATTTTTTTTTTATTTTTTTTTTCAATTTAATCACACTATATATATTAACCCTCAACCTCTTATTTTTTCACACCAACAATCTCTCAAACTCTCTCATTCTTTCTCAAATTCTCTCAAATTTCATCATGAATCCAAACAAAACACCTACATCCCGTCGTAACCGACCGGATACACCACAACCGCAAGAAGACCCGGAGCTTGGTTTCCAAGCGTTTACACAACAAGGTTATCGTCCGCAATGGTCGCAACAAATTCCGCCACAATGGTCGCAACAAAATCCGCCACAATATCCGCAACAATTTCACCAACAATTTCCTTACCAATTTACACGTCCCGGTTTGATTGAACAAGGTTTCACTCCGGCCAACTACAATATTCCTTCACCCGCAATCAATCTCGCCGACGACATTGTTCCGGAAACCCAACATACTAGCCCGCACACACCACAATCCATCTACACACAACCATCAAACCCGGAACCATCAAACCCGAGACCATCGAGAAAAGGAAAAAGCAAACAATATTAAAATAGAGCCCCCAAACAGATGTGGACTAACGAGGAGGAACTCGCGTTAGTGTCGGCGTGGGTTGACGTTTCGGAGGACCCCGTTATCGGTAACGCACAAACCCATGGTAATATTTTTATTGTTATTATTATTATTATTGTTATTATTATTAATATTATTATTATTATTATTATTCTTGTTAATATTCTTATACTTGAATTTACATAAATGTAGAAGGTTTTTGGACCCGAATCGGGGAAGTGTTCTATAGTTTGATGGGTCGCGCCAATTATAGAACAACTCATCAACTCAACACCAAGTTCAACGACCTGAATAAAAAAATTGCTCTTTTTGGCGGCATCTACAACAACTTGGTCAATAATAGATCAAGCGGAATGAGTGATGCCGACATTTCATGAGTGGCACACGAACGGTACCAAACACAACAAGGGTTTGCTTTCTCTAAAGAACAAGCTTGGGAAGTCCTCAAAAAATGTCCAAAATGGGGAGTCGTTCCAACGATGACGACAACTTCATCGCGGGGTTCAAAACGTACCAACCCTTCCAATGATGACGATGACGACAACTCCATCGAGCAACTTCAACGACCCATCGGGAAAAACAAGGCAAAAAAAACATCAACGAGTAATACGTCCGGGTCGAATACGAACGAAAGTGTTACTCAGTTGTTGACGACGTTCAACGACAAGATTAATGATATAATGGAATACAAAATGAAAAAACTCGATCTCGAAATCGAACGCTCAAAACTCGAACGAGATAGGTTGGAACAAGAACTCGAAATCGAACGCTCAAAACGATTTGAGAAAGACTTCGAGTTTTTCATGACCTCGCATGATCACCTTACGGGAGACGTTTTGAGGGTTACTTTAAAGAGAAAAGAGCAAATTAAAAAATTTCATAATTGATAGTGTTTTGTATTCTGTAATTTTTATTTTTAATTATTGATATTAATTTTTATTTTTATTATTTATCTTATTTTTATTAATTCAAAAATATATAAATATTTTTATTTTGTTAAATAATTAAATGTATAAATAAAAGAATTAAAAAAATGATGTGGCGTTGATGTGGCGTTGATGTGGCATTGAGGGCTTGAGGGCTTTTAGTTATGCACTGGGGGTGTTTAGGGCTTGAGGGCTTAGCTGATGTGGCGCTGATGTGACGTTGAGGGCTTGAGGGTTTGCGCTGCGAAAGGCCTCATAGGTATTCTTGTTTGAATCGAAAAGTAGAAACGAGGTGGGGTTTTAGGATTGGATAGGTTGGAGAAGTAGAGATGGATATAAAAGTGGGTTATTAGACCGTCCGCATCGGCCCCCTGGGTTCGCCCGGGTTGGCCTGGGTTGAGGTTGCACACCATCGCAGGAAATGGGGTTGGCCCGGGTTGGGGTCCTCCCGGGTTGGGCAACCCGAGCTGGGTTGAGGTTTAACAAAAATTTAATTTTTTTTTAAATATATCCGTTGGAAATAGACGTTGGGTATTTTATTTATTTTTTTATTTTTTATTTTTATCCTATAAATACTAATATACTTCCTACTTATTTTTTCACACACTTCATTCTACTCTCAATCTCTCTACAAATTTACTTTCAATCTCTCTCATCTTCCCCACTTCATTCTACTCTCTCAATATTATTTCTTTCTTCAAAAAAATCATAATGGATAAAGAAACACAAGGGTTCACAACACCACGACGAGGTTCCAAATCGCGAGGCACGAGCTCGCAACCGTCCCCGACGGAAAATATTTTCAATCTTACACCACCACCATCAACCTACCATGGAAGCATACAACAATACCCTATTTATTCACCCAACACCCTCCCGGTTGGGTTCCAACAATTTAATTCGGGTGGATTCCAACAATTTAATTCGGGTGGATTCCAACAATTTAATCAAGGCGGCTTTCAACCATTTATGCAAGGTGGCTTTCCACAATATAATCAAGGTGGGCAATTCCAACATTGTTTTATCTTATATTAAATTATAAATTATTTATAAAATTTAAATTATTTAAATTAATATACTTGTAAACAAAAATAAAAATAAAAATAAATAAAAGATGGGATAATTAAAATTTTAGGCCAGCTTGACAAGCTACCCTTCCTCTTGATCTGAGGTGCGAAGATCAAGATATCTTTTTTATGACTTCCATTCCACTTATCGATCCCGGCCCAGAAAAGTGACCGACCAGGGCCCTATTGATGAATGAAAGAAAGGCTTTATGAGCCCTGTAAGCCCACACCTGTGTAGATGGTGGTGTGGGATGGATGTGGGGGTTTGTGGGTTAGAATGGGTTGGAATGGAAAAATGATGTGACGCTGATGTGGCAGTGAAAAAGTATGAGTTAGAATGAGATGGATGCTAATAGCCTTATGGTATGGTGGAAGTTGGGATGAATAATTGATTAGAAAATGACAAAAAGGTAATGATAAGGGTTCGGTTTGACCTTTGACCCACTAATTGCATGGTCAAACACATGTATCTACAGCTCATCCACTCCCACATATACAATACAAATCACTTTTTTCACTACTTTTTGATCTCATTCCTCCAAACATTTTGAATCTTCTGACATAAAAAAAACCTTTTATTATTTTATAAATCTCAATATCTCATAGATTAACTGAACTGAAGTAAATATATGACATCATAACTAAAAAATATAAACATTAATTTATATATCAAATCACTTATTGATATATAAATTATACTTTGTGTATTCTATGAATTTTTGTGGAGTACTATAAGACTCTTAGGGTCTGTTTGTTAGCGTGCAGTTTAATGAGACTTATAACTTATTCGGTCAGCTATACATGATTGTTTGGTTGTAGTTTAATGATATAGAAAGTGGCTTATTCACTAAGCTTTTAGGAGGGAGCTTTATACAGAAAGCCAAGTTTTGTTCAAACCCGTCTTTCCCAATTAAAAAACATGCTCCTTCCATCTATGAAATAACCCTCCCAAACAAAAATCTTTCCAACTTATACAGACAGATTAATCCACACAAACAACTTTATTCATACAGGACTTAATGGAAAACCAACCAAACAGCCCCTTACTCTAACATTATTTGAATTGTTGAATATTTAGAGGGAATTTGGTTGTACATTTAGAAGATAAAGATAATAATCAGTTATAATAAAATATGGTGTAAAATATAAAATTTACATAATCTTTAATTGTTTAAAATTATAATAATCATTTTCTGATAAATGTTCGACAATTTCTAATTACTAATAAAAAAGGCATAGAAAAAAAGTATATGCTATAATAAATATCAAATTCATTATTCAGCTCATATAATCAGAGAATTGTAGCTAGCGTGACAACAATCAAACATTGACAATGAGATAAGGGTTAACTTTGCTTAACTAAACAATAATTACTGCCCGTTTGAAGTGGCTAAGGCCTATGCTACAGTAAGGAAAAAAAAAGTAGGTTTCGGTTAGAAGTCACTTAGTCGAAACATAACAGAATATCTAAAAACTAAATATTGACTATTAAACTTAATGCACCATGCATCTAAAAATATTTGCAAATAAATACCCTTCATTTTTTTTAATTGCGAATATTACAAAACATATACAACATTTACCCACTTGTTAAAAAAAATAAAATTTGTTGTATAAAAGAAATATTTGAAACATAATAACCATGACAGTGAAAGTACAAAAGTTGCAAATAATTCATTTTTACTGTTACTGTTACACTAATATCAGATACATTTATTGTTACTTTATGATGCGTTTGGTACACTGGACAGGACATGACAGAACAGAACAGAGATCATTGTCTCATGTTTGGCAGAACTTTTATATGGAACACACAGGAACAAAGTGGAACAGGCCTGTTCCACCCCCAGCCCATGGAACAAGCTGAAACAGACTTATGTTTTACCAATATAACCTCAAAATAAAATCTAATTCTCTTCTAAAACATCAAATACGCATTTTATTTATTATTTTATTTTTATTTATTTTTATTTGATCTAATGTTATCTGTTTTGTGCTGTCCAGTTCTGCCTACCAAACGTTGAACAGTTGTTCTGTCCTGTTCTGTTCTGTCTTATCCCGTCGTGTTCTATTCTATCCGGTCTGATTACTAAACGCACCCTTAATTTTCAGGATGTTTATTCGGTTTTATTTTCCGCTTAAAAATACGAGTAATGTTACACCTCTTTAAATATTCTTGTAAATTTGCTTCAAAAAAAATTATTCTTGTAAATTTGTTAAGTGACAGTTAAGAAATCATGTTGTGTTTAAAAGATTTATAGGTATTTAAAACTATGCTTGCATTGTATTCTTTAAAATGATATAATAATTTCTTCTAAAAAGAACCTTTATCTTCATGTCCCAGAGTTATAAAATCTATGTGTATTTTACAAAACACAAATCTCATGGCCCTTCTTTATCCATCCATTATGTAAAAATACATCATCATATAAAATAAAAAAAAAATAAAAAAAAAATTGAACACCACCATACCACCAAAAGTACATATGTCACCAACAATCCTTGTAGAGGTTAAAACCAACACATATGTTAAAGTATTATTGTCAATATGTATAGTTCAGGGTCCTTTCTGTAATTATGTGTAACTTACTTTGTATAAATAGTCTCTTAGGGTTTCATTATTAGTTTTAGACACTTCATTTGTCACTCTCTCTCATTATATGAAAACCGGCCGATTCAGCCATCTCAAGTGTGTCTCTCAATCTATCAATCGACTCTATAAATTCTAACATGGTATCAGAGCTGTAGGTAAGTATCCTACCATATCTTCCAGATCTGCATCTCATTATTTTCCTCTTTATTTTGCTGCACTATATTTTGCTTCGAAAAACCATTCTCTGTTGGGGTTTTGACAAAACACCAAGTTTTAAAGTTGCCCAGAATATTGTCACGAACCTGCGTACCAAATTTCAGCCAAAACCGATCATCTTTGAAGTTTCGACTCAAGAACATCTTGAGACTCATAACTCTCGCAACCCATAGACTCATAACTATCGCAACCCATAGACTCATAACTATCGCAACTGACCATTGCGACAAGCCTCTATATCGCAACTGACCATTGCGACAAGCCTCTATATCGCAACTGACCATTGCGACATTGTCCTATTATCGCAACTGACCATTGCGACAAGCCTCTATATCGCAACCTTCTATAGCGATATCAGCTATTTGCGACAAACACCCTTGGTTGCGACATCAGTTGGCTGCGATATCTCAACTCCGGGTCTCACTTTTCTGAAGTTTTAGTTCCAAAACACTCAGTTCCATCACTCACAACTCAGAAACTCCTCTTTTCGATTTTCAATTCCAGAACACACAGTTTTGGTACCTCACGATCAGTTCCTTAAATCCTCATCAGTCAGATGGCTACCAATACTCAGATTCAATACAGTGACTGTACGTTTTGTCACTCTACTTCTCATCTTCTTCTCAACTGCCCAATTCGAAAATGTCGCTGGTGTGGGATCAGACAACCACGACACTATGGGTCTGACTGTCCAAAGCATTCACGGAATGCAGGTAAGCAAAAGCAACAACTGCGTACTCAGTCCCTTGTTGGATCAATCAATCCAGACTCCTCTACACCGCCAATTCAGGCACTGCATAAGACCCACTCATCACCTGACCTTATGACACTCATGCGCCAAAACCAAGACCAAATAAAGCGACTCATGACAGGTTCTATGGGTTCACAGCCAATTCAGGCACTGCATAACACCAACTCATCACCTGACCTTATGGCACTCCTGCACCAAAACCAAGACCAAATAAAGCGACTCATGACAGGTTCTATGGGTATGAATTCTCAGTGCAATGTCTCAGCACCAGGTAATCCTTGGCTATTTGATTCTGGATGTTGTAACCACATGACACCTAAAGCTGGCGGGTTTATCTCTAAGCAAACCTCCAGCATGTTCTCATCAGTCTGTACCGCGGATGACACTCGCTTACCAGTATCTTTCAGTGGAACTGTATCTACCACCAATATTCAATTACCTGATGTGCTACATATTCCAAACTTATCTCAGAGTCTGATTTCTATCACTCAGCTTATGGAATCCGGTCTAATTATTCTGTTTCATTCTTCTGGTTGTGTTGTGCAGGATCCAAAGACCAAGCAGATTCTTGGAGTAGGCCGTAAAGTTGGTCGGATGATTGAAGTGGTCTACCTCCGTCTTCCCTTGACCACATCCAACTTTGTTGCTTCTATTTCCAGTACCCCTTCTTTTGAATTATGGCACATGCGTCTAGGACATCTATCCTTAGCTAGAATAAAACTGCTAGCTAGTTCAGGGTTACTGACACGGGGTTTTGACACCCCGCGGATCTCACCGCAAGTGTACGGGTCGAATCAAGTAATAGTGTACGGAAGTATGAGTATCGAATCCACGGGAACTAGGAACTAAATATCACAATTACTATAAGAACTATTAACTGGACTGTTGAAATTGGAGGATTGGTTTATAGACTAATTAAATTGCAATAAACGAGATCAAATCAACACAAGACAAAACAAAACAGCTTTGAAAACTTTGATAGAGAGAAAAGCTGAGGGTTGGAAATCCTATGGTTCTTACACACAAACGTCTGACTTAATTCAATTACCAGTTATTCCTATCAATGAATGCCCAATCTTTATCTAATCGTTGTTCTCTCTCAAGTAACACCGATTTTATTTATAAAGCACAATTCCTTTTTCAAGCAACCGTAATTTCTATTTTGAAAACAATAGTTTATCTTTCGATCTCAACATACAGGTTTCAAAATGCATTAAGATTAAGATTCAAACGGGACTAAGATTTACTCAGTATCTCTCGATCCTTTCTTACCTTAGCTATGCAATTCCTAATTCTGTTTCTCAATTATTTCTCTCGAACATTAATTGAAAGCAATAAAACAGTTGCAAGGTAGCTAATCTCACAAAAGCATTAAACACCAAATTGCATTCATTCATTCAATAAGAAAACTGATAAACGTTTCAAGTCATCTGTTTATAAATTCAAACCACATTCATTCCAACCCCCAACATGAACCGGTTAGTTCATATCGGTGGTGGATTCAAACACAATAGAAAAAGATGAAAATAAGTATGTGAACATGACAATCGTGATAACGGTGAGTGTAATGGTTACTCCCTTCTATCGTGGTCGTCTCTATGTCGCGTGATGAACGTGTATCTGATCCTCTCTCTATCTCCGCTCCAACGGGTGTCACTTGGCTTCGAAAATCGCCCCCGGGACTGCTCTGGCCGTAACGTGAAAACTGGATACCGAACGAATGACCTAAACCCGAAAGTTATAGCTGAAAAACGTGAAACAGAGGCTTACGCGGCCTTCCACGCGACTCGCAAGTTGCGTGGAAAGTCGCGCGCTTTCCAGAGGCGCTTCTGGGTCGGATCTGGTTCGCGGGTCGGGTCCTGGTTCGGTCGCGGGTCTTGGGCTTGGCTTTTGGGCTTCCGTTAGGCTTCGTTTTGACTCGTTTTGGGCTCTTTTTCGCTTCTATTTCCGAGGAATGCCGCCTTTTATATAACCTGCGTAAATCACTCAATAAACCGTAAAATACCCGCCTTTTTACTTGAGTACAAGCCAATCTCGTTGGTTTGAGAACCGAAAATAACGCCAAAAAGTGGCGTTATCAACAACCCCAAACCGAGCGTTGCTTGTCCCCAAGCAAATTAGCGATAAAAACAGAATAAAAGCATATAACTGTGAAAGAATAATAACTGCACAATTCCAATTGGTACCAAGTGATGCATCGGTGATTTCCCATACATGTGAATATCTATCTCACTTTCGCCTCATTCTTTAATTTGTCCGATTTATGACCTTCTATTGGGAGTTGAATTCGTGACAGTTCCGATTACATTAGGGTTAGACTAGGTCCAAACATACTAGGGAAAACATTTCGCCTCGACCCTACCTTACGGGATACTCTCTTTGCACTCGAACCTAGGTTATCGCTCGTGTTGTCATGTTTTGGAGGTTATGTACAAGAATACGCTAAATTGCATGACAACTCTATTGAACGACGCACAAATGTCCAAAAATGGATCTCAGAAAGGGATCAAGTAGCAAGACGGGGAATATCGGTAAAGGTAGGCATAGACCGTAATCATATTTTCCAAAAGATCATCCAGGTCTTTACAAGGGTTGTAATGGGGCTAAGGTTAAGGCTATGAAACGAAGGGTAAAATGGTTCAAAAATCCTTGGCGTGTCAATTAATTGCAGTTCCGAACTCTATAGCTTTTCGCTCTCTTATTTGGCCCTTTTCGTCACTGTTGGAGTTGCTTTGACTCTCTTATTTTCTGCTATAGATAATATCTAAATAACTGCATTTTTTTTTTGGGACTTCATTGGTCCTCTTTTCTACTTCTCGGGTTACATTGACCCGTTTTATTCTCATGACTGGCCGGAATTCTTTCTTTTCTGCTCTATCTCTATTCGTTCATTACTGCTTCCGATTGACACACTTTCGGATAAGGGTTGGCTAAGGCTTTTGGCTAAAGGGTAAATGATGGGTTTAGAAAGAAATAAGGTGAGTGTTTGGATGCAAAATGGCTATGGATACACACTAAGGGTAAAAGGGGAAACGATAGCTAAAAATGGTTAAAACAAACACACAATGCCTGGAATCATTTCTTAAGGTCCACACGAAATGGTCTACTATACCCTCACCTAATATCCCGATGTTCGTCTTTGCTACTCAATGCAATAATGTAGCGAGATCATTCTACATTCACGACAAGGAATTCGACAAGTGTATAAGAATTACGTGTATACATCCCTCGAATTGAAAAACGTCTTATTAGGCTCAAAACTCACTATCGGGTGGTCTCCACTAATGTCCCTAGTCATGTCATTTCCCGGTCCTTCCCTAACGGTCACGTCACTATCATAAGATTCTTCTCACAATGGTTAGTCTCAATCATTCAAAACAAAAAATTTAGCTATTGTGATCTAGACACTCAGAAGTGCAGGAAATCTACGTGCATAAGCTTGGGCCCGATTGGGCAACCCCAAACCTTACCCACACATTGTCCCCAACGTGCAAGCAAAGTCGTAGGTGATGCGACTCAATCATTGTGCAGTTATTTACAGGTATAAAAAGGACGGGTAAAACATAGCATAGCAAAAAGACAAACCCAAAATTTCTAGACTGGGCACCCCAAACCTAGGCCATGGCCTAGGTTTGCCAAATAAAAGCTAACTGTTGGTGCAAGTGTACCACATCTCTATCTATTTTATATATTTATTTTGATGATTACAAACACACCGTATTATTGTTTTTCTAACAATTTTATCCAAGTGTGCAGTTAATTGGACAACATGAAGATTTTATCTGAAGAGTCCAAGACTGGTGTTTACGTCATCATATATCTCATAATAATAAACACCCTAAAATAATATACCACTTGGATATTTTAAAAAACCTAACCCAACACTATTTTTAAATCTTTGATTTAAATTAATTTAAGAAGGTTGACTTTTTTTGGAATAAAACAAAAAAAATTCAGTTGCCTTTTTAAGCTATGGTCGCTCCTGTCGCAGACACCTTTTTCTGGCGGTATACCGCGTGATGCTCGGTGGTATACCGCGGCTCTGTTACGTATGGCAGGTTCTTGCAGGATTGACCTTCCTGCTGTCAGCCACTTTGTCAGGCGGTATACCGCGTGGTGTATGGCGGTATACCGCGGATCTGCTGGTACGTTTTGCAGGTTTGCTTTTTGCAGGTTGACTTACTTTTGGTCAGCTACTTTTTCTGGGCGGTATACCGCGCCCATATAGGCGGTATACCGCGGTGAGCTTTTGACCGTTGCCACGTCCAGCTTAAATACATGCAGCTTCTCAGCATTTATAAAAAAAGAGACAAGCAGACATTGAATTCCTAGCTTCCAAAAGGATTACTCAGCTCCTCATCTCATTTAATAACTTATTCAAGTTATAATTTTTGAGTGATCAACCTCTCACAAATCCAAGTGTTATACTTATACAAGAGTGATTAATATTGTGAGATATATTCTCTTGTAAGTATTTGAATAGTGTGAGTGATTCACGTTCTCGAGCAAAAGCAAGAGATTTTATTATCATTGTATCAAGGTTTGTGTTCTACCATAAAGAACACTTATAGTGAATCAGTGTGTCGAGAAGTGTCTCGGCAAGTGGACTAGCCAGCCAGTTGGTGGTGAACCACTTTAAATCTCGGTGTCGGTATCAACATTCTCTACCCTTATCTCTTTATATTCCCGTTGTGCACTTAATTTTATTTATATATTTGTTGTGCATGCAATATTTATTGTTGATTTTGATAAGAGAATTTTTATTTGTGAAATATTTTTAAATACAACATTTACCCCCCCTAAGGTTGTCCTAACAATTGGTATCAGAGCAGGGCTTTCAAAAATCGTCTATTTAATTTTTTTTAAAATCCGTTTTTGTTATGGCTCAACAAAATACTTGGTTTTCTAAATCTCTTCTTATTGATTTCGAAAATTTTGATCTTTGGGCAAATTCTTTTGAACGTTATGTTCGTGGGATAAATCAAAAAATTTGGGATATTATGGGTAAAATAGATAATACTTTGTTTGTCAAATATGCTCAAAATGATATTGTGGTTGTGCAAGTGTATGTTGATGATATTATTTTTGGTTCTACAAATGAAAATCTTTGTAATGAATTTGCTACAAAAATGACTAGTGAATTTGAAATGAGCATGATGGGAGAATTAAAATTCTTCCTAGGATTGCAAATAAAACAAAGTGAAAATGGTACTTTTATAAGTCAATCAAAATACTGTAAAGACATGTTGAAAAAGTTTAATTTTGAAAATGTCAAACCTGTTGAAACTCCGATGACCACCAATCTAAAATTATCTAGTGACGAAGAGGGAACCGATTTTAATGAAAAGATTTATCGTGGCATGATTGGTAGCTTATTGTATTTAACTGCTAGTAGACCTGATATCATGTATAGTGTGTGTTTATGTGCTCGCTTTCAATCTTCGCCTAAACAATCTCACTATGAAGCCGTCAAGCGTATTTTTAGATATCTTAAAGGGACTACGAATCTTGGACTATGGTATCCAAAACAACCCGACCTAGAAGTAACATGCTTCACCGATTCCGATCTTGGTGGCTCGATGGTTGATCGAAAAAGCACTAGTGGAGTATGTGCCTTTATAGGTCTCTCGCTTGTGTCTTGGTTTTCCAAGAAACAACATTCCGTAGCCTTATCCACTACCGAAGCGGAATATGTAGCCGCCGCGAGAGCGTGTGCTCAAGTTCTATGGATGAAGCACACACTTACCGACTTTGAGGTACGTCAATCCAAAATTCCAATTATGTGTGATAACTCAAGTGCCATAAACCTAAGTAAAAATCCCGTTTTACATTCTCGTACCAAACATATTGAGTTGCGACATCATTTTCTACGAGATAATGTTCAAAAAGGCCACATCGTGCTTGAAAAAGTTGATTCCGAAGACAATTTGGCCGATATTTTTACTAAAGCCCTAAACAAAAAATCGTTCTTTAAATTAAGACTTGGTTTAGGCATGCTTGAGTATAACCCATGAGATAATGCTACTCTCAATTATATGCATATTTTGAGGGGGAGCATCTCTCGAGGGGGAGCATAGCGTCTTTCCTAACCCTTTTTGCTTCGACAAAAGGGGGAGAGAAACCGAGTATGCTCTCGTGTTTAGCGGTTGTGTTTGTCATCATCAAAAAGGGGGAGATTGTTGGTGCAAGTGTACCACATCTCTATCTATTTTATATATTTATTTTGATGATTACAAACACACCGTATTATTGTTTTTCTAACAATTTTATCCAAGTGTGCAGTTAATTGGACAACATGAAGATTTTATCTGAAGAGTCCAAGACTGGTGTTTACGTCATCATATATCTCATAATAATAAACACCCTAAAATAATATACCACTTGGATATTTTAAAAAACCTAACCCAACACTATTTTTAAATCTTTGATTTAAATTAATTTAAGAAGGTTGACTTTTTTGGAATAAAACAAAAAGAATTCAGTTGCCTTTTTAAGCTATGGTCGCTCCTGTCGCAGACACCTTTTTCTGGCGGTATACCGCGTGATGCTCGGCGGTATACCGCGGCTCTGTTACGTATGGCAGGTTCTTGCAGGATTGACCTTCCTGCTGTCAGCCACTTTGTCAGGCGGTATACCGCGTGGTGTATGGCGGTATACCGCGGCTCTGCTGGTACGTTTTGCAGGTTTGCTTTTTGCAGGTTGACTTACTTTTGGTCAGCTACTTTTTCTGGGCGGTATACCGCGCCCATATAGGCGGTATACCGCGGTGAGCTTTTGACCGTTGCCACGTCCAGCTTAAATACATGCAGCTTCTCAGCATTTATAAAAAAAGAGACAAGCAGACATTGAATTCCTAGCTTCCAAAAGGATTACTCAGCTCCTCATCTCATTTAATAACTTATTCAAGTTATAATTTTTGAGTGATCAACCTCTCACAAATCCAAGTGTTATACTTATACAAGAGTGATTAATATTGTGAGATATATTCTCTTGTAAGTATTTGAATAGTGTGAGTGATTCACGTTCTCGAGCAAAAGCAAGAGATTTTATTATCATTGTATCAAGGTTTGTGTTCTACCATAAAGAACACTTATAGTGAATCAGTGTGTCGAGAAGTGTCTCGGCAAGTGGACTAGCCAGCCAGTTGGTGGTGAACCACTTTAAATCTCGGTGTCGGTATCAACATTCTCTACCCTTATCTCTTTATATTCCCGTTGTGCACTTAATTTTATTTATATATTTGTTGTGCATGCAATATTTATTGTTGATTTTGATAAGAGAATTTTTATTTGTGAAATATTTTTAAATACAACCTTTACCCCCCCTAAGGTTGTCCTAACACTAACCCCAAACCTCGGTAAAACCGAGGTTTGCACAGGGTCTAATGTGAGTGTGTAGATGGTTCAAAAATGAGGCACCCCAAACCTAAGTGAAACTTAGGTTTGTTGCATCTCGTGCAATTAAAATAGAACACACATCAAACACCACTCTTTTAGCAGAAAGATTTAGAACATACCTGTTTTGCCCGGCCGGAGGAGTCTTGACAGTTGATCATCAATCGGATACGAAAGGGAGAACATGCAACACAAGGGAAAGAAAAACAAAGCAGGCATAGGAAACACACAAAGCAAAAAAAACGAAAACAAAAACTGCACGAAAAACGAAAAACGGGCCAAATGGGACTCACGCGGTTTAGCCCGCGACTTGCAAGTCGCGTGGAAAACCGCGTAACCCTCTGTTTCAGAAAACCAACAGAGGGCCCCGCGACTTTCTGCGCGGTATGTAAACCGCGTGTAAAGCCGCGTATGTCCCTGTTTCAAAATATTTTTGGCTTTTTCGATTTTTCGATTTTTATGGTTTTTCTGAAATAAAACACACTTAACTAAAAAATACTAAACTGAAACAAACCTTGGTGGGTTGCCTCCCACCCAGCGCCTTATTTAAAGTCGTGGCACGACTATGTGGGTTCAGCTCGGCTCAGTATCCGCGGACTTGAATCGCCCACACTTGCGATTTCCCGCGGATTTCTCTCCTCCTTCTTCTCTTTCCAGCAGCTTGAATCTCACGTTCTCACCGCCAACTCGGAACGTGATCTCGCCCTCTTCCATGTCAATTAATGCCCGACTCGTGGCCAAGAAGGATCGTCCCAAGATCATCGGGACCTCTTCGTCCTCATCTATGTCTATCACCACGAAGTCGACAGGAAAGTAAAACTTACCAACCTTGATTAGCACGTCTTCGATCACCCCATATGGATATCGTATCGACCGATCCGCCAGCTTAAGTGTCATGAATGTGGGACTCACCTCACCCAGGCCAAGTTTCCTGAAAATAGACAGAGGCATCAGATTAATACTAGCCCCTAAATCACATAAAACCTTATTAAAGTTAAAACTGCCAATTTGAATAGGAATCGAGAAACTCCCTGGATCTTTGAGCTTTTGGGGCAGTTTGTTTTGGAAAATTGCGCTGCACTCTTCAGTGAGTGCAACGGTGGCCTGGTGATCAAGTGCCCTCTTTTTGGAGATGATCTCTTTCATGAACTTTGCGTAAGAGGGCATTTGTGTGAGCGCGTCTGTAAAAAGGAATATTGATAGTTAGCTTTTTAAAGACATCAAGAAATTTAGAAAAATGAACCTGGTCCTTATTTGCTTTCAGCCTGCTTGGGTAGGGTACTCTCGGGATTTCCGGCTTGACCAGTGGTGTTTCTTCTTTCTTCTTCTCTTCACTCTTCTCGCTCTCTTCAACCACGACCTCTTTTTCTTCATTCGAACTCTCTCTATCGGGCTCGGTCTCTTCAGATGACGGTTCTCTATTCAGTTCCTTACCACTCCTCAGGTATATGGCATTACAATGCTCCCGGTTTTGCCTTTCGGGTTGACTCGGAAGTTTCCCGGGGGCTCGGTTTTGTAGGGTCTCGGAAATCTGCCCCACTTGCCTCTCGAGGATCTTGATGGCGGCGGTGTTTTGCTCGGTAGCCGCCTTGACAGTACTGATTGTGCTCGCTAATCCCTCGACTGTGCTGTCCATTTTCGACATGAACTTCATCATCATGTCCTCGAGTCCCGGCTTCTTCTCCCCGGATGGTCCTTCATTCCTTTGGTGGAAACCTGGAGGACGGTGAACATTATTAGTATTAGGGAAGTGAGAAGAGTTAGAAAAGTTACCTGGCTGTTGCTGGTCGGGTTGACTCCATGAAAGATTGGGGTGCTTTTTCCACCCCTCATTGTAAGTGTTGGAGAACGGATCGTTTCTCGAGTGGTTCCGGTTTGCCACAAAATGAACCTGATCAGGTTCTTGAAGATTTCCCCCATTCAGCCTATTTGTGATGGCAGCCAGTTGAGCTTTCAGTTCATTAAGCTCGTTACTTTCTTGGACATTTGCTATTCTTCTTACAGCTGATCGTGGAGTAGAGAAACTGTGCTCGGCCAAGTTCTCGATCAGCTCGCATGCTTCCTCATAAGACCTATACATCAATGCTCCACCAGCCGCAGCTGTGATATCATTCTTGAATTGTGGGTGGAGCCCACTAAAAAAGGTTTGGATGATGACCCAACCTTGTAGCCCATGATGAGGACACTTCTTGATCATGTCCTTGTAACGTTCCCACGCCTCATAAAGCGTTTCTTGATCCCATTGAGAAAAATGGGTGATCTCCGCCATTAGCTGCGCGGTTCTTCCCGGTGGGAAAAATTTCTGTAGGAAGGCTGCTTTCAACTGTGTCCAAGTCGTGATCGAATCTGGTTGGATGCTCTCAGTCCATGTCTCGGCTCGGCCTTTGAGAGAGAACCCGAATAACCTCAGCTTGATGGCATCCTCGTTCATGCCATTGATCTTGAATGTGTTACAGATCCTCTCGAATGCACGGAGGTGTGCATGAGGATCTTCAGTCGGCGCTCCTCCATATTGATTCTGTTGTACCATGACAATGGTACTCGGTTTGAGCTCGAAGTAGTTTGCTGCGGTGGCGGGCGGTTGGATGCCTATCCGTGCGGTTGCCACGTTCGGATTGGCAAATGACCGCATAGGCACCCTTTCCGGAGGTGGTGGTGGTGGATTATTGCGGCGAGATGGTCTCTCGTCGTCTGACATTTCGAATTTAAGATTTCGCTTAGCTTTAGCTTCTTTCCGTAGACGACGGGCGGTTCTTTCGATTTCTGGGTCGATAGGCTCGAGTTCTTTCCCTCGGGTTTTCCTTGGCATAAACCAAGTAGCACCTGAAGAGAAGAAAACAAAGTCAATAATCCAGAAACTGAAAGTGAATGAAATAAAATGACAAGAAAATAAAATGTCCAATCTAATAGCGCGTATAGATGGTTGTGCTATTAGCTACAACTAGTTCCCCGGCAACGGCGCCAAAAACTTGACACGGGGTTTTGACACCCCGCGGATCTCACCGCAAGTGTACGGGTCGAATCAAGTAATAGTGTACGGAAGTACGAGTATCGAATCCACGGGAACTAGGAACTAAATATCACAATTACTATAAGAACTATTAACTGGACTGTTGAAATTGGAGGATTGGTTTATAGACTAATTAAATTGCAATAAACGAGATCAAATCAACACAAGACAAAACAAAACAGCTTTGAAAACTTTGATAGAGAGAAAAGCTGAGGGTTGGAAATCCTATGGTTCTTACACACAAACGTCTGACTTAATTCAATTACCAGTTATTCCTATCAATGAATGCCCAATCTTTATCTAATCGTTGTTCTCTCTCAAGTAACACCGATTTTATTTATAAAGCACGATTCCTTTTTCAAGCAACCGTAATTTCTATTTTGAAAACAATAGTTTTATCTTTCGATCTCAACATACAGGTTTCAAAATGCATTAAGATTAAGATTCAAACGGGACTAAGATTTACTCAGTATCTCTCGATCCTTTCTTACCTTAGCTATGCAATTCCTAATTCTGTTTCTCAATTATTTCTCTCGAACATTAATTGAAAGCAATAAAACAGTTGCAAGGTAGCTAATCTCACAAAAGCATTAAACACCAAATTGCATTCATTCATTCAATAAGAAAACTGATAAACGTTTCAAGTCATCTGTTTATAAATTCAAACCACATTCATTCCAACCCCCAACATGAACCGGTTAGTTCATATCGGTGGTGGATTCAAACACAATAGAAAAAGATGAAAATAAGTATGTGAACATGACAATCGTGATAACGGTGAGTGTAATGGTTACTCCCTTCTATCGTGGTCGTCTCTATGTCGCGTGATGAACGTGTATCTGATCCTCTCTCTATCTCCGCTCCAACGGGTGTCACTTGGCTTCGAAAATCGCCCCCGGGACTGCTCTGGCCGTAACGTGAAAACTGGATACCGAACGAATGACCTAAACCCGAAAGTTATAGCTGAAAAACGTGAAACAGAGGCTTACGCGGCCTTCCACGCGACTCGCAAGTCGCGTGGAAAGTCGCGCGCTTTCCAGAGGCGCTTCTGGGTCGGATCTGGTTCGCGGGTCGGGTCCTGGTTCGGTCGCGGGTCTTGGGCTTGGCTTTTGGGCTTCCGTTAGGCTTCGTTTTGACTCGTTTTGGGCTCTTTTTCGCTTCTATTTCCGAGGAATGCTGCCTTTTATATAACCTGCATAAATCACTCAATAAACCGTAAAATACCCGCCTTTTTACTTGAGTACAAGCCAATCTCGTTGGTTTGAGAACCGAAAATAACGCCAACAAGTGGCGTTATCAGTTACTCGACAACACTTCTTCTGAAAACGTTTCTTGTTTATCATGTCAACTTGGCAAACATCATGCCTTACCCTTCCAACTAAATGATTTTAAATCTGCCTCCCCCTTTGATCTCATTCACTCTGATGTTTGGGGGCCAGCACCACATCCATCTATGGGAGGCCATCGATATTTCGTTATCTTTATCGATGACCACACACGGTTTACATGGATTTATCTCATGAAAAACCATTCAGAGCTACCTAAAATTTATATCACCTTCGCTCGTATGATTCTAACTCAGTTCTCTAAGCCTATAAAGGTTCTGCGAGCTGACAATGCTATGGAATACAAAGAATCGTCCCTCCTATCCTTTCTGCAATCTCAGGGGACTCTTTCTCAGTACTCCTGTCCCGACACTTCTCCACAAAATGGTCGTGCTGAACGCAAACACTGTCATATTCTTGACACTGTTCGTACTCTGTTAATATCAGCCAAGTGCCCATAACGTTTTTGGGGTGAAGCAGCCTTCACGGCTGTCTACACCATCAATCGACACCCAACTCCCATTCTCAATCAAAAGACTCTGTATGAAGTACTCTACGGAGTCTCCCTTGCATATGAACTCCTCAAAGTGTGGGGTTGCGCCTGCTTTGTTCAGCTACAATCTCATGAACACACAAAACTCGAACCTCGTTCTCGACTATGCTGCTTCCTTGGCTATGGTATCGAACATAAAGGTTATCGTTGTTGGGATCCAGTCTCTAAGAGACTTCGTATATCCCGTCATGTCACCTTCTGGGAACATCTTCCCTTCTCTACGGTGTCCAAATTTCAAGACATAACCAATCCTTCCACTTCCTTCTTCACTGATAACTCTATCTCTATGGACTCACTCCAATTAGATCCCATACTCACCTCTCCATCTGATCCACCTGCTTCCGTCTCACCTCCATCTGTGACCTCACCATCTGTCCCACCTCCTTCTATCTCACCTCCATCGGAGCCTTACTCTGTGTCATCTGTTCCACCTCCTTCCGTCTCGTCTCAACCTGAGCCTTCATCTATGCCATCTGATCATGATCACTCATCTGCACCAACTCCAAGGACTACTTCTGAGGCATCTACTGAGTCTATGGATCCTAGCTCCTCTAAACCACAAGATGAAGTACGGCGCTCCGATCGGGTAAGACAAGTTCCTCCCCACCTTCGTGATTTTCATTGTTATGCTACTTTACTGTCAACCCATGAACCCACTTCCTTCAAGGAAGCCGCCTCTAACCCTGTTTGGAAGGAAGCTATGACAGAGGAACTTCAGGCAATTGACAAAGACAATACATGGGAGTTTGTTCCTCTCCCACCGGGCAAGTCACCCATTGGTTGCAAATGGGTCTTCAAAATCAAAACCAAGTCTGATGGATCCATTGATCGATACAAAGCACGCCTTGTGGCCAAAGGATTCAACCAAGAATATGGCATTGACTACGAGGAAACGTTTGCTCCTGTGGCTTGTGTCACATCAGTTCGTAGTCTTCTCGCCATAGCAGCCACCAAAAGATGGCCACTCTACCAGATGGATGTCAAGAATGCCTTTCTAAATGGCGATCTCGAAGAGGAAGTCTACATGAGACTCCCTCCAGGTGTGACCTCTCGTCAGGGTCATGTATGTCGACTTCGAAAAGCCCTCTATGGCCTCAAACAAGCTCCTCGTGCTTGGTTTGAAAAATTCAGCAATACTGTCATCTCCTTGGGGTTTTCTCCGAGTAATTATGATTCTAGCCTGTTTACTCGGACTACTGCTGCAGGTACTATCTTACTCTTGTTATATGTTGATGATATGATCATTACCGGCAGTGACTCTATAGGGATCACCCATCTCAAACAGTCTCTCAGCTCATGCTTTGAGATGAAAGATCTCGGTAAACTACACTACTTTCTTGGCCTTGAAGTTCTGTCAGACTCTTCTGGCATCTATCTCTATCAAGCCAAGTACATCTCCGATCTGTTGTCCAAAGCTAGAATCACGGACAACAAAGTTGCATCTACACCTATTGAGCAAAACCTACATCTTGCTCCCAATGCAGGAACCCCTCTGCGGGACCCTACACGGTACCGTCAACTAGTTGGTTCTCTGGTTTATCTGACTGTTACTCGTCCGGATCTTACATATGCAGTTCATATTGTTAGCCAGTTCATGGCTGCCCCGTGCTCAGATCACTATGACGTTGTTCTTCGTATCCTTCGATACCTTAAAGGACCAATGTTTCATGGACTTCACTTCTCGTCCACATCGTCCTTAACTCTTCGAGCCTTTTCTGATGCTGACTGGGATGGGGACATAACTGATCGTCGATCTACCACCGGATATTGTTTCTTTCTTGGAAACTCTCTTATCTCCTGGCACAGCAAGAAACAATCTTTGACAGCTCGATCTAGTACTGAAGCTGAATATCGAGCCTTGGCTGACACTACACAAGAACTCGTATGGCTACGCTGGCTACTATCTGATATGGGTGCTCATCAATTTTCCCCGACACCATTATGGTGTGACAATACTAGTGCTATTCAGATTGCTCACAATGATGTCTTTCATGAGCGTTCAAAGCACATCGAGATTGACTGTCACTTCACTCGTCAACATGTTCTTCGCAAGACAGTTAAACTTTTTCCAATCTCAACCATTGATCAGACTGCAGATATCTTCACCAAAGCTCATCTTCCAGGGCGTTTTCGGGCTCTTGTTTCCAAACTCAATTTGGCTCATTCTTCCCCTACTTGAGTTTGAGGGGGGATGTTAGAGTATTATTGTCAATATGTATAGTTCAGGTTCCTTTCTGTAATTATGTGTAACTTACTTTGTATAAATAGTCTCTTAGGGTTTCATTATTAGTTTTAGACACTTCATTTGTAACTCTCTCTCATTATATGAAAACCGGCCGATTCAGCCATCTCAAGTGTGTCTCTCAATCTATCAATCGACTCTACAAATTCTAACAACATACAAACAGATGCATTAAGCACCAAATTTATCACCCAAATAGGCACCTAGCGACCGAATACTTGGACACCATACAGCAGCGCCTTCGCTGCTGCTTGCGAGATTGTAAACATCAACACACAGCACACGGCTGTTTGCCCACAGACCCACTTCGAAAAACGACTAATTAATTACTCGGTTATGTTGCTAACGGGTTCACGAGCCACTCCTTCCAATCGATCGAAATTTTGTTCGTCCTCTAATTTGTAACCCACTCGAATACTTTCCGTTGCAATTCATAGAACCACTCTGACACCTTCCCCTTCTCCCCTTTGAACACCAACTTGTTCCTATGAGCCCAAATAAGATACAAAAGCGCCCATTTCACCGCCATCCAAACCGCACCACCTTTACCGCTTTCATATAAAAAATGAAACATAAATTATATACATTTATATTAAATGAAATAATTAGGTGTTTTTTAATAATTTGTGAGACAGGAATAGACAAGAGATTTTTATTTCATTTTTTTATCTACATACATCAAGGGAGTAAATTAGTTTTTTTTTAACTTTAACGTTAGACCATCTTCAATAGGGTCACTAAATCTTACACTAAACACTAAATTTAGTGTAAAAAACATTATTCACGTCTCCAATGGAGTCTCTATTTTTCACACTAAATTTGGTGTAATGAATAATATTACACTATATTTGGTGTAACACTATTCATTTACACTACTTTTTACACTACTTTTACATCACTTTTAAAAAATAGTGTTATCCATTGGAGATGATTTACTATTAACACTAAAATTTACATTATTTTTAAAATTTGTTGTAAAATATAATGTGACCCATCGGAGATTGAATCATGACAATAATTACACAAAACATATAACCATATTTAGAGATAGGGTATGATGGGAGGACATATCTACCTTCAACTCATAAAAAAATATGACTGTGAAAACTGCTAGTTTGCAAATTGCTTAATAAGATGAAATGCAAAAAGAAAAACTTAATTTTTAAATCTATTTACAAAATATTTACATCATTCTCAAAGGATTACAAGTTGACATTATACATACATATATAATTAATATTACAAATGAATAAAGAGAAAAATTTAGAAAAATTCAATAAATTGTATACATGCTATTTTGAATAGTTAAGTCATTAAATTATTTTGTTAAACAAAAAAACAATTAACCTTACTCATTTTGGATGATTAAGTTTTTAAATTACTTTTTAATGAAAAAAATTATATTTTCTCATGTTGAATGTTTTTGTTCCTGAACATTTTTTTGTAATAAATAAACCATCGAACTTTTTAAAATTGGTTAGCTACATTAATTTAACAAAAAAACAACTTGTAACCAACTAGGAATGTTTTAAAGTAAAAAGAAACTTAAATCATTTTTAACGTTCCCAAAAGATTGAAAACTCAAAAAAAGGGAGAACGATGGCAAGGACCATCAGCGTGATAGGCGATATGAAGAACATACAATGATGTGGCGACGAGGAGTGGCGAGGGGGAGTGATACTGGTGTTTGCATGGGGTTTGAATGACGTATGAATTGAGAAATGTAAAATTGATTTACGTTTCTTTTTTACTTTAGAATTTCTTAGTCGGTTACAAGTAATATTTCTTGGGTTAAAATGATACAAGTAACCAATTATTAATAGTTTGATTGTTTATTTTATCGAAAAAAATATTCATAAACTTAATTATTAAAAATCAGAAAGTTTAATAGTTTTTTCATTTAAAAAAAATAGTTCGTGGACTAAATCATTTAAAAATGAGAAAGTTTACCGACTTTTTATTCAAATATATAATTAAAGGACTTAAAAATTCAAAATAAAATAGTTTATTGGGTTTTTCTAAACTTTTTAACAAATAAATAACATTATCCTAGAGATTTCTTTATTATGTGTTTGTTAAAACCTATTTTATACTTTTTGACATAAAAGTCACAAATTTACTTAAATTACGTATCAAGCTTGATTATAATAATAATATATTATCTTTTTATTCAAATATATAATTAAAGGGCTTATAATCAATTGTTTTAAAAGAAAAAGAAAAAGAAAAAGAAGTATCTGTTTAATTGTATAAATAAATATGAGCAGAAACATGTGAGTTGCATCTACTTATTATAGAGTTGGAAGGAAACCAGAAGCATTGTGTCTTAATTTCTTTTAGAAAATAAATAAAAATGGCATGCTTAAACTTGCAACCCAACAATGAGCAACAACAAGGAGGCTTATTGGGGGGGCCAAGAATCTCTTTCTCAAATGATTTTGGTGAAACAGCAGCCAACATGAAACACAACACTACTTACAGAGAAGCTCCTGTGTCTTCTGATTTCGAGTTTTCGGTCCCTTGTTTTGCTTCAAATTCTGCTGATGAACTCTTCTTCAGATCAACCAAGATTCAGCTGCCATTGAAGGAGAAAGTGGTCACACTCAAAGATGAGCTTCTTGCTGCTGCTAATGATGATGATGATGATGCCATTTTCTTGCCAAAGAGTTCAGGGTGGTGGAGGTTTGGAAGAAGTCAAACTCAAAGTCAAACTCAGAATCACAGTGGCTGTTTGGCTGCAAAGAAAGGCGATCATAAGAATCATGCTGGTTTGGAGACCATAGATGAAGCAAACCATTATCACAGGTAATTATTGAGTTATCAATTTTTTTTATATATAATTATATAAGGCATGGATCATGTGAGAAATACTTTTAAACCGTTGATCACTTTTAATCAAATACTCTCCCATGAATTACGGCTTAAAAGGGAATTGATCCGGTGGATCTTGGTGTATCTCATCCAACGGTTGATAACCACTTCTCACTAAATTTGACATTTCTCATGGGAACCAGCCCATTATATAAACTCCATTAATGTATGATCTACATTTTATTACTAACTACTATTCTGATACTATATAAATACGATTGTTATTTTCACAGGAAATGATCGGTGTAAAATTAAGGGAGGGTGGATCTTCATTTTGGTGTTCTTATATTAGGTTATGAGATTGTATTTTGGTGATAGATTTGTGTGTATTATTCGTTTGTCTTTTTTTCTGTATTTTGTACAAATAGTTCGACCATATGATATGATTTTAGTTATGATATTTTCTAACTCTGTATACGAGGGGTAAATTATTTATGCTATGTCAGAAAGACCAATATAGTTAGAGGTGTAAGATTTACTGGGTTTGTTTATTTTGATTTAAAAAGCGGTGTAATTTTTTCTTTGCTTTTAATTATTATATGAAATCTTGTTGTACTTCACATGTAAGGATTATTTTTTTAATAGGAAATAAAACTTGGGATCTTGTTTAGATCTCAATCTCAACACCATTAAAAATTTATAAGTTTTGATCCTTAAAAGATTGTTGTTTCTTTCAATGCTTAGGAATTTACTTGGAACCTAGCATTCTCCCATGTTACAAGAAAATGCAATTGTATATTCCACTCCCCAAGATGCCACTCAACATTGTCCCGAAGAGATAACATAGATCATCGCTGACTTAACCCTGACTATACAACTATTGAATGATATTCTCCTCCAGTTAATATTAATACTAAATCAAGTTTGAAGATGTCATTTAGTATGTCTCACTTGGAAGTGGCCCGATTTCTCTATACCCTTGTATTACTTGAAAGAAGGATGACATATAATTAAGTTTCTAAACCAAACCAAACCAAATTAACAAATCCAATACATTTCATTGGATGTAGGCATACATGTCCTTGTCCTCTACCTCAAATGGTAAAGCTGTTTGTTTCCATGAAAATCTCTTGACTTATATAAAAATGTAAGGAAAAAGGAAAATAAAGTAAGACAGTAAGCAGTAGAGAAAGAAAAGAGATTGACACAAATCAAAAGAAACTAAGTACATCGGACTCGAAAGTACAGTGGGGGCATAGGTGGGAATGTCCCTGACTTCTTGTCTTCTGAAAAGAATATCCCATATTTTAAGAATTTTTTTAAAGAACATGGTATTGAATTATTGGACATGTAAAGATATGTTAATACAAATAACCGAATGCAAAGGAACAAAATTACTGAACGAAATGTATGCCCGAATTCGACCAAATTGTACGATTTTGATCGCATGGAGAGGATCACTCCTGAACGCAAAATAGCTTCACATTACTATGTGATTGTATGAAAGAATTTGCCAACTCAAATTGCATCACCGAATCGGTGATTGGGTTTTTGAATATTGCATTGATCTGTGCGATAGCAAAAAAAAACATTTGCCGATTGTTACGAATAAAGAGAGTAGTAGAGAGCATTTGTAAAAGGTCAATTATTGCTATTTTTAATGAAATTGTATCTTATAATTAATTATTATTTCATAATTTAAATTTTATACGAGGCCCCCAAAACTAGTATTTTCTAGCGTATGCCTGTATTAAAATGTGCATACTTATAGTCAAAATTAACTCCATGGAATAAATCCTAAGAAACTATGGATCAAACATAAAAGCCCAACTAATAAATGTAAGCTAAAATCCATGTCAATGCCCGAAACAGAGTATTGTAGCAAAAGTTGTGATCAGTACCTCTAAGACCATCTTCAACCCACGTCTAAAAACATTAAATTAAGGTTGTTTTCATTTTCAACTCATCACTAAAACACAAAAAAATGAGGTTAATAAAGCATCCTTCTATATTTGGAGGCCAATAACGTAGGCCTCTAAAAATAATATTAGTATTATATTCAACTTTTATAATTACATACATAGAGGAAGGATCATGCGAGGATGCGAGAAGTGTTTAATCATATATGATTAAACGTCTATGTATTTCCAATGTTACCTATATTTAATCATATATGATTAAGCTTGTGTGTCATATATTATAACACACTTCTCGCATTCTTGCATAAGGTTTAGCTTCTCGTTTGAACCTGCCTCTACATATATATATATATATATATATATATATATATATATATATATATAAGGAGATGATTTGGTTAGATCAACGGTTGAGATGAGGGTTGCAAGGGTTTCAACCTTTTCATGGGTTTCAAATTAGTCTTCTATATATATATATATGTAGATTAATAATTTAATAGATTAAGTAATATTTTGTATTAATTTTACAATTTAGTTATTTTATGTTGCAAATTGTAAAGTATATTTAAATAAATAATTTGTTTTAATAAAAATAAAAATTAGTAAAAACTAAAATATGAATAATCATAAAACATTTAACCTAAATGAAATTTCATCAGCAAAAATATAAAAAAAATCAAGTTCTAATTTTAACCATGTTTCATTAAATAAATTATTTTAAATTTCAAATGATAATTATTTATTAATTGTAAAAATCAAGTATATATTATAATTATTTTTGTTTTAATAAAATAGTATAATAATTATTATAGATGTTTTTAGTGTTTTTTTAGTGTTGGATTGGAGTTGTTTTTTTTAGTGTGCAATTAGGTCCCATCATTTTTAGTGTTTTATTTTTAGTGTTTGGGTTGGAGATGCTCTAAACTCGATAATAGGCTTCCAAATACAATAAGGTCTGATCTTCAATGCCAAGACATGCATCATGTTTTCACCCACATGAAATGCAATAAGTTATGTTAGGAAAACCTTTTAAATCTAGTCAAATAAATAAATGTTGAAAAGGAAAACTCACAAGTTTAAGGGGTGTTTGGGATTGCTTATTTAAAATAACTTATGCTTATTTTCAAAAGTGCTTATCAATTCATGTTATGATAAAAATGAGTTAGGGATAAAAATATAATTTGGACAAATAAGTTATAAGCAGTTTTAAATAAGTTAGAATAGATTAACTTATCAAAAACAACTTATTTGTGGTGGGGAAAAATAATAAGCACTTTTCTTTTTTTCAATTCAAACACTAAAAATAACTTATTTGCGATTATAAAAAGCAATAAGCATAAAAAATATAAGCAATCCCAAACACACCTAAATTTGTAAAGACCGGGCGACTTGGATGCAACTTGGGAAGTCACGTCGAAGCATTTAGGCAATGCATAAATGCCAATTAGGGTTCATTTGATTGGCTACCTCAATATTTCCATTTTGGCATGTAACATGGTATTCTTGATCGTATTTGATTTGATAGGAAATAAAAAGTCTATCTATCTATCTTTGTGTGTCTGTATTATCATACTGATAATGAAATCACGTTAAATCTTGTGTTGTAATTGAATTTACGTTACTATTTAAGTATTTAATAACATGTATATTTTGATTGATAGGCACTTATGTCTTGTCACTTACAATACTTGAACCCTCAACCTCAAGGTTAAACGGTCCAAATAATATTATTTGGACCAGTCCAACTATGGGCCGGTTTCACTTATATCAATTTCACTCGATATAGATCACCTCCTCATTCACACTTTGCTAGCTTTTCTCAATTATTTGTTCTTTCTATTTTCTTTGTCCTCGTATAAATACTAGTTACTTAACCTACAAACTGTTAGGGATGATCAATCACAAATCACAATCGTTATATATATAAGAATTAAATACAACAAAACAATGGATTCTTTTAAAAATTAATGTGAAAACATGAAATAACAACGGAATTCGTAACCTTACTTGTAATCGAAGATTCTTGTACAAACGAGACAGAGATTGAGGCCTACGGATGTGCAGTGTCCTAGGACTAAAATTCGCCGGCTGTGTTGGCGTTGTGTTAAGGATACAACAATCTATTCAACTATATACTTGAATCTAGCGAATTAGAGTATGTTTGGTGATGGATGAAGAAGAGAGAAAACCCAAAATATTGAAAGAATTCGTCCAAAAACGAATGTGGAATATGCAGGTATATATAGGTATCTGACGATAACCGAAATTAACCGTGAGCGCTCCGCGCGGCTCGTTACGCAAATCAACCCGCGCAGAAACTCGCGCCAGATTCTGGATGCCGAAATACATTTCACGATCAATGAATCTCGACCCCATCCAGACCGAAGGTCCAATGCCCAATCTTTGACATTTAATATATATATATATATAGAGTAAACTCTAATTTTGGTCCCTGTGGTTTACTGATTTTTTTGAAAGTGGGACCTAAACTTTGATAAGTCGAGAAATCGTCCTCGTGGTTCTCATTTGTTCTGAAAATAGTTCCCCATCATTAACACCGTTAAATTTTTCTGTTAATGGCAGGGGCAAAATAGTCCAATTTTGTTGTAAACTCCAATTTTGGTCCATGAGGTAAACTCCAATTTTGGTCCATGAGGTAATATATAAATTACCTCCATAATTTCTATAATTCTATTTAAAAATTAAATATATAATAATATATAAACTTAAACCTTAAGAGTAAACTCCAATTTTGGTCCATGAGGTATGGTGATTTCTTTGAAACAGGGACATATGGTTTCATAATTCGATTTTACGTCCTCGGGGTTTTGATTTTGCTTTGAAACAGGGACCTGACCACTAACTCTGTTAAAAGAGTCCGTTAGAGTCAGGGGCAAAATAGTCCAACCATATTTTTGTCCCCTTTTTGCAATTTTATTTTGTTTTTCTTATTTCTTTGTAAAAAGCATCAAATTACGGGGACCAACTTGTAACTAACTTAAATATATATATTTTATAACTTTTCAACGGGTTTGTCCTTGTTGCAAACTTAATCACCATGAAAAATTCTCTACAACCTAATATATGTATATATATATAGGTTTGTCCCTGTTGTAGCCATTTTCAACAGCTGTTGTATATACATATATATATAACTCTTCACCACAATTCACGCGATTGGAGTTGAGGCCTTCGTTTGAAAGATATATTCATAGAGGCAGTTTTTGATAATGAGAGGGATGATTTGGTGAAGTTATTCCATGGAAGTGCAGAGTTCAAGGAGAATCGTTGTTGGGTGTTTGTAAACATGAGCAGGTATGTTGTTGGGTGTTTGTAAACATGAGCAGGTATGTTGTTAGGTGTTTGTAAACATGAGCATGTATGAGGTTTCTTTGAGCCAACGTATGTTGGATGCCAGAAGATGTTGATGCTATGGAAGATTGAGGTGTCGTAGAGAGTGATGAGGAGCGGCACCTGCGAAACACAGAAACACATGGACGTTCCCAAACTCCGGCCAAACTCCTCTGAACCATTTTAAACAAAAACAAAAAACAAAAAACAAAAAAGTGCAAAAATGCATAACAGGTCCTATACTTCAACCATTTTAAACAAAAACAAAAACAAAAAACAAAAAGTGCAAAAATGGGACAAAATGGGACAAAATGGTGAAATGACGAAAATACCCCTGACATTAACGGAGGTTTTTAACGGATTTAGTGACCATGTCTCTGTTTCAAAGCAAAATCAAAACCCTGAGGACGTAAAGTCGAGTTATGAAACCATAGGTCCCTGTTTCAAGGAAATCACCATACCTCAAGAACCAAAATTGGAGTTTACTTTAAACTTAATTTGTAGAGCCCACACCCTAAACCCTACCCCACCTAATACTCTCTCCTTACCTCTTCCGTCTCCAACACAACTCACCACTACCAAACCTTCCTTTTTCCTTTTTTTTGGAAAAAGACTACCAAACATTCTTCCTCAACCAAAAGAGGGACCTCTTCCGTTTGACCGTCTCCATTCCTCTTTTGTTTCAATACATGTTTTGAACATATGATGTGTGTGTGTGTGTGTGTGTTTGGTTTCTGATTTTAATTGATTATCATCACTTTGAAAGAAATTTCTACAAGTTGTATTATATATTTGTATATATATATATATATATATATATATATATATATATATATATGTGTGTGTGTGTGTGTGTGTGTGTGTGTGACGATCTTCAGACACCAAAAGCAATAGCACCAGATTTGTTTCAAGAATATGGATTTAAACTACTAGGGTTGGATTTAAACTTTAGATTTGTTTCAAGAATAAAGCTCTTGGGGTTCAATCTTCGAATGAAAATGGAATTGTGGGTGTTTCTATTGGGATGTAATGGAGCATCATATGACAGTTTATTATGAGTGCTTCGTTTGTCTCGTTTCCATGAACTAGGGTTTGAAGCTTTAGATGTTCGATTAACGATGAGTATCCATCCAATGAACTCGAAGGAATCACTGTGAACTCCAAGATTATGTTTGGCCGGTGACTTATCTGAAATGTTTTATATACGGTTATACACACATACATATACATATTGTTGAGAGATAGGGAGCCGAATTTTTATAGGAGTAGAGATGGAAAGAGAATGTAATTTTAGAGGTAAAATAGGGAAAGTAGATAGAGGGATCGGTGGAAAGGATTTTTGGAAGGAAAGGGAAATTGTTTGTGAGATGAGTTTTGTGGGATGAGTTTTAGGAAATTTTATAGGAGAAAAGGGAAGGTTGGTTTAGGATAGAAAGTAGGTGGTTTTTGTATAGGATAAAATGTGTTTGTTTGAATGGAAAAAGAAGGGTGAGGATTAGAAGTAGAGATACCTTTGGTAGAGTACCTGTCAATTCTGTGAAGAGAAGGAGAAGCACTTAGCTGATACAAGAGCAGTTGAGAGGGTGTGACCTTCTGGATCATCCATATCGTTTATCTGGGCCATGAAGCATACATTTGAAGTGTCCTTCTCGCTTTTAGATGTGGGTTCATCTGCCAAATCATAAGTTTTAGCAGGCAGACCCTTTCCCTTTCTGACTAGCCTTTCGTTTCTTTCCTTTTATCTCTTGTATTTTTCTTTGTATTTTTCAGCCCGGTCAGAATCATATTTGGATCTTCCCGGTTTTAAGGAAAATTAGCCTGAGGAAGAATTTCTGGGTTTTTCAAAACGTTTACTTCTGCACTCAGAGGCAAAATGACCCTTTTTACCACAGTTAAAACATTCTTCATTAGATTTGTTCGAAGAAGAGTGTTTGGAGAGAGAAGAGGAGGGTTTTCGACTAAACTTAGATTTTGCAGAAGAAAAGTGAGATTTGGATTTAAAATACCCATCCATCTTAGCCATTTCATCTGATAATTTGTCAACTGAAGCTTCCTCACATTCATCATCAGCATCACTAAGATATGCATCTGAATGGTCATTGGGATCTTCTTGACTATTATGATCAAAGTCAGATGGGTAGGTGATTCTTGGAGTACACATAGTTCTTTTGGAAGAGTCACTTAAGAGAGCTATAGAAGAGACATTTATATCTGTGATAACAGACTTCCTTTGCAACTTAGTCTGCTCATAGTTGAAGAGAGTTTCATAAAGAGTAGTGAGAGGCATGTGATCAAGATCCTTGGTTGTCTTTATACAAGTACAGATGTTTTCCCAAAAATCAGGAAGACAATCCATAAACTTGCACAGGACTTCCTCATTATCATACATGCGACCCAACAGTTTAAGATCATTGAGAAGACTGTTAAAGCGATTATAGTAGTCTGAAAGAGATTCTCCTTTCTCATACGAGAAGAGTTCATATTTTCTAACAAGAGAAATTTTCTGCTCTTTTTCACTTCAGACGTACCTTCATAGAGAACACACAGAGTGGACCACATTTCCTTAGCAGTAGAAAAGTTTACAAGAGAATGATAAACCTCATCAGGCAAAGAGAGGGCAATGATGGCTCTGACTTTAGTGTCAAGAGCTACAAGACGCTTATCTTTATCATTGTACTTACTGGGGTCCTTTACAATGTATCTCCCAGTAGCAGGTGTTCGTTCTTCCTCATCAGAAGAAGACTCATCACCATCCTCAAGTTTATTTTTGGCATTATAACGATCCCAAACACTAGGGACAAGAGGTCCTTCATGGAGTATGGTAGGATATCTGCTGTCAACTCCTTCTAGGAAGAGCATCATACGACTTTTCCACAAAGAGAAGTTATTGGGGTTAAACTTTGGTGGTTTGGCTATGGAGCCATTGTCGTATGATCCAGCATTAGAGTTTTGAGAAGAAACATTGTTTAAGGAAGAAGATGAAGCCATTGCAGATCAAGTTTATTAGATTAAACTGGCCTGCTCTGATACCACTTGTTGGTCTCAGCTATGGAGTAGCAAAGATAAACAAGTATTGTAGAAGGGGGGTTGAATACAATACACAAAATTTTTCACTTAATTTAATTCTTTTATTGAAAAACTTCAAATAAGAATTACACACAGAAACTGTTGATTGTTGCGGAAGAGAACAAATAAATCCGTTCTAACAATTTTACACACAGAGACAAAGAGAATGAAGAACAATTGAAAATACACTTAGATAAACAATGAACTTCTTTGAGAGAGAAGAGAAAATGCCAGCACTTGGAATCTTGAGGATCTTGTAAATTGGTAATCTTTGCAAGGTTGAAGATGATCTCTTTATATAATGCCTCATGCATTAAATGCATGGACACTTGTCAAGAAAGGGTAGGAAGGCAGGAAGACAGGTCTTTGAAGGCAGGTCTTCTGAAAAGTACTGAGATGTACGTTTTGTCTTGAGGCGTTGACCTGCAGTGTGTTGAAGTTGATCTTTCTTGAAAGTGATAAGAAAGCCAAACAATATTTTTCTGATCTTCGGATGATGTCTCCATCAGTGCAAGATATCCTAAATATATTTTGCAGATAAAGTACAATATACCTGCCGTAAACTCTTGGCCGAAGATGTCTTCAAAATTTCCTTGTTGAATCTTCAAGTGATCCTGCCGATCATATCTTCAGGATTTCGTTGTTGAATCTTCAAGTGATCTTGCCTAACATGTCATCTTGCCTAAGATGTCTTCAAGTAGTGCTGGCCGAAGACTTGGGATGTCTTCAAGTAGAAGCTTAACCTTTGGCTGAGAAGTCCATCTTCAATCCGCTTTGAAGATACACTTCTACTTTGTTTCTTCGGTTGATCTTCGACTTCACCGAACATTTTGTGTTACATAATTAAGCTGCTTGTAAAGAACCTAAAAGTATTCTAAGTATGAAATGTGTAAAATGAAAGACTGGAGGTCATCTTCAAATCCTAAGTGACCCAACAAAAAGATCCCATTTCCTTTCCAAATGAAGAAGCTCAAGATTCCAATGACTCTTCTAAACCTATCCATAATTTTCTAAAAATCTTGACTTTAGATGAAGCATCCTCCTCTGAACCCATGCCTTCTAAAATTTTCAAAAAAAAAAATTCCAACTCTAACAAAACTCTTTCTACATCTGAAAAAGGCAAGTCTTTGTCTGCCGACCTTTTCTTAAAAAGAAAATCCTCTGATTTTTCCAAAAATAATTTTGTGGCTTCTTCCACCGATTTTGTTCCCCGATCTGTGAACATCAAAATTGAAAGGTTTTGTTAAACCATACTACCACATGATATAGGCAACGGAAGCATATTTAGAATTGAATCATCCATGGCAATACAAACAAACAACTTATAAAGATGCATACGTTCTAGATGATTAACTACAATAGAAAGAATCAAGAACACTTACTTGTTTCTTGTGATTGTCGAAAACACAAAGATGAATTAACCTTGTTCTTGCTTCTTGGATGTCAAGGATCAATAGTGTGAATCCCTCTAGTGGCTCACACTTAAGAACACCAAACCAACAATCAAGATTGAAGCTTTAAACCCTAAACCCTTATTTAGGGTTTACGATTTTAGGAGGGAGGAGAGGGGAGGTTACGGCCTCAATAGAGAGAGAGAGATTGACCAAAAAAACTCATCCTAGGGTTTGATCCCTAGCATCTTATTTATAACCTCTCTATTTACAAGTAGCCCCCTTGAACAGATAAGCTTGATAAAAACTATTTTAACAAGTTATCATTTAGTCCCTATAATTAATCTAATTAATTATATTGTAGCATGTAATTAATTTATCATCAAATGAAAAATTAATAATCTAACTACATTAATTCCCTTTCATTTTTCTGATTGTTTATTTGGGTCTTAAGGGCAACCCAAAAGGACCCTGCTATTATTAGAAATATTACCAATAGTTAATGACTCTGGACACTATGTCCAACAGTCTCCCACTTGGACAAGTTATTAACTCTATTCGGTTTATTGCTTTCAAATAATCAGCAGAGAGCAAGCCATCCAATGCAGCTGCCGAACTCTGATAAAGATTCGGTCCTAAGATAAGTGATTTAATGTTCCTTTGTTCTACAAGATATCATATGAACTTGAGACATGGATAAATGTCTATCTCATGGATCAAGATTATGTTTCCCGATTTCCGATATGTGTTGAATTCATCAAACTACTCAATTGAACACATCAATTCTAGTCAGGGTTTGGCCAAACACTTAGTGTCAACACAAAATCATCGAGGGGCCCATGGATATCGCTTCTCCTGTTTAGGAAGAAGGAACAAATAAACTTTGACTACACAATTCAATTCTATTCATCATATTATACATGGACATACCCTGTATAACTGCCAGTCACGGTCAGCGTTGGAGCACACCAAAGCATAACAGAATCCTAGAGCAAAACTCTATGCATCTCTGTTTGAAGAACATAAAATATTATCATCTCAAAATTACTCTGACTTAATCCATGAAGTAAACTTTTGAGTGCGGGTCTTTCCAATACCTAAATCACCATTAGGTACTCATGAGCGTTAGTTGCATTCTCTATGCTTCTAACACTCCATGACAGTCTTGAATCACTACTTACTTCCAGGAGTATGACTGACTGTGGAGGTTTAAGTAAATTAATACTCAGGAAGTTGGTTCTAAACATGAAAAACGAAACAATAATAAATTAAATGTAAATGGACGCAATCCAGCATATATTATAATCTCCATATAATAATCTCCAAATCAAATACAATTTATTACGTTTTTAATACATCAAACTAACAACTAAAACATTCAAGATATGTTGATAATTCTAACACATATGGCATCAGTCTGTGTCCTGTTTGGAACTTTTCCAAGTCACGGCCCCACCATTCAACAAGAACACCCATCCTGACTGCGAGCGGGAATCATCCCGATCTGTCTGGAAACTCGCATCAGTATAACATGTTACTCGTAATTCATCTTTTCCACCATAGACTAAGAACATATCTTTAGTCCTCCGAAGATACTTAAGAATGTTCTTTACAGCCGTCCAATGACTTTCGCCTGGGTTCCCTTGATATCTACTCACCATGCTTAAAGCAAATGAGACATCAGGTCTAGTACATGTCATGACATACATGATCGATCCTATAGCAGATGCATTTGGAATTCGACTCATTCTGTCCAGTTCTTTGCTAGTGCTGGGACATTGATCTTTGCTCAATCTTATGCCATGTTGCATGGGCAAAAACCCTTTCTTGGATTCACTCATATTGAATTTCTTCAATATCTTATCCAAGTATGTACTTTGGCTAAGTCCAATTAAACGCTTGGTTCTATCTCGATAAATTCTTATTCCAAGTATGTATGCTGCATTTCCCAAATCTTTCATAGCGAAACATTTCCCGAGCCAGACCTTTACATCTTGCAACATCGGAATATTGTTTCCTATGAGTAGTATGTCATCAACATACAAGACTTGAAATACAACATTACTCCCACTATCCTTAACATATACGCAGGACTCATCTTCGCTTCGAGAAAATCCAAACTCCTTGACCTTTTCATGAAAACAAAGATTCCAGCTACGAGACGCTTGTTTAAGTCCATAAATGGATCTTTCAAGCTTACACACCTTATCTGGATACTTGGTATGTACAAAACCTTCAGGTTGTGCCATATACACATCTCATCAAGTTTTCCAATGAGGAAAGCGGTTTTTACATCCATTTGCCATATTTCATAGTCATGAAATGCAGCTATGGCAAGTAATATCCTGATAGACTTAATCTTTGCTACTGGTGAGAAGGTTTCATCATAATCAATCCCTTGAGTTTGAGTGTAACCTTTCGCAACCAGTCTAGCCTTGAATGTGTGCACATTCCCATCCATGTCGGTCTTCTTTTTGAAGATCCACTTACACCCAACTGTCTTGCGACCTAGTGTGTGATCAACCAATTTCCAAACTTGGTTATCGTACATAGATTGAATCTCGCTTTCCATGGCCTCTTTCCATTTGGCAGCCTCAGGGCCTGCCATCGCTTCCTCGTAGTTGGATGGCTCATCCGCACTATCAAATGTTTTATCATTGACTAGTGTGTCTCCTTCCTTTGTAATATGAAAACCATAATAAAACTCAGGAGGTTGACTTACTCTACTAGTTCTGCGAAGAGGTGGTGGAGGTATGTTAGTTTTCTCAACAGGTGGTTCAACCTCATGTTGAGGGCTAGTGTCAACTATAGGTTCATCATTGGTTGTTTCTTGAATTTCTTCAAGATCAATGCTGCTCCCACTATCCCTTTTGGAAATGAGCTCCCTTTCTTGGAAGACTCCCCTTCTAGCTACAAACACTTTGTTCTCCGGAGGTTTGTAAAATATATATCCAAAGGATTTGTAGGGATAACCAATGAACCGACACTTCTCTGCTCTAGGTCCTAGCTTGTCGTTAGTTTCGCGCCGAACGAAGACTTCACAACCCCAGACCTTTATATGTGCTAACGAGGGACGAGTCCCAGTCCACATTTCAGAGGGTGTCTTTGCAACCTTCTTAGTTGGAACGAGATTTAAGATATGAGCTGCAGTTTCTAAGGCATAGCCCCAGAACGATATTGGAAGTGTAGCATGACTCATCATGGACCGAACCATATCAAGTAGCGTTCGATTTCTTCTCTCAGTAACACCATTGAGTTGTGGTGTTCTGGGAGGAGATAATTGTGAAACTATTCCACAATCCCTTAGATAGTCGTAGAATTCATGACTCAAGTATTCTCCACCCCTGTCGGATCGGAGCATCTTGATCTTCTTGCCCAGTTGGTTTTCTACTTCGTTTTTGAATCCTTTGAACACTTCAAAGGTGTCTGATTTGTTTTTCATCAGATAGATAAATCCATATCTACTGAAATCGTCAGTAAAGGTAACAAAGTATCTTTCACCGTTTCTCGTGGCAGATCTGAATGGTCCACATACATCTGTGTGGATTAAGTCCAACAGATCCTTACCCCTTTCCATTTTTCCTTTGAAAGGTGCTTTCGTCATCTTGCCAAGTAAACAAGACTCGCATTCTTCATCAAACTTTAAGTCAAATGGTTCCAAGACCCCGTCCGATTGGAGCTTGGCGATGCGTTTCTTGTTTATGTGGCCAAGACGATGATGCCATAACGATGATTTATCCAATTCACTATTGGAGGAACCAACATTTAGAGTTAAGTTATTATTATTTCTACCAACATAAATCACGCTTTCATACACACCATTACAAGGAGAGGCTTTAAAATAAAAACAACCATGTTTATAAACCAAAATGCAACCATCATTATTATCAAATTGAAATTCAAAACCATCCTTGTACAATGCATGAAAAGAAATAATGTTTCGAGCCATTTCTGGCGAGTAGCAACAATCTAATAACTTTATTGAAAAACCACTACTAAGCACAAAATCTCCAATCTTGGTAACAGCGGCAGTCATCCTGTTTCTCATGATCAGATTCAGCTCCCCATGCTTCAACGTCCTACTTCCCTTTAGTCCCTGAAAATTAGAGCAAATGTGAGTACCACATCCCGTATCAAGGACCCCAAGAGTTAGAAATCGAAGTACTATGGAGTTCAATTGTAAAAATACCTGAGGTGCCACACCCTTTGACCTTGTTCATTTTCAAGTCCTCCAGATATTTTGGGCAGCTTCTCTTCCAATGGCCCTTTCCTTGACAGTAAAAGCATATGGCCTCTTTAGGGTCACTTATGGGTGGTATGTCAGAAGAATCAGCTTTTCTCTTAAGGCCTTGGTTGCGTGGAACAACTTTAGCCTTTCCCTTCCCTTTGGGATGAGAAACTTTCTTCTTCTTATAGCCACCTTCCCTAATGGACAGGACGGGAGCAGTTGAGTGAGCACTTTGGGTCTTACCCATACTTGCTTCAGCAGATCTCAACATGCCATGGAGCTCCATCAAGGTCTTGTCCATAATGTTCATATTGAAGTTCACCATGAACTGTTTATATGCCCCACTAAGAGAGTTTAGTACCATGTCAATGGCAAGCTCTCTTGGGAAATCGACACCTAGATTGCCTAACCTGTCAATGTACGCTTTCATCTTTTGCACATGCGCACATACAGGGGCACCGTCCTGGGGCTTACATTCCATAAGCGATTTTACGACTTGGAACCTTTCTTGCCTCGCTTGCTCCTGAAACATTTCACGAAGCTGCTCATTTAGTTCAAACGCCCCCATGTTCTCGAAACTCTTTTGAAGTTCCGGGGACATGGACGCCAACATGAGACACGCGACTTTTGTGGATTCCGCGTATTGCTTGTTGTATTCAATTACTGCTTCAGGGCTTGCATCATCATTAAGTATAGGAAGATCCTCGTCGAGCAAATACTCTTTGTCTTCGTACCTCAAGGCAATTCTCAAGGCACGAATCCAATCCAAGTAGTTTGGCCCAGTTAGCTTATCTTTACTTAGGATAGAGAGTAACGTAAGGTTGGATGTTGAGTGAGAAGGAGGAGGAGGAGGATTATTTTCAGCCATCTGTAGATATAGATTTTTCGTTAGTTTGATATTTAACCCTTAAAATAATTTTCCAAAAATATTTAACAAGGCTAGGATCCATATTTTATCTTATGATGTGAAAAGGGATGTCGTAATCACATCACAAGGTTATTTTAGGTAAACAAATGCTATTTGTTAATTTCATTCACTATGAAACTCCTAGGTCTTTTGAGATTCATTGACTTATGTCAATGGCATGTTAATCTCGATTATGCTTATCTTCTTTTTGTGACTGGGATGCCGAGGATCACAAACAAGATAGTGAATCGACCATGGAAAAACACATGGACCCCTCGGCTCAAGTACGCTTGAGAATCACGAGCGCCACATCATTTTCAACTATAGTTTCACATTAACGTGTCGGCAAACCGCACACGCTCCGTTAACAAACTATAAGATTATGTGTGTTCTTCATCATGGGTAGCATACGACTTTCACATTTCTTAGTATATCTAAAACGGGATTTTCGTTTTATACTTCATAGTTAATACTTTTAACTTGTCACATTGACCTATCAAACCTTTTCGGTAATTCCAGTAGTCCACACAAGAGGCGGTGAGTTTGGTAACGCATGGCGTTTTAAAAACCCTTGACTCATTTGGCAACCATTTTATAGGTAACCTCCTTAAACCCCTTTTGAGTGTTTATAGTGAGTACGCCTAGTCTCGGTTTGACTATCAATGTATTATTTAATTATATATATATAATTGAGGTCTAATATATATATAAAAATTGAATGGAATTTTAAACAATTTAAAATTATGATTATCTTGATTAATTCTAATTAACCATGTGAGCACATATTTAACAATTAATATAATTGTTTTCATATTTGATTCCAATTAAACATGTGAGGACACATGCTAATAATTAATGTGAATATTTGACATATAAATTATATTCACTATATAAATAATGTCAATGTTTATCTTACAATATTTATTCAAACTTAAATATATTTGTTTATTGTAAGAAGGTATTTAAGATTATCTTATTCAATTCAAGATTATCCATTCGATATTTGCCATAGCTTATTATTGATGTGTTTTCTTAGGCAAGTTAGGAAACTAGCCATTCACAATTAGGATTATCTATTCAATTTAAGATTATCCATTCAATATTTTCCAAAGCTTATAATTGATGTGTTTTTCTTAGGCAAGTTAGGAAACTAGCCATACACAATTATGGTATAACATGCATAAAAAAACGACTACTACGCCATACACAATTATGGTATAACATGCATAAAAAACGTCTACTACCCTATACCCTTTAGGGATACCGATAAACTTTAATCGCTAAAAATATAAACTTTTTCATGCAAGCAAAAAAAAAAATTCAGTTTCCAAAATTATAGCTTTAGAGGTTATGACCATAAAACCCTAATTTAGGGATTAAGCAATCTAATGGTCACAAACTTACTGCACTATGTCGAAAATAAAACATGGGCCTTCTGGAGCTCAAACGATTAATCCAACCGTCCAGAAGGTAAAACAGAATGTCGTGAAACTACTGTCCAAAAAACGCGACGATCCGACGGTCCAAACTCCGGGAATAGATAAAACGGCTCGTTGCGTTTTCCAAAAAATTCAATACGAATTTTATGCTATTGAGCTAAAATCTAAGAACTTTGGCTCTGATACCACTGAAAGGTTTTGTTAAACCGTACTACCACATGATATAGGCAACGGAAGCATATTTAGAATTGAATCATCCATGGCAATACAAACAAACAACTTATAAAGATGCATACGTTCTAGATGATTAACTACAATAGAAAGAATCAAGAACACTTACTTGTTTCTTGTGATTGTCGAAAACACAAAGATGAATTAACCTTGTTCTTGCTTCTTGGATGTCAAGGATCAATAGTGTGAATCCCTCTAGTGGCTCACACTTAAGAACACCAAACCAACAATCAAGATTGAAGCTTTAAACCCTAAACCCTTATTTAGGGTTTATGATTTTGGGAGGGAGGAGAGGGGAGGTTACGGCCTCAATAGAGAGAGAGAGAGATTGACCAAAAAAACTCATCCTAGGGTTTGATCCCTAGCATCTTATTTATAACCTCTCAATTTACAAGTAGCCCCCTTGAACAGATAAGCTTGATAAAAACTATTTTAACAAGTTATCATTTAGCCCCTATAATTAATCTAATAAATTATATTGTAGCTTGTAATTAATTTATCATCAAATGACAAATTAATAATCTAACTACATTAATTCCCTTTCATTTTTCTGATTGTTTATTTGGGTCTTAAGGGCAACCCAAAAGGACCCTGCTATTATTAGAAATATTACCAATAGTTAATGACTCTGGACACTATGTCCAACAAAAATGTCCAATTCAAAAGATAAGATTTCTTTCCTCCAAAATTCTGAAAAAAAGGAATCTTAGGTCCTGCACCCCAATTCTTTGCCACCTCATCAAAGTCTTTGAAGATAACCAAAAAGGGCAAAAGCAAGGAAATATGTCAAGGTTCCAAAAAGGAATTTACTCATAGAAAATGCTATATCTGTGGTGATACTTTGCATTTTGCCAAAGACTGTCCAAAAGGAAAAATTGACCTGAGTGATACCAATTCTTTCTCTTCTTCCTCTAACCCAAAAGGACCCACTACCAAATGGGTACCTAGGAAATAAATTATTTGTGATTGCAGGTTCTGAACTAAATAGATGGAACTATGTGGACCAGTATAAAGGTGATACAATTGAAGAAATCATCAAGTTCATCAAGAAATCTGAAGTGTCAAATGGTGAACTTATGGATATCCTCTTTCATTGAAAATCCTTCCCATTGGCACACTCACTGGTGCCAACCTCATCTCTACCGACATCAATTCATCTCCCATCACTCTCCATTGTTAGTTACACTTTATTTCCCACCATACCTCTCACCCCACCTTTTCTCATCCATCCCACTAAATACATTACCTCAACCTCATTTCCTTATCATCTTATCATCCAACTCACTCTCCTCTCTTACAACCCCTACCAACCAACTTCCTCAGTTCCCTTCACTCTTGTTCCTTCATCTCAAAACTGATAGCCTACCGATTTCTCCAAATCCCATTTTAGATCAGCATGATTCTCCACCTACTGATCTACCTCAAAACAAAAAAAATTGGTTTATATCGGTGGCTTCTCTCACCGACTTGCTTTCATCGGTGGACCTCCACTCACTGAATCCTCAACTCGCGGATGGTCCTCTCACCCTTATCCTACACACCTCTCAATGCTTACATCACTCCAATTCCCTATGTGTCGTTTTCTCAAGATATTCTCCTTCATAATGGTGATCCTCCTACATCACCAAATTTCACTCTTGGTTAGCAACCCAACATTCCTTTTCCACAAAACCTTCCTACTACAAACTCTTCTAAAGATGTCATCCCAAACCATTCCTCCTCAAAACCCCCCCTCTTAAAATCCTCCAAACTTAATCTTTCTTGGGTCATCAAAAGATTGGAAGATGCAATTCCAATCTTCTTCTTCACCTTGAAGATTTCCTAAAGATGTCTTGAAAATCTTGCCAAAAAAAATCTTTTCACCGATTTCCCACCGAAAATAGCCAATTTTCGGTGGGTTCCCCTTAATTTTCGGTTGGGATGCAAAAAAATTATATATATATATATATATATGTATATATTATTTTTTTACCGAAAATCCTTAATCTTCATCTTCAATTTCGGTGGGATGGCTCCCAATTTCGGTGGGAAGTCCAAAAAAAAAATTGTTTTTCTACCGAAAATCTTCATCTTCAATTTCGGTGGGATGGCTCCCAATTTCGGTGGGAAGTCTAAAATATATATATATATATATATATATATATATATATATATATATATATATATATATTTCTACCGAAAATCCTACCGAAAATCCCCAATCTTCATCTTCAATTTCGGTGGGAAGTCCAACAAAAAAAATCACCGAAATTCCTATCGATTTTCCCACCAATTTTTGGTCAAAAATTGCCGAATTTTCCCATCATGTGTTGCCGATGTTTTCAATTGTTCGTGGTGTTTCTTCTCCGTCGGACGCTGAGGGTGAGAAACCATCTGAGGGGGAGCAACTATCTGAAGGGAAGAAACCATCTGAGGGGGAGCAATATCAGCGTCCAACTCGATCAACACCAACCCTCAGCTCTCATATTCAACATCCAACTCAAATTTTGGTCAAACATATGGGAACCGGCGAACCAACCAAGGGGGGCAGATTTATCTAACCAATGTAACTAAGGGGGAGGCAAACCAAGACAAAGGAAGAAGGGTGATGACTGCCGAATAGGAAGCTGAAGATGCTATGAGAAAGAAAGAAGATGCAAGATATGGGCAGAGGCATCTTAAGGCTAATTTACTCAAACCTCCCTCAAAGATTGTCACCAATTTGGGTCTGGACAGATCTATCTCTTCTATGATGGAAGTACATTCTATTTCATTCATATTGTTCATTCTTTATTCTTTCATTCATTTCATTCATCTATAAATATCATATATACACACACACACACACACACACAAAAATGGACTGTGTGAAAAAGAACCCAAAAGAGTAAAACAGGGTCAACATGTATTATTCATTGTCTTACTCATGTTTTTCTAAGTATGGATGTCATCATCAAATAGGGGGAGATTTTTGAGTCATCAAAGATTTGAAGATGACCTGATCTCCTTACATACTTTGAAAAACATCTTTTATACTTAGAGAAATTTTAGATGGTTCTTTGTAATAGCTTAGTCATACTGTCAAAGTTCGGTGAAGTCAAAGATCAGCTGAAATCAAGAAGAAGTAAATCTACCAATGCGGATTGAAGATGGACTTCTCAACCCAAACTAAGTTGTCTCACCGATTGTCTCCATGAAAATCGGTGAGATCCTCAAACAGGAGAATCCTCCCTTATTTCCTTGCTAAGAAGACTTTCATCATAAGGCCATGAGTACCACTACCCAATGAACCCACTTGCCACCTCAGCGCCACATCAGCTTTTCTCTTTCCTACCCTCCTTACCCAAAAGTGGAGTACCGCCAACCCACTGAACCCAATTGCCACCTCATCTTTTTTAATTCTTTTATTTATACATTTAATTATTTAACAAAATAAAAATATTTATATATTTTTTAATAAATAAAAATAAGATAAATAATAAAAATAAAAATTCATATCATTCATTAAAAAATTAAAAATTACAAAATAAATTTAAAAATTACAAAATATTAAAAATCTAGTCGTCGTCGTTGTTGGGAACTTGGATACGCCAAATATGTTCGACCAAATCCGACCGAAGGTTATTATGAGTGTCCCGGTTTTTGACTTCTCGAACATTTGCCGCGCGTTGTTCCTCACTGATTTGTGTTTCGATATCATCCGCTACAAGGTCGTTTTCATCGCCACCACAAATGGCATGGTCTTCGTCTTCGAGTATCATATTGTGTAATATGACACAAGCGTACAAAATATTTCCCAATCTTGTCAGATGCCATCCGCGTGCCGGGTTATGAAGTATATGCCAACGTTGTTTAAGCACGCCAAAAGCTCATTCAACATCTTTACGTGCCGATTCTTGCGCGGACTTGAACTTTTGTCGTTTAGGGTCATGTGGGCACGTAAATGATTTTACGAAAGTAGCCCATTCCGGATATATCCCATCCGCTAGATATATCTGTGGTTGTAGGTGACTTCATTCACCTCAAAAGGGCACTTGGGTGCTTTTCCATCATATAGATCGTTGAAGATGGGCGACTGATTGAGAACATTGATGTCGTTGTTGGAACCGGCAACACCAAAGTATGCGTGCCAGATCCATAGATCATGGGAGGCCACTGCTTCTAGCATGATTGTCGGGTGCTCATGATCACCTCTCATGAATTGACCTCGCCATGCTACCGGACAATTTGCCCACGCCCAATGAGTACAGCCTATGCTGCCGAGCATGCCGGGAAATCCGTGTTTAGCTTCATGCGCGGTGTACAACTTCTGAATATCAACATAAGTAGCCTTGCGTAAATATTTTTTACCATAGAGTTCAATAATACCTGTGCAGAATTTGTGCAGACAATCTCGTGACGTTTTGTCTCCCATCCTCAAGTACTCGTCAAGTGAGTCAGCAGCTACTCCATACGCCAATTGCCGAATAGCGGAAGTACACTTTTGTATCGGAGAAAAACCTTGTTTGTATCTGCCGTCCACCCGAAGTGTAAAATACGAATACTCTCCTTCTAAATCTTCAACTATTCGTTCGAATAGTTGCCTGCTCATCCTGAACCGCCGTCTAAACATATCCGGTGTATAAACCGGGTTGTTGCCAAAGTGGTCCCGCAAAAGTCGCTCGTTTGCAGCTACTCGACCTCTTTCTATGTTCCCGGCCCTCGGTTCTCTTCTTGACGATGAGGCGGTGCTACCAAAAATTAATTTTGCAGCTTCTCTAACCAACCCTACAAAAATTTCCCTTTGATAATGCAAGTACTCGTCGGTGTCTATGGATGATGATGATGCGGTCGATGAAGCGGGTTGTGGCGAATCCATATTGTCTAAATTTGAAGAAATAAATGGAAGAAAGTATAGAGAATGGAAGAAAGTATAGAGTTTTTTGGTGTGAAAAAATAAGATGGTATAGGTTAATATATATAGTGTGTATAATTTGAAAAAAAAATTAAAAAAAAATTGTAAAATAGCCGTTGGTAAACGGTATTGTTTAAAAAAATTAAAAAAAAATATGCAACGGGTATCATCGGGTTGGTGAACCCACTCCCCGAACCCGCATGCTACCCGAACCCGCTTGCCACCTCGGCCTTACCCGATCCCGTACCCGAGGGCGGTACAGGTGGCCTAAGAAGTCATGTTTGCCATCCCACCGATTCTCTCCATGAGAAATCGGTGGGATCTTCAAAATAGGAGTATCCTCACATAACTCCTTCCTAAGAAGACTCTCACCTATGTTGTCCATGACAAATCGGTGGGATCCTCAAATAGGAGGATCCTCCCTTGCGTCTTTGCTAAAAGGTTTTCTCATCAAAGAAGGAATGTCTGAGTATGAAAGAAAAAGGTGCATTGTCCTTTTTCCCATTCTTAGATATTGTCACCATCAAACCTTTCTAGCATCATAGGAAAAGACACGTCAACTTTTGAGAGTCAAACCTATCCTTCAAATGACAAAGTGACAAGTGTCCTATGCATCACCTGTTCATGACACTATATAAAGATGAAGACTTCTCCATGCAGAACACAACTCTTGAAGATTACTCTGTGCTCAAGACATTCTGCTCCTTTCTCTCTTTGAACTTTATAGCTTTCAATCTTTGTGTTTTAGAAGTTGTTTAGTTTTCAGTATTACTTTGTGAAGATTGTTAGAAGAGATTTTATCTGTTCTTTCCGCAACAATCTATTTGTTCTATGTGTAATTCTTGATTTGAATATTTTCAATAAAAGAATTAATTAAAGTGAAAAAATTGTGTATTGTATTCAACCCCCCCCCCCCCCCCCTTCTACAATACCTGCTCTTATTCTTATTAGCCATCTGGGACTAACAGACACACATCAACAAAATTTTGGTTCCAATACCACCTCATTAATGGAAAGCTAAAGCTGAAGTGAAACAAGAACAAAGGCCCTAATAATGAGGACATGTATGAGTAAAAAAACCATCAAAAAACCAGAGGCTTTTTGTTTGGAGATGTCGACTAGGGTTTACCCAAGAGAGAAGAGAGAAAATCACCACTTTTCTTCACCACGAAACCCCCAACACCTTTCCGATGAAACACCACTTTCATCCTCCAATCACCCTAACCCATATGCAAAAGCAACAATGAATTCGTCATCTTCTTCTACTTCCTTATGACAACTAGATGTAAAAGCGATTGAGAACTTGTCTTTTTCTTGTTCTTTGGTGGAGATTTGTCTGCAGCAAGCAGGCACATTTGTGTTCGTAGATCTGTAGGCTTTTTGTTCCTTGGTGGAGAACTATGTATTTAGAGATATGTCGGTTCAATGGTGGTGCTGCCATGGAAACGGGAAGAAGGGGAGAGGTTGGGGCGTGAGTTGTGATGAATCAAAGGGGTGAGAAGTGGGCTAGGGAAAAACTTTATATTCCCCCCAAATTGGAGATGAATGATTTTTACCCAGATCATTTATAATGATTGATTAAAAATATGAAACCAAGCATCATTATTCATTCCATTTTCATTTTTTATATGAAAATGACCAATGGTTATCATCATTATAATTCATTACCTTTTAATACTCCTAACCAAACACCCACTTAACGTGGGTCCATTACTAATATGGTAGTATACATCCACAAGGGAGAGATGATGGTTCTTCTATTCAATACGAAAATAGAAATAAAGAGTACTTCTTACTGATTACAAAGGTTAATCACTTATTCTTTGGCAATATGTAATCCTGAGAACTCTCTCTCTCTCAGCATTCTAAATCGTATCAAATGCTTGGGTGTAAATGCTCTTAATTCTCAATGAAGTCACACAACACAAAATGATCAATCACCGGCTAAAAATCGTCTGGACCACTTAGGCGACCTCAAATGCAACCTAAATCGCATATCTAGTTGCACGTGTAGCAGAAAATTGAAGCCCATAGCCTTGTTTGCATGAAGACCCACATGAAAGTCGTGTCGTGCCAATAGATACAGAGGCCTATGCGACCCTGACCACCACTTATGTCACCCGGTCTACTAGACACAAAGGGGTGGTTAAGTAGATGGGGCGGGGAGGAGTGTATATATATATATATATATAATAACAATATGAAATATAACATAATGTATTATTATTAATTTTTTAATAGAAACTAAAATAAGATGATAAAAAGACCAAATTAGTTTTAATTTGACGGACTTTTATTAATGTCGTTAGCGTCAAGGATGAAAAAAGAATCAAAGGGAAACCATAATAATCAAAAACAATATGTAAAAACCAAAGAATAAAATAACAAGAAACAAGAAACCTTATTAAGCACAAAAGTTGTTCTTGACACCAATATTAATACACTTTCAACATATGCCCTCAATCTTGACCTTTGAATAAATCAAGCATTCTCATTTTAGAACATAAATAATTGTGTTGATTTATTCCAAGAGATTTTGTAAAGATATCAGAAGTATTTTCAGCCGAAGGAATTTTAGAGACTTTTTGTCAGGATCGATTCTTAACAAGAATTAAACTTCTTAGAAACAGAATTTAGAGAATCTTGCGGAATAGAACTCTAAATCAATTAAAGAACACTCAATAGAAATTCAATAAACTGTATATATATCAAACAGTTATAACTCACAAGTTTTACACCAAAACCTCAATCTTGTTGAACAGGCTCAACAAGACGATTTCTACTTCTCTAGAAATAGGATCTATGATCTTGAGGTTAATTCACTCTTGAATATCGAATTCTGTATATTATCTATCTTCCTGTTTCGTATTTTCGTGTGTGTTCTAATAGCTATCTATCAATACTATTTATACAAAAGTAATTACAAGATAACCATAAAAAGTAAATTGATCTTCTGAATCTTCGTTAAACATATCTTGATCAATTCCTTCTTTGTCTCCAAAAGAATCGCATACCAAACTTATCAACTCAGCAGTATTAATGATGATTTGGCTCAGCAGCATTAACAACCTTCAGCAGTATTAATCTTCACAGTCTTCAAGCAGTAGTAACTCAGCTCAGCAGTACTAACCATGTCTAGCAGTAGTAATTTTGGTCTAGCAGTACTAACTTCATCTAGCAGTACTAACTTCGTCTAGCAGTAGTAATCTTGCCCAGCAGTAGTAACGAAGAACTGGCAGTAGTAATGAAGACTTAGCAGTACTAACTATACTTAGCATATCTTCAGTTCCCAACAATCTCCCCCTAACTTGACTTTTAGGAAAAGAAGTCAAGTTCTTCAGATGATGCTTCCAAAACTTAGTCATCATGTACACACAGATTAGGACTTAGGCCTAGACTCTGATTGAGAATCCTCTTTACCAAGAATCTACCCATTGCTGAATCCTTGTTGCAGGTCAGCTTAGTGTGTAACATTCCTTGCAGCCTCTTCATGCTGTGATTGTATATTTCATCTACAAGATAGTATTCTTGAGTTGCAGAGTCAAGGGAGATGACATATACTCCACAGTTTTCATAGAGCATCCAGTTGGTAATGACTTGAAACTGTGTGTTTAACCTATGCTGAACTGCTTCAGGTTTGAACATTTGGCACAAGAATTCAAGTACCATTTTAGAAATTGACATCCCTGGCTCAGTCAGCATGTTTCCATATATCTTCATCCCAACTTTGAACATCTCTTCTAAGTCTGATCTTGAGCAAGTTCTGACAATTTTTCCCCAAGTAGAAAATACTTCAAATTTTCCATCAGCTCTTTTTATCCTAATGAACTCCTTTCTACCATCTTTCAAAGTGTCCCAAAAGATGATTTCAGGAGCCTTAGATGATATTGGTTCAGCCTGAAGTGGAATTGGGTTAGAGTCAACACTAGTAATGTACAAGTCACATTGGGCATCCGTTTGTGATTGCACATTGCCTGATTGCCCTGATGGAGTTGCCACTTCTTCTTCAGCAACTTTTCCATCAGATTTCACTGTTTCCTCCTGGGCCTCTTCTGCAGATGACTCCACCCTTGGCTTCTTTTCATTTTTCTTCTTTGAAGTTATGGGCTGGGTTCTTGGTCTTTTCTTGGACATCATCTTGGTTCTTTTAAGAGTTTTGACAGCCTCAGGAGTTGGTTCAGCTGCTTTAAGTTTTTCAGCAGCAATAACCATTTCTGCTGCTATGGCTGTTACTGCTTCTCTTAGTACATGTAGTGATGCTGCTTCAATACAGTTCTTTACAATCCAGTAAATTTCTTCATCTATTTCAGCTTGAGATGTAGTTACTGCTTCCTGCTCAGTTTCTGCTGCTTTGACTGTTTGGCCTTCAGCAGCATTAACTGTTTCTGCTGCTTGTTCAAACTCAGCAGCATTAACAGTTTCTGCTGCTGTGGTTTCTGCTGTTGTGGTTTCTGCTGCTTTGGTTTCTGCTGCTTTAACACACTCTTCCCCCTTTTCTGTCTCACTGGTCTCCCCCTTAACCTGTGCATACTCCATTTCCATCTCAGTCTCTATGTGAACAGTCTCCCCCTCAATATGTTGACCCTTCAGTTTCAGTTCTGCTTCTGACTCTGACTCCCCCTTTTTGGGAGCATCATCAGTTGAAGTTCTTCTTCTTAGCACAAATCTTGCCTTTTTCTTTCTGTTCAGCAACCTGGTGACCAGCTTTTTGAGCTTCTCAATTTGAGACTGTTGGTAGGTGACCACAGTCTTAAGTTGCTCTATCTCTGTCTTTTGTGCCATTACATCCAAGTTGATATTCCCTATGGTTTCCATCAATTCCTCATAGTTATATCTATCCTCACCTTGTTTAGAAGTGTTTACCTTCTTTAAAGGATCCTTGGAAGTTTCAGCAGAAGCCTTCTGCCTAGCAGAAGCACTACCTGCCCCCTTGGTTTCTTGGCACCTGGGTCCTCCTAATGATTTCTCATTTAGAGTTGCCATGGGGAAGGTCTTATTTATGTTACCACTGTCCTTCTCTGTGCTAGCAGAAGTAGTGGCAGCCTTAGCACCCATATGGTCATCCTTCTCCTTAGAGACCACCTTCTTGAGGTTGGGAGACACCCCTGTGGTTTCCCTGTTGATATTCTCAATTGGAGAATGCTCCAATTGAGGGCTTAAAGGCGTAGGGCTTTGAGTAGGTACAACAAGGGAAGGAGCCTTGTGCACCTTTCTTCTTTGAAACCTTTTGGTGATTGTGGGAGTGGGATGTTCAAGAATGGACTGTGGGATGTCTTTTGAGATGGAAGGTTGGGATTGGGCATCAGTGGGTTGATCTAATGAAGGCCTTGATCCTGATGCCATACCTTCAAGGGGGTGGGACACAACCATCATTGTAGAGAACAATGGTGTGTCAACTCCTTCCGAGTCCCTAGGAAGTCTTTTCATATTTGAAAAAACCTTCCCTTTAGGGGATTTGGGTACATATACCTCAGTGAACTGAGGTAAGTCCATCAACTCCTTGTTAAGAACTTCTTGCACAAACCTTGGATACATGAAAAAGGTCTTTTTGGATTCCAAGTTTGATACAAGATCAGTAAAGATCATTGCTGAGAAATTGTACTTTCTGGCAGTGGATAAGCAGACCAAGGCATATGCAATGGGACTGCTGAACTCACTCCATCCAGTAGTTTTCTTGGAAATACAGTGCATCAGGGTATGAACAAGAAATCTCCATTGGTTGAAAAATTTTGACTTGTAGAATTTAAAAACACCAATGGGACCTTCATACCCCATTCTTTGTAAAGTAGAAAAGAGTTCTTCATTAGGAATAGAAGTTATACCTGAAGCATCATTCAACTGAAGGGAGATGCGAATAACCTCTTCAGTGACTTTCAAGGGTTTATCACAAACCCTTGTTCGAATGGTTTTCTGCCCTTCTTCAACACTAACAGTGGCATTCTCCCAAAATTGTTTCTGATGTTCGATATAGATTGTTGGGCTCACCGTGAGTGCATAGGAGATGTGCGAGGATTTTAGAAAATCGACAATGGCGTGGAATCCCGCAGCTTGTTTCGGCTTCTGAAGCATGGCTATTTCATTGTGCTCATCCACAAACTCCATGATGCCTAAGGATTCTTGAAAGAAAAAGCACAGAGATTCTGGGGAGTCTAGGTTAGAACGAGAGAGAAGAAGTAAATGCGAAGAGTCGTTATGAACATGGGCGGGCAAACAGGGGTATTTATATGCCCTAGATTATCAGAAGCAGTATTAACTACCTCGCAGTATTAACTACCGAGCAGTATTAACTGCCAAGCAGTATTAACTACCGAGCAGTATTAACTGCCAAGCAGTATTAACTGCCAAGCAGTATTAACTACCTAGCAGTATTAACTACCGAGCAGTATTAACTACCGAGCAGTATTAACTGCCAAGCAGTATTAACTACCTAGCAGTATTAACTACCAAGCAGTATTAACTACCGAGCAGTATTAACTACCGAGCAGTATTAACTACCGAGCAGTATTAACTGCCAAGCAGTATTAACTGCCAAGCAGTATTAACTACCTAGCAGTATTAACTACCGAGCAGTATTAACTACCGAGCAGTATTAACTACTGAGCAGTAGTAACTGCACAAGCAGTAGTAACTACTAGAACACCGACAGTAGTAACTTCTGTACTGGCAGTAGTAACCACACTTACACTTTTCTTCACTTGGTAATCAGAGGAAAACAGAGGATCCTGAGAAAGAAAGTTAGTAGCACCAAATATATGAAGAAATATAGGTATAAAAACAGAAAGTCATGAATTTATTCTAGGTTGATCATGCCCACACTTGTTACCAAAAAGGTGAATCTACCCACATCAAAAGCTTTTGTGAATAGATCAGCAAACTGGTCATTTGTATGAACTTTAGCAACCTGAATTAATTTCTTTTCATTGCAATCTCTTATAAAGTGATACCTTATCTCTATATGCTTTGTTTTTGAGTGTTTGACTGGATTATTAACAATGCTAATAGCACTGTTGTTATCAATGAAGATTGGTGTGTGAAGAAAAGTTACCCCATAGTCCAACATCTGATTCTGAATCCATAGAACCTGAGAGCAGCAGCTTGCAGCAGCTATGTACTCAGCTTCTGTGGTAGATAAGGACACTGTGGTTTGTTTCTTACACTGCCAAGATACTAGTCTTGTACCCAAAAACTGACATCCACCTGAAGTAGACTTCCTATCCATGTTGGCTCCTCCCAAATCACTATCTGAATATGCAAGCAAGTCAAAAGAGGATTCATGAGGATACCAGAGACCTAATCTAGGTTGCCCTTTTAAGTATCTGAATATTCTCTTGACAGCATGAAGGTGTGATTGCTTAGGAGAAACCTGAAATCTGGCACAAACACAGACTGAAAACATAATGTCAGGTCTAGAGGCTGTGAGATACATGAGAGATCCAATCATTGATCTGTAATGATGGACATCCACATCCTCCCCCTCAAGATCTGCAGTGATCTGTTTATGTGTTTCCATTGGAGTGCTTGCTGACTTTGAGTCTGATAAACCAAACTTGTCCAGGATGTCTTTCACATACTTGGATTGGCTAATAAAAATTCCATCTTTCCTCTGTTTTACCTGAAGCCCAAGAAAGAATGTAAGTTCTCCCATGGAGCTCATCTTGAAGCTTTTGTGCATCAATTCTTCAAACTCTTTACACATTTGATCATTGGTGGATCCAAAGATGATATCATCCACATAGATCTGAACAAGTAAAGTACCTCTCTTTCTCCTCTTGATGAACAGGGTCTTGTCAATGACTCCTCTTTCAAAGTCATTTTTCAAGAGATAGGTAGACAAAGTGTCATACCATGCTCTTGGGGCCTGATGCAAACCATAGAGAGCCTTCTTCAGCTTGTATACTCTGTCAGGGTGCAATGGATTCTCAAATCCAGGGGGTTGACAGACATATACTTCTTCCTCAATGCTTCCATACAGAAATGCACTTTTGACATCCATTTGGTACACTTTGAACTTCATGTATGAGGCATAGGCTAGAAATAACCTGATTGCTTCAATCCTTGCCACAGGAGCAAAGACTTCCTCATAATCTATTCCTTCTTCCTGAGTGTACCCTTGTGCAACCAGTCTAGCTTTGTTTCTGATTACAATCCCTCTGTCATCCTTCTTGTTCCTGAAAATCCACTTGGTGCCAATTGCTCTATGACCTTTTGGAAGGTCTACCAAGTCCCAAACATCCTGTAATTTGAACTGTAGCAGCTCCTCTTGCATTGCCTCTATCCAGCTTGGGTCTTTCATGGCATCATAAGCCTTTTTGGGCTCAATCTGGGACAGAAAGCAAGTAAGAACAGTGTTAACTGTATTTTGCTGCTCTTGCAACTCTTGGAGTCTGCTTTGCTTTCTAGTCATCATGGGAGATGCAATGTCTCCAATTACCAACTCAGGAGGATGATTTTTCTGAGTTCTTGTTTGATGACCAGCTTCCTCTTGTAAGTCCTCATCCAGATTAGACTCATTTAATTCTGGATTTGTTTCTGCTTCTTCAGTCACCTCAGATTCTCTGGAATTTGAACCTGAAGACTGATTTTCCTCTGCTCTCCTCTCTTCTTCATTCTGAATAGGTTCAGTCTCCTCATGGTGTTCACAGAATTCCACAGGATCAATGGAAGGGATTGGAAATATCACAGATTGAATTCTGTGTTCTGATGATGGTGTATCCCTTTGTCCTGCATATACATCACCACTGAAACCCAAAGAATTAGTGAGTGAATCAATGTCAAATAGCCAATTAGGACCTGAACCAATAGGATTTGGTGTGTTCTCATTGCATTTGACATTGTCACTTTCTTCAATTATTCTAGAAGAGGTATTAAAAACTCTGTAGGCCTTACTTTGAGATGAATACCCAACAAGAAAACCATCATCTGCTTTGCTATCAAACTTGCCTAAGTGAGATTTGGTATTGAGAATAGTACAAGGACATCCAAATGGCTTGAAAAATCCAATATATGGTTTCCTTTTATAGAAAAGCTCATAAGGTGTCTTGTTTTTAGGCTTTACAACTAAAACTCTGTTTTGAACATAGCAGGCAGTATTAACTGCTTCTGCCCAAAAAGTAATTGGTAACTTTGAGTCAGCTAACAGAGATCTAGCAGCCTCAATCAGTGTCATATTCCTTCTCTCAGCAACACCATTTTGTTGTGGAGTCCTAGGAGCACTGTATTGTCTCTCAATTCCTTTTTCTTCACAAAAGGTGTTTAGATCAGAATTTTTAAACTCAGTTCCATTATCTGATCTAATGACTTTCACTCTTTGATTTGATTGGTTTTCAATTTTGAGAATGAAAGATTTGATCAGTCCACTTGTCTCATCTTTAGTTCTCAGAAAATATACCCAAGTAAATCTAGAATAATCATCAACAATAACTAAGCAGTATGATTTCTTGCCAATACTCATCACATTGGTAGGACCAAACAGATCCATATGTAACAGTTGAAGAGGATTTGATATAGTGTTTATCTCTTTGGACTTATGAGAAGTTTTGTGTTGTTTGCCTTTGAGACAAGCAACACAATGATCATCACATGAATATACTTTGGATGGCAAACCCCTTACAAGGTTATTCTTAACAAGTTTATTTATTGTTTTAAAGTTCATGTGACACATCCTTCTGTGCCAAAGTGATGATTCATCTAAAGAAGCTTTTGAAACTAAACAATTTAGAGATGAATCAGATGAAACACTTTCCAAATCTAAACAATAAACATTATCCTTCCTAGGAGTTCTCAGAAGTATCATGTTTTCATCAACCACTTTGTATCCAGGAGCAAGGATAATGCATTCAGAGTCTGTAAACAATATACTATGCTTCTTGTCACAAACCTGTGATACACTTAACAGGTTGTATCTCAATTGTTCAACATAGTATACATCTTCAAAGGTCATCTTACCCTTTGAAACATCACCCTTACCACTTATCTTTCCACCAGCAGGATTATCCCCAAATGCAACATGTCCTCCATCAACCTTTTTGAAATTTTTGAGGCAGGACATGTTACCTGTCATGTGCCTGGAGCAACCACTATCAACATGCCAAATGCTCTTCCCCTTGAGCTGTTGGTTGCTCTGCACATCAAGATAAATCAGTTAGTTTTATTTGGAACCCAAGCCGAAGTGGTCTTGGGTCTCCCTTGCTCATCAAAATACTTACACTTGGTTTTGATGAGATTTTTAACTTTTGGTACTGCTGTGCTGGAATACTTTGTCAAAATTATTGGTGTAGCAGCACTTGCAGCAGTACTAACAGTGCTAGCAGTACTAACAGTGCTAGCAGTATTAACCTCAGAAGTACTAACAGAGGTAGCAGTATTAACCGAGTTAACACTGCTAGAAGCAGTATTAACAGAGTTAATACTGCTAGCAGCAGTACTATCTGAAGAAGAAGCACTAAAAGTATTAGCAGCACTAACATTGGACTGAATGCTAGCAGTATTAACACTGCTAGCAGCACTAACTTTGGAATGATTTCTAGCAGTATTAATACTGCTAGCAGCACTAACTTTTGAAGCAGTACTAGCAGTGTTAGCAGTACTAACACTGCTAGCAGCAGTATTGTTTTTAGTGCTTTTTGGAACCCACATAGTATCACATTCCTTTTCAGTCATTTTCTTTAGGTGGCTTTTGGGTTTATCTTGTTTCTTTGCCACATTTTTCTTTGCAGACTTTTTATACCCACCATTCTTTCTGTAACCACCAGGTTTTTGAAAAGATCTTTGAGCATTAAACCTTTGGTTAACAGGATTGAAATAACAGTGTTTGGCTAAGTGATTTAGCTTACCACAGATGAAACAAGGTTTTGGCCTGTTGATTCTTTTCAGGTCAACTCCTTGTCTCATAGCCCACTGGTTATTCCAGTTCCTTTGATTTCCCCTCTGATTATCATGTTTTTGGGGCTTGTTCTCTTTGAATTTCCTGCAGGAACACTGTTTACAAGTATTTGAGTTCACAACTTTGGGCTGTGTGTAATGAACTTCCTTTTTCTCTTCAGTCCTTTTGATCTCTGTGTTCTTGACACATGGACTCTCACATTCCTCATCAGAGTCTACTTTGTCAGTCTCATCCTCAACAACTATTTCTTTTTCACAAGGATCTATATCAATCTTTAATTCAGGTTCCTTTCTATCCTTGGTCTCTAACAAATCAGACTTAGGAGGTATGTAGTTGTTATTGTAGGGTGGAGGTGTGGTATTGTATCCTATCCCTACTTTCATCTTGTCATGGATTTGTGCTTTAATGATGGTGTCCATGGTTTTAGAAGCACAGGTAAACTTTTCAACATCAAGTTTAACCTTTTTAAGCTCTTCTTTTAACTTTTCATTCTCCTCCCCAGACACTTTCAGCTTAATCTCATACTCATTCTTCTCCCACTTCCAATAGTTAGTATCATAGTGGTGTTGAAGTTCATTAGCTTGAAAAGCTCTAATCTGTTCCTCAAACCTTTCTACAATCCTAACATAATCTTTTACATCTTTCTCTAGCCTCTTAAGGTCATCACACATACCCTGATTGTGATCCCTATATCTTTTAACAGCATCAATGCAAGCTTGAGAACAGAGTTTAGATTGTACCTCAGTGGGGATATCAGACACTTCTGCCATAAGAGCTTGATTCTGACAGGCTTCTTCAGCTTGATCACTCCAATCAAATCCCATTCCTTGTTGAGAAACAAGGGCTTGAGAGGAGCTTCTGTTTTGGTTTCCAATTGGAGTCTGTGATCCTCCACTTCTGCATTCTCTGGCAAAGTGTCCCATCTTGTGACACTTATAGCATTCAACCTTTGACTTGTCAAAGCCTGCACCATCTTCTCTTCTTTGGGAAAAGTTGTTTCTCCCAGTCCTTTTGATGAATTTCTTCACCCTCATTGATAGCATAGCCATCTGCCACTTGATGTCCATCTCTTCCAGATCATCAGCATTGATCTGCTCTAAATCATCATTGATTAGAGAAGAGTGGACATGACTAGAAAAGAATGCTTCTAGTACAGAATCTGTGGTCTTCTCTTGATTGGTTCCACTAGCAGAATTAACAGAACCTGCAATATTAACAGAATCAGGATTAGCAGCAGTATCAGAGGATGAAGATAATAAAGCAGCATTATAAACAAATCCTGATGGCCTTTTCTTGGCTTCAACTTCAGCCTCAAATACTCTCAGATCATTGTAGAGGTCATCTAGCTCTTTGTCCTCCAATTGGTCATTCTGTCTGAATGAGACAGTGTACATGGTCCATTCTTCTCCCAATGATCTAAGGAACTTTCTGTTGACATCATCAGCATCCATGTGTACACCCACAGTTGCTAATTCTCCAATTAACTTGTTAAATCTGTCAAAAGTTTGAGTCATAGACTCATTCTTTGCAGACATAAAGTTTTCATATTGTTGCCTGAGAATAGCCTTTTGATTTCTCTTTGTGCTCTTTGTTCCAGTAAATCTTTTCTCCAGAGCATTCCACAACATCTGTGCATCTGTGCAGTGTTGGAACTGATGTTGGTACTCATTAGGAATAGCCAAAAGCAGAGTGCTTAAGGCCTTCATCTCTGTTTGTCTTACTTTCTTTTCAGCATCTGTCTTGGGAGGAGGTCTCTTTCCATCTGCTCCAATCTTTCCTTCATTACATGGGCCATTTTCTATAATGTCCCATATTGCATAATCAGTAAGAAGAATGTACTGCTTGATTCTTAGTTTCCACATGTCAAATTCATTGGGTTTGAGCATGGGAACCTTTGAAACAAGAGTACTGTGAGAATCCATTGAGTTGTCCATAATTTCTAAGATACCAATGCTCTGATACCACTTGTCAGGATCGATTCTTAACAAGAATTAAACTTCTTAGAAACAGAATTTAGAGAATCTTGCGGAATAGAACTCTAAATCAATTAAAGAACACTCAATAGAAATTCAATAAACTGTATATATATCAAACAGTTATAACTCACAAGTTTTACACCAAAACCTCAATCTTGTTGAACAGGCTCAACAAGACGATTTCTACTTCTCTAGAAATAGGATCTATGATCTTGAGGTTAATTCACTCTTGAATATCGAATTCTGTATATTATCTATCTTCCTGTTTCGTATTTTCGTGTGTGTTCTAATAGCTATCTATCAATACTATTTATACAAAAGTAATTACAAGATAACCATAAAAAGTAAATTGATCTTCTGAATCTTCGTTAAACATATCTTGATCAATTCCTTCTTTGTCTCCAAAAGAATCGCATACCAAACTTATCAACTCAGCAGTATTAATGATGATTTGGCTCAGCAGCATTAACAACCTTCAGCAGTATTAATCTTCACAGTCTTCAAGCAGTAGTAACTCAGCTCAGCAGTACTAACCATGTCTAGCAGTAGTAATTTTGGTCTAGCAGTACTAACTTCATCTAGCAGTACTAACTTCGTCTAGCAGTAGTAATCTTGCCCAGCAGTAGTAACGAAGAACTGGCAGTAGTAATGAAGACTTAGCAGTACTAACTATACTTAGCATATCTTCAGTTCCCAACACTTTTAACACACCCACACTAATTAAATGTCGAATTTGATGAACATCAATTTCGATGTGTTTAGTACGTTCATGAAAAACAGGATTGTAAGCGATTTGAATTGCTGATTTATTATCGCAAAACAGATTTACAGGCAGTAAATCTTTTATATGTAAATCACTAAATCATCTAAAATTTTCAAGACCCAAGTAATTTCACGACCCGTGGCAGCCATAGCACGATATTCAGACTCGGCGGAGGAACAAGAAACAGTATTTTGCTTCTTGCTTCTCCACGAGACCATACAATTTCCAAGAAACAAACAATAACCCGTAACAGACCTTCGAGTAGAAAGACACTTACCCCAATCAGCATCTACAAAGCCTTGTAAACAAAATTTATCTGACCTGGTAAAGCTAACACCTTTCCCCGGAGAAAGCTTCAAGTATCTAAGTACTCTAAGTGCAAGTTTCAAGTGTGATTGTCTAGGAGCATGCATGAATTGGCTAAGACAAGGTACTGCAAACGCGATGTCAGGTCGAGTTGCTAATAAATAAATTAACCTACCAATTAAACGTTGATAACCGAAAAAATCAGACAAAGGAGGATCGCTAGAATTGCTAAAATCGGTAACCACTAGATTCATATCCATAGGGGTACTACATGGTTTACACCCAAGATAACCAAAATCATTAAGCAATTCTAAACAATATTTCCTTTGTGACATACAAACACCACCAATGCAATCCAGAATTTCAATTCCCAAAAAGAATTTTAATTTTCCTAAGTCTTTTATAAGAAATTGACTTTTTAACTGTTCTTTGACTTTATTTATTTCATCTATGCTATTCCCAGTCAATACAATGTCATCCACATAGACTAATAATGCAAGGAAAACAGAACCAGAAAATTTTGTAAAAAGAGAGTAATCACTTTCACTTTGAACAAAACCATAATCAATAAGACAAGAGGACAGCTTAGCATACCATTGGCGGGGAGCTTGTTTCAACCCATAGAGAGATTTAACGAGTTTGCACACCTTATGATCATAAGAATTATAATAACCTTCAGGTAACGTCATATAAACATCTTCGGACAAATCCCCATACAAGAAGGCATTATTAACATCTAATTGATAAAGATTCCATTTGAACTGTACAGCTAAAGCAATAATACATCTTACCGTTACCATTTTGACCACGGGAGAAAATGTCTCATCATAATCAATACCCTCTCTTTGACTATAACCCTTAGCAACGAGTCTAGCATTATATCGCTCAATCTCACCCGTAGATTTGTATTTTATTTTATAGATCCATTTACAACCTATAGGTTTCCAATTATGAGGTAAATCACAAACTGTCCATGTACCATTTCTATGAAGGGCTTCCATTTCTTCATTCATAGCATTAATCCAATTAGTATCATTACAGCTTCTTTAAACGTTTTGGGTTCAACAGATTTATTAAGGCTAGAAACAAAACAAAAATTCTCATTGCTAAGACAGGAATAATTCACAACCTTTTCTATCCCATATTTAACCTTTCCTTCTACCACAAAGTCATCAAACTTCCTTGGAAGATTTGATATCCTTGTAGATTTTCTAGAAGATTGAGAGGAAGAAGAAGAAGGTTGGGATAGATTACCCTCAGAATTGGAACCCACATTTTGATCATTAGCAAGTTCAATATTAGCATCACATGGTCGGCTGGCAGCCACATCGGTGCCACGCAGTGGCTGCCATCCTATATTATGATCAAGATCATTTCCAGGTGGAATGGAAGTGCCTTGATTAATGCAGTCATTTGACCTGCAAGGAGGTTGTCTACTGTCTGCTCTACTAGGGCTACCAAGCTGACTATGGTCACTAAAAGTTTCATCGATTAAGGGGTCCCCATTTTCATCATTGGGAGGTGAATCATTACAATCATCAGTAGATTCAGAAAGAAAATCAAAGAAATTCAAGGTATTTAACTGTCCATTATTTTGATTAAGCAACTTATCTGAACTCATCTTATATGGAAAAACGTTTTCATAAAATTTCACGTCATGAGAAATTATAATTTTCTTTTGAGTCCAAACTAAAAAGTCTATATCCCTTTTGAGAATTGGCATATCCCAAAAGGATACACTTTTCAAATCTAGATGAAAACTTATCAGTCAAATTTGGTATAACAGCAAAGCACAAACACCCGAAGTTCCTAAGATGAGTAAGGACAGGTTTAAAACCATGGACAAGTTCATACGGACACTTACCATTTAAAATAGATGCAGGAGTCCTATTTATCAAATAAGTAGCTGTAAGAACACACTCGCTCCACATGTTAAGAGGAACACCCCCCTGAAACATAAGAGCCCTAACTACATTAAGTAAGTGACGATGCTTGCGTTCCACCACCCCATTTTGTTGTGGGGTGTAGACACAAGAAGTTTGATGAATGATGCATTTGGTTTTAAAATACAAGTTAAGTTTGGAATTGGTAAATCCAGTTCCATTGTCACTTCTAAAAATTTTGACAGATTTTTCAAACTGAGTAGCAATAAGGTTCACAAACTCAACTATGTAATCACCAACTTCATGTTTTCCTTTTAACAAATAAACCCACACAGCACGGGTAAAATCATCGACAATAGTCAGAAAATATTTGTATCCTTCCTTACTTTGAACATGATAGGGTCCCCAAACATCCAAATGGACTAATTCTCCAAGACATTTAGTTTTACGCTCACTTAGGTTAAATTTATCTCGGGTTTGTTTTGCCTTATGGCAAATCTCACAGGGAACACTCAAGTCATTTCCAAGATTAAGTTGGTCCTTAAGCACTTTCAGAACTGGGTCAAGTCGACTGTGCCATAAGTGAGTGGACACAGAGCAAGAAACAACCATGTTACTGCTAGGGGGGATTTGATGTTAACATTTTGATCAAGGAAATATAACCCACCTGCCTCACTACCAGTCCCCACAAGACTCTCTGGAGGAGAAGCCTGAAGATTGAGAACATAACAACGAAATTCATCAAAACCTATGAAAAGCTTACTGTCTCTGGCTAATTTGTGAACAGAAAGGAGGTTTACGTGAAAATCAGGGATAACCAACACATCAAACCGAGTTAAAGAATTTGTGAGTTTGAAATTTCCGATTTTATTTATTTTGGCTTCTGCCTCATTGGGCTGATTTACCGTAAGATTTAAGTCAGAAACATCAACAACATTTTCAAGTCGAGAGATGTTGGATGTCATGTGATGGTTTGCACCAAAATCAATAATCCAACCTAGACGAGGCATAGAAGTTGTACCTGCCATATTTGCAGATACCCCATCTGGAGTGTTTTTCTGACCAATCAAGTTTAGTATTTTGGCAACCTGTTCCTCAGAAAAAGGATGAGATAAGGTAGAAACAGGTGGTTTAGGAGAAAGAGATTCAGAGATACAGGCATTTCCAACAACAGGTTTAAAGTTTGAATTTTGAGTTTTGGCTCGAAATTGAAAGTCTTTTGGAAAACCTACAAGTCTGTAACATCGTTCAATAGTATGTCCAGAAATTCCACAATGTTTACACATTAGATTTGAAGGTTTGGCACCAGATTTCCTTTTAATTTCATTTGTTTTGCTTAAAAAGGCAGAGTGTTGGGACTTGGTGTGGGAAGTAGATGTGGCACCCCCACGATGATATTCCTCTCTAGATACTAGGGATAAAGCAGTTTTGACAGACGGGAGGAGGTCACGAGTAAGGATGTTGCTTCTAATGGGTTGATAGATGTCATCAAGACCCATCAAGAATTGCATCAGCTTGATGAGTTGACTATGTTCATGAAAATCATGTGATGCATTACATGTACATGAAGGAAGTTTAACAAGTGCATCAAATTGTTTCCACAAGGAGTTTAATTTGTGATAATACTCAGAAACAGAAGTGCCATTTTGAGTTAGTGAATTTATCTTTTGATGCAGGTTAAATGTGACAGATCCGCCAACTTTATCGTAGGTTTCTTTTAATTCCTCCCAAACTTTAGAGGATTCTTTGGAAAATACTTGTCCTAAAAAAAGATCCTCGGTCATAGAACCTAATATCCAAGAGAGGACAACCGAATTGCACTTGTCCCATTGTTTACCCAGGACAAGATCATTGGATGGACGAGGACAAGATCCATCAATAAAACCTAATTTGTTCTTAGTTTCCAAGGCTAAGGTCATTGCACAAGCCCAGACACGGTAATTATCAGTGTCGCTCAGTTTAAAATTTAATAAAGGGACTCCGCTGGTGTCACTGGGGTGTAGATAATTTTGTCCAAAATTTAATAAAACTCTAAATAATTATAACAACCACCAAAATTTTGTTGTTGTTATTTTAAATAGTAAGAAGAAAAAAAAGAACAATAATAGTACTATTACCATACGTTCTTAAAAAAAATAGTAAAGAAACTTACGTTTTTTATCCTATGATTTGTTAAAAATTGAGATTTTTATTTATGTGATTTAGGAACCATAGTTTAAAATCCATGTTCTTATGCTGTTGTGATGGTCCTTATGGACTTATGGTTTACCTTTCTTTTTTACTGTTTTATCTCCTTATACTTAAGAAAAATAATTAGTTCAAAGACCGAAATAACAAATTGCAAAATATAAAAACAAGAACAGAGACGAAAATTAAAATTATTAACAACGAAAATCATAATTTACTCAAAATAGTGTTACTATACTTTTCCATGAGTAACATTATTCATAATATCAACAATATATAAGTATTGTATTAATAATAACAATTGTGAGTATTAATAATATGAGGGGGGGGAGAGAGAGAGAAGGGATCGAGTGGTAAGAGAGGAATGGCGTGGGTAAAGTGGGATAGGGTAATGAGAGAGATGAATAATGGAGGGTTGAGCGTTGGAAGTCTACAATACTCCAATTGGGGTTTTTTTGGGTAAGTGGTGGTGGCGGTTTGGTTCTGAAAAAGAAGCTTTGTGGGTGAAAGTGATTAAAAGTATTTTTGGGGAAGAGCCGAAGAGGGGTCTTGAAGGGGGAAATCTAAGGGGGGAAGGGGAGGGGGTTGTTCGGTTTGGTCAAGTGTTGTCAAGATTGGCGAAGATTTGGAGAAGTTAGGTATTGGATTCGCTAATTCGTTCGGGGAAGTGGTAGGAGGAGGTAGTCAAACAACATTGTGGAGAGATAGATGGGTAGATAATAGTAAGCTATGTGAGAGGTACAATAGACTCTTCCAATTAGAGTCAAATAAGGAATCAAAAGTGGAGGAGAGAGGGGAATGAAGGGGAGATACTTGGTAATGGAAATGGTGTTGGAGGAGAGATCCAAGAGGGAGGGAGTTAGGGGAGCTAGAAGAGTTTTTAAGGTTGGTAAATGGGAAGCAATTTAGGAGAGGGAGAAGCGATCGTCCGACTTGGTGGTTGAGTGAAGATGGGGAGTATTCGAGCCAAAAGTTAAAGTCCTTAATTGAGGAGAAAGTGATTCAAAATGGTGAATCGTTTGGGGAAACTAAATGGTTAAGTCTTGTCCTAAAAAAGTTGGTATTTTCATTTGGAGGGTAAGGTTAGGAAGGATTCCAAGTCGGGAGGCCTTAAATAACTTGGGTATGGATCATGCTTTTGTTAGTTGCCCGGAGGTGATCGGAGTGTGGAAGGCGGTTCTAATTTGGTGGAACGTGAGAAAGGAAGGTGTAGGTTATTTCACTGATGTATTTGCTCTTGAGAATTTGGTGACAGGAAATGATTTACTTTCGGACATTTGGGCTGTTGTTTTGTAGTCATTCTTATACGTGATCTGGAATCAAAGAAACCAAGTCTAAGGAAGACAAACGCAAAGTGGCGGGGTTGGTGTTCGAGTTTCAACTGTGCAGCTTTGAATGGATATTAGGAAGAATTTGAGGAAAGAAAATCTACTGGGAGAATTGGATCCAGAATCCACTAGAGGTTGCTCGGTAATTCTGAAGGTAACCACTGTTGGGTTTAAGAGTGTTCGCTGCGACTGTTGCATTCAGCCATGAGACGTGGTCGTTCAGACGTGCAATGATGTCCCAAGTTGCTTTTCGATGACCTGGTCTGAGCGGGATTAGAGGTAATTGGTTCGTGGTTAAGAGCAGGACGCATGTCATTGTTGGTTGTTTGCGGGTGTTGTTCGGTTGCAGCGGCTGTCTGGATGTGCTTATTCCGAACATCTGCTGTGTTGGTGGTGTTACTTTTCTTTTTGTTGTGTTGATTTTTGCTGCTTGGACTGCTTTGTTCGGCTTGTGTTCGATTTCGTTTGGCTAGGTGGAGTCGGTTCCTTTTGGTTGATTGTTTGGGGTGTTTGGCTTTGGCTTTGGTTGGTTGTGTAGTTCCCTTGTCCATTTGTATATTTGTGCAGTGGAATAAAATGTTTGCTTGCCTTTCAAAAAAAATATGATTATTACTGAAATAAATAAATAACAACATATTATACTTTATTTCTATCAATATCACTAAAAATAGCAAAGAATCGAATTTAAGAATGAATTCAAGATCTAATTCAGTCATAGATATGAAGGTTTTCATATATCTATAACCATCATTCCTAATTTTCATTTTATCTCTTTATCCAAATGTTTGATTTTGGGACCAGTATGGATAGAAAGAGTAGGGGTGTTAAAAATAACAGAAACTGGATAACCTACCTGAATCGAATGAAATATGGGTTAAACGGTTTCGGGTTATTCGGTTTTCGGTTAAACGGTTCAGTTAACCGAATAAGAATTCTTATTCGGTTGGGCTTTTGGTTAGCTTTTTCCTAACTCGGTTAAACCGAATAACACATTATACTAATATTTTATATATTTCATGTTTATATAAAATAATCAAATACATGTTATACTATTATTATTTTACATATTTTATCGTTATATAATATTTTTTATTGATAGTAGATAAGGTTTTTATTAGATTAAGCTTTTTTCTTAGATTTATATCGTCGCATTGAAAAAAATATATCATTCAGTAGATATTGGTTGATAGATGACATTTTTACTTAGTATAAGTCAATTATTGAGTATTATTGTATAATACAATAATATATTGAAAGCAACGGGCAATTAATTTGAGAAAGTGTCCAACTAAAAATTAGAAATCCTTATTCGGTTTACCGGTTACCGAACCGAATAACCCGAAACCAATTAAACCGAACCTTATTTGGTTTGGTTATCCGTTAGTTTTATAAAAACTTAAAAACCGATTAACCCAAACCGAAAACCAATTTAACCGACCGAATAAAAAGAGTAAACAACAGAGACCAAATTCCGTAATTTACTCTTAAAATTAACAAAAATTAAAGACCAAAAAGTAAAGTTTACTCTTTTTCATAATTAGAAGTAAAAGAAAGAACAATATTCATAGTGTTACAATACTTTCCCATAGTAACACTACTCATAATATTAAGAGTAATTAAATATTATATATACAATAATAATGTTTGTATTAATACTAAGATTTTTTTATTAAAGACAAACATAAGAGAAATCAACCAAAAACAAGTAGGTCTTACAAAACGACATCAACAAAAGAGAAGTTAAAACCCTCTACCTACAAGGCATAAAGAGGACGGAGGCTACAAACAAGTGAAACAACCCAAACCAATACAGGACGTCGGATAAAATAAAATAAGCAAACGAAAAATAAATTGCTAGGCAAAACAAACACAAAAAACAACCCGCAAAATTACAACACCATAACATTGTTAACAATATATATATATATATATATATATATATATATATATATATATATATATATATATGGGTGAGTTCAAATGAAAACTCATTTTTAATTGTGAATATGAGGACAAGTTACAACCATTGATAAAGATTTGGAAAACTAATCAATGGTTAAAATTTAATGAAACCAATTGAGAAGTTATTAGGGACAAATATGAAAATTTGAATCAGCGTCTACCATCTTTGACTTTTTATTTTCTTTTTTAATTAAAAAACTTTTACCTCCTTAAAGTTTAAAATAAATTATCTTAAAAATTACTAATATTTTAATCAAACAAATTACATCAAAAAACGAGAATTTCGTGCTCTTCGATATGACATTCATCTCGATATAGTATTTTTTTCATTTTAACCGTTTTTACGTGAAATGCTATGTATGTGTTATATTCAGTATGAATATGTATGCACGTTTCCTGTTGTCCATATTCAGTATGAATAATAAAGGGTAATGTTCATTCACTATTCATGACGAATAACACAGTATTCAAAATGAATAATACAACATTCAGGATTAATAATACACGAATTCCTGATTCATGTATTATTAAACATGAATCATGTATTATTCACCTTGAATGTTGTATTATTCATCCTGAATGATACATTATTCATGATGAATAATATATGAATGACCCGTGAAGGTGTGAACACATGACGCACTCTCTTTTGTTTTTCGATTCACAACCGCGACTTGGTTTTATTATTTATGAATATGTATGCACATCTCCAGGTGTCCACAAAGTGTATGAATAACAAAGGTGAACGTTCATTCACTATTCATGACGAATAATACAATGTTCAGGATGAATAATACATCATTCAGGGTGAATAATACACGATTCATGAATCGTGTATTATTCACTCTGAATGATGTATTATTCATACTGAATGATACATTATTCATGAAGAATAATACATGAGTGACCCGTGAAGGTGTGGAGACGTGGCGCACTCTCTTTCGTTTCTCGGTTCACAATCGAAACTCGATAAGTTCCCGATTCATCTCGATGGATGTTGGGTTACGGTAATGAAGAACACAATGCCTTAGGACGTTGAAGAAAGTGTTGTAGAAGGTGATGTCGAGTTACGGACTTACGGTGTCGAGATATTATAAACACTTGAATACATAAATATTCATAATGAATATAACACATATATGACATTTCACGTAAAAACGGTTAAAACAACAACAAAAAACTATATCGAGATGGATGTCATATCGAAGAGCACGGAATTCTCATTTTTTGATGTAATTTATTTGATTAAAACATTAGTAATTTTTAAGATAATTTATTTTAAACTTTAAGAGGGGATAAAAGTTTTTAATTAAAAAAGAAAATAAAAAGTCAAATATGGTAGACGTGAGTTTAAATTATCTTCCATTTTTACCCCTAATCACTTTAATTAATAATTTCAATTAAAAACTCTATTTAATATGAGTCATTGGATCAACAGAGATGGAAGGGTCAAGATTCGTCCTCACGTTCACAATTGAATTTGAGTTTTCATTTGAACTTTCCTATATATATGTATAGACCTAATCAAATGAGAACTGTGTAGTTTGTATTAACCGTGAGATCCAACCTCAACCAATCAATTATTAATATTAACTTATTTATTTATTTAATTAGAAAAGGGTATATTAGTTTTTTTGTTTTAGACAACTCAGCAACTCTTTTCAAATAAGTTAATCTCAATCTTTTAGCAATATATTCCATGATTTACGGATTCTATTTAATTTTAAAAAATCAACCTCAATTTAACTTTTTTTTACTTCCCGGAATCTTAATCACAATTCATAACCACCGCTTCCAGTTGAAGTTTTAATCGGCGATGGCTTAAAAACGACTCATCGTTTATCTTCGATAAACCCCACATCATCCATCTCTGATAAACCCCGTCATCGTCCCCAATTGTCTCAGTTGCTTCGATCCAAAATCAAACATCGTCCCGGTTTCACCAAAAATCAAACATCGTCCCTGTAATGGGAGATGCTATCGGTTTAAGACATATTTAACTAGATGGCATCTTTTTTATGAATCTGTGTCTAGGGGTGAGCAATACCGGGTACCCGCCTTATTTTCAAGGAACCTGAACCGAAACCGTCGGTTCCTAGAAAGAAAGAATCGGAACCGTTCCCGTCGGTTCCCTTTTTTTTTGGAACCGGTCCCGGAACCGCTGGGAACCGGCTCCGGTTCCGGGTACCCGCTGGCAACTTTTTTTATATATTTTTTAACATTTTTTACAATAAAACGTAATTTTAAAACACTTGCAAAGTAGAAAAAAACAACTTAAACTTAAACTTAAAGTACCAACGTAGTTTTCATACAACAAACGATTAAAACTAAAAACTAATCCAAATTAGAAATTCTTAAGTCTTGACATGACATCAACAAAACGAATAAAACCCTTCCCGTCTTCATGGCCTTCACGTCAACACCTAACAAATAAAACACTTGGATCAAAAGTCAAAACGGGTGGTTGTGGTTTCAACTTTCAATTATTGTTACGATTAAATAAATCTTTTTACAAATGTAAAAATCTAGCAACGTTAATGAATAGTCATCATCTAGATTAATTATAAACTCTCATGCTTTACTTCAATTCGTGTCCCTGACCCTTAATATATGTACGTACGTACCGTACCTCTCCATCTAATCTTAAACCATACATACAAGTTCAAAAGACCACATTAATTACCCAAAAATAAAAACCTGAAAACATGGAATGAAAAAACAAAAAAATATAGAAAATGAGTTCACAAACAGCAACTAATTTAAACAGCAAAATGAGTTCACAAAATCGAGAACAACAAAATGAACAGATACCTTACGGCGGCCAGCGGCTGTGTGCGCAGAGATACGGTGCGGCGGACGGTGGCCGGCGGCTGAGGCGCTGAGCAGAATAGCAGATACCTTCGTCACTTGATTCGTGAGGTATGTGTGTGTTGTGAGGTCTGTGTGCGGCGGGAGTGAATGGAAATGTGGAATGCAATTGGAAAGTCAGTAATGAGTAAACCCTAAAAGCTAATTTTGTTAGTTTATTAATTTTTTTATTTAGATTAGATATTTATATGTAAATACTAAATACTAAATATTAAATAAATATTAAATATGTAGATTATTTTCTATTAAAATATACCGGGTACCCAACGGTTCCGGTTCTGGGTACCCAGCGGGACCGGGTATCCGGAACCGGTCCGGTGGGTACCCAGCGGGTAGCGGTTCTAAAAAAATGAGAACCGGAATCGGACCCAGTTTTAATCAGTTTCGTATTTTAGGAACCGGAACCAGTCACATCGGTTCCGGTTTCGAAACCGGCAGTTTCGGAGCGGTTCCGGTTCCAAAGGCGGGTACCCAGTTCCGCTGCTCACCCCTATCTGTGTCTTTTTGGGTAAGGATCTGGAGGTCGAGACGAAGATACGAGACAAGGAAACTGCAGGCAGATCTCCACTGTCGAATACACGATGGGAATGTTGCTAGCAGATTTTACACATGTCAGTGCACCAGTCGGTAGAGGTAGTCAACAATATCGACCGTCATTACAACGAGGGTTCTTCTTCTTCTTCTCCGAAAAGTGAAGCCGATGAAGACGATAATGTGTTGCTTTCCAAACTCTCCCTCTCTCTGGTTTCAGATCTTGCCGGAGATGTAAACCGAATCTCGCTGGAGATGTAACGAGAAAGATGTATCACAAAGTGTATTTAGGTTTGGGTGTATCACATAAGTATCACCAATATCACAGTGATATCACACTGAGGATAAAGGTCTGTATTTTGTATGTATTTTTGGGTATCACATTGGTATCACATAAGTTCTTGGGCATTACCAAAGTAATGAATGTGATGATGAATTGGATGGCAGTAGGTACCACAATAGGTATCAAAGTGGTATCACAAAAGTTCTTGGGTATCACAATAGTAACGAACGTGATTATGAAATGGATGGTAGTATGCATCACAATGGGTATCTGACGCAGTAGGATTATGCGTGGAACGGATCGACAAGCGTCGAGCTTTGAAAGTAGCAAGTTTACAAACGTAAACCCGGAAAGTAATTAAAAGTCTTGAATGTCAAGAACTGATATTGAACTGAATAATACTGAATTGCAAAACAATGAATCCTAATAGGCCTATTTATACTAAGCTAGATAGGATAATTATGGAAACTAGTATTGGTATCAATCCCTAATGGAAAGAAACCTTATTGGAACACAACTGGAAAGCAATAAAGAAAAATAGCTGATAGGTCGCACTGGAGAAGCCGCGCGGTTTAGGTCGCGGTTTGTAAGTCGCGTAAGAGGTCGCGTATGGTTCTGTTTGGGTTGCTCGTCCAGGGGGTTGCGCGGTTTATGTCACGGCTTCAAGTCGCGGGACAGGCCGCGTAAGTCCATGTTGTCCTTTTCTTCGACTTCCTTTGGCGTAGTCCATTTTCTCTTCGTATCGGGTTGCTGGGCGCTCTACATCAGTCTCCTCCACCTCCGAAGAACTCGACCCCGAGTTCTCATCAAAAAGAGACGTATCATTCGGGTGGTATTCGTAGATATTCGCGACATTGAAGGTGTTCGATATATGGAAAGAGTCAGGAAGTGTGACCACGTAGGCATTGTCGTTAATTTTCCGTGAAATCTTGAACGGGCCATACTTCCGTGGTTATAACTTTTTATAAGTTCCTACGGGGAAACGCTTTTTTCGTAAGAAAACCATGACGTCATCGCCTACCTCGAAAGTTTTGCGGCGTCGGTGCAATCGGCGACGGTTTTGTTCTTTGCTCCCGTGAGTTCAAGTCTGGCTTTGACTTCTTCTTTGACTGTTTCTATGTCCTTAGCCATATTTTTGGCGGCGAGGCTAGTACCCGGGAGTTGCGGTAGTTTGACCAAGTCGACCACATGTTTGGGGATCGATGTGTAGACCAAGGAAAACGGTGAGCAGCCCGTTGCAGTGTGGGATGCGCTATTATAGGCGAATTCGATTTGCGGGAGAGCAAGGTCCCATTGTTTAGGCTTGTCCCCACAAATACTTCGAAGCATGTTGCCTAGAGTTCGATTAGTTACCTCAGTTTGGCCATCCGATTGGGGGTGAGCGGTGTTGCTTTTGTTTAGGCGGTTCCTAATAAGCGCCAAAGAGTGATCCAAAAGTGGCTTAAGAATTTCGTGTCACGATCGGAGGTGATGGTTTTCGGAACCCCATGTAGGCAGACGACTTCTTTGAAGAATAGCTTTGCGATGTTGCTTGCGTCGGCGGTCTTTTTGCAAGCAATGAAGTGCGTCATCTTGGAGAAACGGTCGACTACCACAAAGATAGAGTCGACTCCTCGTTGTGTGCGGGGTAGTCCCAAAACGAAATCCATTGAAAGATCTTGCCAAATGTCACCGGGAACCGGTAATGGTAAGTAGAGACCGGTATTTTGAGACTGGCCTTTTGCAACTTGACAAATATAGCATTTGCGGACAATGGCCCCCACATCGCGCTTTAGGTGTGGCCAATGATAGCGGTCGAGGACACTAGTGATGGTTTTGTCTCGGCCTAGATGGCCGCCTAATCCTCCTCCATGTAAGTCTCGGATTAGTTTTTCTCGAAGAGAAGAGTTAGGGATGCATAATTGGTTACCTTTGAAGAGGTAGCCGTCGTGGACGTAGTAGTCTTCCATCGGTGTGCCCGTGTTGCATTTGGTCCAAATATCCTGGAAATCATCATCTTCCGCGTATTGATCCTTTAAGACTTCAAATCCGACGATCTCATGGGCTAGTGTGATCATAATAGTGGCGCGTCTACTCAAGGCGTCGGCCACGCGATTGAGGACTCCAGATTTGTGTTTGATGACAAAAGGAAATTTCTGGAGGTAACTTACCCACCGTGCATGCATTTTGCTTACCGTCTTTTGGCTATTGATGAACTTGAGGGCTTGATGGTCGGTAAAGAGTACGAATTCTTTCTGCACGAGGTAATGCTCCCATTGCTTTAGAGCTCGGAAGACGGCGTAGAACTCTTGATCATAGGTGCTCCACTTTTGACGAGCGTCGCTTAGTTTCTCGCTAAAGAAGGCGATGGGACGCTTTTCTTAGGAGAGGACAGCTCCTACTCCTATTCCGCTTGCATCGCATTCAACTTCAAAGACTTTGTCAAAGTCGGGTAGAGCGAGTACCGGTGCGGAGCTTAACTTGTGTTTGATCTCGGCGTAACTTTTGTCTTGATCGGTCCCCCATTGGAATTTTCCTTTCTTTAGACATTCGGTCATCGGTGCGGTGATAGTGCTGAAATCCTGTACGAACCGCCGGTAGAAAGTGGCTAAGCCATGGAAGCTTCGGACATCGGATACGGTTTTGGGAGTTGGCCATTCTTTTATTGCGCGGACCTTGTCTTCATCTACCTCTATACCAGATTCTCCAACAACGAATCCTAGAAATAGGAGCTTGTTGGTGCAGAAAGTACACTTCTTGAGGTTGACATAGAGCTTGTTTTCTTGGAGCACGGTTAAGATTTGTCGGAGGTGAGTGAGGTGATCCGTTTTGTTTCGGCTATAGATGAGTATGTCATCGAAGTATACTACTACGAACGAGCCGATGAACGGGTGGAGGACTTGGTTCATTGTCCTTATAAACGTGCTAGGGGCGTTGGAAGTTCCGAAAGACATGACTAACCATTCATAAAGCCCGAATGGTGTTTTGAACGCGGTTTTCCATTCGTCGCCGGGTCGGATTCGGATTTGATGATAGCCGCTGCGAAGGTCGATCTTTGAAAATAGTTTTGCGCCGGCTAGTTCATCTAGCATATCTTCTAATCGGGGAATGGGGAATTGGTACTTGATGGTGATTTTGTTGATGGTGCGGCTGTCAATGCACATCCGCCATTGATTACCTTTCTTTGGCACAAAAAGAACGGGGACTGCACAGGGGCTTAGGCTTTCTCGGATAAACCCTTTTCGTAATAGGTCTTCAACTTGTTCCCTTAATATCTCGTTCTCTTTGGGACTCATGCGGTAGTGAGGAAGGTTTGGCAGATTTGCGCCCGGGGTTAGGTCGATTTGATGCTGGATATCTCTCATAGGCGGCAATTCAAGTGGTAGGTCGTCGGAGATTAGCTCCGTGAAGTGTTTAAGTATCTCGTTGACTTCTTCCGGGATTTCCTCGTTGACCTTTTCGGCGCTCATTAAGCTTTTCACGACTATGGGACAGAAGAGTCGGGTCTCCTTGAAGTCGTTCTCAAGGAGCTGTTCATCGGAGGTGATGATTAGGACGTTCTCACCTTTCTTTTCTGGGGCCTTGTGAAAGCTAGCCACGGGGGATATGGCGATTTTTACGGTCGCCCCAGCGGAATATCATCGCGTTGTCCCTTCCTTTGTAGGTAACGTCGTTGTCGTATTGCCATGGTCGGCCGAGTAAGATGTGACACGCGTCCATGTCGAGGACGTCGCAAAGGACATCTTCCTTGTAGTATTTGCCTATAGAGAGGGGAACCTTGCACGCTTGGGTTACACGAACTTGTGGTCCTTTCTTTACCCACCCAAGGGAATACGGTGCGTCGTGCGGTTGGGTTGGTAGATTAAGGTAGTCCACTAGCCTTTTGGACACAAGATTTTCGCAGCTTCCGTTGTCGACAATTAGGTTGCAAACCTTCTTGTTGATAGAGCAATAGGTACGGAAAAGGTTCTTCCTTTGGCCCTCCTCTTTTGGGGAGAGGAGGACCCGTTGGAGTACGATGTTCACCCTTTCTTCGGATTCTTCTTCCGCGAAATCGACTCCATCATAAACATCTTCCTCTTCGCTTCCTTATTCATCTATGAAACCGACTGTTCTTCGGTGGGTACACTCGTTGGATCTATGGCCCGGTTGGCCACAGCGGTAACATTTAGATCCTGTCGGTTTGGCGTAGGGGTTGGACGGTTTTGGTGTGTCGGGCTTGCTTTGGGACCCGGTAGAGTTTCGTGGTGGATTGGTGTCGCGGACGGATGAACTTGGCGCGATGCCCTTTCCTTTATCAGACGCGGAACTAGTGGCTTCGGTGGGAGTTGGTGTGGTGTATCGGCGATAGGCTGAGGCTCAAATGGTTTTCTCCATAAGCTCGGCCTTCATGGCTAAGCTTGATGCTTCCGTTACCGTCCAAACGGTTTGAAGTCCGATTTTATCTTGTATCGAACCTTTGAGGCCGTTGATGTAGCGTGCGACTCTTTGGCCTTCGGTTTTGCCGATTTCGTTCCGTTCGGAGAGGCGAATGAAATCGGTGGTGTATTCGGCTACGGTCCTCGATCCTTGGGAGCAATCCAAGTATATCTTGTACAAGATTTGCTCGTAGTCTTCCGGTAGGAATCGTTCGGCCATAAGCTGTTTCACTCTCCTCCATGAACGTATCGGACCTTTCCGTTGTCGTTGTCGTTGGACTATCAACTTATCCCACCATACGGCTGCGGTGCTTTTCAGGCGGAAATCAACCATCTTTACTTGTTTGTGTTCGGGAATTTCCATGATGTCGAAGAAACGGTCGACCTCGATTTGCCAGTCCAGGAATTATTCAACGCCCATATTCCCATAGAAGTAGGGAATGTCGGCCTTCATTCGGTATCAGGGTCTCTTCGTGGTGGTTCCGCATCTCCGTCGGATTCGGAGTCGGAACTAGAACTGGTGGTCGGGTGGCGTCGGCCACCATGTTGGGGTCGATGACGGCCCTCGTACCTGTCTCGTCTTTGGCGGTTGTTGTTGTTGACGTTAAGCTGGTTGGTGACTGCGGTTGCCAGTGTGTTGATGGATGCGGTAATAGCCGCTGCTAACCCATCAAAATCTGCTCTCGTAATGGGTGGTGGTGGTGGCGGTTGTTCTGCCATCTTGAAGGTGAAGAGACAGGTAAGTCTGTGCTCTGATACCAACTGACGCAGTAGGATTATGCGTGGAACGGATCGACAAGCGTCGAGCTTTGAAAGTAGCAAGTTTACAAACGTAAACCCGGAAAGTAATTAAAAGTCTTGAATGTCAAGAACTGATATTGAACTGAATAATACTGAATTGAAAAACAATGAATCCTAATAGGCCTATTTATACTAAGCTAGATAGGATAATTATGGAAACTAGTATTGGTATCAATCCCTAATGGAAAGAAACCTTATTGGAACACAACTGGAAAGCAATAAAGAAAAATAGTTGATAGGTCGCACTGGAGAAACCGCGCGGTTTAGGCCGCGGTTTGTAAGTCGCGTAAGAGGTCGCGTATGGTTCTGTTTGGGTTGCTCGTCCAGGGGGTTGCGTGGTTTATGCCGCGGCTTCAAGTCGCGGGACAGGCCGCGTAAGTCCCTGTTGTCCTTTTCTCCGACTTTCTTTGGCGTAGTACATTTGCTCTTCGTATCGGGTTGCTAGGCGCTCCACATCAGTATCACAGTTGTGTTTGTCGGAATAAGTTTGCCGGAGACCGGAGAGGAGAGAGGAGAGAGGAGAGGATATTTTGCAATACCTAAAATACCCCTTAATTAAAATCTAAAGTAAAAAATACCAAAATTAATAATTTCCTAATTTATAGGTTGATTTGTGGTTGAGATTGGATCTCACGGTTACCACAAACTAACTAGCTCTCCCTTAAATGACCCCTTATATATATATATATATATATATATATATTTCATTCGTATTAATATTACTAAAAATGGCAAAGAATCGAATTTAAAAATGAATTTGAGATCCAAATCAGTCATAATATATGAAAGTTTTTCATATATCTAGAATCATCATATTCCTACTTTTCATTTGAACTCTTTATCCAAATACACCCAATATTAGTTCCACATCATCAAAATTGGCACAACTCCCCACGAACATAGCTACGTCATACCCACCGCCGGCCGGACATACATACATACATACATACATAAACGCCTTTACATACTTTCAGTCACCAATAACTTGTACCCACCGCCGGCCGATCAATCGGACTCACAGAAGATAACAATATTACCCCAAATATATATATATATATATATATATACACTATAATAGTACCAATTTTTACCCTATTTTATATATACACATACATACATATATATATATATATATATACAGATAGTAGCAACATATATTGAAAAGATAATTGAGATTTTCCAGATTAATACAGAGAAGGAAGAACATACGTGATGGAGCTCAAGCCAGGCCTCTCAGCTTTTGTCACTGGGGGCGCCTCCGGAATCGGTATCATTCTCAATTTCTTGATTCTTTTTTATAGGGTTTTTAGTTCGATGCGTACTATTTTTCCAACTCTGACTGATTCAGATGTCAACTAATCGATTCGAGTAACGTGCCATCGGTTTAGATTACTACTTGTTACACTCTCGCTTTATCTTAATTGGAGATGATCAGAAATTGTTTAATTGGGTTGACTTTGATATTTTAAGTCAAGTTGTGAAACAGAGTGTATTACGATCATTGGGGAAAACCTGGTTAACTTTTGGTGTACTTGGTCTTTAATCAGCAAAATAAGAACTGAGATTCTCTTTTGATTTAGCCATGGAATTTAGTGATGATGGCAAATCTTTGCAAATTACGATTCTCTTTCTGAAGTGGTCTGAAGTAAACATATATATCTTTGTGTTTTTAGTTTGTTCAACCTATCACCTATGATATGAAATCCCAATTTTTCAGGAAAAGATTGATCCAAATGCTACAAATAAAAAATAAAAAAAAACTTTCATTTTCGATTTGTAATATGTGAATCTTGAATTTGAAGGTTTAACAACAAAAGTTGAACTGTATTCATTTTCTTTAGAAATGGAAACAGTTTTGTTTATTGTAATGTATAATTCAAGTAATTACATTGATATGGATGATGCATGATTTCTCAATATTTTACTGATTCACTTGCAGGTAGAGCTCTTTGCATAGCTCTTGCCCAAAAGGGTATATTTGTCACAGTTGTTGATTTCTCCGATGAGAGGGGAAACGAGGTTGCTTCCCTTTCACAAACCGAAAATCTCAAGTTTCATTCAGGATTAAAATTCCCATCTGCTATCTTTGTAAAATGTGATGTCAGTAACAAAGGTAGAATTATATCCATCGAATTAATCGAAACATTCATATTTCCCACTAATTTTTCTGAATTTCATCGATATTTGTTCAACAAAACAGGAGAAATCGCTGCTGCATTTGAAAAACACCTTGAAGTGTACGGGAGTTTGGATATTTGTATTAATTGTGCCGGAATTTCAACTCCCGTGATGTTCCAAAAAGACCAATCTGATGGTTCACGGACGTGGAGACATGCCATTGATGTGAATCTTGTAGCAGTTATCGATTGCACCCATAGAGCGGTAAACATGAAAACTATTATGTGTTCTCTCAACATAATTTAAGGTTCATTGGATGTTACTTAAGATTGGTCTTATAATTGATTATATGCAGATCAAAATAATGGAATCCGCAAAAAAACCTGGTGTGATTATAAATATGGGTTCGGCATCAGGATTATACCCAATGATCACTGACCCTATATATTCTGCCGCCAAAGGTCTGTTATTTTTCAGTAAATATGAGACTTTTGTTATTTTTCTATGTTTTCTTTCTAATGTTTCTGGTTTTCGTGGACTTTATTTTGAAAGGTGGAGTGGTTATGTTTACAAGATCGCTTGTGCGCTACAAACGAAAAGGTATCCGCATCAATGTGCTTTGCCCCGAGGTTAGACCCAACTCCTTATATGAATATGTTTACATAATAAATATTTAAACAACACTATCTTTTATGTTATATAATTTATTCGCTATGATTTGCTTAAATTTTCTCATGCACTTGTATGCAGTTTGTTCAAACTGACCTTGCGAAAAAAGTGGATTCTCAGTTTATTGAACGAATGGGAGGTTATATTTCCATGGATAATGTGATTGAAGGTATGATATTCTACTTCATCCGAAGATGAAAAAGAAAAAGAAAAGGCGTTTGTTTAGATTTAACATATAGTTATTTAACCAATGAAACAGGTACGTTTGAGCTTATAAGTGATGAGAGTAAATCTGGCTCGTGTTTATGGATCAGTAACCGCAGAGGCATGGAATATTGGCCAACTCCGGCCGAAGAAGCAAAATACTTGGTGGTCCCTACGAGATTGAGGAAGAGATTTTCATCGGTGGTTCAGTCTACTGTTCACATCCCTCAGAGCTTTGAGAAAATGCGAGTTCCTATTTTTGAAATATGCTTTGGTTGTGTCTTTCGTATGCTTTGTTGAATTTATCTTCGTATTTATTTTGACTTGCGTTATTTGAAACTCGTTATGCAGAGTTGTTCACACCCTGAACCACAATTTTCGTAGTGCTACAAGTATAGTGCGGTCCCCATTGAGATTACCGATCAAACCAAATCATGTCCTCTTGAAAATCATATATGCTGGTGTCAACGCAAGCGATGTAAGTTTTTTGTGGGTTATAAACTTATAATCAAATTTTTGTTTTTAGTTGCTGCTATTTTTAGTGATAATTTGTTGGCGTAATTTGTTGGCGTTAAAGCTTTCGCTTAAATTATAAAAATGAGCTATAGTGTCGTATTTTTACAGTGATTTTTTTTGTTGATTTGGGTATTATAACATGACAGGTGAATTTTAGTTCTGGTAGTTATTTCAGTGGAAGCAAGCAAGAAATCAGCGCTCGACTTCCATTTGATGCCGGATTTGAGGTATAAAGAAACAGATTAACAATATTAATACCGTAATGCTTTTAGAAATTTGAGATAAATTTCATGGTCCACAGATTTGGTTTAAGGGCTGACATTTTCGCTTTCTTTTCCAATTGTTTGAACATTTGCAAAATTACAGGGTGTAGGATTAATTGCTGCAATGGGTGATGGGGTTAAAAATCTAAAAGTTGGCTCTCCGGCAGCTATCATGACTTTTGGAGCTTATGCTGAATTTGCCATGGTATAATTTCGAAATATTTGATCTTTATGTCATGTTATTGTTCTCTGTCAAATTATTTAGCCTAATATATATATATATATACATATATATATAGAGAGAGAGGGAGATTCAGGGAAAAACCTCAAAAAAATGGAAAACTGAGGAACACCCTAGTAGCCCTTCATCTAGACGGTATACACTTGTGCGCAAGTAAATTAAGTTGTTTTTTGGTTTTTATGCACATGTGCATACCGTCCAGATTAATGGTTACCAGGGTGTTCCTCAGTTTTTCATTTTTTGCGGTTTTCCCCTGAACCCGACCCTATATATATATATATATATATATATATATATATATCTTATATAATGGTTGGTATTGGCTTATGTATAATTTAGGTACCCTCAAAACACATTCTTCCTGTGGCAAGACCAGACCCTGAAGTTGTTGCCATGCTTACTTCTGGACTTACAGCATCGATTTCTCTAGAAAAGGTTTGTTGCCTAAATCTTACGTTTTCCGCACTAAAAACTTTTTTTTCGCTTTTGGTTATAAGATTGGGGTGAAACTTGTTTTCATGCTGCTTCTAGGCAGCTCAAATGGAGTCGGGAAAGATAGTTCTTGTCACTGCTGCTGCAGGGGGGACGGGGCAATTTGCAGTTCAGGTAATTTAACACTAAAAAAGATTTATTTTAATATCGTGACCAAAAATATCCTTTTTTTTTCTTCATCTAACTATGATGATTTACGGACCTGGCTCGTGTTAATGCCAGCTTGCAAAATTAGCTGGAAACAAAGTAGTTGCAACGTGTGGAGGTAAAGATAAGGCTATGCTTCTTAGAGATTTGGGAGTTGATCGAGTCATCGACTACAAAGAAGAACCTATAAAAAATGTATGTATGTATATATATATGTTATACCTTTTTTTAGAATCAATGTAGAAGTTGTTTATCATGTTTTACATAATTATAACCAATAATGGCCACAGGTTCTTAAGAAGGAATTTCCGAAAGGAGTTGATATCGTTTACGAATCTGTTGGTGGCGAAATGTTTGATTTGTGCTTCAATGCGTTAGCAGTTTATGGACGAATGGTTGTAATTGGAATGATCTCTCAGGTACTTGTGCTTTCTCACTCCATTAAAAAGTATCCATTTTTTTCCATTTTTTGGTCCAATTTCGTGTTTACACGATTGTTTCAGTATCAAGGAGAAGATGGATGGAAACCACGAAACTACACAGGACTATGCGAGAAAATCTTAGCGAAAAGCCAAACTGTGGTATGTAAGGTTTCCTTGCTTTATACTTCCTCATGAAAATTGGGACACATAACTTGACACAATTTAATTACATTCGAAGTACCCCCTCAAGTGCATACAGTTTTTGGCTGTATTCATGATAATTTGAGGCATTTGCAGGCTGGATTTTTCCTCACACAATATGCTCATCTTTGGCAACAACATCTTGATAATCTGGTTCATCTTTTCTCCGTGGGAAAGCTGAAGGTCCGTAATTTCTCTCCTAATATATATATAGGAGGTTCAGGTGAAAATCTCAAATAAATGAAAAACTGAGGAACACCTTGGTGATCATTCATCTGGACGGTATGCACATGTGCATAAAAGTGATTGAAGTTGTTTTCTGGTTTCTATGCACATGTGCATATACACGTATGCATGCTACAAATTACTTGTATTCACACATGCATACATTCATCTCTTACCAGGGTGTTCCTCAAATTTTCATTTATTTGCGGCTTTTCATGTATATATATGTTATAGAGTTCACCTGCAAGTCTTTCTTGGCATAATTCAAGATTTATGATGTTCTGCCAATAAATAAATAAAATCAGGTTGCAATAGACCCTAAAAGCTTTGTGGGCGTTAAATCCGTTGCTGATGCAGTTGAATATCTCCATTCTGGTAAAAGCGTTGGCAAGGTATGCACATAGACTACAAACGAGCATTCCCATCAAGATTTGTATAGATTTTTACGTGTAAATCTTTAATATGATGGAGTTTTGGTTCCAGGTGGTGGTTTGCATTGACCCGAGTTTCAGTCAACAAGCGGCCAAACTTTAAGTTCACTGTTGGTAACATTGTTGCATATGCATCGACAAACTGGAAATATAGAGAACTCTGTTCTTGTTACTACATGAATCAAGTAGAATAAAGTATACACCTACAATCATATTGTTTTCGAAATAATTCATCCCCGGGATGTTTCATAGACTAAAACAATCAGGCCACATAGGATATGTTTGTTATTGTTGTTGAATATATAGCGGGATTTGTTGATTGAATTATGTAACTTCTACAGGTTATGATGAAATATGCTTCCATTTCTTCATTGCCATTAGACTCATTCTTTCACCTATGTATGCATGTATATCATCTTAAAACCAACTGTTTTAAGACTGAAGACTCATCGTTGATAGTTCATACTTGCATGTAGAGATGGCCAATTGGGCCCGGCCCGGCCCAAGACCAGCGGAGGACCGGGACCAACTTGGGACTTGAATTGGCCCGGCAGGGACGGTTTATGACCCGATGGTCCTTCAACGGTTACGATTTTCATATAAAAACAAGGCCTGGGACCGGCTATAGAACCGGCCCGATTTTTTATTTAAAATTTATTTTTAAATATAAACATATTTGTTATTTGATTGACCCAATTATAATAAAGTTTTAAGTATTTTTTTAATGTAAATTGGAATAAAAAGGTAATTCTTAGTATATTTGATTGACCAAATTTTTAAAAAAATATTTTTATAAGTAAAAATCACTTTAAAAAAAGTGAGACCAGTTTGGGCCCAGCCCGGGACCAAGACCGGTTCTCGGACCTTATAAAGCTTAACCAGACATTCGTATTTGGGTCAGGATCAGTACCGGTTACGAGATTATTATCTAGGACTAGGAACAATTTAGATCAGGACAAGTACCGGTTACGAGATTATTATACGAGATTATTATTTGGAACTATGCAACAAAAACCCCAACCCAAAAAACGTTGTTAAAGCTGCCAGGCGATCAGCCAAAAGTATTTTTTTCAAGCCCAAGTTAAAAGTGCAGTCCGACAAAGCCCGTTTTCGCACCTTCTTTGGGTTGGCCTTTTTTTCTTACTAAAAATGGGCTTCACTTATATATTTTTCTCACACTAAAAAAACATAAAAGAAAAACTACACGGGTTGTGGCGTACTGGTTAAGGCCTTGAAGGATGTGGCGGAATAATCCATCTGCCCAAGGTTCGAATCCACGCATACACAACTTGTGGCCACTGAGGTTTAATCTCAAGGCTGATTATGTCTTAGAGTCATAATTTACCAAGGGATTAGTCTAGGCATAGCCTAGGACACCCTTTAAAATAAAAAAAAATAAAAAACATAAAAGAAATGCAGATTGCAGACATCTTCCTTAACATTCTCAACAGAAGTTGGTAAAATAATCTTGAAAAGTGACAGTAACACTATGGATTCAAGAGAATTCTTCCTACGTATACCAAAATATATTCTCTTGTAAAAAAATAATTCCAACCAGAAATTTGGGTGGGCTATTTGCCTGCAAAAGCTAGCTGTACTTCAAAATCAATTTCAACTCAAGAGCTCTCTGTAAAGCTTCTCTTCATTCAAAAGCATGTCCAAGAAGCTCTCGCCTGAAATCGTCAAAACATATAATAATAATATGCTTTTGCTTTCGATCCCAATTCCGATTCCGATTCCGATTTCCCAAAAGATGTTCATAAGCTTTTCCGCATTAGCGGAATTACCCACAAACAAAGATTCCTTTTTTATGTCGTAACTGTAGAAGAATGAAATATTCTTTCGGCAGTCGAATGACAGTTGATGCCTTCATGGCACGCCAGATTCAGTGCATAGCACTCCACCTCATCAGGTTGCGATTGATTCGTCATTTCCAATGTCGACCCTACAAATAATTCGATTCCCGTTAGCACAGATTACTCCCTTGGTCTCAATGTTCACAATTACCGGGGGCATGCTGTTTTAAACAGGGGGCAAGTCAAATGAAGGTCAGCTGAAAGTTCGTTTATCCAAAGGACCCCTGATTTGCATCTTATAAGGTGTGTTTGTTATGCAGACACGATAGAACTGGACAGGACAAAACCGAACAAAACAGTTGTTCAGCATTTGGTCAGACAAAAAATGGACAGAACAGAACAGAAAACATGACCAATTTACCTTTAATAAGTTGTTTATTATCTTATATATTTTGATTAATTATGTAATTTATTAAATTATAATGAATTAAATATTTTTTGTAATATATTACAAGAAAGTTTTTTTAAGATGATTAAAGTGACACCAAAATAAAAGGTTCTTGTAGTTTACAATTTTGAGGACAGTAAAGTTTAAAGAATAAATAAAAAATATAAAAAAGGAGTATTTGATGTTTTAGAAGAGAATTAGATTTTATTTTAAAGTTATATTGGTAAAGCATAAGTCTGTTCCAGGGGTGGGGTGGAACTGGTTTGTTCCTGTCTGTTCCACATAAAAGTCCTGCCAAACATGGAACAGTAATCCTTGTTTTATTTTGTCCTGTCCAGTGTACCAAACGCACCCATATAAAACAAAGAGCTCCTGAAAGTACAAATATACCTTGAAGGACTTCGGAGCTCAAGCCGTCGCTACTATTTTCGCATTGGTCCACACACGATACCCTTTCACCGTCTTCTTCCACATTCCGTTCACAAAAATCTAGAGACAGTCTCGCTATGAACTTCTTTGGGCTTCTACGCGTTCTCTTACCTTTCTTCGTTAGTATAAGCATCGGCGTTTGGTTCTTTAGTTTACCGTCATCTTTTAAAATATAATACACAAATTAGACGAATATAAACAAGAAACACAATAGGCGAAAACGAATAAAGGGGTAACCTTTTTACCTTTTTTGGCTTCTTTATGCTTAAGTTTTTCTTTCTTTGGTTCGCCCGCTTTCTCTGAGTATAAGTAATAATATTCAAAGAATTATAAGAAAATACTTTAGGTGTAAAAGAAAAGGAGGATCAAGAAATGATCGTACGTACCAAAGTAATGTGACGTTCTTGTCTTTTTAACACGAGGATGCATTTCCATTAGACAAACAGCCGCTTCTATTGTTTCTAAACCGTATCTTCTAACTATATTCACCTAAAAAGGAGGCAGTTCAAAGACAAAAATCAAATACTAGTAGTTAACGGTATCTACATCTTTTGAAACGATAACATTCCATGTATATCGTAGTATATTAAAAAGGGCACATCCGGGTATTTAGTTAGATGACCTTCTATGGAAGTCATTTTTATGAACCAACTTTCTATTGTTTTTTAAGATTTTACCAGGGCAGTCTTGTTTTACTTTTTACACCGGAGGCAAGTCATTTGAAAGTTATTGAATTTAAAAAAAGTCAAATGGCCATGTTTCTAACTGAAATGAAAACTCATAAAGCTCATTTGTGAGAAGGTAAGAACTGATCAGGACCCTTGATCACTTTTAATCTCACCCCACCCCATGAATCTGATGTACACCGAACTAATTTGAGGAATATAGAATCGTATTGAACATCAATTAAATGTTTACAATAGGGTTTCTGGCTTTCGAGAGGCCAGATTCTCTCCCAAGGCTCTCGCCCAAAAACAAACTTGATAAAACTGATCAATAACCCTAATGACCCAACCCCCCCCCCCCTATTTATAACCCTAAGCACAACTCTTGCATTACTACTTATACTAGTGCATTATGCACTTGTACCACAGCCTACCCATATTTGACCATTTGACCCACTACCTAGGGTATAACAGAATCGCGCTTGATACGAGAATTGATCTGAATCTATTGCACCATCTCATCCTAATGTGCATCCATGGGTGAAGATCCCTTCTTACCCTTCTCACCATAACTTTCATTCTCACCAGAACCCAATCCATCCCACCAAATCCCGCAAACCAATCAAAGCCTTCAAGGGTGTTTGGTTTGATGGAATGATTTTGAGGGTTTGGACTTCGTGAAAGGATTTGAAATTGGGGGGATTAGGAATCTTTGGTGTATTTGGTTTGTAGGATTTAAAATAAATTGCATTTCATTTTTATTAATAATTCATAAACACAAATTATAAATAATTAAATTACCTCTTTATTAATTTATCATTACAAAACAAATGTTTTAACATATTCCAAAAACATTATTACATACAAATCCTACAAAATCCCATTAAATGCCAACCACCTCCGTGGGATTTCATAACCCTATGTTTGTAGGATTTCAAACCCAGAAAATCCTTCAAACCAAACATGGGGTTGGAATGAAATTCAAGTTCAAATCCTTCCAAATCCAATCCAATCCAACAAACCAAACACGGCCCTAGTGTTTTTTCAAGATTTTACATGGGCAGCTTGTTTAACACCAAAAAGCCGAACATTTAAAGGCTATTAAGTTAAATTCTTTTTAAAAAAGCATGCTCACAATTCAAAATTCATTTAAGGTCATTTGACTAAATGACCCCTCTACCTACTTGGGAGTCACTAAAACCATTCATGGACCAACTTTTGACATATTTACCCTTAATGGGTCTTTACGGGAAACAACCTCTCGATCTTAGTGGTTGAGGTAAGGTCTCCATACATCTTACCCCTTCTAGATCCTACTTTCAAGTGGGATATATTAGATACGTTTGGTTTGGTTTTTATTTTTTAATATGTCTACACTAACCTTAAAACCCTCTTGTTTTTAGCATCTTCACTTCACCCTCTCTATTTCTAGCGGCCACCCAATTCTCTCGTCTCTCACTTTTTTCTTGTTAGTATCTCGACAAAGCTTGATGTACATAAATTTGGGTGCTTATCTTTGGGGTACAAGTCTTGTATGATGTTGCAAATTGACATATAAACTCAACACTTGTTTGTAAATTATGGTTATTGATGGGGATCTACTATGATAAAGGGTACTATAGTCATTTCACATTAGTCCAATGTAACACAATCCCTCACACAAACAAACTCAAGTAGACATTTAACCAAATAATCTAACCACCATTGCAAAATTGACCAAAAAGTGTGCCAGTAATTACCTGTAATTTGCAGGGTTCAACAAGATGAAAAAACAGAATATCGCCCTGAAGCAACTTTTGTGCAATGGAAAACCCCCTCCATCCGGCACTTAAACCGTGCCTTACTTTGAGATAATTAGTCTTGAACTCCTTTCCAGTTTCGTCCACAAGCGTAACAGTCGTATCATGCTCGGGCAAATGCAAAACGCAGAACTTCTTTGGTAGAATCTGCACAAAGAAAACCATATTAATAAGTTAAAACTCGTTACAAGTTTCATATGATCGGATCTTTATTTGAAACTTTCGTTAAAAATTGAAGCTTTTTTACTTATTTCTTGATTCTTACCAACCAAAAACTGTAGAGAACATTTGATGGGAGCATACATTTGGCAAACTTAGGAGATTCTGCATCTAGACGTTCTAATAAAAATGCTGCTCGCTCCAAACACATATATTGATCTTCGGCATCGTTATAAATGTCACAAACCCTCGTTCTTTTTCCCTTACTGTATTAAGATCGACGTTAATATATATATATATATATATATATATATATATCATTCACTAAAGATTTCAAAAAAGGTATTCGAAAAAGAAACGGATAAGTCACCAACCCTGAACATTTCTTGGGCTTATCTGACATTATCTGCACGAAAAATAAAACGATGTTAGTTATTACGCCATAATCTTCATTTGAAAGTCCCATCTTTAAAGAAACAATTCGAAAAAAGCACGAATGCATTAGTTTCTGTAAGATCGCACATTGTTTGGGGAGGGGAACAAAGGTTGCCTTATAAGCGGGACTTGATACCTCCTATATCAGGGCGTTTTAAAAACCGTGAGTCCAGGTGGTTGGACAAAGAAGAAAATATCTGGTACGGTTGGTCTGGAATGTTACAGTTTCTTCCTATGAACATGTGTTTGATTCTATCCGTGAAGCAATTCGTTGTGCCATTGAACGAAAACATCATGGGACAGCCTTAATTTCCCAGAAAACATATTAGGGAAAAAGTGCTACACAAAACCATCCAATGAACATTCTATATCTATGGAGTCTTAATGGCAAGTAAATCCCAGAAAATTAGGGTTTCAAAAGGATAAAAAACCATGAAATCTGAAACTTAATCTGAGTAAAGTTACAAAACATGGTGAAGTGAATGAATATATAAAGATGAAAAAACAAAGAGGGGTAAAGCAGAAACCCATCTTATATAACTCAAGAAAACACATCAAGATTCCTTCATCTTAGGATTGAGCAAATCTTGAAGAACAACAACATCAAAAGTAAGCACAACCTCAACAGATCCAAAACCAAATCTTAAAAACAACCATGAATCTGAAGTGGGACACAGATTTCAAAGCAGAAAAAGAAAACAATACTTCACCTGTTTATCCTTGGATTTAGGTTCACAAGGTTCTTTAAGAGTCCTCTTCCTCTTCTTCTTCTTCTTCTTGTTGTTGTCAGATGCCAAATTTTGCTTCATCTAGAAGTTGAATAAATGAAACACTCAAGAATCATCACAAGAAGACAAACATCTGAAGTAAGAATACAAAAACATATTCATATTTACCTCTGCATCTTGTTGTTCCACCAAGATTTGCTTGTAGAAATCCATGTTTCTCTGACTTGCTTCTTCAAGTTTTTTTGTCTTTAATGTTTTTAGTGTTTTTCTTCTTATTATTTTTAGTTTGTTCTTTTTTAAAGGTTTTTTCTTTTCTCTTGTCTACTTTAACAGCCTATGGTTTCCGGCGTAGATGTATGTATACAAGTATATATTGTATGTATAGTTTGTATCAGAGTAGACAAAACAGGTACAAATAACCCCACCCTTTGATCCCCTGCGATCCCTGTAAAAGTTGTATGGGTAGAACTATGATCTGTACCGTTAAATTTGATCAACCATTATTCTATAAATATGGTCCAAGAATTGAAGTTTCTCTCGGGAAAGGGTCAACCTTGAAGGTCGATTAATTGAACACAATTTGGAAGATAAAGAGTTGCTATTGCCATTGCCGTTGCCATGGTCATTGCCAATGCACTCACCGTATAAAGGTAAAAGATTTGTGATTAATTTTTATTTTGTTTTTCAAGAACAAAGTAATTTAAAGTTTTAATTGGTGTTTTTAAATAAAAATTGGTTTATACAAACCATGGTAATTATGTTAATTAATCGTTTATAGACCGTAAAAAAACTAAAAACTAAAGAGTCGTGGAAGAATGAATCCGAGTAAGTCATTATAAGAATCAATAAAATTTCAAAGTTGGTTAAACTTGTACCAAATAATTTAACCGGGTATAATCTAATAAAAAATTATTAAAGTTGGTTGAATTGAGGAAGCGTACTAATTTTCAAGCTAAAATAACTTAAGTTAGCTTGGCCTAAACAAAAATCTCATTAGACTACTTTTCAAAAGCGGTCATAAAGAATAAATGGTCCAAGTCCAATCAATATGAGGCCTCTAACACACACACAATGGCGGATCTAGAAATTTAGGTGACTGGGGTCAGACTTACGAGTGTCGATTTTTTTCTTGAAGCCAAAAAACTCATCCGAAACAAAAAGATTTCGGATTATTGGGTTTCCAGGTTAAACGATTCAGTTTCATTTACTCTTTTACTATTTCGGTTAAACCGAAAAGCAAAGTATACCATAATTTTGTATATTTAATCAAATAACAAGATATTAGTTAATAACCCATATCTGAATATTGAAATAAACATATGGGTTCTTGTAAAACTTTAATGGGTTCTTTGAGTATAAAATCAAGTCATTTTTAAATGATAAATAATTTTTTTAAGTTAAATTTAGATTTATGTAATTTTTTACTGGGTTCATGAGACCCCATTCCATTACATGTGGCTCCGCCATTGCACACACACATCCTCCAACAGATGCTAGACATGCACACAGTGCCAAGAAGAGTTAGATAGATAGATAGATAGATAGATACGGATTGCCCTATAATATTGAATCTCTATATTGGTAGGCTTTGACTCATATAACATGAGAATATGTTGAATTCAATTACATCGCTCCCCGAAAAACCGTTCATGTAAGAAGTGAGTTTTTAACATATATTGAGAAAAATTAGTCAATGCCTAGTCAATATAGGATTGTAACATACATTGATAAGATTGTTCTTGATAAAATAAATTTAAGAGTAATTACACTTTTGGTCATTGTGGTTGTCACTTACTATCAAGTTTGGTCTCTACTTTAAACTAAATAATTTTTTGTCCATATGGACATGGTTGTCATTTTGTTTCACTTTTGGTCCATCTGACTAAGGGGGTGTTTGGGATTGCTTATTTAAAACAACTTATGTTTATTTTTAAAAGTGTTTATCAACTTATGTCATGGTAAAAAGGAGTTGGAGGTAAAAATGTAATTTGAACAAATAAGTTATAAGCACTTTCAAATAAGTTAAAATGGATTAACTTATCAAAAACAACTTATTTGTGGTGGGGAAAAGTGATAAACACTTTTCTATTTTTCAATCCAAACACTCAAAATAGCTTATTTGTAGTGAGGAAAAGCAATAAGCAAATAAGTCAAAAAAATAAGCAATCCCAAACACAAAAAAAAAGGATTTGGTCCATAAGGTATGTTGATTTTTATGAAAATCATCCCTAGACTTCATTTATTATGGATTAGGTGCATGTGATATACACTTTCTGTTGGATTTGGTCATTCGGCCTAACGATCGTGTACCGATTTAAATTCGAGAGCATAAGTGTCTTTGCCATTTTTATTTATTTTAAGCTTTTAAACTTAATCTTTTTGAATCAAAGGCCATAGTGAATATATTAGAACTTGAAGGGATAAAAACAAACTTCATTTAATTTATATTATAAAATTATATTTAATTTATTTATTTATATACACACAAACATACATATATAGGCCAAGACTATTTTACAAACCAATGAAATCTAACAAATCGTACAAAATCTTGTTTTTAATGTTTAATTGAATGAAATTGTTTCATGAAAGTGTTTCATATGATGAAATTGTTTCATATAATTCTTTTTTTTGTTGAAATTGTTTCATATATTTTTGTTTTTATGTAACAATGAAATTGTTTCATGTATTTCTCACTTTGATGAAATTTGTTTCATATATTGTTGATTTATCAACCTTTATAAATTCTTGATGAAATTGTTTCATGTATTATTGACTAATCAACCTATGTAATAAAGAAAAAGTGAAGAAAAAGAAAAAAATATGATTGGTTGAACGTGGTTTGTACAGTTTGTTAGATTTCAGTGGTTTGTAAAATAACCGACCCCTATATATATATTGGATAAATTGCATTAACAATTTGAAAATATTCACCAATTAACCCTTTTTAAGGTACCGACAAAAGTTTCTTTAATTGTGTAATTAACAAAATTAAAGTATGTATCTTTAATTTAATAAAAAATGATCATCAATTAATTAGTATAATAAGATTATAAAATAAAAAATAGGAAAAAAAGGAAAAAGACAAGACGAAAATCATAACTTGCTCTATAATTTAATAAAACATAAAAGGAAAAATATAAAAAAAATAAAAAAAGGAACCATGCCCTTATGTTAATAAAAAATTCGATTGGGGTTAATTAAAAGGATCAAAAGTGAAATAAAATGATAACGATAAAGATCAAAATTGTAACTAATCTAGTAGAGATCAAATTTGATAATGGTGATGACTACAAAGTCAAAAGGTAATTTACTCTAATTTTAATAAAATAAAAATAATAATCCATTTGGTTCTACTCATTGATGGGAAAACGTTTACTTGAAATTTGATTACTTGCTAGAGGGTCTCTTGGATATTCCAATCCAAAGTTACGACCCCTGATGCTTTTAAACTTTTGATGTGCAATTAGGGTCGTAAAAGAATTAAAACGAGTACGAATGGAGACTTGTTTGTGTTCGTGTTCGTTCATTTAACTTAATCGAACAAACGAAACGAACACAAACGATTTTTTTGTGTTTGTTCTTGTTTGTTTATGTTCGTTTGCCAAGATACTTAACGAACGTAGAGGAACGAACATAAATGAAAATAAACAAATTAATAAAAACAACCACCACTACTTATCATTGTGTTTTTGAAAAATAACATAACAAAATGAAAAAAGGAACCGGGTAAACTTAGGCCTTGTTTGTTTTTGCAAATCCAGCTCTTAATAGTCACTTATCACTTATTCGGTTAGCCATTTCTAAATTCAATAGTCACTTAGGCCTTATTTCAAAGTAATTTTTCGACCCCTAAGTCATAAAATTTCATTTTTAGTAGGATTGGTTTTGCCATCCAAAAGGGGGTTGCGGCACAGCTTGTTGCTCGTTTGCCTGCCATCTTATTGTAATTGGTGACTTTATATTATTTTAAATATCCTCTTGTTTTCTTTTCAGCCCAGTTCTCGCCTATCTTAAAACCAAATGGAGTCCTCCAAACTGGTTCATCCTTCGTCCATGTGGTTTTAATTTTCGTCGATCTCCAAACTAGTTCATCATTCGTCCTTGTGGTTTTGATTTCCGTCGATGTCCAAATCGAGTGTAAAGTCAATGATTCCAAGGTATGTCGATCTTCCCAATAGATTTATGTTTTGATTTTGGTTCATCCTTCGTCCCTGTGGTTTTGATTTTTGCCGATTCCAACCAGCAAATCCATTCAGAAAGGACATTTGGTTTCTTCCATGTAACTAAAATCCCTAAATTTGTTGCAAGTTTTCCAAAATGGATGCTCCCAATTTCTGGGTTGGACTCCCGATTTTGTGTTGTCTTCGATTTTATGGGTTGGACTCTCGATTTTGTATTGTCCTCGATTTTCTAGGTCGGACTCCTGATTTTGTGTTGTCTTCGATTTTCTAGACCGGACTCCATCATTGTAGATTTGGTAAACCAATAGTTTTAGAACACCATGGATTATGGTTACTGTTTCTTTTCTTTATGAATGCAAAATTTGCAGACTGCATGTAACAACCCAGTCTAAAGTAAGGCATTGCAATTCATAGAAAAAGAAACATCCCAAAATCGGGTTCCAAAATTTCTTACATAAGTCATAAAATTTTAGGTTGGCGGAAACAACCTATACACAACTGAGAATGTCTACCACTAAAAGTATAAGTGGCACTATCTCTATCTGCATATGTGCTCTATCATGCTCTTGCTCGCTTACCGGGACCTCCTATTATCTGCTTACCTGAAAAGGTTTAGTTTGGAAAATGCGAGGGTTAGACCATGGGGTCTAGTGAGCTCCCTCCTGACAGTTCTCAAAATCATTTCAAAACAGCTTATAACTTTCAAATATCTTTGCATAAACTTTCACATAACTTTTCATAAAACTTCCATGGATAAATCCGCACTCGTAAACGGCATCCTGAAGTCACCCGAAGGTGCCAACGAGTCAGTCTCACGTTGCCTTACTGGATACTCCCTTCCATGGCATAAACGGGTCTACTCTCCCGGCATGAGCACTGGTGGGTCTACTCTCCCGTCTTAGCCAGTCTACGTCTAAAACAATGTATGCATACATCTCACATAAATCTTTAAACAATTTTCATGCATTTAAAAAGCATATTAATAAAGCATAGCATTTCTCATCATGTACTTACTTTAGAAAGCATTTATAAAATCACATAACTTTAGTTAGAAAACTCACTTGATGCTCTTACTTCTCTTTTCTAAACAGTTCCAAACTTCCAATCGATTTTCGTGAGTAAAAGAATAAAGCATATAAGCTGACTACCGACTGTCCGGATACTAAACTTACCGGACACTACTACTTTCCGGACAGTTCTAACTTCCCGGACGTTGATACTTTCCGGGTGACATCAACAGTCCAAACATCGCCTCTTTCCGGACAACACACAAACCGAATCACACCATAATCCGGGTAATCCTACTGTCCGGATGATACTACTTCCCGGATGACCCCACATCCGGATACATTCTACTTACCGGGACATTAAGCTTTCCGGACGCTTACCCGGACACCTTCTTAACCTGAAGGTTTCCGGACGAGCGTTGGACGAGCATAAGGGGTCGAGATCTTACAAAACACCTCTCAAACAGAAAGACAATGCGATGGATATCTACCCAAACGTTCTAATATCATTTCTCCACAAACTTATCTAGTTAAACACGATTAAGAGGTGATTAAATCTTCCTTATTGGGTTTCAAAAGCTTAACAAGGAAAAACCCCCAACCTCCCAACAATCATCAAAACAACTAAATCAGTGTTATGGATTAAGGATTACCTTAGAGATTACTTGCAGAAAACGAAATCCAATACTACTCCTTCTTCTGATTTCGAAGCTTGAAGGCTCTCCTCCTCAAATGCACCAAAAACCTTCAAAACTCTATTCTCTTTTCTCTCATGAATTCAGCCGCCAAACAACAAAATCAGTAATAGAATGTTCTCCTAGGGTTTTGTTCCCCTTTTATACCTTATCCCTTATTACAAACTAGCCCCTCAACTTCAGTTCTTTATTAAATTAACCACAAGACTAAAACTCTTCCACTTTTGGTCACGGTTATTACAACACTCCCTCCTCAAAAGAATTCCATCCCCGGAATTCCATTCTCGAAAAGATGAGGGTAATTGGACTTCATGTCCGCTTCCACCTCCCAAGTAGCCTCTCGTCCCTTATGATACCTACACCGAACTTTTACTAGACGAATTTCTCTATTCCTTGTTTTCCGGATCTTACTGCTCACGATTTCAATCGGTTCTCCTACGAAAGTCAACTCCTCATCTACACTGATGTCCCCCAAAGGAACCACCACCTCGGCATCTGACAAACGCTTCATTAAGTTCGAGACATGAAATGTCGGACGAACACTCTTTAATTCTTCCGACCAGTCTTACTTGTATGTCGCTGCTCTAACTCGCTCTCTAATGACAAAAGTCAACTTCTTATCGCCTGCATCTCTTGCAAGGTCGCCATCATCTCACTTCTCACATCGGCTCTCCACAAAAGAGTCGTGCATCACACTATGAATTTCTTCTCAAATTCTCATCGAGTACCTCAAGATCGCGCACTATCTATTCAACTTTCATAACTTCGACGAATCCGCAGACTTAGTCCACCTTATTTTCTCTCAAATTTCAAGGCTCAAAAGCCTTATGTTTTTCAATCCAACCACTCGGTCCTACTCGATTGCCTCAACCGCTCAGATGGGAAATATAACCACACCCCATACTTTGAAACCACCCTCGGCGAGTCACCACTTTGCTAAATCGTGCCATCTTGCACTATTTACCTGCAACCTCTCCGAATACTATACTCGCTTAAATACCACCTGATAATTCCAAGGCCAGCCGCGCCTCTATTTGCTCGCTTCCGTCCCCACATCGGGACTCACGGTTTTACAACACGTCTACTTACGGTCTCTCGTACCTCTTTACTTTCTTAAAAGGAGGAACTTGGCGGAAGTTCCCCGCCACTACAACGAGAATCTAAAACCAGGAACAATCACTCACTTAACCACTTGGCACAAGGCCACACTTGCCCATCCCGATGAGCTCACACCTAAAAGTCCCCTCCCCGGGTTACATGTAATTCTAGATCTCTCCTTCCAACCGACATACGTCTATGCAAATCATAATTCCTTCCCGAATCACATTGGCTACAGCTCGACAACTAATTCGTACGTTCTCACAACTTCATCATTTCACACTTAACGTAACTAAAAGTAGAAAACTTCTATAATCCCTCATTGGAGTGATCACCTATCCGAATTAAACTTATTCAGAAGTCACATCGATTTCTCACTGCATTCTACAAGCGTCCAATCAAATATGAAAAAACTTCGGTTACCCTCACTCAACAAGGAAAAGTAACCATGCTCACACAAAACTTCCGTTACTCTCACCGAACTACCAATTCGTTTGAACATTTCTCACAACATTACCAACTCAGCTCATTCAACTATCCTTTTCCACTTCTTTCCCGCACAAAGACATGCACGAATCCTTTTCCTCTATACTCTTTCTAGGAGTTCGCACACTTACTGATGACAATCCACACACACTAATCCACCTCTCGGTGTTACTGTCAAGCTTACTACTTCCAACCCGCTCACATATTCCGACAACCGACATATCACACGTCAACTTACAAACCACGTACTCTAACAGCTTGATTAACAAATCGAACACCTCATCCGAAATCCCCGACAAGGCTTCCAACTGGTGCTTCCTCTTTCTAACATCACATTACTACAACACTAGCTGACACATTTATCTTGGCAATGGATGCCACTACTCATCTGTACATTCTCCACTCAAAATATCCCACTACAGACCAGGTCTTTCATGGTCATTCGTACCCAAATCAAACTTGCCTTCACATTCTACCGCATAAATAACCGAGTTTATCTCCTTACTTAGTTTCTCCCCAGCTCTAGTTGAACCACAACTCACAAGTTTCTAACTAACTCAAACATACTGATTTCTTGCTAGCTCTTTACGATTCCAAACCATTACATAGACAGGGCACAGTCCCTCACAGATCGACATAATCTATACACTCACTTCGCTCGTGCTAAATACTTCATCATTTACGCACCATCCACCTCATAAGTAACACGCTTATCTAAAACAACAGTCTTTTACTATCTTAACACCCCTACAAGGTGGTCCTTCAACTTTCAACCTTATGATTCAAGTCTTCGGCCTCATACACCTTACTCAGCTGCCGACTTCAACGTCAATAGCCGACCTGTTGATACTTCCTTAACCTATTCTTCAACAAGGGTCCCTTACTGAACCTAATCCTTCTAACATGTCATAATCAAATTCACATCCCGACGTCCTCATTTCAAACTCGCTCGAGTAACGTCAATATTACAAGACCACCTTAAAACTCTCATTCGACGTCGAGGATATTTCATTCCTACTTCGCTACACTACTCATAACGAGTTGCTAGCCCCAACACCTTGATGACTTCTAGTCTTTCCTTCGGATGCAACCGTCCTTCGGCAACGGTATTCCGGTCACCTATCAAGGGTACAGACCCTCGTACAACCGACACTAAAGTCCACTTCCGACTCTTCCACTGCTCACCTCGCCTCTTGAAAACAGATACCAAAACTACAAACATTCTCCCTGAGTTGTCCAACACCTCTCCACTCTAGGAGTTCTTCCTTAGCTTAAAAAATGTAGTACTCTACGACCTAGCGAGTTCATAGCCTTCACGCATGACAACGCGATAAATAAATCATTTCACACTTTTTATCATTTTAAAGAAAACAACACTTGGAAAATAACTTGGGTACACACGACCCCAACATTCTCATAACTCCAACGCCCTGCACAACGATTTCGAGAATCGTTTGCATGCAACTTTCTGTAAAACTTAATCTTACTCAACCAAAAATATGTTGTTACGACAGAAATATATATATTGGATGAAAATCTTTTCATACGACAACACTCTGAAAGGAATTACAGACACGAAGTAAGCCAGTCGGTTCTCACACTCATTTATATAACTTCAACCTGTCAATACTTATCTTGGTTATAAAAATTTGGCATTCAAACGTTTCCTTGACCTTTTGCAACAATTTAATTTATCATGAAAAGAGTGGAATATTTTGCAAATCGTAAACCTCAAGACTTCATTGTGCGATGTAAATGGATTTGCATCTTTATTTAAACATACGCTTGCACACGCCGACTCATATCCGATCAAATTTTATATTTACACATATACTTTACTTATGAAAAATCTCATGTACACATATACGAACTCAATGCATGAAACTCTACTTGCAATTGAAGGCTACTCACTCAAACAAGGTCAATCGCTTTACTCACGCAACCTATCATTGACACTCTACTTTCGACCAGTGATCGTCCTCTCGGCCTTGCAACAACTTGCTATACACACATCCAACGGTCCACTTACTCAACCATTTCATACTATTTTCGTCTTAATCAATTATCTCACATTCTACCTCAACACGCTTTCAGTCCTCTACAGAAATCTCTCTTCAATGATCCTGCCACTGAACAACTCGACTAAAGAGTCAGGGCTCTAATCCTCTGCTCGCTCTTGAATTGACACTTCCAAGATCTCGACACTGTCTTTCCTTATTATCCGAACTGATCTATCCCACGATTTCTAGAACTGGGATCCTCCAGAAACAGGAGTCTTACTCAAAAATCTATCATTCATCCTCTTTGAATCCACGAAGATCTACCTCTAGACGACTCATAACATTCTATACAACATTTCTTCTTTACGATGTATACATACATCACAACATAAATGATCTCTCATGATACTTTCCCAACAAGGGGTCTCAGTCTACCCCTCAGGGATCTTGCTGACATTCTAGATTACTGAAATACGACATATAAGCTAGCATAAGACTACAACTTCGGAATAATAAGGCATATTAAGCACATACATGTACCTGTAAGTTCGCAATTGCACTGGCCAGGTGTAATCCCAAACTTACCTTACATGACCGTCCTCGGTACCCTATTAGTCCTATTTCTATAATAGTGTCCTCCTAACGCATTTCCTGATTCTCAGTTGTGATTTCTACTCCCAAAGTTTAAGTTTAGGCCCGTCCGGTCACCTAAATCCCTTAAACTATGGCTCTGATACCAATTGTAACCACCCAGTCTAAAGTAAGGCATTGCAATTCATAGAAAAAGAAACATCCCAAAATCGGGTTCCAAAATTTCTTACATAAGTCATAAAATTTTAGGTTGGCGGAAACAACCTATACACAACTGAGAATGTCTACCACTAAAAGTATAAGTGGCACTATCTCTATCTGCATCTGTGCTTTATCCTGCTCTTGCTCGCTTACCGGGACCTCCTATTATCTGCTTACCTGAAAAGGTTTAGTTTGGAAAATGCGAGGGTTAGACCATGGGGTCTAGTGAGCTCCTTCCTGACAGTTCTCAAAATCATTTCAAAACAGCTTATAACTTTCAAATATCTTTGCATAAACTTTCACATAACTTTTCATAAAACTTCCACGGATAAATCCGCACTCGTAAACGGCACCCTGAAGTCACCCGAAGGTGCCAACGAGTCAGTCTCACGCTGCCTTATTGGATACTCCCTTCCATGGTATAAACGGGTCTACTCTCCCGGCATGAGCACTGGCGGGTCTACTCTCCCGTCTTAGCCAGTCTACGTCTAAAACAATGTATGCATACATCTCACATAAATCTTTAAACAATTTTCATGCATTTAAAAAGCATATTAATAAAGCATAGCATTTCTCATCATGTACTTACTTTAGAAAGCATTTATAAAATCACATAACTTTAGTTAGAAAACTCACTTGATGCTCTTACTTCTCTTTTCTAAACAGTTCCAAACTTCCAATCGATTTTCCTGAGTAAAAGAATAAAGCATATAAGCTGACTACCGACTGTCCGGATACTAAACTTACCGGGCACTACTACTTTCCGGACAGTTCTAACTTCCCGGACGTTTATACTTTCCGGGTGACATCAACAGTCCGAACATTGCCTCTTTCCGGACAACACACAAACCGGATCACACCATAATCCGGGTAATCCTACTGTCCGGATGATACTACTTCCCGGATGACCCCACATCCGGATACATTCTATTTACCGGGACATTAAGCTTTCCGAACGCTTACCCGGACACCTTCTTAACCTGAAGGTTTCCGGACGAGCGCTGGACGAGCATAAGGGGTCGAGATCTTACAAAACACCTCTCAAACAGAAAGACAATGCGATGGATATCTACCCAAACGTTCTAATATCATTTCTCCACAAACTTATCTAGTTAAACACGATTAAGAGGTGATTAAATCTTCCTTATTGGGTTTCAAAAGCTTAACAAGGAAAAACCCCCAACCTCCCAACAATCATCAAAACAAATAAATCAGTGCTATGGATTAAGGATTACCTTAGAGATTACTTGCAGAAAACGAAATCCAATTGTTGGGTCACCAAAGATTTGAAATTGACTCACCGATGTTTTCCCTAAAATCCTACTTAGAATATTTTAGCATGGTTCTTTGAATGACTTGTACAAGATAGCAACTGTTCGGTGAAGTCGAAGATCAACCGAGACCAAGCTTGAAGAGATTCTCTTTGCGGAATTAAGAAGACTCTTCTCAAGATTCATACAAGTCAATGTCCACCGAATTGTGTCTTCACATGTCGGTGGACATGCTCACCACCGATGGTGTATTCACACGTCGGTGGACATGCTCACCACCGATGGTGTCTTCACACGTCGGTGGACATGCACACCACCAATGGTGTCTTGACACATCGGCCAAATCCATCCCACCGATAAGGATGTTTATCTCGGTGGGATCTTTGTGTAAATGGACTTTGTTGCAGATGTTTTTCAAAGACCAATGTCAATCATATCGGTGGAATACCTTCGGTATGATTGCATTGGAATACACATCAAGAAGATCATTTATTATGGGACAATATCCTTTGCCAGGTAAAAGTGACTATTTGTCGTTTTATCCACTTTCAGCTAAAGTCCCTTTCAGCATGGGTTCTATTCCTTGTACCAAGGAAAAGGTGATGTTGACATATCAACTTTTCAGAAGTCCACTGGTACGAAGCAAGTCTCCTGAAGACATGTGTACCAAGCATTTAATGCTTGGTACTCTTATCCTCACTATAAAAGGAAGTAGAAGACTCCATGCAAACTACGCTTTCTGGATATCTCTCTCAGTGCAAGAAATCTCCATATTGCTAAAAACTTGATAGCTTTGCTCTAAGTGTTCTTAGTTGTTTTGTTAGTATACTTTGTGTAAGATTGTTAGAATAGTTTATCTGTTCTTTTCCGCAACAGTCTTAAGTTTTCTATGTGTAATTCTTGTTGAAAGATTTTCAATAATAGAATTAAAAATTGTGAAAATTTTGAGTATTGTATTCAACCCCCCCCCCCCTTCTACAATACTTGTTATAGCCATCTGGGACTAACAAGTGGTATCAGAGCAGAAAGTTTAACTCATAAACTTGATCTGCGATGGCTGCCTCTTCATCCTCTACTGTTGAAAATGCTTTTCAAAACAACTTTTCTGAAAATGGTTCCATTACCAAACCTCCCAAGTTTAATCCTAACAACTTTTCTCTTTGGAAAAGCCGTATGATGCTATTCATGGAAGGAGTGGATACTAGATATCCAACCATTCTCAAAGAGGGGCCTATTATCCCTCGAGTTTGGGCTCGCTATGAAACGCAGAGGTCTGGTAAAGAAACCGGTGAGAAGAAGGATTCTAGTGATTCCGATGACTCTTAACCTTCTGACAAAGAGAAAGCCAAAAGTACTGGACGTTATATTCTAAAAAATCCAAAGAAATATACTGATGAGGAAAAACGTCTAGTTACTCTTGACTCAAAGCTTAGAGCAATCATTGCTCTCTCACTTCCTAATGAAGTCTATCATTCTCTGGTTAACTTTGAAACTGCTAAAGAGATGTGGACCACACTGTGTGTTCTGTACGAAGGTATAGAGGAAGTGAAGAAATGCAAAAAGATTTCTCTCATAAGAAAGTATGAACTTTTCACTCATGAAAAAGATGAATCTCTTCCTAGCTACTATAATCGTTTTAACTCTCTTCTGGATGATCTGAAGTTACTAGGCAGAGTCTATGATAATGAGGAAGTTTTAAACAAGTTCATGGATTGTCTCCCAGATTTTTGGGAAAACATGTGTACTTGTATCAAAACTTCCAAGGACCTTGAGTACATGCCTTTAACTGTTCTATATGGAACTCTCTTCAACTTTGAACAAACCAAGTTACAAAAGAAATCTTTCATTAAAGAGATAAAGGGCACTTCTATTGCTCTTGTCAGTGAAGATTCCAAGAAATCTCAAAGTGTTCCACGCATCACCTATCCGTCATCAGATTCTGAAAATGAAAGCCAAGTCAACTCTTCTCACCAATCGGAGGCATATCTGAGTGATGCCGATGATGAAGGTGAAGAAATGTCGGTCAAGCAGTTGTCTGATGAATTAGCCATGTTGGCTGGTTTCAAAAACAAATATCATTTTTCAAACAAATCCAAATCTTTCAGAAAACCCTTCTCTTCTACAAAAACTCCCTCGTCTGATAAAACAAATGAGGAATGCTTTAACTGTGGAAAGAAAGGACATTTTGCAGCTGAGTGTAGAAGTAAGTGTGTGATGAACTCTAGAAATTCATCTTATGACAAGTTTTCCTCCAAGTATGAAAAACCCAAAAATAACTCTTTCAAATCAAACCTTGCCAAGAAAGATACCCAATCCTCTTCCAAAGATCATCAAGAAAGGGCTGAGAAGTACAAAGCCAAATACAAGAAAGGAAAGGAAAGAAATGAGGGTCTCCTTAAGAAAGGAAAGGGTCTCATGGCCGAAATTCATGATTGGGAAGAAGAGACTTCTGACAGTGACAACAACTCTCCCAACAAGTGCTTCATGGCCATCTCAGAAGATGTGGAAGATTCTGAAAAAGCTACCTCTCCAATGGCTTTGGTGTCTACTGGGTGCTCGACATCATACTCTCAAGTACATCCCTTTAATGACATGACTGCCAATGAAAAGATTGATGCTTATGAATCCTTAACTAAGGATTTCTATTCTATGAAGGATGGTAAGAAAAGAAAATATGAACAAGTCAAAAATCTTACCTCTCAACTTGAAATATGTTTGTCTAAACTTGAAAAGTTTGAGGAAATCAAAGCTGAGCTTGAATATTTGAAAACCATAAATCATGTGATTTCAAAAGAGAAAAACAAACTTTTTAAGAAATTAAAAAGAGAACAAGAGACTGTTGAGAAATGGACAAGTTCTTCAAAGAATCTTGAGCAAATCTTTAAAGATCAAATTTCTGTTAACAACAAATTTGGTTTAGGCTATGAAAAAACCATCTCTGACGTTTCTTCTCAAACTCTTGAGCCTACCTCTAGTGTGTGGGATGATGCCTCAGACTCAAGTTCATGTGACTCTATTTCCTTAAACTCTTTAGATCTAGGTGAAGCTTTAAAGTTTGGAATGTTCATAAAAGCTAAAAAAATCTTCGTCTGTTCAAAACATGGAAAAAGAGGACTCCAATGATTTTTCAAAACCCATCCATGATCTTTTAAAGGATTTAGCGATTGATGAATATGTCCCTCCTGATCTTTCAAAATCAAAGTCTGTCAAAGGAGTTAAGTCTAACTCCACCGATGTGATGTCTCCACCGATGTGTAACTCTTCAAAAGATAAGTTTATTCCCAGATCTGTGAGACTCACAAACTTCATCGACGTTTCTTTAAAAGGAAAATTCTCAGATCTTGGGAAAGAACCTTTCAAAAACACTTCAAGAAATCTTTCCAAACTCGCTTCCACTTCATGTAATGGGACTTTAAGTTTTCCTCCTCACACCTCATTCTTTGGTCCTAAAACATTTCAAGTTAATGACAAAAGTAAAGGAAAAGAAAAAGTGCAAAAACCCAAAAAGATTTTTGTTTACAGAAAGTGTTATAATTGTGGTGACACTTTTCATCTTGCAAAGGATTGTCCAAAGGAAAGAATTGAAAGAATCAAACCTAAGGACTCTTCCTCTTCTAACCCAAAAGGACCCACTACCAAATGGGTACCTAAGAACTAATCTGTGTATGCATGCAGGCTTTTGAGCACCATCAAATATGGTATCTGGACAGTGGGTGCTCACGCCACATGACGGGAAATAAATCTCTTCTCATCAACTATGTGTCTGGAAAAGGTCCATCTGTAACTTTTGGTGACAACTCTAAAGGTTACACCAAAGGATATGGAACTCTCACTAATGGATCTGTCACTTTCAATAAAGTAGCATTTGTTGAAGGCCTCATGCATAATCTTCTCAGCATTAGCCAACTGTGTGATCTTGGATATAAAGTTATCTTTGAACTTTGTATCTGTACTGTTGTGGACAAGAATTTCAACGTGGTGCTATCTAGAAAAAGAATGGAAAATGTCTATATCATTGATATGGGACTAAGTAATAATTCATCCAGTGTCTGCTTTGTGTCAGATGACACAGCCAAAAGGAACTGGCTGTGGCATAAACGTCTATCTCATCTGAACTTCAAAACACTCCATAAAATCTCAAACAAAGAACTGGTGACTGGCATGCCAAAGTTGAACTTTGTTAAAGAAAAGTTGTGTGATGCATGTGAAAAAGGGAAACTCACCAAAACTTCCTTCAAGACCAAGCAATGCTCGTCCATCACTCTTCCTCTTCAAATGTTGCACATGGATCTATGTGGACCAGTCAGCACTCCTAGTCTTGGTGGCAAAAGGTACATTCTTGTAATTGTTGATGAATTTACCAGATATACTTGGGTGTCTTTTCTCAGGTATAAAAGTGATGCAACTGAAGATATCATCAACATTGTCAAGAAAAATGAAGTTCTAAATGGGCAGCTTGTACGATCAGTGAGAAGTGACAATGGCACTGAATTCAGAAATAGTGCTCTTGAAGACTTCTTTAACGAGAAAGGAATTTCTCAGAATTTCTTAGCTGTCAGGACTCCTTAGCAAAATGGAGTGGTGGAAAGGAAAAATATAACCCTATGTGAGGCTGCTAGATCAATGCTAAGTGAATCAAATCTTCCCACCTATTTTTGGGCTGAAGCTGTTAATACTGCTTACTTTACCCAAAATAGGTCGGTGATATCCAAGAGACATGACAAGACCCCTTATGAAGTTTTTCATGGCAGAAAACCAAATATAGGCTTTCATGTCTTTGGATGTGTGTGTTTTATTCTAAATGATCGTGACAATCTTGGGAAGTTTGATCCCAAAGCTGATGAAGGAATCTTTGTTGGATACTCTCTATCCTCCAAAGCATATCGTGTATATAATCTCAGGAGAAAATGCATTGATGAGTCCATTCATGTCAAATTTGATGATCTAAGATCATCATCTCTTTCAAATGATGATGATGAATTACACAGATGGATTTCCTCATGCATAGGTGATGCTCCCATAGACAACTCCACCGATGCATCCTCCATTCCTTTGAACCCATCAAATCCATCTACCTCAAATAACCAAGTTGGGTCACCTTCCTTAGTGCCGAACATCTTTTCCACCGAAATTGACCATCTTCCCACCGACATGATTCCTCCCACCGACATACACCTTTCCACCGATCACATGCCTCCCACCGACCCTATGTCTTCCACTGAAAATAATGTCTTTCACCGATCCTCTGATCCCACTCCACTGACATTCCCCACACAAAATATTCCACCACCTTTACCTCCTGCCACAAAATGGACCAAAGATCACCCAATAGACCAAATCATTGGTGATCAACAAGCTGGTGTTCAAACTCGCAAAGGAGTTGGAAATATTTGTCTCTATGTGAATTTTCTATCTATTATTGAACCCAAAAAGATTGATGAAGCTCTATCAGATCCTTGTTGGATCACTGCCATGCAAGAAGAGCTTTCTCAATTTGAAAGAAACAAAGTTTGGAGATTGGTTCCCAGACCTCAAATGAAGACAATCATTGGAACCAAATGGATCTTCAGAAACAAGATGGATGAAGAAGGCACAGTTATCAGAAACAAGGCCAGACTGGTTGCTCAAGGATACCGACAGGAAGAAGGCATTGACTATGATGAAACTTTTGCCCCTGTTGAAAGACTTGAAGCCATAAAAATATTTCTGGCTCATGCTGCCCACCGAAATTTCAGGGTCTTTCAGATGGATGTCAAAAGTGTTTTCCTCAATGGGGAACTTGCAGAGGAAGTCTATGTGAAACAACCACCTGGCTTTGAAGACCCAGCTCATCCAGACCATGTGTACCGATTAGACAAGGCTCTCTATGGTCTCAAGCAAGCTCCACGTGCTTGGTATGACACTCTTGCCAACTTTCTTTTAAAGCATGGATATTCCAGAGGTAAAATTGACAACACTCTCTTCATCAAGGAAACCTCAGGTAATCTTATTCTTGTCCAAATCTATGTTGATGACATCATCTTTGGTGCCACTGATGAATCACTATGTGATGAGTTTGCTTCTCTCATGATGAGTGAATATGAGATGAGCATGTTGGGAGAACTTACATTCTTTTTAGGCCTTCAGGTCAAGCAATCTTCAGAAGGGATTTTTATAAACCAAAGTAAATACATTCGTGACCTTCTGAAGAAATTCAATTTTTTAGATAGCTCTCCTATGAAAACTCCCATGGCACCACCTTTGAAACTTCATGTTGATCTAAAAGGTGAATCTGTGGATGTTACCAATTATCGAGGAATGATTGGTTCTCTTCTGTATTTAACTGCTAGCAGACCGGATATTATGTTTGCTACTTGTCTTTGTGCCCGTTATCAAGCCAATCCAAAAGAATCACATTTAAAGGCTGTAAAACGGATTTTCGGTATCTCAAGGGTACCTTGCACTTGAGTCTTTGGTATCCCAAAGACTCGGGTTTTGAACTAATTGGGTATTCAGATTCAGATTATGCAGGTTCCCAGATTGATAGAAAGAGTACTACAGGTAGCTGCCAACTTCTTGGTGGAAAATTGGTCAGTTGGTCCAGCAAGAAACAGAACTCAGTCTCAACATCAACTACTGAGGTTGAATATGTTGCTGCTGGAAGTTGCTGTGCCCAGATCCTGTGGATGAAAAATCAACTAAGGGACTACAATCAAATCTACTCAAAGATTCCCATTCTGTGTGACAATTCTAGTGCAATAGCTATTGCAAACAATCCAGTTCTCCATTCCAGATCAAAGCACATAGATATCAGATATCATTTCATCAGGGACCACATCTCCAAAGGTGACATTAAGCTGCACTTCATTCCTACATATTTTCAGCTTGCCGATTTGTTCACCAAGCCCTTAGATGAAGCCAGGTTCAATTTTCTAATAAGTGAACTTGGTATGTTGTATTTAGAAAATTAAAAAAAATGTGGTATAAATAATCGTGCTCACCGATCTCTTTCAGTATCGTGGTCCCTTCTCCCCGTTCCCGAGTTAAGTCGGGGGGCGCCAAAAAGAAACAACATAAGGCCCCCGATACCTCCGCCACCGCTTCTAAGACTATGCCACCGATAAAACCATCGTGGCTGCCCCGGTCCACAAACTTTCTCTCAAGCGGAGGCACTCATCTTCCCTCCCGAGATCTTCTCTAAAAAGGTCTCGGGCACCTTTGGTCGAACCATCCCTTCCACGGGACTTTCTTAAACCCACTACCGACTCCTCTGCAGTCTCTCAAAAGACTACAGTTGTAGACATGGAGATCCCATCTTTTGCCTCTCCACTCATCTCTTCGGGTGGTAGAGATGACTTCGGGGACTCTCCCCTCGAAGGCGTAGATTTGACACTACACGGCCTTTCACCCGATCAGTTTATGATCGATGACGAAGCACAACCAGATCAGAATTCCCCCCATCGAATCCCCCCCAAATGACTTCTTTGATTTTCTTTTGGGTGACATTGGTTCTCCCCGAACCATCCCGTCCACCGAAGAGATCTCCTCCGAGCCTCCCTCACCGAAGCAACCCCCACCCCAACGCTCTCCTACACGGATACGAGAGGATTCTCCTCCCCGAGATCCTCCTCCACCGAGAGCTCTCTATCCCGATGTGATGACAAAATACCTCCCAAATCTTGCCCCCAAAGACGATCGGGTTCGTCTTCATTTCCGTCTCCCGGAAACCGGTGGTCATGCTGTTACACGTACTTCTAACTTTCATGCTGATATTCAGGAATGTGCTCTCCAATGTCGGCTCGTCGGCACTCAGTTTGAATCCTTCAAACACTCGACTCTTTCCATGCTTACACATGCCAACTCCAGAATCTCGGTGATCGAGTCTCAGTTGCCACAGATTTTGTCAGATGCTTTTGCCGACGCTCTTCGGCCTGTATCTAATACGATTGCTTCTTTATCTTCTAAGGTGGAATCCTTGACAAAGTCTCATGGGGATCTTGCTCTCTCTTTTGGTGCTTTCAGGGCATCCTCTCTAGTCAAGGATACTGAACTTCAGAGGCTTCTTCAAGAGAACCGGTCCCATCAAAGTCTTCATTCAAGCATCATCGAATCCCTCAACACTCTTCACACCAAAACTGACAACATGCAGGAGAAAGCCCAATGGGAAATGGAATTGGGTGATTTCACTATGATCTCCGATAAAGCCACTCAAAGCTTGGCTCTTCTTCACACCAAGTTTGATAGTTGTTTTCAACAGTTGGGTTTTAAGATTCCGGCTGCTGCTGAGGGGGAGAAGTCTGTTGGTCAACCAAAATTGCCCTCCATCAAGAGATCTATCAGCAACATGCCTCCACCTTCCACCGATAAATCATCACAAGCCACCGAAGCTCAAGCTATGCCTTCACCGAAAACATCACAGTCTCCACCGAAACATACAGGTACCACCGATCTTCTCTCCACACCACCGAAATCACCATCGGTGGAAATAATACATACAGTAGTTGAGGGGGAGAAAATCCAAGCATCTTCCGAGGGGGAGCAAAAATCCAAAACTCCCAAAGACAAAGGCAAGAAAACACTCACGGCTGAACAGTTGGCCGAAGAAGAAAAGAAAAGCAAAGAGTTAGCAAAATATAGGACTCGACCTGCCGATGCTCAATCCTTGAAGCTAAAGCCTCCTTCTCAATAATCTCTGGAATCAAACCTCGGTCTGACTCCTCAGGAGATTGAGGAAGCCAGACTCGCTCAAAAGGCCTTAGATGATTCTAAGGCTCTCTCCGTGAAAGTTGCCAAGGAAGAGGCTATTAAAGCCAAGTCTGCCGACCCCATTTTCACCCAAAAATCGGTGCTGAGTGCCATCGAAGAAGAAAGGAACGAAGAAATTTCTTGGTACAAAAAGACCATGCACCACCGACTTAATAGATCCCCGATCTCAAACGTCAAAATTGCCACCTCCAGAACCAACCCGAAAGATATCAGGCTAATCATTGATAGAGAAGATGGCTCGATGAAAAGTGTGAGAGATATCCACCTCGAACATTTCGGTCTCCCCGAATGGTATGAAATCTCTCAACACTTGCTCATAAGTGTAAACCCAAAGAAGGACATCTTTGTCAAATGCATTGATGGATTGATGGAAAAGATGAAAGAGATAAAAAGAAAACACAACATAGTCCTATCCACCGATGAAAGGGCAAAACTTCAATCAATGAAAGAGGAAATCCGTCTTCCCAAAGTCAAGAATCCTACCGACAAAGTGTTCAAGGAAATGGCAACCGAAGGGAAAATTCCAAATGTGAGCAACTTGAATCTGTCCATTCCTACATCTGTGCCTTATCCTACTACGACTCTGAGCCTCTCACCGATTCCTGGGCTGTTCTTTAATGATGGTTTCGGTCGTCCGGTTTTCTTCAGGTTTGCACAAATCCCCATCGCAGATACTTTGTTCCTTGAAGGCATCTCCAATCTATTTCCTTACATCCCCGAAGCTCAACCATTCTACCGAAATGTGTTGGATGAGATCAAGCGCCGACAAACTTCCAAGAAATAGATTTTCATCTTTCTATGTGGTACTTGTAAAAGTTTGTTTCTCTTCTTGTCAAATGTACGAGAAAAACTTATCCAAATACAAGTACTTTTCTATTTGAATTTTCTTTCAGCACATAACCTTACTTTTATTTACTTGTAAATATTGTAAATAGTATACATACTCATACAAAAGAAAAATAGATCAAAAAAAAAACAAAAAGAATGGTCTATGTGAAAAGAACCCAAAAAGAGTAAAAAGGGTCAAAATGCATTTTACTTTTCAATACTCTTAAATATTCTAAGGAAGGAGCTCAAATTCAAATAGGGGGAGATTGTTGGGTCACCAAAGATTTGAAATTGATTCACCGATGTTTTTCCTAAAATCCTACTTAGAATATTTTAGCATGGTTCTTTGAATGACTTGTACAAGATAGCAACTGTTCGGTGAAGTCGAAGATCAACCGAAACCAAGCTTGAAAAGATTCTCTTTGCGTAATTAAGAAGACTCTTCTCAAGATTCATACAAGTCAATGTCCACCGAATTGTGTCTTCACACATCGGTGGACATCCTCACCATCGATGGTGTCTTCACACGTCGGTGGACATGCTCACCACCGGTGGTGTCTTCACACGTCGGTGGACATGCTCACCATCGGTGGTGTCTTCACACGTCGGTGGACATGCTCACCACCGATGGTGTCTTCACACGTCGGTGGACATGCACACCACCGATGGTGTCTTGACACATCGGCCAAATCCATCCCACCGATAAGGATGTTTATCTCGGTGGGATCTTTGTGTAAATGGACTTTGTTGCAGATGTTTTTCAAAGACCAATGTCAATCATATCGGTGGAATACCTTCGGTATGATTGCATTGGAATACACATCAAGAATATCATTTATTATGGGACAATATCCTTTGCCAGGTAAAAGTAATTATTTGTCGTTTTATCCACTTTCAGCTAAAGTCCCTTTCAACATGGGTTCTATTCCTTGTACCAAGGAAAATGTGATGTTGACATATCAACTTTTCAGAAGTCCACTGGTACGAAGCAAGTCTCCTGAAGACATGTGTACCAAGCATTTAATGCTTGGTACTCTTATCCTCACTATAAAAGGAAGTAGTAGACTCCATGCAAACTACGCTTTCTGGATATCTCTCTCAGTGCAAGAAATCTCCATATTGCTAAAAACTTGATAACTTTGCTCTAAGTGTTCTTAGTTGTTTTGTTAGTATACTTTGTGTAAGATTGTTAGAATAGTTTATCTGTTCTTTTCCGCAACAGTCTTAAGTTTTCTATGTGTAATTCTTGTTGAAAGATTTTCAATAATAGAATTAAAATTGTGAAAATTTTGAGTATTGTATTCAACCCCCCCCCCCCCCCCTTCTACAATACTTGTTATAGCCATCTGGGACTAACACCAATACTACTCCTTCTTCTGATTTCGAAGCTTGAAGGCTCTCCTCCTCAAATGCACCAAAAACCTTCAAAACTCTATTCTCTTTTCTCTCATGAATTCAGCCACCAAACAACAAAATCAGTAATAGAATGTTCTCCTAGGGTTTTGTGCCCCTTTTATACCTTATCCCTTATTACAAACTAGCCCCTCAACTTCAGTTCTTTATTAAATTAACTACAAGACTAAAACTCTTCCACTTTTGGTCACGGTTATTACACTGCATTAGGTGTGAACCTTGGTGGTTTGAAATTGTTAATTACAACTTACAAGTGCTCTTAGGTGCTGTTCGGTTCGTTTTCTATTAAGACCTGAATGAATATAGTTGTCTGAGTGGATATGGTTGTCTGACTGTTAACATATAAGTTTGTGTTCGGTTGTTATGCTGAATAAACAGTCTGAATGTCAAAAATGACCATTTTACCCCCAGTCTTTATTAAATCAAAACAAAAATGTTATATTTTCCCTTAGATATATATATATATATATATATATATAGAGAGAGTCGGGTTCAAACGAGAATGATACCTATTTAAAAGAATAAGAGAATAATTCTAGGCCAATGATTTCATAAAATAATACCGTAAATAAAACTTTCTAAAAATCGACTAAAAGGGCATAAGTGTCATTTGGTGTATATATATTATATATGGAAACTCATTTATTTCTATATAGATTATGTAATAAATTTAATTAAGGTATTTATTCACGATTTTTTATAATTTTGTAATTTAAACATGATTAATTATTTAATTATTACTGATTATAACATTAAAATAAGTGTGATTTAGTTTTCATTTTAAATATTTATTTTTATTTAAGAATTTTTTACGAATCGTCAAAAATCACAAGTGATACTCACAATTAATTTATTGTGAATCACATGTGATATCCACAATAAATTTTAAATCACATGTGATTAGGAAAACTTTTTGGAAAAAATGTTAAATTCATTGTGAATCACTTGTGATTTTGATGTAACATTATGAATTACGTTTTGAAGCACTGGTGATTTTATACATTTTAAATGTGTTTTGTTGCACATCATATATGATTATGTTTTCATTAATTTTATTTTTCAATGATTAATTTGAATTATTGTTTTACAAATTTTAAATCAAGAAAATATTTTGAAAAAAAAATAATTCATTGTGAATCACATGTGATTTTGATGATTTTTTAAAATATTGCTTTAAATGAAAAAATTAAATCTTTAAATGAAATTTAAATACACTTATTTTAAAACAAATAAATATAAGATATTTTATTAAATAAAATTTTAAATAATATTAAACTCATAAATATGGTAACATTGGAATCTTAATTAAATACCTAAAATAGCTTTTATGTAACAAAATTACTTATATACCCTTATTTATTTATTTTTAGAATTAATTATTTAAGATATCATTTAATAAAATGATTGGCTTATAATTATTCTCTTATTCTTTTAAATAGATATAATTCTCGTTTGATCATCCCTCTATATATATATATACACACATATAATATATATTTCATATAAACGTTTATTTTCTTTTAAAAATGTAATTTATGTTTTATGTATTAGTATTTTATTAACATATATGATATATCTATAATAAACGTCTATTTTCTTTTAAAATTGTAATTTATGTTTTATGTATTAATATTTTATTAACATGTATGATAATCTCTATACACACATGTTGATAGGGTTAACCTCCTTTCACATTCATCTTTCTTGCCGCCTCCACGGCTCCACCCCTTCCCATTTCCTCTCTCTCTCTCTCTCTCACACACACGAAAGTGTTTCTTAACTGGATGATGATCAGTTGGTGACGGGAATAGGGAGAACAAGAGCAGACAACCAAAAGGTCAGATCAGATCTGCGACGGAGACTAACAACCTGGAGCAGACCGGCAACAGAAACTGATAGCCGGAACAGATCGGAGACAACCTGAACAGATCGACGAGGAGAGATGAATCGAGGATGGAAGGATTCATGGAGGAAAATGAATGGAGGGCTTGGAGGGTGAAGAAAAAATGGTTTTATGATCTGTTGATTGGTAATGAAGATGAATGGGGTGAAGGGTAAATGGGGAATAAAAAAGATAAACAAATAGCTGAATACAAAGGACTCTATTTCTCTGGCTGACCGAATAAGTCATCAGCTGAGCTATTAAACCGCAACCGAACGACAATTTATGGCTGAGCGAATCAGCCATATAGGCTATACAGCTCATTAAGCCACAACCGAACAACCTCTTAATTAGAATAGTGAAGATTTAAATAATATAGAATTTTATTATGGAAATTGGTTTTCAAATAGGGGAATTAATTAAAATGCCAAAAGTTTGACCAACAGTTACCAAAATGCCACAAAATTTCTCAGTTTACCAAAATGCCCTAAATACCCGCGATGGAGCCCGCGATCGCGGGATAGGGTTGACGTGGCACGAACTTTGGCCACAAATGCCCCGCGGAGCCCCTCAACTTTGGTCGCGGTGCACATTTGGCCCCTGCCCGCGAACGCAGCCCGCGATGGACCAAAATTTTTCAGTTTTGGTCCCTGGAAATTTACACTTTTGGTCCCTGTACTTAGACGAATCTTGCATGCTTTTACTGTTTTTTTCCACAATTATTGTACTTTGAAGACCGATTTGTGGTTGAAATTCATTTGCATGTTTGAATCAATGTTAAATCAGTGTTTTTGGAATACCAGTTTGTGGATGAAATGAGAGATTGGTTGTCATCAATGTTGGTTGTTTCATTGATAAATAGATGTAAAATGCAATCCATAATCCACACACCGATTTCATACTTCTTTCTTGATTTCTTTCTGCAATATTTTGTGTTTGAGATACTACTGAAAAAATGAGTTCATCTGTTGCAAAAGCTAAGCTATATTTCTGTTTTGATGGTGAATGGGAGCAAGATAACAATGAGTGGAATTTTGCTTATAAATCTAAGCATGGTGTAAAAGTGCCAGTAAACTATACTTATCAGAAATTTCTTGCATACGCCATGCAAAAATGTGGAATCAACCCTTCGATTCAGAAAGGCCCCCATTACTTTTTGTGTATCCCGACGAAAACGACGACGACGGTGACGACGAAGACTTCCAAATAGAGCAGTCTGATTCTCAATTTCAGGCGTCCGACGCCCCAACGGTTCATTTAGATCATTCATATGGTCTTAACGACTGTATTCCAGAGACGCAACAACAACAACCACCACAACCACACGAAGGGCGTACTGCTGGAGTTGCTGATCACGAAACCCACGTTTTCAGAACGGGTAATTCTGAAGTAGACAGATCAGACACCGATAGTGATGATCACGAAGAATATACCCCTAGTAGAAAATCATGTAGTCAGATAAATGACTTTTTTGATATCCCCCCTATTCTTCCAGACTCCCATACCCAGACACAAACCTACGAACCTACACCTTATATTCGCAGTGAAAGGTTAAAAGCAGCTCAGATATTCGATTCGAAGGATCTCTTGGCAAGTCAGATCGGACTCAAGTTCTTGGAAGAGGGTTTCCAAAGTCACGCGCGGAAATCTGACAAAAGCAGATATGTAGTTGAATGTGCCAGAGAAAAGTGTGAGTGGACGTTGTACGCGATTCACACGGGTCCCAAAGGAGGGGCGATAATGATTAGAAAGTTGCACGACGTACACACTTGTACGAGGACGCAACTTAATCCTCACCACAAACAAGCCGGCAAAAAGACTTTGGGTGCGATGCTGAAAAACAAATTTCTTGATGTTAGCAGGTCATTGCGTCCAAAGGACATCGTCCACGATGTTCACCAGCAGTTCGGCGTCACGATTGATTACCACCAAGCTTGGCGTGCGCGATGCCATGCACTGTTTATGGTGAGAGGCACGTTCGAGGAGTCGTATGAACGACTCCCGACATATTTATATAATTTGCAGCTGCAGAACCCTGGTACTGTCACGCAGCTACGGACCGATTCACGTCGATGGTTTGAGATGTGCTTCGTGGCCCTTGGACCCGCGGTACGTATTTTAACACGTCATATGTTTACACATTATAAACTATAACATTTACAAAGGAAAACCACCTATGTTTTTGCAGATCCGCACATTTCTGGCAAATCTACGTCGTGTCCTGATAATAGACGCAACCCATTTAAAGGGCTGTTACTTGGGTATGATGTTCCTGGAGGTTGCCATGGACGGGGATAACTCCATCGTTCCAGTAGCTTTCGGCATAGGCAAGTCTGAAACCGGGGACGAGTGGACTTGGTTTATGTCCATGTTGAGACAAGCTATCGGAGACCCGCAAGGGTTGGTGTTTATGTCTGACAGGGCTCCTTCCATAAGCGCCGCAATCTCTGCCATGTACCCAAACGCCCCTCACGCCATATGCTGTCGACATTTGGAGATGAACGCAAATCCAAGGACAAACGTATTACCACCTACAAGGATGTCTATTGGGCGGCATGCAGAGCATATACGGATCGGGAGTTTAACAAGTACATGAATATGCTACGATATAGTGCCGACGAAGCAGCCAAAGTCTTTGACGATGCTGGACCGGAGAGGTGGTCCGCGGCCCATTTTCCTGGACAACGGTATGACATTCTGACCTCGAATAGTGCAGAGTCTGTGAATGCACTCTCCCGTTTTGCGCGTAGATGTCCGATTGTTAATCTTATGGACTACTTTCGGGCCTTTCAACAAGAGTGGTACCAAATTCGACGCCTAAAAGGGGCTGAGATGCAAAATGCACTCACACCAACGGCGGAGAATATCGTTCAGTACAGGGCGCGTCGTGCGGCGACATGGCCGGTAAGAGCAATCGGGTATGAGAAGTACGAGGTGCATGATGACTATATTCACGCGATTGTGAATATGGAAGACCACTTTTGTTCGTGTCGCGAATGGGATAAATCTGGGTTACCGTGCGGCCATGCCATCGCTGCAGCAAGATATATGGGTCGTACAGATTGCAGCGACTTGGCTGTACCTTTCTTCACGTCCGAATATTACCGGAAAACATACGTGGAGGTAATAAACCCAGCTGGACCCCATGCAGCATGGGTGTATCCACCCGACCCGCTTCCGCCATGCTATCCACCTTTAATGGATAAGAACAGAGCCGGAAGACCGAGAAAGAACGACCGACGTCCATCACGTGGTGAAAGTTCGATACAACGAAGATGTACTCGGTGCCAATGCGTATGACACACTCGTGGAGAGTGTCCAAATCCCGCCCCTTCAACCGTGCCAAGGAGACATTCAGTCAGTCACACCCCGGGCCCGTCACAACTTGAACCATATGGAACAAACACATATGATACTGTTGATCTGAACGCTGATTTGTAAAATATATATATATATATATATATATATATATTCATATTATATATATACACACATACATATGCTTCTAAATGAACATTGATAACACAACTAGTTTGTAAATGATATATATATTCATATTATATATACACACATACATATGCTTTTAAATGAACATTGATAACACAGCTAGTTTGTAAATGATATATATATTCATATTATATATATACACACATACATATGCTTCTAAATGAACATTGATAACACAGCTAGTTTGTAAATGATATATATTCATATTATATATACACACATACATATGCTTTTAAATGAACATTGATAACACAACTAGTTTGTAAATGATATATATATTCATATTATATATATACACACATACATATGCTTTTAAATGAACATTGATAACACAACTAGTCTGTATTCCATCCAACATGCTCTTCATCTTCAATCTTTCTGACCCTTCTTCAACGGCTTCTGCTTTTGCAACCACGTATGGCCATTGTGTACCACAACCCGAACACACTTTAGCAAATGAGTTGAGGGTTGTCATATATTCTACAAGAGGAGTAGGCCCACGTGGATAGAGTACGGCTACCAAAATCTAGCATCATTAACAAACAAAACCCCATGTTTGTTTATCCGAATGAGGTAACCTCTGACTTGACCTTGCATGATGTATCCAATCTAACCGTGGTTCAGCGGCTTAAAAACTACTTTTCAGAGAAATTAACAACAACAAAAAAATACAAAACAACAACACAGTAAAAAAATACAAACAACAACACAGTAAAAAAAATACAAAACAAAAAAACAACCACCACCTACTTAAAAATTGATTTAGTTTCATCAATCCAAGCTTGCTTCTCGTTTACCTTCGCTTGAATAATTGCGAAGTCTTGCAGAATATGGTGAATTGCTTCTTGTTCTCGACGAACACGAGCCTCCCGAGCTTTTATATCCCCTTTCATCCTTTTGATCTCCCCGTCTTCCTCTTCGATATTTCTCAAATGGACTGCCTTCCTGTCCATAATTTTTTTCCACTCTTCTGTTAGTTCATCTATCTCCTTTTCCTTTTTTTGCTATGGCGACCTCGATTTGAGGTGGCATTTTTTCAGGAGTAGACTTAGGGTTTGATGACGATGCCATTTGTGGATGAAATGAGAGAAGAGAAATCAAGAGAGAAAGTCATTCAAAGAAAGAAAGCAAGAGAGAAATCAAGAAAGAATGTGAATTGCATATTACTGATATTTATGGATGAAATCTCAAACATGCAAATGAATTTCAACCACAAATCGGTCTTCAAAGTACAATAATTGTGGAAAAAAACAGTAAAAGCATGCATGATTCGTCTAAGTACAGGGACCAAAAGTGTAAGTTTTCAGGGACCAAAACTAAATTTTTTTGGTCCATCGCGGGCAGGGGCCAAATGTGCACCGCAGCCAAAGTTGAGGGGCTCCGCGGGGCATTTGTGGCCAAAGTTCGTGTCACGTCAGCCCTATCCCGCGATCGCGGGCTCCATCGCGGGTATTTAGGGCATTTTGGTAAACTGAGAATTTTTTGTGGCATTTTGGTAACTCAATGTTTGACTTTTGTCATTTTAATTAATTTCCCTTTCAAATAAACAAAAACATATAACTAAATAAATAAATAAATAAAATAATAATAATTATTATTATTATATTACATAGCGTAAACTTTGTATTAAAATGTATGTTCATATACTGTTTACACACATTTTTAAGTTTAAGTGAAATATGATCTTACGTCACAATTATTTATTCAGATTATTTCTAATATATAAATAAAAATTGTAAATTAGTAACCAAAAATAAAATAAAATAAAACAATTTTATTTTGTTTTGCTACTTGAATAAATCAAACAGTAACTTGTATTTGAAAATAAATAATTGATTTTTAAAGAAATAATAAAAATTGATGGTGAAAAATACACCGGGCCCATAAAGAAGAGTATGTTCAAAAATAATAAAATTTTAGGAGTAAATTACAGTTTTGGTCCCTCGACTATGCCTCGATTTCAGTGCTGGTCCCTCCAAAGCTGAAAGTACACTCTTGGTCCCTAAAAGTGAGTTTTGTGAACGAAAGTGGTCCCTCTCACTAACACCGTTAGTCTAAGCTCCGTTAAGTCCATCACATGCCCCTCACGTGAGGGGCATTTTCGTCATTTTACTTATGTTTTTATTTTTCTGATTTTTAAATAATTTAATTTAATTTAATATTTAAAAAAAATTATCTATCAATCTCTTTAGCCACCATCACCATCACGTCGTCGGCCCTTCTTCTTCGCCGGCGCCATCACGTCGTCGGCCCACCATTCTCCGGCGCACCTCCCCCAAATCGAGCAAGTTATAGTGCTTGAAATTGACCACAAGAAATCGAAACTATCAAGTAAACAAATAAGTATCATTGAGCCAAACACAACCTAATAATGCAAAACAGAAAATTAAGGAATGATTGTACCAAAATTTATGCCGAAAAGCAGACACGGTCGTGGTCAAAAACTGGTGTGCGGTTGCTGGTTACACGATTGGCAGGGGCGAACGACAAGGGAGGCGGAGGAAAGTGAGGAGCAGCAGTGGTTTCAAGCGGTGAAACCTGTTGTGGTCGTCGGCCGCAACGGTTATTGGAGGATTCGAGAGGAGAACCACGACGGAAGGTGAACGATCGAGAGGAAGAGAGAGGACAGCCGACGACGACTTGTTGTGACGGTGGTGGTCAGTTTCAGGGGGTGATAGGCTGCAGAGATGGAGAGAAATGGAGATGGAGAGAAGGAAGGGGAGAAGGCGGTTACCGGTGGAATGGTGAGCAGCGGCCGGAGAAGAAGAACGGCGGCGGAGGGGAAGGTCGAAGAGAGGGAGAGAGCAGCGATTACTGCTCGGTCAAGTTTTAGAGGTGGTTCGGTGGTGGTGGCGATGCAGTCGACGACTGTCGATGAAGAGAGATCTGCGGTGGTCGACGGCTGTCGGAGTTGATGGTGGCAGGCGGCGATTAGGGTTGATGGCGGCGGTTCTGGTAGTCGAACGAGAGAAAAGAGAGAGGGGAGAATGGACGCCGGTTACTAAATGTTACGAGAAGAGATGGTGACGAAGGGTGGTGGTCGACGGCTGCCGGCAGGTGGTGATGGGTGGCGCTGATTATGGTGGTGATGGGGATGGGTTTAGGAAATAGGGTAGTGAAATTTAGGGTTTGAGTAAATTACAGAAATGGTCCCTCATTAAATTAAATTATATTATTTAAAAAACAGAAAAATAAAAACATAAGTAAAATGACGAAAATGCCCCTCACGTGAGGGGCATGTGATGGACTTAACGGAGCTTAGACTAACAGTGTTAGTGAGAGGGACCACTTTCGTTCACGAAACTCATTTTTAGGGACCAAGAGTGTACTTTCAGCTTTGGAGGGACCAGCACTGAAATCGAGGCATAGTCGAGGGGCCAAAACTGTAATTTACTCAAAATTTTAGTATTGAAGTTCTTATTTTATGGATTTGGCGCTGATTTAATAAAAAAACAAACAAAAATCAAGTTTTTGGAAATCGTTCCATTGTGAATGCTTAGGTTATAGCCACAAACAAGAGTAACCTTATGATAGTTGAAAGATAAGAGAGTCGATATGAAGGAATAGAGGTCATTGGAGCAACGGTAAGTGGGAATGAATGTGGGATTGACTATAGATCAGAGGGGGCAGGGACAAATGGTGGTGTGGTTGATGGAAGAAGACGGGGTGTTCTCTGTCAAAAAGTTGAAGACTCCTGCCTCGAAGACAGTGGTCTCCACCCAGGAAACTCGATGGAATAACCTTGTTCCAAATAAGATCAACATTTTCGTATGGCGTGTACTTAATGGTAGACTTCCGGTTCGGGTTGTTTTGGATACCCGAGGGATTGATTTGGACTCGGTCATTTGCCCAAGTTGTGACGAGGCTGCCGAAACAATTGATCATTGTCTCATGAGGTGCAAAAATGCAAAGGCGATTGATAACGCCACTTTTTGGCGTTATTTTCAGTACACAAACCAATGAGATTGGCTTGTGTTCAAGTAAAAAGGCGGGTATTTTATGGTTTATCTAGTGGAATGTGCAGGTTCTTTGACAGGTAGTAATATTCGAGAAAAGAAGCTAGAAAGAGCCCAAAAAGAGCCAAAAGGAAGCCCAACGGAAGCCCGAAATCCAAGCCCAAGACCCGCGAACGAACCAGGACCCGAACCGCGAACCAGAAACCGACCCACACACCTTCTGAAAGGCGCGCGGTTTTCCACGCGACTTGCAAGTCGCGTGGAAGGTCGCGGGGCCCTCTGTTTTGCGAAATTCAACTTTTAAATCCGATTTTTAGGTCATGTTTGAGAATCGAACTTTCGGCAGACGAACGGGAGCAGCTGAGGGGCGATTTTGGGAGACTTTTCGGAGCCTTCGGAGCCACAAGAGAAAGCCGATCAAGGAGACATTCATCACGCGAAGTAGATACGAGCACGAGAGAAGGGAGTTCATCATCTTACCTTTCACGATTCCAACCCTCAACTATTTTCTCTATCTGAAGTCTCCAAAGCTGTTTACTGTTTCGTTTGCGTTTTCTTCAGTTCTTGCAATTGTTTAGTTTTAAACCAACCATCTTCCAATATTCAACAGTTCAGTTAATAGAGCTTGTAGTAATTGTGATACTTAGTTCCTAGTTCCCGTGGATTCGATACTCGTACTTACCGTACGTTATTACTTGATTTCGACACCGTACACTTGCGGTTAGATTTAGGGGGGGTGATACCCGCCCTATCAGCGATATGGGATTTGGTTTTGAAATGGTGGGGGCTAGACATCGACCCTGTGAATATGACGGAGGAGCTCCTAAAGCTTCAAGGAGGCAATTCCATTTTGCCATGGTTGAAGAATATATGGCAAGCAACGATATGGACCATGAGTTACTTGATCTGGGACCATCGCAACAACTTAATTTTCACAAAAAATCGTCATCTGCTGCAATCCTTTTTTCAGAGATACAAGTTCGAGTTTTTGAATGGATCTTGAGAAGAATGCAAAAAGGGATCCATACAGTGGGGGTTGTGGGTGGTCAATCCTGATCTTATGTCCAGCTCTTTGTAACATCCTTCGGTGCTTCGTTCTTCCTTTTCGGGTCATCTTCTGCTTTCGGCCTACGACTCGGTCGCTTTAGTTTTTAGGCTTTTCGTTGCGGTGGTTATCTCGTGCTTGTTTTTGGTAGCGTTTTGTTTAATTTGCCCCCTTTCTTTCTGCATCTCGTAGTCTCCTTACAGTTAGGGACTTAGGGTGGCTGTTAGTTTTGTTCCCCATTCGTTGTAGCTTATTTTATCATTAAAATCAATAAATGGTTGCCTTTCAAAAAAAAGTTAAAAGTGTTAAAAGCATCAAATGTAATACAATTTGTTTAGTGTAACTATTTTTTTTTCAATTAGCATAACAAAATGTCTAGTTCTTTTTATTTCATACACATTTTTCATTTGATCTTACAAATCGGTTTTAAACTTACATGGTATTGTCGTTGCTCGTACAAGTTAATTTCTATATGAATGATTTTCATGTTATCAAGAAATACAACATATTTTGAATATTTTTTTCATTAACTGAAAACAAATGTTAGTCATCTTTTACGTGTTCCGATATATTTTGACCTAATTAAAATGATTAATACAAACGTGCAAAATAAGTGTAAGAGCATCCACAACAAGGATTTCATTAGGATTTCATTTGGATTACAAAAGTGTCATGTAGGATTGCTAAATTAGAAATTGTAGTGGTTGTGAGTATGATTGCTAAATTAGAAATTGGTTTTGGTAATTTGCAAATGCCAAATCAGTACTTTTTGCCGATGTGACATTGAATAGTATAAGAAATTGTAGGGAATAATTTCTAAATTAGAAATTACTTTATGTCAAATCATGTTTTGGGATGTTTTATAGAGAATGTTTATGAAAAAATGTATGAATAATTTTATTTGTTAATAAAAATATATATTTTTTAAAGACAAATATTAAAAAATGCAAATATAATTTATATTAAAGTACAATAAAAAAAGTACATATTAAAAAAAATACAAACTTAACACATAAAAATACATCATTGTTCTTTTAGAAGTTCTTCAAGTCGATGTTCGTACAATCTCCGTTGTGGTTCGCTCATTGTTGTGGGATCCATTCGTGAAGTCAATTCCATTACCCCAATCCCCAAAACATCGACTATTTGCAAAGAAACAAGAGGCTGCTAGGAAAGATGTAGAGAGAGCGTTTGGGGTACTCAAATCACGTTTCGCTATTATATGTGGGTCATCTCGTATGTGGTGCAAAGAGATAATTGGAGAAATAATGAGAGCATGTATAATCATGCACAATATGATCGTCGAAGATGAACGTCATATTTATATTCGTCAATTTGATAATATAAACGATGATGTTAATTTTACTATAACTACGTCTCAAATCTCTCATGGCATACTTCCCGAGTACGAAAACTATCTCCAAAATCACATACAAGTACGTAATCGGTCAACGAATCATTGTTTACAATCAGATTTGATTGAAGAGATTTTGCAAATAAGAAAATGACGATTAATGTAATATTTTTACTTTGTATTTTAATTTAATGTTTTATAAATTAAATATTTTATTTAATTAATTTTATTTTATTATAGTTATTTAATTAATAAAATATTTCATATTAAATTATAGTAAAGAGTATTTAATTGTAGTTTTGTTGTTATTTGATTAAAATATAGTTTTTTTATGATGAGGTGTCACTTTAGAAGTGGATGAAATTTCATTGTTGTAGGAGATAATTTCAAGATAATTGCAAAGCTGATGTGGCACTGACGTGACCCATTTACAATTGGAATGAAATTTCATTGTTACGGATGCTCTAATAGTTAACTGGCAAACTATGCTAATAGATAAAGCTGGTAAACTTTTAAGACTTTCATGTATTATTAAAAACATTGCTCATACGTAATTTGCGCATAAAAGGAAATATTATTATTATTATTATTATTATTATGTAACACATAAAATTGACTCAAATAGCCAAAGGTAAATTGGAAATTGACCTCCTAGCCATTTCTCCTAGGGTTTTGCACAAATAGCCAATAGGTCCGTACTCGCACTCCTAGGTTCGCACTCGCACTCCTAGGATCTGCTTAATATGGCAGTTTTTCTTTTAAAACTAGGTCCGCAATTGCGTACCTGGGTCAATTTAATTTTTTTTTAAGGAAAATGGACTTTCTAGGGGCAATAAGAGATTGGCACGTGTTTGATTGCGGTCCGCATTAACCGTGTCGGGTCATAGTGCAGACCCGTTGGGTTAGCTATTTGTGCAACCCAGGAAAGAAAATGACTATTTGTCGATATCCGCTATTTGAGTCAATTTCCCAATAATATATGGTTTGTAGTCCAAATTACTGTTTGGTAAGGGAGGGTGGCCACAAGCCAGGGTCAACGTGGATGTACTCCAGTCCTCACTCACCCTGCCCCACCACCAGCGGACCATCATCACGGACTCATAATCAATTGCATATTATTTTATTTTTACCGACATGAGCTCCACAGTTGATTAATAATCAATTAAGAATTTGTTGAGTTATCTAATTAATATATCTTGTTCATATATGTTCAAAAGAGTTGAGTTATGGATTTGATCATATTTTTTCTTACTGAAGTTCTATGATATATTTATAGTGTTTAATTTGTTCAAAAGAGTGAATTATGGATCTGACACAAGTTTCTATGATATATTTATTTTTATAGTGTTTAATTTGTTTTGGTCATGATTCAATTTATTAATTAACTTAATTAAAAAGACAGAAAAAAGCAAAAGAAAAAAAAAACTAAAATTAAAATGGTCCTAAGTTAACGGATTTATTTTAACATTTTTACTTAGAGAAACTATGAAAAAGATAAATTAAATAACACAAGGAACAATCCACAATAAATATATCATAGAAACTCTACCGAGAAAAAAACACTTCAAAATTTCAATATCCATTTTAATTAAATCTTCGTTTTTTTTAATATTACTTTAACGATTTGAAAAACTAGGAATAAACAAAAGGGTTGGATTGAAAAATCACCCAAACCAATATTGTTAAACTTGAAGATTAGTCAATGCCAAACTTAATTAAGACGTTTTTGGAACCTCTAACCCTACATGTTTAAAAACTCTGATTTTTGGCAAGAAAAATTGGTCTTATTACCAATTACATGTACGATATATGGATATGTTGTTTTGCAATACGATCACCAATATGAATATAGGTTGAATTCAAACTACCATTAATGAAAGTTAGGTACTTCTTTATCTTCATTATTATCAATTACATGTCACCATTTCACTACCGTCTCGTGATTCAACGATGCTCCATGAGATGTCAATTGATTGATTTTGGGCATCGGGCTTCATCATTCTTAAAGCATCCACAACAAGGATTTCTTTAGGATATTATTTGGATTACAAAAGTGCCATGTAGAATTGCTAAATTAGAAATTATAGTGGTTGTGAGTATGATTGCTAAATTAGAAATTGGTTTTGGTAATTTGCAAATGTCAAATCAGTACTTTTTGTTGATGTGACAGTGAATAGTATAAGAAATTGTAGAGATTAATTTCTAAATTAGAAATTGCTTTATGTCAAATCATGTTTTGTAGAGAATGTTTATGAAAAAAATGTATGAATAATTTTATTTGTTAATAAAAATATTAATTTTTTTTAAAGGCATAAATATTAAAAAATGCAAAATATAATTTATATTAAAGTACAATAAAATAAATTACATATTAAAAAAAAATACAAACTTAACACATAAAAATACATCATTGTTCTTTTAGAAGTTCTTCAAGTTGATGTTCGTACAATCTCCGTTGTGGTTCGCTCATCGTTGTGGGATCCATTTCCATCAACTTCATGATCATTTTCCGATTTTTCCGTTTGTTGCGGACGCCGTTGACGAATATTTACAAATTGGGGAAACAACGACAAAGATTTAGAGAAGAAGAAAATGAAGATTAATGTAATATTTTTACTTTGTATTTTAAATTAATGTTTTATAAATTACATATTTTATTTATTTTATTTTATTATAATTATTTAATTAATAAAATATTTCATATTAAATTATAGTAAATAGTATTTAATTGTAGTTTTGTTGTTATTTGATTAAAATATAGTTTTTTATGATGATGTGTCGCTTTAGAAAGTGGGTGAAATTTCATTGTTGTGGAGGATAATTTCAAGATAATTGCAAAACTGATATAGCGCTGATGTGATCCATTTGCAATTGGAATGAAATTTCATTATTGTGGATGCTCTTATGGCTAGAGCTTTCAATTGGAGATGAACCATCTCTAATCGGGCGTCGGAGCTTCGATCCACTGCCTCTAGACTATATGTCTATGACTTATTTGCCTCGTGTCGAGATTGCCGTCATTCTAAATTTGGTCGCATGATTAATTTATAAAATCTATATTTCATGATCATGATTAGGGTTTTGTCAACATATCATCAACAATTCATAGTGAATTTAAAGATAAAAGATTGTATATTTTAATATAAAAAGTTAATAAATATTATACACGTTATCAATTCAACACATGTTTTGTGGTTGCATTTAAAATTTTAAGGATTAAATAATTAGAAATAAAAATCTACCTCAAAATTTCTTATTGACATAAATAACCCTAAGGTTTCGATAATGACACGAATTAAGTGAAAAATCTTACAAAAGGACCAAAACCGTTGAACCAAATACATGAGTACGGATTTTTTTCAATTGAAAGGGTGAAAGTTGGTCAAATATCAGTCTAAAGGACCATTTTTGCTTAGGTTTGGAACTTTTGCAAATAAAGATTGGAGTAAATTATAACTTTGGTCATTCTGTTCGTTTACATTTTTTACCTATATTGGTGGCAAAATCAAAATAAGTATAAGATCGCGTTTGGTTAGCAGGATTCTGATAGATACTAAAGAAATTGAAAGATCAATTCCATCAATCAAATTTCATTAAGCGTTTGTTTTATTACTATGGAATTGAATTGAATTCCACACATTCCACTACTCATGGATTTGACGATTTCATCACAATTGAGAAAGAATTCAGTTCTATTCCATCTCATTTTCTCAAAATGACAAAATTATTCTCATCTTCCCTACTTGATTTACCCAGACTCATATAGGCATGCTGATTTACCCGCCACGTTCAGAGTTAGGACTCCCCGTAAAAACGAGTAATGGGGTCGGGGATCCCGTACTTGTTGAAAATCGGGGCCGGGTAAAGTATTACCCAACCCGCCCCATCCCCGTATGTATGCGTATTAATTAAAATTATATTTTTTCTAATATGTGTCATATAATATACTATACTTTTCAACCATTTTTACACCATTTATTGTTGAACTGAGAATTTACCTGGGATAAACCGGAGATAGGCCCAACAAAAACCGGGGAGGGGATTCGATTCTCCGTACCTGTCGAGAATCGGGGTCGGGACCGGGGATGAAATAGTGGAATTAGGTTCGCAGATTGCATTCTCTCCCTCATCCCCGCCTTGTTGCCATGCCTAGACTCATATGACCTCCGCCTGAAACACCGTCGACCACCGACATTCTGAACCATCGATCTGAACAGCCGTCGACCAACACTGATCTGAACCACTGTCGACCGCCACCGATCTGAACCACCGTCTACCGCTAGCGTTCTGAACCACCGATCTGAACAGTCGTCGACCACCACCGATCTGAACCATCGTCGACCGCCACCGTTCTAAACCACCGTTGACCACCATCGATTTGTACCTTGCCGCCCACCACAGATCACCACCTTTCTGAACCACTATCAAAATGAACCACTGCTGACCGCCGCCATTTTGAACTACCGTTGACCACCATATAGACATAACTTTTAAATATCTCGAAATTAGTAATAGAAATAACATAAGTTTTCTCTGTTTAATTAGTTTATTTTACTATGTTGTTTGTGAGAGGAATCGTATATTTTTTGTTCAAAAAAAGTTTCAAGTTTATTTTTTCAAAGTTAAGTTCATTATTTTGTTTATTCAAAAAAAATATTTATTTGTTAAAAAAAAGTTCAATAATTTATTGAGTATTTGATTAAAATACCCAAAGTTTGTGTTTGACTTACCAAAATACCCATTTTCTCTCTTATTTTACCAAAATACCCATTTTTTCCGCGACGGGGGTCCGCGATCGCGGACAGGGACCAATTTCAAAAAATTTTGCGTTTCATATTTACACTTTCAATCCCCATCGCAGATAGGGATTGAAAGTGTAAATATGAAACGCAAAATTTTTCAAAATTGGTCCCTGTCCACGATCGCGGACCCCCATCGCGGGAAAAATGAGTATTTTGGTAAAATAAGAGAGAAAATGGGTATTTTGGTAAGTCAAAGTCAAACTTTGGGTATTTTAATTAAATTCTCTAATTTATTTGGTAAAAAAAGTTTAAAGATTTATTTGTTAATTTTTTTTAGAGAAAAGTGTAAAGATTTTATTTGTTAATTTTTTAGATAAAAGTGTAAAGATTTTGTTTGTTAAAAAAATCAAGGACTTAGTCATCCAAAATTAGATATTTTGTTGAGTTTTTTTAGACTTTTTTCTAAATTTGTAACATTAACTTGTTTTTACAGGCCACAAGATTGTATTTAACCGGTTTTAGAAAGTTTAAGGGTTTTTCATTCAAAAAAATAGTTTAAGGACTTAACCATTCAAAATCTGATAGTTTGCTTGGTTTTTTCATACTTTTCCCTGTATATTTTGATTAATTGTGTAATTTATTAGATTATAATGAAATAAGTATTTTTTTATAACAAAATATATTATTAGAAAGTTTTTTTTTCAAGAATATTAAAGTGACAAAAATAAAAGGTTATGTAGTTTCCATTTTCTAACCTTTTCTATATTTTTATTATTAATATTTAATAATTTACATAAATTAATCAAAACATAGAGAGCATAAAATACAATAAATAAAGTTAAATGAATGAATAAAATATAAAAAAGAAGGCGTATTTGATGTTTTAGAAAAAATTAAAATTTTATTTTGAGGTTATATTGATAAACATAAGTCTGTCTATTTTGTTCCATGAGTTGGGGGTGAAACAAACTTGTTCCACTTTATTTTACTGTGTTCCACATAAAAATTCTTCTAAACATGGAGCAGCCAGTGATCCCTATTCTGTCTTGTACAACATACCAAAATACATTCTTAACAAATTTATTTTGTTCAGAAAACATTTTACAAACCAACACAGTTTGCATCTTTACATGCTCCCACTCTTTTTGTCATATAAAAACCCATTTTGCCCTTCAAAAACTTGTTGGCTATTTTTTTATGAACTAATCGTTTAGTTTGCTTAAAATAGTTTAATAATAAAATCATTGAGCTGTAAAAGTAGAAAACAGAAATATGTTGGTCTAATTTGTGAAGTAGAAAAATATAAAGGGTATTTGATAGCAATATTATAAATATAGAATATGTATATTGTAATTATCCTCTCCTAGAATAGATGATTATCTCCTAGAATAGATGATTATCGTTTCCTAGATTAGCGACGTATCTCTTGTATATATTACATGTACCTTTCATTGTAAAGATCAAGGAAAACAACATTGATCCATAATCTTACATGGTATCAGAGCTACAATAATCTGATTCCTCATTCTTCCTCCTCCCAAACTCATCGCCGTTTCCTTCTCTTCTCTCCATATCAATGGCTCACCCTGCCCTTTCCGTATCCAACATCAAGAACGCCATTCCCATCGTCCTCGAGATGGAGAAAGGCCAATACACCTCTTGGGCAGAACTCTTCAAGATTCATTGTCGAGTTCACCAAGTCCTTCATCATATCATACCTTCAGCCGCACCTCCTTCTTCTTCTTCAACAGACAAAGAACCAAAACAGGATACTGACAAAGAGCTATGGTCACGATTAGATGCTACGGTCCTTCAATGGATTTATGGCACCATATCCAATGATCTACTCCATACGATCATTGAACCCGACACCACGGCGCACCAAGCATGGGAGAACCTGAAACAAATTTTTCAAGACAATAAAAAATCTCGTGCTGTTCTTCTTGAAAATCAGTTCTCTAACATTCGGTTGGATTCGTTTTCCAACGTTTCAGATTACTGCCAAGAGCTTAAGATGATTGCAGATCAACTTGCTAATGTTGGTTCTCCGGTCGAAAACCACCGTCTTGTTCTTCAACTTGTGGCCGGCCTCAACGAGAACTACGACAATGTTGCTTCCAACATCCAACAGATGACGCCTCTCCCTTCTTTTTATGAAGCACGATCTCGACTTGTCTTGGAAGAAACCCGAAAAACCAAACAAGCAGCAATGGCCGCCACTGCTGCCGAAAACGCAACTTTTCTCTCCTCTCCCGAAGACACCACTGTCACCTCTTCTAGCAGCCGACCGGGCAATCCTTATTGACCCGAAAATCGAGGGGGTGGGAGATCCGACCGAGGCAGATCTGGACGCGGCGGCCGGAATGTTCAAAACCGTGGCGGCACACCTCAATACCAGAATCGCAACCCAGCCTTCCAACAACGATCCCCAAATCCGACTAATTATCCGGGACAGTGGCCATATCCGCCACCATGGTTCGGGTGGAACCAAAACTGGTCGTACCCACCATGTCCCTACCCTACGGCCCCATGGCCTCGACCACCAAGCCCGCAAAGCTCCAGCCAAAAGCCGGGCATTCTCGGATCTGCACCACAACATGCTTTTCATGCTCAATCAGTCGACTCTGAATGTGAATCAACAAACATTGAAGCAGCTTTGCACACCATGACTCTCAATCAACCTGATGAGAACTAGTACATGGATACCGGTGCAACATCTCACATGACTGCTTCTCCAGGTACTCTTACGAACTTTTTTAATTTACGCAATAATCGTAATATAACGGTCGGTAGTGGACAACAAATTCCGATTTGTGGTTTCGGACAAAAGACCCTTACCCCGCCCAACCCTCCATTACACCTCAATAATATTCTTTATGCCCCTAAACTCATTAAGAATTTAGTTTATGTTCGTCGTTTCACTTCTGACAATAATGTCTCTATTGAATTTGATCCGTTTGGGTTTTCTATGAAGGATATTCAGACGGGGAAGGTTATAATGAGATGTAACAGTACTGGGGATCTATACCCTATCACCACATCCCTCGCCAAAGTCAAGAAAGAACCCACCTCTTCTTCCGTGTTTGCTGCCATCTCCTCAAGTTTATGGCATGCTCGTCTAGGCCATCCCGGCACATCTATCTTAGATTCTCTTCGTAGTGATAGGATTATTGAATGTAATAAGACATTTAACTTATCGTCTTGTCAAGCTTGTGTTTTGGGCAAACATACTAAATTGCCGTTTTTTAATTCAATGTCTTCGACTTCTTTACCGTTTGATATAATTCATACTGATTTGTGGACATCCCCTACCCCAAGCACCACGGGTCACAAGTATTATATACTCTTTTTAGAAGATTACTCCAATTTTCTATGGACTTTTCCCTTGGGAACAAAATCCCAAGTTTTCTTTACCTTTTATCGCTTCTTTAACTACGTACACACCCAATTTGGGGTGAAAATAAAATGTCTCCAATGAGACAATGGCACATAATTCACCAATTCTTCCTTTCAAAAATTTTGTGACCAATCTGGAATGATTTTTCGTTTCTCTTGTCCCCACACTTCCTCTCAAAATGGGAAGGCCGAACGAAAAATTCGAACCATTAACAATCTTATTCGCACTCTTCTCACTCACTCTTCTACACCTCCAAAATTTTGGGATCATGCTTTAGACATGGCCACCTATTTGCTCAACATCCTCCCAAGCAAATTACTTTCCAAACAAACACCCACACACATTCTTTACAATCGTCACCCATCTTACTCTCATCTCCGCACTTTCGGGTGTCTTTGTTACCCTCTCTTCCCTCCCACCACCATAACCAAACTACAACCACGGTCCACACCATGTGTCTTCCTAGGGTATCCGAAACACCATCGTGGTTATAAGTGTTTCAACATCTCTACCGGGAAAATAATTCTCTCTCGACATGTCAAATTCGATGAGTCCGTTTTCCTTTTCTCTCATCTAAAACCACCACCCACTCCTTTTACTCCCACTTGCGATGCATCCACACCCCTTACTTTCCCAATCCCCACTACAATTCCCACACCCACGGTACCCAACAACAACCCACCGGCCACACCTACCCCTACGGTACTCACACCATCCACCACACCCATCCACGCCACCCCTCTACAAACCTCAAACCATCATTCCTCATCACCTAATGCCACTATTCCCACACCACCTTCATCACCCCAACCCAATCCCTCACCAATTCAACCCATCACCGCCTCCCCCGACTCGTTACCTACACATCCAACCACACAACTCACATACCCTATGACCACACGTTCTAAAGTTGGTACCTTTAAACCAAAACAACTCTTTAATCTCTCCTCCGTCACACAACCATCACCCTTACCAAAAAGCCCACACCTCGCCTTGTCCGACCCAAATTGGAAAGCCGCCATGTATGACGAATATACCGCGCTAATTAAAAACGGTATGTGGGAGTTAGTTCCTCGACCACAAGATACTAATATTATTCGATCTATGTGGATTTTCCGTCACAAATTTAACTCCGATGGTTCATTTGAGCGGCACAAAGCTAGACTTGTTGGTGATAGCAGGTCTCAACAGGTTGGAATCGACTGCACGAAAACATTTATCCCCGTTGTTAAACCGGCAACAATTCGTTCCGTGTTAAGCATTGCCTTATCCAAATCCTTGTCGATTCATCAACTTGATGTGAAAAACGAATTTTTGCATGGCACTTTGAACGAAACAGTCTACATGCATCAACCATTGGGTTTTCGAGATCCAAATTACCCCAATCATGTATGTCTTTTAAAGAGATCTCTATATGGCCTTAAACAGGCTCCCCGGGCGTGGTACCAACGATTTGCAGATTATGTTTACACTCCAGGTTCTCTCATAGCAGGTGTGATCATTCACTATTTATCTATCGTCGCGGACATGATTGTGCCTATCTTCTCTTGTATGTCGATGACATCATACTCACGACCTCTAGCGACAAACTGCGCTCCACCATCATGCGCTCTCTCAGTTCGGAGTTTGCCATGAAAGATCTCGGGCCTCTTAGTTTTTTCTTGGGCATTGCCGTCACACGTCATAAGGACGAGATCTTTCTCTCTCAACGCAAATACGCCGAAGAGATCTGTAACAACCCAACATTTCTAAACAATATATTTCATATAAATTAAATATCCCAAAATCGCATCTCTAAAATTTCTTACATAATATCCAAAAATGGTTGGCGGAAACAACCTACACAACTGAGAAAAACTAATAACTAGAGTGCCACTATGCTTCTCGACTCTTCTTGCTAAGCTCAGCCTATTTGCCCGAGCTCCTGGAAACCTGCTTACCTGAAAAGGGTTTTAATTTGAAAATGCGAGGGTTAGACCATGAGGTCTAGTGAGTCCCTCCTGACAGTTATTAAAGAATTTAAAACAGTTTATCTTTTCAGCTTTAAACATTCATACTCAACACGTCAAAATCATATACGGACTAAAGTCCGCCCCCTCGTAATCTGACACCCTTAAGCCACCCGAAGGTGACAACGAGTCAGCCTCATGCTGCCTTGCGGAGCCTCGCTCCTGGCATATAGGGACCTCCCTTCCCGCACGAGAGCTGGCGGAACGACTCTCCCGTCTTTGCCAATTTACGTCTCCTCGATGTATGCATACATTCTACATAAAACTTTAAACAACTTTCATGCAATTAAAGCATAATAATAAAGCATAGCAATTCTCAACATTCATAACACATTTTGAAAACCCTTTAAAAGCCACACATTTTAGTTTAGAAAACTCACCTGGCTTGCTCGCTCCAAAGCTCCTCACTTACATTTCCGATCTCTAGGCGGAACACCTATTATATAGGAATTTGTATATCAAAATCTAATAATTTGTACTCCAGCTTACTTCCGAAAGTACCCTCAATTATCTTATTTGATAAGCTATACTTCTAATCCAAAAGTCATAATTTTCGGGTCTTATAATTAAATAATGTACACTACCCGATTTCGCTAAGTCCATAAATAAAAACTGAATTTATAAATCTAAAGCCTTCCCATTGGTCCATCCCAAAACTAAGTTTACAATAAAAAAAACTCGGATTACTTAAACAAATTCGGCCCAGTACCATTTTCAAATTATAAGTATGCAATATGGGTCTCTCGGCCCACATTTAAACTTCTCTTCGGCCCAACAGTAAAATTACCAATCCACACTTAATTTTCAAATATGTCGGTCTACTAAAACGAAACAAGGTCACGTGGCAACTTCAAGTCCAACACCACGTGGCTTTGTTAACAACCTTCGGCCCACATGAGGTTTAGACTCCAATTAGAATAATAATTCCGACCCTTTTCTTAAAAATTACATTCCGGCCCATTTATTAACTTACCGGTACTCAACGAAATGTTATCGAAACCTCATTCATTTTACAACACTACGGAAACTTCATTTTCTTTAAAAAAATACCGGACCTCATAACTTTAAAATACCGGATCATTATGCAAACAAGTCTCAGTATTTCCACTTCCGGTAAGAACCGAGTCCCGCAATTCGGCGATTTCGACAAAAACTCAATTTCTTCATTTTTAATTTATTCTACAAATTAACCATTAACATTTCTTCCATAACCAATAAGGGTTACTCTTCAACCTCAAAAATTCACATACTAACCCAAATTTAATCATTTCACCATCTAATTTTTAGAGTTTAAACCATATGGGTTTCATTCTTCCAAATTATATACAAAACTAATTTCAACCCACAAATTACAATTTGATACTAGACTTTAATTTCATAATAGATTAGATGCATTTCAACCTCAACTTACATAACGGAGAATAGCTAGAAATCTACAAATCTAGCGCTACTTGTAAAAGAGAAAACGCAAGGGGATGGTTTTCTTACCGGGACAACACCTCACGGAAAGAAAAGCTGCTGCCAAAACTCACCACCGCCGGCGACCACCACCGACAGCCAACCGCCGACGACCACCTCCGGCAGCCAACCGCCGACGACCACCTCCGGCGACCAACCGTCGTCTCTCTCTCTTGCTGCCCTTCTCTCTCGTCGTCTATCTCTCTCTCGAAGTCCCTTTCGCTGCTCTCTCTCTCGCAGCCTCTATCTCTCTCGCGGCCTCTATCTCTCTCGTAGTGTAGCAGGAAAACACACACCCACCCATAGCTTCTTCACTTGATTTCTTCCTCCTCATCTCTCTCTCTCTCGATGTCTCTTCTCGGCACACCCACAAGACACACAAAAAACCAAAATCTTTTATGTCTTCTTTCTGCTTTCTCCTCACCAAAACAAACAGCAGCCGCCACCCACCCTTTTACCCTAAATTGTTTTCTATTTTACTAATAAAAGTGGAGTACAAAATGGGAATTAATTTCCCAATTTTCGCTTTTACCCCCCATACTTTTCACAATAAACAAAGCAACCCCTAACTTTCATATAAAACATAATCTTAAGTTTTGGGTTATCACAATCTCTCCTCCTTAAAAGAATTCCGTCCCGGAATTCACTCCAAAAAGACCGGCGACAAAAGATTATCAAAGCTGAAATCTCTAACTCTCAGAATAATCCTTATAATAACAAAACAATACAACATACTTTCATGCCCTGGTTGCGCAACTCTGATTAAACTCACAATCTCTGTTTACAATCGTAACATGCAATCATCTTATTTTTCATCTTCCAGTCTGATCTATTACTTCAGGAACACCACGAAACTCGGGTTTTATAATTCTTTCGATTAACCAAAACGACCATAGGATCAGATAGACACGTAAAAAAAATCATCCTGGCTTCCTTACTTAGATTTACCTTAAATAATTCCTTAACGATCAGTGTGTTAATCTCAATAACACTTTCCCACGAACTCTCGTAATCCATCTCAAAAATCATAACACGTGAACACGGGTTGTAAGTATCTCCATACTTACCACTCCCCAATTATTCTTATCCCATTCACGACCACATTAACAGTTTCCGAACTCAACCGCCTTTCCCAGCTAGTGCAATTTAACCACTGATCCTTACCGCACCAAACAATACAATTCATTCTCTTTATCACAAACAACCTTAACTTGACCCACTTATTTCAAATACGATTTATCAACTTATTTCAAATGATAAACTCCAACTGAGATGTAGTTCATTTCTTCCTATCAATCATATATTATCATATATGATAACTTAGCATCAACATCTCGTTATGCTGGCATTCACAAAACCCATCAGTCAAAACTGACTCCTTAACTAACAACTCCCACCGAGTAACCCAACAATCCACAATTTACAAAATAATTTGAAAATTACATATTCCATCATACTATCATCAACTTCTCACTTTAACATATCGACTATCCCTTATCAATTCTTAGTAAGAGTCTCAGTAAGATTGCAACACATCCTGTAAAAACCAATAAATGATCATACTACCACTCCGACTCCTACTCACCATCATAACCAAATTTCCAACTATCTCTTTCTAGGGTCATTCCCTCTCTCATAAGAAACAATTCACGTTCTGCAAAAATCTAGCATTCACTATAACACATTTGACTACCACACTCTTCATCCTCTTTAAACTTCCAATGATCCCAACATATGCCTACTTAGAGACTCTTGCAACCAAAACACTTGGTTCCTCCTTTGGGTAGTCTCACATCACTACTCCGTCCTTCTATTCCGACCATAATCACACCATACAGTCAACTTACACACTATGTGCTCCAACAATCTGGTTAAAAGATCGCTCATCTCATACAAAACCCCAAAAGCTTCTATTTGATGCTTTCTTTCTCTCTAACATCACCCCACTACGATACTAGCCGGTACATTAACTTGGCAACTAATGCCATTACATAACTCTACATCCCCATTCATAACATCGCACTGCAACCCAAATCTCTCATGGTCATTCACACAACCACGCTTTCCTTCATACTCTCACGTATACTACAATCAAGTCTATCTCACTACGTAGTCCTTTCCCAACTTGTTGAACTATAACTCACGAGTTCTCAAATAGCTCACACGCAACCATTCTAGTTAGCTCTTCGCGATCCGAGCCCTTACGAAGACACACCACTTTTCTTACTGACTGCTAAAATCTACACACTCGCTTCGCTCAAGTTACATACCTCATCATCCTACGAACCCTCCACTCTTCGTAAATAGAATGCTTAATCAAACAATAACTTCTCTTCCCCTTAGAACCCCTACAAGGTGTTCTATCAACTCTAACCTTCCGGTTCACGTCTTCGGCCTCGGCCATCTTACACCGCTATCGACTTCTACAATAACAGACAACCTGTAGCTACTTTCTTAACTTATATTTAAACATGGGTTCTCTTACGACACCTAATTCTACCATCATGTCATAATTACTTCGCAATACGTCTCCCTCTTTCTGGACTCACTCCTGTAATAGCGATCTTACAAACTTACCTCAAGCCTCACATTTCCACCTCGCGGATATTTCATTCTTCCTTACTACACTACTCTTAACGAGTCACTAAAACCATCACCCTGAAGACTTCAAAACCTCCTTCCGGACGCAACCGTCCCTTGACCACCGTACTTCCAGTTACTAAACAAGGGTGCAAACCCTCGTACAACCGATACTATGCTCCAATACTGACTAAACATATATCCCGATACTACAACATTCTCTCCTGATTTGCCCGACAATTCTCCACTCCCTGAGTTCTTTCTTATCTTTAAAATGCTACATCCTACGACCTAGTGAGTTCATAGCCTTCATGCATGACAACGCAATAGGTAAATCATTTCGTACATTTCATCATTTTAAATAAATAACACTTGAAAACATCTTGGGTACACATGCCCCCATCACGCTTAAAATTTAATGCCCTGCACAACGATCTCGAAAATCGTTCGTATGAAACTTTCTATAAACTTAATCTTACTCCACCAAAATATGTCGTTACGACAGAGATATATATATTGAGTGAAAATCCTTTCATACGACCACATCCTGTAATAAGACTACCGACACGAAGTAAACCAGTCGGTTTTCATACTCATAAATAACTTCAACATGTCAAGACTCATTTTGGTTATAAAAATTTTGCATTCAATCGTTTTCTTGACTTTTGCAATAATTTAACTTGTCATGAAAAGAGTGGAATATTTTGCAAACCGTAAACCTCAAAACTTTACTCTACGATGTAAATGGGTTTGCATTTTACTTTAAACATACGCTTGTTCACACGCCGACTCACATTAGTTCAAATTTGAAATTTACACATTCACTTTTACTTATGAAAAGTTTTCATGTACACATGTGCAACTCGATGCATGAAACTCTACTTGCAATTGAAGGCTATTCACTCAAACAAGGTCAATCGCTTTACTCACGCAACTTATCATGGATACTCTACTGCCGACCAGGGGTCGCCCTCTCGGCCTTGCAACAACTTGCTAAACATACATTCAATGGTCCACTTACTCAACCACTTCATACTATTTCGTTTTAATCACTATCTCATTTTCTACCTCTACAAGCTTTCATTTCACAATAGGTATCTTATTTCATTTACACTGCCTTTGAAAAGCTCGACTAAGAAGTCGGGGTTCTATTGATACGTTCAAAATTTCAACATTGTCACTCCTTATCATTCTAACTGATCTCATCCCACTATTTCTAGAACTGGGACTTTCTAGAACAAACGTCTTACTCAAAATCAATTATTTGATCTCTTCGAACCCACGAAGGTCTATCTCTATACGATTCATAGCATTCTAAACACATTTCGCCTCTACGATGTATACATTATTCACTTCGTAAAGATTTCCCATGAAACTTTCCCAACAAAGGGGTCTCAGTCTACACCTCAAAGATCTCGTTGACATTCTAACGTACTGAAGCACGGCATAAGCACTGGGTAGGTTAATAAGGTAGGTTAAGCACATACATGTACCTGTAAGTTTGCAATTACACTGGCCAGGTGGAATCTCAAACTTACCTTACATGACAGTCCTCAGTACCCCATTAGTCCTATCTCTATAATAGTGTCATCCTAACGCATTTCATGATTCTCAGTTGTGGTTTCTACTCCCAAGTTTAAGTTTAGGCCCGTCCGGTCACCCAAATCCCTTAAACTATGGCTCTGATACCAACTGTAACAACCCAACATTTCTAAACAATATATTTCATATAAATTAAATATCCCAAAATCGCATCTCTAAAATTTCTTACATAATATCCAAAAATGGTTGGCGGAAACAACCTACACAACTGAGAAAAACTAATAACTAGAGTGTCACTATGCTTCTCGACTCTTCTTGCTAAGCTCAGCCTATTTGCCCGAGCTCCTGGAAACCTGCTTACCTGAAAAGGGTTTTAATTTGAAAATGTGAGGGTTAGACCATGAGGTCTAGTGAGTCCCTCCTGACAGTTATTAAAGCATTTAAAACAGTTTATCTTTTCAGCTTTAAACATTCATACTCAACACGTCAAAATCATATACGGACTAAAGTCCGCCCCCTCGCAATCTGACACCCTGAAGCCACCCGAAGGTTACAACGAGTCAGCCTCATGCTGCCTTGCGGAGCCTCGCTCCTGGCATATAGGGACCTCCCTTCCCGCACGAGAGCTGGCGGAACGACTCTCCCGTCTTTGCCAGTTTACGTCTCCTCGATGTATGCATACATTCTACATAAAACTTTAAACAACTTTCATGCAATTAAAGCATAATAATAAAGCATAGCAATTCTCAACATTCATAACACATTTTGAAAACCCTTTAAAAGCCACACATTTTAGTTTAGAAAACTCACCTGGCTTGCTCGCTCCAAAGCTCCTCACTTACATTTCCGATCTCTAGGCGGAACACCTATTATATAGGAATTTGTATATCAAAATCTAATAATTTGTACTCCAGCTTACTTCCGAAAGTACCCTCAATTATCTTATTTGATAAGCTATACTTCTAATCCAAAAGTCATAATTTTCGGGTCTTATAATTAAATAATGTACACTACCCGATTTCGCTAAGTCCATAAATAAAAACTGAATTTATAAATCTAAAGCCTTCCCATTGGTCCATCCCAAAACTAAGTTTACAATAAAAAAAACTCGGATTACTTAAACAAATTCGGCCCAGTACCATTTTCAAATTATAAGTATGCAATATGGGTCTCTCGGCCCACATTTAAACTTCTCTTCGGCCCAACAGTAAAATTACCAATCCACACTTAATTTTCAAATATGTCGGTCTACTAAAACGAAACAAGGTCACGTGGCAACTTCAAGTCCAACACCACGTGGCTTTGTTAACAACCTTCGGCCCACATGAGGTTTAGACTCCAATTAGAATAATAATTTCGACCCTTTTCTTAAAAATTACATTCCGGCCCATTTATTAACTTACCGGTACTCAACGAAATGTTATCGAAACCTCATTCATTTTACAACACTACGGAAACTTCATTTTCTTTAAAAAAATACCGGAACCTCATAACTTTAAAATACCGGATCATTATGCAAACAAGTCTCAGTATTTCCACTTCCGGTAAGAACCGAGTCCCGCAATTCGGCGATTTCGACAAAAACTCAATTTCTTCATTTTTAATTTATTCTACAAATTAACCATTAACATTTCTTCCATAACCAATAAGGGTTACTCTTCAACCTCAAAAATTCACATACTAACCCAAATTTAATCATTTCACCATCTAATTTTTAGAGTTTAAACCATATGGGTTTCATTCTTCCAAATTATATACAAAACTAATTTCAACCCACAAATTACAATTTGATACTAGACTTTAATTTCATAATAGATTAGATGCATTTCAACCTCAACTTACATAACGGAGAATAGCTAGAAATCTACAAATCTAGCGCTACTTGTAAAAGAGAAAACGCAAGGGGGTGGTTTTCTTACCGGGACAACACCTCACGGAAAGAAAAGCTGCTGCCAAAACTCGCCACCGCCGGCGACCACCACCGACAGCCAACCGCCGACGACCACCTCCGGCAGCCAACCGCCGGCGACCACCTCCGGCGACCAACCGTCGTCTCTCTCTCTTGCTGCCCTTCTCTCTCGTCGTCTATCTCTCTCTCGAAGTCCCTTTCGCTGCTCTCTCTCTCGCAGCCTCTATCTCTCTCGCGGCCTCTATCTCTCTCGTAGTGTAGCAGGAAAACACACACCCACCCATAGCTTCTTCACTTGATTTCTTCCTCCTCATCTCTCTCTCTCTCTCGATGTCTCTTCTCGGCACACCCACAAGACACACAAAAAACCAAAATCTTTTGTGTCTTCTTTCTGCTTTCTCCTCACCAAAACAAACAGCAGCCGCCACCCACCCTTTTACCCTAAATTGTTTTCTATTTTACTAATAAAAGTGGAGTACAAAATGGGAATTAATTTCCCAATTTTCGCTTTTACCCCCCATACTTTTCACAATAAACAAAGCAAATCCTAACTTTCATATAAAACATAATCTTAAGTTTTGGGTTATCACAAAATCATCGAACGGGCTGGAGTGTTAGCGTGCGCCCCGTGCGGCACGCCTGTTGACACTAAGGCCAAAATCAGCGCCAACTCGGGTGAACCGTGTGATGATCCCACTCGCTGTCGCAGTCTCGCCGGTGCCTTACAATACCTTACGCTCTCTCGGCCAGATATCTCCTATGCGGTGCAGCAAATTTGTTTGCACATGCACGATCCACGAGATAGTCATATGCGTGCGTTGAAAAGAATAATTCGATATATTCAGGGAACTCTACATATGGGCTTGCATTTATATAAATAATCTCTTAATTCCCTGATTTCGTACACTGACGCTGACTGGGGTGGATGTCCAGACACGCGACGCTCCACTTCCGGATATTGCGTTTTTCTTGGGGACAACTTACTATCATGGTCATCTAAACGACAACCCACCTTATCACGATCAAGCGCTGAAGCAGAATATAGAGGTGTAGCGAATGTGGTTTCTGAGTCGTGTTGGCTTCGAAATCTTCTTTTGGAACTGAATTGCCCTATCCGAAAAGCTACACTAGTCTACTGTGATAATGTCAGTGCCGTCTACTTATCCGGAAATCCTGTCCAACATCAGCGAACCAAGCACATTGAAATGGACATCCATTTTGTACGAGAAAAAGTCTCTAAAGGTGAAGTACGAGTGCTTCATGTTCCTTCACGATATCAACTAGCAGATATCTTCACCAAAGGACTTCCGAGTGTCCTCTTTGATGAATTCAGAGACAGTCTCAACGTTCGAAAACCTCCCGCTTTAACTGAGGGGGTGTGATAGCAATATTATAAATATAGAATATGTATATTGTAATTATCCTCTCCTAGAATAGATGATTATCTTCTAGAATAGATGATTATCGTTTCCTAGATTAGCGACGTATCTCTTGTATATATTACATGTACCTTTCATTGTAAAGATCAAGGAAAACAACATTGATCCATAATCTTACAGTATTTATTAAAAATCTATTTAATAAAAAATAAAGAATATATACTTTAAATATTTTGTTTGATATTAAAAATTGTTTAATAAAACGAAGATAAAACCAAAAAGTATACCTAGGGATGAGATCGGGACAGACTGGTACCGAAAATATTTAGGACTAAAAAGTGATACCGAAAACCGAACTGTATGTACCGGTTCGATTTCGGGATCGAAAATCGGTACTAGGACCACTTAGGACCAAATTTTTTAAAATGTATCAAATGTGTATCAGAACCAATTGTAAACCAAAATACCTTCATAATGTTTCAAATGTATTTCAAAACCAATCCCAAATAAGGCATGAGATCATGTGAGAAGTACTTTAAACAGTTGATCACTTTTAATCAAATACCCTCTTGTGAATTGCGGCTTACAAAGGAATTGATCCGGTGCATCTCGATGCATCTTATGTTGATGCATCTCATCCTAATGTTCGTTCATTTCTCATCCAACAATTGATAACTACTACTCACGCTTCTCACCAAATTTGACACTTTTCATCGGAACCCAACCCTCCCAAATAACTAGATTGTGTTCATACCTTGAACAGGCACGAGTTTCATATTGCTGTAAAACTTAGAGGCCGTTTACCAAACGCTTACCCGGGTAAGCACTTACTGGTAAATTCAACACGTATAGTTTACTTATCGGGTAAGATTTTAGTTCACCAAAACGGTATCCTACACTACAATTTTTCCGGTAAGCGCTAACCATGGTAAGAGTCTTCACCATCACTTACCGGGGTAAGACTCTCGGATCTTGCCTTAACTCTTACCGGGCAAGATTTTTGATTCTTGTCATATTGATTCAGTAAGGTAATGTGACTTGGTAAACGCTTACCCGGGTAAGCGTTTCGTAAACGGACCCTGAGTTGAATAAAATTACAGAGAGAATGACCATGTGCTTACATTTCGATCATCAAGGATCTCACTAGTTTTCAAACAATATTTTCGTTTCTAGTTGACTAATAAACCTCAACACATTAAAATATGGTGATGCGTTACTATTGCCTTTATTAGGCGTCGACATGTACATAATAAATAGTCAACCAAACGTCCACATTAATCACTATAATAATCGACTAATAAAATGTCTCCAAATTTTTATACACTGATATATCGATACCAATACAAAAACAACTTTGGAATCACCAAAGGACTTTTGGCCTAGCAACATCCAAGCCTTCTAATCTATATTCTCAGATAACAAGTTCACAATTATACAACTTGTATAATTCATAATTCACATGTGAATACATGCGGAAACGATCATTCCACAAAATCATCTCAAACGAGATAATGTTTTCGTTCCCACAAAAACTTTCTACACAAAAACTATATTATTAAGTCACCAAGGCGCATTAGCTTCTTTAAGAAAAGCTGGCTCAAGTTTCTGGCCTTTCATCTTCAGAATTTCAATTTCAACATCAAGATTCTTGATTGCTTCTTTAACCCCACAAAGCTTTTGGTTCATAACTCTCATCTCATCTTCTGCTTTCACTTGTTCATTCCTCTTTGCTTCCAAGATCACCTCTGAATCGAACAATAAACCTGCAAGTTTACTGATCCGGTTTCGTAAGAACCCAACTCTCATACCCACCTCTTCAAAGGCCTTTAGAGTTTTATCCCATGTTTCAAAATCGTCACGAATGGTGCTCGCTTTACAAGCTCTGATGGCGTCAGAGATTGTAACGGTTTCAAGAATTATCCCAACTGCTAGTTGAACATTCAGACCCTTGAGCAGGTTTTCATGAAGATATGTCTTTTGACTACAACATAGATCGTAGTATTTGATCTGAAAATGCTTTGGTATTTCGGAATCTATGATTAAACCATCCATAACGATGTTGAAATCATCAATACCCTTTATATCCTTGAACTCAAGAACAGATTGTGAGAATCTGAGTCCTTGAGAAACTTCTGAGTCTACATACTCGCTATCGTCTCCTGATTGATCACACGTCACCAAACCTTTATCATGAATATTATTTTGATGCAGGTTTGTATCCATATCTTCAGCTCTCTGATGATTCGTGGAGTCAGTTTTTATTGGACCTTAAGAGGGAAAATCGAAAGAAAAAATAAGTTGGAAATAGTGAAGGATCAATAAAAGTAAGTAAAAAAAAACTTACAGTTCATGCCAAAAGGAACCAAGTTAAGAAGGCCAAGAGCCCCATCAATTTCATTTAGACCGTTTACCCTCACAATGTAGACCTGCAAAGAAAGAATTTAAAAGAACGCCAGCTTAAAAACTAGTCATGTTTGGTAAAATCTAGCTGATAAGATAGATGATAACGTAAATGAACTAAAAGTACATGTTAGAAAAAATAATTGGGAGAATATAAAGGGTCAAATTAAAAATCTAGCTTATCGACTAACTAATGGCTAACCAGACGGGGCTTTTTCAATAAGATCAAAAAATAAGCCAACTTACAAGCTAACTTATCTTTCCCAAAAATGACCTAAAGCTTTTAATAGAACAATTACTCACATTCATTATCCTCTCATAAGTAAACATTTGAGGAAATTTGGTCATATGATTTTTACCTTAAATTTCCAATGTTGAATCAATTGGAAAACTAGAGCATCTCCCTCAAGCAATTTGTGAGCGATCGAGAACCCTCTCCAGCCACCGCTTAATCCAGCTTTGTCCACAAGATACTTTGTATTGAATTCTTGCTGATCTTCATCCACAAGCACAACCATTTCGTCATGTTTTGGCAGATGAACATCACAAAATTTCTTGGGAAGCCCCTGTCATATGTAATGTAGCCCAAATAAGACCTACCCATTGCTTAAAACGACTATATTTTGATCATAGAGTTATGAACTTACCAGCCAAAAGCCACCCGTAACATGTGATGGGAGCATCGGCTTAACAAAACTAGGCAATTCAGACGGTAGGCTTGCTTGAACCTCATTGGCTCGGTCAATTGCAGCAGACTTGGCTTGAGAATCAGGAGGTTGGGCTGAAGCAGCAACCTTAGGGTCATAGCTGATGGTTTGCACCAAAGATCAAATAAGTGGTCAGAAATAGTCACTAGGGGCTGTTTGCTGCTGCCTCTTACCCGGTCATAGGTGTTGCCTTTTTACCAAAACCCTCTTACGGATCCATGATGTTGAGACGGTAAGGGGCCGTTTACTTACCGCTTACTCGGTAAGCGCTTACTCGATAAGCGCTTACTCGCAATGATTAACACTTTACTTAACTTACCGGGTATGATTTCAGTCCATTAAAACGACATCGTATGCAACATTTTTATCTGGTAAACACTTACCGGGTAAAAGTCGTCACTCTCATTTACCGGGTAAGACATTCGGTCCTTGTCATCGCTCTTACCAGGTAAAGTAAACCGGTAAGCACTTACCAGATAAGCATTTAGTAAACGGCCACTAAATTAACAGAAAATGACCCAGTTACCCAAATTGTGTTGGTAAAAAGCCCTAAACGAGCCAACTTAACGAAAGAAACATTTACAGATAAGAACTAACCTTACTACTAAATTGCTAGCGAGATCAAAGTTCACCTGCAAAGAGAAGTTATGAGGCAAATATACATTAGGCTCTAACTACACCAAATGAAAAAGGTTAAACAGATCATATAAAAAAAAAGGGTCAAAAGGTGTATTAAACATAAGGCAGGAAAGGTGTTCACCAAAATGCCTGACAGAAAAAGAAAAGGAAAAAAAGAATCTTACTGTCTTAACCCCCTGTTTAGAAAATGAAGATTTTTTCTGTAATAATCTTTTCTTAATCTTCACCTCTTTTATCTGTTTCCACTGCAAACAAAGGCAAGAAACAAGTTTGGTTTATTATCTGTTTCCACTGCAAACAAAGGCAAGAAACAAGTTTGGTTTATAGTCAGCCACGATTGTTAAGCAAATAAAGAAAAAAGATATGGTATGATCCTGAACTTCAGCAGTGATTAATCAATGGATTGTAAATAGGTGGATGGTGATGATGATGTTGTAAGTTATGGAAGAGATATACCTTAGAAGACAAAGGGGTTGTACTCTTGGGTGGGGATTGAGGAGCAATCGCCATTTGAAGGATGGAAGAAGCTTCAATTTACCGTTTGATTTGAAAAAGAAGAAGGAAATGGAAAGTGGTTTTTAGGGTTTTGAAATTGTGAAGTGACGGGATTTTTATGCAGGGTGTCTTGGGAGATGAAAGGTTGATTTTGGAGCCAAATTTTCAAAGAAATAAGGAAAGACAACTCAAAATAATCATATACAGTAGCAGTATCCCGAACGGCTATGACCATAATTGGAATATTCTCTGACTAAAATCTATACATATAATAAATAAGTAATTAGCATACCACGTGTTGATTTCTGGTGAGTCGACTTCAATATTTTCTCGCTTAAACATGTATCTGGACGCAATTTACATTATAAGTTCAATTAGCACACCCACATTCACTTCTCTTTAAATCTCTCCTTAATTCATTTTTTTTAATTTATACGTTATATTTACTACCCTTATAATTAGGTATGTAGTTTATTTTTAATCACTTACTTTTTTATTTTTCATTTTAGACTCTTATCATATAAACATAAATAATGTATATGAACTAAAATGCATTAAAAAAATACATTTCATTTTTTACAAATTACACCATTGTAACCGTTTCGTCAATACCTACGAAATGGGCCCAGTATTGAATATTTTTGGATTTAATCATATTATTAAATATCATGAACATGTACGAATTATTTTGTTTTATATCTCTTACATTATTCATTTTCATTTTACACCCTTATAATATTAAAAATACATAATCATATTTTAACTAAAACATATTAATAAATGCATTTTTTACAAATTATATTATTACAATATTCTAGTCAATAATTTCAAAATAAGTTTATTATTGAATATTTTTAACTTAATAATATTGTGAAATATCATAAATACGTATCAAGATTTTTCAAGAATGACGTACCGAGATTTTTTTTAAACTTGTACATTTTACGCTCTTATCTATATTTATCTATTATACTTCTTTAAAAATAATTCCAGACACGGTTATTATTGAACTTTTAAGAAGTACAAATTTCAATAAATCATGTACGAGTTTAAAATCTTTAAAACCTCCAACGTTCAACATGATAATTAAAAATAAAATTATTTTTTATTTTTAAATTACACTTTATAATATTATAATTAGTTATTTAATTTACTTTATATCCATTCTCCTTTCATTTTTCATTTTACATCCTTAACATATCAACATACATAAACTAAAATACATTAAAAAAATATGTTTTTCTTTTTTTATAAATTATACCACTATAACCGTTCATCAAAACCTTCAAAATGAGCACAAATGTTATGGGTTTGAAAACCCCGCTATTGAACGAATACTTTTCATTTTTTTGACCAATTAACCATATTTATCTTTAATTTTATACATTTAATATACGATTTAAAAGCGAATAAATATGAACATGAAACAAACTTATTTTCTCGAATTCTCGGTTTTAGATTCGAGATACTTTGCGCCGCATCGCGCGCGGATACATGTCTAGTAGAGTAATATATTGAAAAAGATTTAACACACTCTCTATTTTACTCTCTATAACATAGAGTAAAATAGAGAAATACATTGGAGATGCCCTAAATGTAATACATTTTAGAGATTTTGACTTTTAAATCCTTATTTTAGAAAAAAATATAGAGAATCTGTTAGAGATGCTCGTAAAATTGCTTATTTAAATTTTGAAACAACCTATGTTTTTAATTTATGTGGTGTCAAAGTGCACTATTACAAAAAAAATGTTTGGATTAATTTATGGCGGTACTGAAACATAATAAGTTGTTTTTAGAGGGTATTTGAGATTGCTTATACATGTAAAATAATCAAATAGTTGATTAAAACTTTTAATGACTTATCAAAAACTTCTTATCACCTGTGTGGCTGTGTCAAACCGGTATATGCATTTATTCTTCTTTTCCCATCAAAACACTATAAAATGCTTATTACGGTGCCACACCGAATTAAGTTAATATGCACTTGAAATAAACAATCCCAAACACCCCTAGTAATGATGGATCCATTGAACACTAAAAAAAATCAAATTCAACCATGAAATAAAAAATACACTAAAAGCAAGGGAATTTAATTAAAATACCCAAAGTTTGACCCTGACTTACCAAAATACCCAAAATCTCGTCCACTTTACAAAAATACCCAAATTTTCCGCGGTGGGCCCCGCGATCGCGGGCCCACACCCACGTGGCACGACTCTTTGGCCAAAAGTCCCGCGGAGCCCCTCAACTATGCCCGCGATGGCACTTTTGGCCCCTGCCCGCGGAGGTACCCTGCGGTGGTCCCGCGGTAAGCCGAAATTACGTTTTTGGCCCCTCAAGTTTGGGGCAAAAAAATTACATTTTTGGTCCCTGTAGTTTTTAGATTATCATTTTATGTAGTTGAGGTTTTTAATGTATTGTTTCCTTTCCATTTTAATGTATTTAATATATAACTTAATTAAAGAAAATGTTTTCCCCATTTTAAGTTATTTAATAAGCAAATTAATTAAAAGATCAGTTATTGCAAATCATCTTCCCAACCGAAACGGATACAGTGCAGGTAAACAAAGAAATCTATGACTGGAATGCGTCCTGGATTCCGGTGATGAAGTCAAACCTTTTCCTTGATGACGTCCTACATTCCCGTGAAGTCGTCTTCAATTTCTTGTAGTTCCTCTTCTACTTCCTTAATTTGTCGTTGCACCTCCCGAACGTGAGCCCTAGCCATGGCCAGTTCTCGTTTCTTCTCCGCTAGATACTCCATTTTCCCCTGCTGAATCCCCCTGTTATGGTTCCACATACCTTTTACCTTTTCGATATCGGCGTTCGCCTTATCAATGGATTTTTTCACTAAGGGAGTAATTCGTTGACTTTGTGGATGACCCGTCGGCTGGGTACAATGATACATTGGTGGGCTTTTCCTGTCATTATCGAAGTGGTAATTCTCCCATGCCATCTCCCAGTCTTCTGCCTCCTCAGCCGTGAATGGATAATCTGCCGCAGTTCGCCCATGGTTTCTCCACTCCCCGTCTGTTTCCGGTACCTTCCAGGTACTCCGGCGAGCTCCATCGTTCAGTGGTTGGTAGGCTGCCGAACATGAAGTTCCAGCCCCATTTGCCGACCTGTTCCCCCTTGATCTTGAACCTCCAGCCATAGTGTTAAGAAAAGCGAGAGAATGTTTGTAAACGGTGTAAAAGAATGTATAGAAGATAGATAACAAGTTGTGAATTACTACTTCATCATGTCATCTACTTATAGCCGTGAAAATGTATGTTCTTCATCAGGGATGTGGATATGGTCAAAGATTTCGTCTGAAAAGTTGCCTGCACGATTCGTCTGAATAGTTCACTGCAAGATTCGTCTGAAAAGAGCCTGTAAGATTCGACTGAAAAAGTAACTACAATATATAACAATTCTTTGGGAAAGGGCCTACCAAATACTATCAGTTTCATCAACATTTTATTTTCCAACGTTTTTGAATTGAAGCTAAACATAACTAATTAATGAGAATTTAGATCAGATTTATATGGCACTATCAAATGCAAGTTTCTATAATATAGATACTGTTCTACATTACATAATACCAATTTTTGCATCATATGAATCACTTCCAGACAACAAGAACCAATACAGTACTAGTTACAAAGAAAACTCGGCTTCGACAATAAGACTTCCATTTAACAAAAACCCCTTCGCCGGTTCATTGAGTTCACTCAGTAGCATGAAACATGGATCATCCAGTTCCTTTGGGGTCAATTCCTAATCTCCTTGACCACCTTTGGATGTGGTCACATTATTGAACTTTCTCACTGTTTGTTGTATATGAATGTAACAGGAATTCTGCTCTGTATTAGGATTACCGCAAGTTTCATAAACCTACTTACTAGGTGTTGGAAAATTTTAGTAAAAATATGGGTTTTACTAAACTTTGGACACATTTAAATATATATATATATATATATATATATATATATATATGTGTGTGTGTGTGTGTGTGTTATATATAACTAACTCTTAGTAGGTTTATGTTCTCCTATATGAGAGCTTCGAAACGATATATAATGCGTCCAAAACGGAGTATGTGTGAATGAGATATCGATACTCAAAGTTGAGTAATTGGATGAAATTAGCAAAAACCAAATGGGTGTGGGAATGTGTCCCACATAGGAAGAGAGAGTAAAGTGTTGTTGCATGTTTTTACTGTTTTTGTCACACTTTTTAGGCTCCAAGTTAAATACTTTAACAAAATAATAAACAAAATTATAACTTCAATCACAATACTTTAACAAAATAAGTTAACACTAAAAATAACAATTATTTAATGTTACATAAACAACCTAATGTTGTTGTGTTTGACAATGCGCATAAATGGACTCCGCCATATGTACGCGAAATTCCTTGGCCTCATGTTCGATGCGGGAAGGGTGTAAATCTACCACATCGTTATTAATCAACATGCTGGCATTACGGCATACCCAGACACCGCAATCCACATTCATCCCTTTCTGCTGTGGTGCTTTCTTGGCTAACCTGTGACGGAAGTTCACTGACCATTCGCGATGGCGCACATCCCCGATTCGGCTAAAGAAGTCCGTCAGCACAACTTTAAATCTGCCAAGCTGCTCATCCATAGCGTCTTTGAAGAGATTGGCAGCGTCGCTGTCATATATGGTCATCACCATAGTTGGAAGATCAAACACTCCGAGCAGCCAATGTTTAGGATGAATGCGTATAGGGATGTACACCTGAAATATTACAATATTAGACAACTTAGTTAGCAACCAAACAACTTAAATAAAATAAGAGTAAAACGATTTACATACAGTATCGAGGAACTGCCAATTCACCCCTTCCATGCCATTGCATGAGTTAGCCACGGAGATGGGACCTTGATGTTCAAGCACCATGAACTGAAAGAAAGTAGTGTGCATCACGGTCCACCTCGTGTCTGGTAGACGGGAACGTTGGAGAATGCCGACCCAATAATCGATGTGCTATACACAAAAAATAGATGGTTAGACATGTAATATACATATATTTGATTATATGACTATAGTTAAACTTCAATACTAACCACATCCTCAAATTCAGACTCCAAAGGGTCAACTGCCAGCAATACTTTGAAAAACGAGGGGGTGATGTCCAGGTTGATGAAAGGGATGAATACCAGGCTTGGGAGGTTACCAGTCTGGCACATGTTCAATATATCATCGGCCGGAAGACGCTCCGGTGAAGCCATCTTTCCCTTTCCCGCTTTCTTTCCCGCTTTCTTTCCTGCTTCCTTTGCTTTCTTTTGAGGGGGCGGTGTGGTAGATTTTTGCCGTGTCCATGGGGTACCAAAATAGTGTGAACGTTTCGTCTCCCGCCTAGACGGGGATGCAACCTCCGCCTGTGGATCTACAACATCCATCGGGTCATCTTCCGGCTCCGAGAAGTGCTCCTCGAAAATTTTCGGCTGACGGAAGTCCTGTCCCAACCCCATCGACTGAAAATTAAGTTATTAGATGTTTTAAGTACAATTTCATCATGTTCACAATTAAACCAAAACTACCAAAATAACTTACAGTCTGCGTGTAAGCTGGCGGTGTGACGTACGACGACCCCGACATTTCTGGCCTGTAATAGTCCGCGTCCGATAGACCAAGGAAGTCCGTGAACGACGACCCCCCTGCACCCGACATCCCGACCTGCGTGACATTGATCATTATTAGTCCCACAAATTTAGGAACTAACATATAACTATAATGGTTACTCAGTGTGACTTACACTCTCCGGGATTGACAAATAGGATGTGGTGACAAACGGTGGCATTTGGGATGTGTATCCCCCTGCACCCGACATCCCGACCTGCGTGACATTGATCATTATTAGTCCCACAAATTTAGGAACTAACATAATGGTTACTCAGTGTGACTTACACTCTCCGAGATTGACGAATAAGATGTGGTGACAAACGGTGGCATTTGGGATGTGTATCCCCCTGCCCCCGACATCCCGACATGCGTGACATTGATCATTATTAGTCCCACAAATTTAGGAACTAACATATAACTATAATGGTTACTCAGTGTGACTTACACTCTCTGGGATTGACGAATAGGATGTGGTGCCAAACGTCGCATGTGCCCCCTGTCCGAACGAAGCGGGGATCGGCGTCGTACTCGACAACAAAAACAAATTTAGAACGTAATATTAATATACAAACTAAAAGATCGTGGCCGACAAATTAAGTTAAACACTAACATGAACAGCGCGAAACTGTCTGACGAATGCCTCCAGATGGTTTAAACGTGTGTCTTGGGGCCCGTGGACGTAGTCCCACAGATCATCATGACTGCCCCGAACTGGCCCGTAGACGTGTGTCGGATCTTGATGGGAGTAGGAAGGCCCCGCCTCATATGGATCGAAAGGGGGAGACTGATATCGACCGGAAGGGGGCGGCTGGTATCGATCGGCAGGGGCCTCGCGTCGTCTTCCTCATCTTCGTCAGATGAGGAACTAGACCCAGATGGGGAAGGAGAGGGACGTCGAACCCTTGCCGCCTCTTTGTCAATAAAGGCCACGCTGTTTCTGTACCAAGGCGTGTCCCTCTCGTAGGCAGTAGGAACAAGGACCTCGAAAGGCGTAAGCGGCGGCTAAATATATGGTAAAACACAAAAAAATTAATAAGCGGGACTAACGTATGCAACATTGTAAACATAGTAAAAGAACTTACATGTCTAGATTGGCTGAAGAACTCAAGCCAAGTCTGCCTATTTAGGGAAAGACCCCGGTCCCAACGGGTTCCCCTATGTAATCTGTCGGTGCGCTTGTTGAAATATTGAACGGCTGCGGGAAACATCTCCAAGATCCATATTTGGAATTACACAAGAAGAGCAATGTAACATCCCGCAAAACAAAACATACATATATCATATAATTCATAACATGTTTACAACAGAGTACTTCATAATTCACATTCGGTCCCCAAAGTCTGAATAATATAAAAATTTCAACACAAACTTAATTCACTTTAGATTACATAGTAATAATAATAAAACTTAAAGTACAAAAACATCCATCAAAGATCCTATTCACTTGCTCTTATTCATTGCGTCACCTGGAATACAAAATTTTAAAACAGAAAATGAGGGTTAGACCTAAGGGTCTAGTGAGTAAAACCCTGACATTTTTAAATTATTAAAAATTCATTTATATAAACACTCTTTATATAAATACACATACATCACACGTAAATTAGTACCAAATACAATTTACACAACATACCTGTCTCATTCCCCTTATCCCTCCACCAATGGCCAATATCAATTGGTTGCGAGCCAATTTAACACACCGGTCCAAAGCCCGGCCACGTATTATATTTTCATATAATACTCACGTAATTATAATATCTCATTATAATTACCCACGTATGACATATTCATACACAAATCACAATTTGTTATTCACATATTGTATTCCAGTAAAAATTACTTTTTAAAGTAAAACTCACCTCGTGCGTTTATCACAAAACTCTTTCAAGAATAATTCACGTATGTTGCTTCTTCACAGAATCTGAAATCAGATAAAATACCAAATATCTCTTTTAACACTTAAACTTACAAAATTCTCAAATCAAATCGCAATGAATAGTACCCAAGTCGCAACCCAAAAATAACATGAAATCGCAATGAACAGTACCTAAGTCGCAGTCTAATATTGCGATTCCACCCTGGAGTCGCAACCCCCAATTGCGATTTCACCCTGGAGTCGCAACCCACAATTGCGATTCCACCCTGGAATCGCAACCCACTATTGCGATTTCAAACCCGAATCGCAACCAACTACTGCGATTCCAAGCCAAGTCGCAAACGACCATTGCGACTTCAATGCCAAGTCGCAACCAACTGTTGCAACTTCGTTGAATGTCGCAGTCGTCTATTGCGACTCCGATGAATGTCTCAGTCTACTGTTTCATCCTAAACCCAGATTTTTGCAGTTTTATACTATGCATGATGCTATAAAGATGCAGAAATGCTTAAGACCATTATCACAACCTAACCATATGCTTAAATTTCCCAAAACATCCGTTTTTAACAAAACCCATTTGAACACTTAACTAGCAACCTTTCAAGAACACTTTGAGGAAATGATTACACAAAAAGGTATGGATTGTTTACCTTGATTACTTCAATTTGGTAAAAATCACAGCAGCAATTCCTTCTTCTTCTTCAATTCTCTCGATCTCTCTCTCTTTCTACCGAAATATCCCACATACACACACTTACACTTTGAGATATTTACTTCATTTGGACACCTCACCCTATTTAGAAAGAAAAGTCGGTTTGACCATATGAGGTGTCAAAATAAGTTACCAATAAACCCTAAACTTGTTCCACTTGCCAAAACATACCCCTAACTTCTATTATAAAAATTAAAACTTACCCCTTAACTTCTCACTCCTTAAAATACCCACATAAACTTATAAAATTTTCATGTTTTAAATTAAATAAAAATACCTGGTTATTACAACATCTCCTCCTTAAAAGAATTCCGTCCCGGAATTCGGTTAAGAGAACAGATGAGGGTATTTGGTTCTCATCTCCGCCTCCGATTCCCATGTTGCATCCTGACCCCTATGATGTTTCCACTGGACCTTTACTTGCCTGATCTCCTTATTCCTTAATACTACCTTGTGATCAACTATTGCTTCCGGTTCCTCCACATAGTTCAACTTTTCATCCACGTGAATATCTGGTAGTGAGACTGCTTGGTCTGGTGCAACTAAACATTTCCGAAAATTCGACACATGGAACGCGTTATGAATCCTGCTTAGCTCCAACGGAAGATCCAATCTGTAAGCTACTTCACCGATCCTTTCTGTAATTTCAAATGGCCCAATATAACGCGGACTGAGTTTACCTTGCTTCCCAAAACGTATGACTCCTTTCCAGGGCGAAACTTTCAACATCACAAAATCCCCAACCTGAAATTCTAGCGGTTTCCGACGTCGATCGGCATAGCTTTTCTGCCTGTCTTGTGCTGTTTTCAATCTATCCCGAATCTGAGTAATCTTATCTGCCGTCAACTGTACTATTTCTGGCCCTGCCAATTGCTTCTCCCCCACTTCATTCCAACATAAAGGCGTTCGGCATTTTCTACCATACAATACCTCAAACGGTGCCGCCTGGATGCTAGAATGATAACTGTTGTTGTAGGCGAATTCTATCAAAGGTAGATGTTTATCCCATGATCCCCCAAAATCAACTATACAAGCCCGGAGCATATCTTCTAAAGTCTGGATTGTTCTTTCACTCTGCCCATCAGTCTGTGGATGATATGCTGTGCTCAACTTTATCTGCGTTCCCATCTCTTTTTGAAAGCTTCTCCAAAACCTAGAAGTAAAACGACTATCTCGATCGGAAATAATCGAGATTGGAACTCCATGTCGAGTTACTATTTCATTAATGTACAACTTAGCTAAACGTTCCAAAGAATCAGTTTCTTTTATCGGCAAGAAGTGAGCAGACTTCGTCAACCTATCCACAATCACCCAAATAGAATCGAATCCCTTTGAAGTTCTTGGCAATTTGGTAATGAAATCAGTAGTGATCTGATCCCATTTCCACATTGGTATATCTAGTCGTTGTAACTGACCAAACGGTTTCTGATGCTCAATCTTTACTTTCTTACAGGTAGTACAATCTTCTACATACTTAGCAACACTTCTCTTCATTCCCGGCCACCAATAGAATTGTTTCAAATCTCTATACATTTTATTTGTACCTGGATGAATAGAAAATCGAGATTGATGAGCTTCTTGTAGTACACGATCCCGTAATCCACCCAAACGAGGTACCCAAATTCTGTTTCCCATACACAACAACCCACGGTCATCTTTCCCAAGCAATGCTGATATCCCAACCAACCGTTCTGACTTCAAACTTTCTTCTTGATAAGCATCTATTTGGCATTTCAACAATTCATCAAAGATATTAGGAAGGAGTTCAGCTCGTAACGATATAGCTTTTATTGTTCCGCTTCTTTCTTGACGACTTAACGCATCTGCCACCACGTTCGCTTTCCCTGGGTGATAAAGAATTTCACAATCATAATCATTCACTAATTCTAACCATCTTCTTTGCCTCATATTCAATTCCTTCTGATAAAAAAGATGTTGAAGACTTTTATGGTCCGTGAAAATTTGACATTTAGAACCATAAAGATAATGCCTCCAAATCTTTAATGCGAAGACAACTGCCGCAAGCTCCATATCATGGGTAGGATATTGTCTTTCGTGATCCTTTAATTGACGTGAAGCATAGGCAATCACCTTCCCACGTTGCATGAGTACACATCCCAATCCCAACTTAGAAGCATCACTGTAGACTACAAAATCATCCGAACCTTCTGGCAATGCTAATATCGGCGCGCTGCAGAGTTTCTCTTTCAATATTCTGAATGCCTCATCTTGTTCTGCTTTCCATTCAAACTTTAAATTCTTCCGAGTTAACTTAGTCAATGGCGCCGCGATTCGAGAAAAGTCTTTTATAAACTTCCGATAGTATCCAGCTAGACCCAGAAAACTGCGCACTTCGGTTGCCGTCTTCGGCGGTTCCCATCTTTCAATTGCTTCCACTTTCGCTGGATCAACTTGTATACCCTTCTCTGAAACTACATGACCCAAAAACTGAACTTCCCGCAACCAGAATTCACATTTGGAGAACTTAGCGTACAACTTTTCTTTCTTCAATAATTCCAAAATCAAACGAAGATGTTGCGCATGATCCTCTTTGGATCGGGAATAAATAAGTATATCATCAATAAACACAATGACAAATTTATCGAGATAAGGCTTACATACCCGATTCATCAGATCCATAAAAGCGACTGGAGCGTTCGTCAATCCAAAAGGCATTACCAAAAATTCGTAGTGGCCGTATCTTGTGCGAAATGCAGTCTTTAAAACATCCTCTTCCTTAACCTTCAACTGATGGTAGCCAGATCTAAGATCAATCTTGGAGAAATAATAAGCTCCAACTAATTGATCAAAAAGGTCATCAATTCTTGGGAGTGGATACTTGTTCTTGATTGTGCGCTTGTTCAGCTCCCGGTAATCGATACACATTCTCATTGAACCGTCTTTCTTCTTCACAAATAAAACTGGTGCACCCCATGGCGATGAGCTGGGTCTGATGAAGCCCTTATCAGATAAATCTTGAAGTTGTGACATCATTTCTTTCATTTCTGGTGGTGCTAATCTGTACGGCGCACGAGCGATGGGATTGGCTCCAGGTACTAGGTCTATTCCAAATTCTACTTGTCTAACAGGAGGAAGACTATTCAAGTCTTCAGGAAAAACTTCTGGGTATTCACTAACAATGGAAATATCTTCCAACTTACACTTTTCAGGCCTACTATCTATCACATAGGCTAGATAACTAGAGCAACCCTTATTGACACATTTACGGGCTTTTATCATATATATAAGACTAGACTGATGATTCTTTCGATCTCCATATATCACTACTGATCTCTTATCAGGTAAAACAACATTGATTATTTTCTTATCACAAACTATGTTAGCCTGATTCTCAGCTAACCAATCCATTCCTACTACCACATCAAATTCAATCAAAGCTATTGGGAACAGTTGTATCGGTACTCCACATCCCTCTATATTTATCATGCAACGATCAAAAACCTCTTTAACTGCCACTTGATTATCATTTGCAGTGTCTACTAATAAAGCATGTTTTAACATTTTAGGCTCTAAATGCATGTGAGCAGCAAAGGAGGGAGACACAAAAGATCGGTTTGCACCGGAATCAAATAACACTTTAGCACGCGTGGAGTTTATGAAAAATGTACCTGTGACCACATCCGACGTTTCTTCCGCCTCTTTAGCTGACATTTGGAACGTACGACCCCTCGTTCTCGGCGGTTCTATTCTTGGGACCACTGGTCTAGTAATGGCTGGTTTCCCCGATGTACCCCCGGATTGTATTCTACCCCGCGGACAATCTGATTGGAGGTGATCCGGAGAATTGCACAAAAAGCAAAATCGTGTTACTCGACAATCCTTTACAACATGCCCAGTTTTCCCACATTTAAAACAAACCCGTGACTCTACTTGGCAATTTCCCTGATGGTAACGATTACACTTTGAACATGGTCTTTCTGTTGGTCGAAATGACGGACGGTTGTCAAACCTCTGAAATCTAGGTTTCCTCGAATCCTGTGGTGGTCCTTCCCATTTTCTTTTTCCTAAGCTCTTATCGCCAGTATCTCTTTTATTATCTCTTTCCACATTCTCGGCAGCATCTACTGCAGCTGTAAAAGTATTTGGCCCTGTGGCAGTCACCAATCTTCGAACCTCGGAATTTAACCCATAAATAAACCTCTCCATCTTCATCTTATCTGTAGCAACATAATATCCTGCAAAACGAGACTTCTCCAAAAATCGTGCAGTATAATCTCTAACCGACAGATTTCCTTGTTGTAGATTCATGAATTCTTCTTCTAACTGTCTGACAGCGGCTTGTGGACAGAAGTGCGTTGTGAAAGCTGACACGAATTCCTCCCATGAAAAAGTAGTATATACATCCGCTCCTCTCGATTCTGTATGAGCATCCCACCAATTCAGAGCATCCCCTTTCAGCATCGCAGCTCCATAAAGCACTTTGTCTTCTTCAGCACATTTACACATCTTGAAGATGGCCTCTATTTCTTTCAGCCATCTCATCGCCTTTACCGGATCCCGATCTCCTGAGTATGTAGGGGGCTTACAACTAAGAAACATTTTATAATCGCACCTTTTCATCCCTGGTAGAACAGTAGAGGTAAGTGGTATCTCCACTTCATGTTCCGGATCTGGTCTTTCAGTTTCATTAAGACGATTACGTTCGAACATGGCTTGTATGCTATCCTGTAATCTTCCCATTTCAGCAGTCAGATCATCTCGTGTAACAAACTCTGTAGCATGCTGTTGTGTTCTACCTCCAGTTCGGCCTCCTGTTCCCCTTCCAGTTCTACCTCTACCACGATCTCCTCCTCTTCCCCCTGTTCCTAACGGTGGATTTTCTCCACTTGAATTCCTTCCTCTTCCCTGATTCCCTTGTCTGGTGCCACTCGCCATTCTGTGGATTCAAACAAGGTTAATATACACACATAAGCACATACCCCATATAATAAGATATTCCAGTTCAAACATGTACCTGTAAGATCATAATTACACTGGCCTGGTGTAATTTGAAATTACCTTACATGATGTTCCTTCTACCTTTTATACTTAATATCCCCAGGTTCTAATTTAATAGGGACATCCTACTTCACATGCAGTTTAAGTCTAGGTACAGATACTAATACCTAAATCCCTTAAACCTGGCTCTGATACCATCTGTAACATCCCGCAAAACAAAACATACATATATCATATAATTCATAACATGTTTTCAACAGAGTACTTCATAATTCACATTCGGTCCCCAAAGTCTGAATAATATAAAAATTTCAACACAAACTTAATTCACTTTAGATTACATAGTAATAATAATAAAACTTAAAGTACAAAAACATCCATCAAAGATCCTATTCACTTGCTCTTATTCATTGCGTCACCTGGAATACAAAATTTTAAAACAGAAAATGAGGGTTAGACCTAAGGGTCTAGTGAGTAAAACCCTGACATTTTTAAATTATTAAAAATTCATTTATATAAACACTCTTTATATAAATACACATACATCACACGTAAATTAGTACCAAATACAATTTACACAACATACCTGTCTCATTCCCCTTATCCCTCCACCAATGGCCAATATCAATTGGTTGCGAGCCAATTTAACACACCGATCCAAAGCCCGACCACGTATTATATTTTCATATAATACTCACGTAATTATAATATCTCATTATAATTACCCACGTATGACATATTCATACACAAATCACAATTTGTTATTCACATATTGTATTCCAGTAAAAATTACTTTTTAAAGTAAAACTCACCTCGTGCGTTTATCACAAAACTCTTTCAAGAATAATTCACGTATGTTGCTTCTTCACAGAATCTGAAATCAGATAAAATACCAAATATCTCTTTTAACACTTAAACTTACAAAATTCTCAAATCAAATCGCAATGAATAGTACCCAAGTTGCAACCCAAAAATAACATGAAATCGCAATGAACAGTACCTAAGTCGCAGTCTAATATTGCGATTCCACCCTGGAGTCGCAACCCCCAATTGCGATTTCACCCTGGAGTCGCAACCCACAATTGCGATTCCACCCTGGAATCGCAACCCACTATTGCGATTTCAAACCCGAATCGCAACCAACTACTGCGATTCCAAGCCAAGTCGCAAACGACCATTGCGACTTCAATGCCAAGTCTCAACCAACTGTTGCGACTTCGTTGAATGTCGCAGTCGTCTATTGCGACTCCGATGAATGTCTCAGTCTACTGTTTCATCCTAAACCCAGATTTTTGCAGTTTTATACTATGCATGATGCTATAAAGATGCAGAAATGCTTAAGACCATTATCACAACCTAACCATATGCTTAAATTTCCCAAAACATCCGTTTTTAACAAAACCCATTTGAACACTTAACTAGCAACCTTTCAAGAACACTTTGAGGAAATGATTACACAAAAAGGTATGGATTGTTTACCTTGATTACTTCAATTTGGTAAAAATCACAGCAGCAATTCCTTCTTCTTCTTCAATTCTCTCGATCTCTCTCTCTTTCTACCGAAATATCCCACATACACACACTTACACTTTGAGATATTTACTTCATTTGGACACCTCACCCTATTTAGAAAGAAAAGTCGGTTTGACCATATGAGGTGTCAAAATAAGTTACCAATAAACCCTAAACTTGTTCCACTTGCCAAAACATACCCCTAACTTCTATTATAAAAATTAAAACTTACCCCTTAACTTCTCACTCCTTAAAATACCCACATAAACTTATAAAATTTTCATATTTTAAATTAAATAAAAATACCTGGTTATTACAAGCAAGTACGTAAAAAGGAAAGCCAAACAGTTTGTATGTATTATTATTTATGTTATACTACGTATCTAACCTTTAAGGCGTATGTAAATCCACAAAGATTCATCTTGGCAAGTCGATCGGGGCGTCTGGCAATGGCTCGGTGCAAAATAGTGTAGATATGTGTCCAGATGTGGCTACCCCACGGGTACCTGTTAAACAAATCCAAGTCCTCGACTCACGGCCCATGAAGCCCATATCCACGATCGCCACCAGGCATACACGGACATCATCCTGGTCGCTTAGGGCCCTAAGGCCCTGTTTCATCGTCTCCACGACTGTCTTCAACTTCAAACGAGATGCTGACACACCCCAAACCCTACGAACGAAGGAAATGTCTGCTAAGGGAGGAAGGGGAGGGGGGGAACCTCTCCAAAAAGTTGTCCTGTAATTAGACAGAACTCACGACGCCCAAACCGCAATTGATGCCCGAAGAAATCAAAATACATCTCCTCCGGATCATCATTGGAGACCTCGACCTCCAACTGTAGAAACATGTGGACTAGCGTGGGGTCGCCACCAGGGTAAGTCAGATCAATCCATGGACCGAAAGGTGTCCCTCTAAAGATGTCCTCAAGGGTAGCTGCGCGATCACCTAATTCCACGAAGCGGTCTCTCAACTCCACCATGTAGCCAACGCGGCACTTTAATGTCAAGTCGATGTGAAAGAAATCCCTCTACATAGTTATTCACGGATGTTATAGTTAGTGTTATATATAGATGTTTTTGCTTGTTTGGTTTATTGTGTTGATAATTATTCGTTTCTTTTAGTTTTAGAAAAGAAACCACTCAATCTATTGGACTTCCAGGTAGCCGGGGAATCACAAGGATTGCTTAAATCCCCACATACCTTAGGGCTATTTACACCCGTTTGACAAAATTCAAATAGATATGTTGCGGTTTATTTTATTTTAATATATAATAGTGTTATATATAGATGCTTTTGGCAAGAGGCCAAAATGAATTTGAGCGTGGCATGTGAAGCTAATTTAATATTCATACCATTTATTTACGAAATTTGTTTATCACAAAAGTTTAGGGACCTAAGTTGTCATTCACCAAAGTTTAGGGACCTAAGTTGTCATTCACCAAAGTTAGGGGTCCTAAGTTGTCATTCACAAAAGTTTAGGGACCTAAGTTGTCATTCACCAAAGTTTAGGGACCTAAGTTGTCATTCACCAAAGTTAGGGACCTAAGTTGTCATTCACCAAAGTTAAGGGACCTAAGTTGTCATTCACCAAAGTTTAGGGACCTAAGTTGTCATTCACCAAAGTTAGGGACCTAAGTTGTCATTCACCAAAGTTAGGGGACCTAAGTTGTCATTCACCAAAGTTTAGGGACCTAAGTTGTCACTCTTAACATCTTTTTTTTTTTTTATAAAAAACACTTTTAACATCTTTTTTTTATAAAAAACACTCCCAACATTTATTTTTATAAAAAACACTCATCTTTTTATAAAAAAACAGACTCTTAACAATTATTTTTATAAAACACACTCTAACATTTATTTTTATAAAAAACACTTTAACATCTTTTTTTTATAAAAAAACACACTATTAACATTTTTTTTATAAAAACACACTTAACATCTTTTTTTTTATAAAAAAACACTCTCAACATTTATTTTTATAAAAACACTCATCTTTTTATAAAAAAACACTCTTAACAATTATTTTTATAAAAAACACTTTAACATCTTTTTTATATAAAAAAACACACTCTTAACATTTTTTTTTATAAAAAAACACTCTTAACAATTATTTTTATAAAAAACACTTTAACGTCTTTTTTATATAAAAAACACTCTTAACATCTTTTTTTTATAAAAAACACTCTTAACAATTATTTTTATAAAAAACACTTTAACATCTTTTTTATATAAAAAAACACACTCTTAACATTTTTTTTTATAAAAAACACTATTAACAATTATTTTTATAAAAAACACTTTAACATCTTTTTTATATAAAAAAACACACTCTTAACATCTTTTTTTATAAAAAACACTCTTAACAATTATTTTTATAAAAAAACACTTTAACATCTTTTTTTTATAAAAAACACTCTTCACATTTTTTTTTTATAAAAAACACTCTTAACATCTTTTTTTATAAAAAACACTCATCTTTTTATATAAAAAAACACTCATCTTTTTATATAAAAAACACTAACATATATTTTTATAAAAAATACTCTAACATCTTTTTAAAAAAACCACTATAACATCTTTTAAAAAAAAACTCTAACATCTATAATAAAGACAACATTATAACAAACAAATAACACATTCAAACATACAACAAACTTAAAAACACTCTAACAACATACATATCATATATTTTAAAATTTAAAATAACAACATACAAGAAAAGTACAAGAAACTTAAGAAAAACTTACCAAACGAGTAACACGAGCCATCTTCAAACAAACCGAGCGCGTATTCCACACGACAAAATTGAGAGAGTTTGGGAGAGGAGAGGAGAGATTTTTTAATTGAGAAGTGGTGGCCGAAAGGTCCCCCCACCCTTTCTCTTATTATAGCGGCCGAATATTAGGGTGGGGGGGGGGGGGGGTTAAGGCATTAAAGAATTAGGGTTTCACCATATGTCGACGCGTGGCACCTCATCCCGCGATCGCAGGGTACCTCCGCGAGCAGGGGTCAAAAGTGCCACCGCGGGCATAGTTGAGGGGCTCCGCGGGACTTTTGGCCAAAGAGATGTGACACGTGGGTGTGGGCCCGCGATCGCGGGGCCCACCGCGGAAAATTTGGGTATTTTGGTAAACTCATCGAGATTTTGGGTATTTTGGTAAGTAAGGGTCAAACTTGGGTATTTTAATTAAATTCCCTAAAAACAATCGTCAATATTATAATAATAATAAATCTATACATATAATAAATAAGTAACTAGCATGCCACGTGTCGTCGTTTGGTGAGCCGACTTTATTGTTTTCCCGTCTAAACATGTATCTGGACGCCTTTACATTATAGGTTCAATTAACACACCCACATTCACTCCTCCTTAAATCTCTTCTTAATTAAATTTTTAATATTTATACTTTACAATTACCACCCTTAATTAAATTACCTATGTAGTTTACTTTTAATCCATTACTTTTTTTGTTTTTCATTTTAGACTCTTATCATATAAACATAAATAATGTATATGAACTAAAATGCATTAAAAAAACATTTCTATTTTTTACAAATTATACCTTTGTAATCGTTTCGTCAATACCTTCGAAATAAGCCCAATATTGAATATTTTTTGATACATACGTACATATCCATATTTATAATAAATTCAAAAAAATCTCCACCGTGTATAATAATCCCAAAAATCTATACATATAATAAATGAGTAACTAGCATGCCACATGTCGTCTTCTGGTGAACCGACTTCAGTATTTTTTCACCTAAACATGTATTTGGACGCAGTTTACATTATAAGTTTAATTAGCACACCCACATTCACTCCTCCTTAATTCAAATTTTTTTAATTTGTACGTTACATTTACTACCCTTATAATTAGGTATGTTGTTTACTTTTAATCCCTTATTGTTTTATTTTTCATTTTAAACTCTTATCATATAAACAGAAATAATGTATATGAACTAAAATGCATTAAAAAACATTTCTATTTTTTTACAAATTATACCATTGTAATCGCTTTATCAATACCTTCGAAATAAACCCAAATATTGAATATTTTTGGATTTAATTATATTATTAAATATCATAAATATATACGAATTAATGTGTCGTGATTAGTATGAGATTTGTTGAAATTCGTATGAGATTTGATACCAATAATCACTAAATTGTCGTGATTTTTTTTGCAATTTCATATCAATTTTTACTTCAAAGTCGAATTATTTTGACGAATTACAATTCTATCAACTTCCATTCTGTCAACGAAACACCCTTAGAATTATCATAAGAGATTTAATTACTTGGAAAAAAAAGATATCACTTATCAACTGACTTTTGGATTATGAGTTCGAACATTTTTCAAAAATATAAATATGCAATTATTGTGTATTCGTTTGATAAATTCATTTAGTAACGACATTTATAATAGGTATCAAACTTAATAGACATATTTTTATCTTCAAGATAATATTCCCTATTTGTGGTATTTTTGTTTTCTTTTTATCAATTATTGTATGTGTCACAAAATTATTCAACAACTATTAAACATCAAATAATTAACTTAAAACACAAATTTGATCGTCGCGCAACGGACGAGCCAAAGACTAGTATCTTAATATATTAAAACTTTTAATCAATATATAGGTATAGTATATAATAACAAAAACCTAATATTATATTAATATATATATATATTTTTATTGACCTTCATGTTTTTAGTGTTGGGTTGAAGACTATAGTTTTTTGAATATATTTCTTGATTTTATAATTATTAATATTGTGTGTATATTATATAATGATAATTATTTGATATTGAAAAAATACATGAGACCTACTGAAAATTGTTTTGGATTTTTATGTGAGTTCTTAATTTGATGAGTTGGAAATGATGTGACAACCAAAAATACAAAATAAATTTTTATAAGAACTTCACATTCTTTGAGTTCTTGTACAAGAACTTTGGTTCTTACTTTGAGTTTAAGTGACATTTTGTTAGTCTTTTTATGTATTTCTTGACTTTATAACTATTATTAATACTCATATATTGTCGTTCAGGGGAAAACCTCAAAAAACAGAAAACTGAGTAACACCCGGTGCACCTGTGCATAAAAGTACTTTGTAACATGCACCCGTTCATATATATATATATATATATATATATATATATATATATATATATATATATATATACAAGTGCATAAAAACCAAAAAACAACTTAATTTTACTTGTATGCACAAGTGCATAAAAACCAAAAAGCAACTTAATTTTACTTGTAGATGAAGGACTACCAGGTTGTTCTTCGGTTTTCCATTTTTTTGAGGCTTTCTCTCTCTCTCTCTCTCTATATATATATATATAGTGGGGTAATAATTTGTAAACCATCCTTACCGTGTAAATCGTCGATTTCATAGGTTTTCTTGATTAAATTGTTTCATGAAATTGTTTATTTTGATGAAATTTGTTGGTGCAAGTGTACCACATCTCTATATATTTTATATATTTATTTTGATGATTACAAACACACCGTATTATTGTTTTTCTAACAATTTTATCCAAGTGTGCAGCTAATTGGACAACATGAAGATTTTATCTGAAGAGTCCAAGACTGGTGTTTACGTCATCATATATCTCATAATAATAAACACCCTAAAATAATATACCACTTGGATATTTTAAAAAACCTAACCCAACACTATTTTTAAATCTTTGATTTAAATTGATTTTAGAATGTTGACTTTTTTTTTGGAATAAAACAAAAGGAATTCAGTTGCCTTTTTAAGCTATGGTCACTCCTGACGCAGGCACCTTTTTCAGGCGGTATACCGCGTGATGCTCGGCGGTATACCGCGGCTCTGTTACATATGGCAGGTTCTTGCAGGTTGACCTTCCTGCTGTCAGCCACCTTTGTCAGGCGGTATACCGCGTGGTGTATGGCGGTATACCGCGGCTCTGCTACACCGTTTTGCAGGTTTGCTTTTGCAGGTTGACTTACTTTTGGTCAGCTACTTTTTCTGGGCGGTATACCGCGCCCATATAGGCGGTATACCGCGGTGAGCTTTTGACCGTTGCCACGTCCAGCTTAAATACATGCAGCTTCTCAGCATTTATCAGACGACAAGCAGACATTGAATACCTAGCTTCTAAAAAGATTACTCAGCTCCTCATCTCATTTAATAACTTATTCAAGTTATAATTTTTGAGTGATCAACCTCTCACAAATCCAAGTGTTATACTTATACAAGAGTGATTAATATTGTGAGATATATTCTCTTGTAAGTATTTGAATAGTGTGAGTGATTCACGTTCTCGAGCAAAAGCAAGAGATTTTATTATCATTGTATCAAGGTTTGTGTTCTACCATAAAGAACACTTATAGTGAATCAGTGTGTCGAGAAGTGTCTCGGCAAGTGGACTAGCCAGCCAGTTGGTGGTGAACCACTTTAAATCTCGGTGTCGGTATCAACGTTCTCTACCCTTATCTCTTTATATTCCCGTTGTGCACTTAATTTTATTTATATATTTGTTGTGCATGCAATATTTATTGTTGATTTTGATAAGAGAATTTTTATTCGTGAAATATTTTTAAATACAACCTTTACCCCCCCTAAGGTTGTCCTAACAATTGGTATCAGAGCAGGTTGCAAATTTTTTTTTAAAATCGTTGTATTTTTAAAAACTTGTTCCTATTTTAAATGGCAACCTCTGAGGGAATTATTTCTACAAAAATTCCGCAAATTGACACCGAGAATTTTGGTCTCTGGGCAAATCTTTTTGAATGCTACGTTCGTGGCAAAAGTCGAAAAATTTGGGACATTATTAAAAATGGAGATTATAAACCCACCAAAACCAAAGATGGAGTAATTAGTGAAAAACCAGTAGCGGAATGGTCCGCCGCTGAGGATGCTTGGGTTTGCTTAAATTTTGAAGCTAAAAATATTCTTTTTTCGGCACTTACTAAAGATGAGATTGAACGTGTTTATTCTTGTGAAACTGCTCACGATATTTGGGAAAATCTAAATAATACTCATAGAGGAAATTCTCAAGTCAAAAGCTCAAAAATAAATATTCTTGTACATGATTATGAAATGTTTGAGATGTTAAAAGATGAGTCAATCGACTCAATGTTTAAACGTTTTAACCTTATCATGGTGAGCTTGAAAGGTCTTGGTAGAACTTATCCAAACGAAGATTACGTACGAAAAATTCTTCGAGCGCTTCCTCCGGAGTGGATGCCGAAAATCACATCGTTGGAAGACTCCCGTGACCTCTCAATGATGAAATTAGATGATCTCATTGGAAATCTCAAAGTGCATGAAATTGCACTAAAAAGGAACAAAGATCGGGAGCATGATAAAAAGAAATCGTTGGCACTTAAAGCTTCAACTTCAAGTGACGAGAAGGAGAAGAAGAAAAAGAAGGAGAAAGCTAGCTCCTCAAAGGATCAACCCGAACATCTTGACGATGTAGCCATGTTGGTAAGAAATTTTTCTAAATTTTTAGCTAACAAAAGGTTTTCAAGAAATGATAGGTTTCAAAGAAAAGGAGATTATCGCCGTGGTGGAGAAAACCGAAGCCGAAAGTTCCATAAACGGAACGACAAAATAAATAAAAATGGCGAATCAAGCGATGATGAAGAAGCCAAGAAAAAGAAGGGCTTTTGCTACTCATGTGGAGACAAAGATCACTATGCCAACGAGTGTCCAAAAAGAAATAAACCTAAACTCAAGAAGGAGAAAGCCTTCGTTGGAGGCGCGTGGAGCGCAAGTGAAGATGAAAATGAGTATGAAGCCACTTGTCTCATGGCGGAAGGCGACGATGAGGTAAACTCGTGTTACTCAAATTACTCTAGCGATGATGAAAGTAATGATGATGATGATCTTGATATGTTAAATGATGCCTTTCAAAAAATGGTTATGCTTACAAATAATTATAAAGATGAGAACGCAAAACTAAAGGAAGAATTATTATTAAGTAAAAAGGAAATTCATGATAGCAAACAAAAAATTGCATGCGATAATGAAAAAATCATAAATTTAGAAAATAAATTAAGTGAAAAATATGTTTGCAATTCTTGTGACATTTTAAATAAAGAAATTGCATGCCTTGAGAAAAGAATAGTTGAAAATGATTTATGTGCTAATTGTGATGTGCTTAAAAAGGAAAATGCATTTCTAAAAGAAAAATGTGATAAACATGAAAAAGATAATTTGTTAGCACATGCCTTTCAAAGTAGCAATGAGAAAGTGCTTAAAATGTTAAATATGTCAAATAGCACTAATTGTAGAAAAGGCGTTGGTTCCGATATGTGTAAAGATAAGTGCGTATGTATGCCTATCAAAAGATATTTTGAACCACCTAAAAATGTTGAAATGAGAAAACCGTATGTGCAAAAATCCTCATATATGTCCAACATAAATAATGTGAATTATAAGTCTAGGAAATCTTATGCTTGCATGTATAATAGTAAATTTTCTAGACCAAAAAATAGTGTGAATATGCATGCTCCTTTTTACGTCTTTGATAAATATGATCGTAAAATTAAAATGGTACCAAAGTGGATTCCTAAAGGCTCCTTTAGTGTTGATAATCCCGGTGGTATGCGTTTATGGCTTTAAATGTGTTACATATTATATATATAGTTTGAATATAATTTATTGTATATATTATATATAAGTAATATAATAGTATATGTACTTTTATATTGTTTATATATATGTACTGTTTATATATATATATACCTACGCACTACATATATATATACTTTGTGTGTTTTATATATATATTAATATTGTTTGATGTATTATATATATATATTAATATTGTGTAATGTATTATATATATATATTCTGTTTGACTTTATATATATGCATGTTGGTTGACATTGAAACTAATTGTCAAGGACCCATAAGATGTGGGGACCATAAAAGTTGTACTTTAAATGTTGTAGATAAATCTTGATATGGATTGGATTCTTGATAGTGGATGCACACGTCACATGACCGGAAACCATAATCTTTTTTCATCATATGAGTCATGTGATGGTGGACTAGTAATTTTTGGAGGAAACTCCAAAGGAAAGGTAATTGGGAAAGGTACAATTTCTTGCAACAATGTTACTTTTTTAGATGTTACGCATGTTGATAATTTGAAATTTAACTTGCTAAGTGTTCGTCAACTGTGCAAAAATGGTATAATTGTTGTTTTTGAAGAAAACTCTTGCAAAATTCTGAAAAATGGTAAAGTTCTTTTAAATGGGGTTATAAAAGGAAATCTTTATGTTTGTAAAACTGATGTAAATGAAAATGTTTGTTTATCTTCCGTATATGATAATTCGACTTTGTGGCATAGACGTTTAGGTCACGCTAACCTTAGATTAATTCAAAATTTGAAAAATAAGGAGCTTGTGAGTAACCTTCCAAAATTAAAATTTGATAATCATTTTTGTGATGCATGTCGTGTCGGCAAACAAACTCATGTTTCTCATAAATCAAAAAATGTGATTTCAACTAAAAGAGTTTTAGAACTTTTACACATGGATCTTTTTGGCCCTATGGCCATTCAAAGTTTTGGAGGAAATTATTACACTCTAGTAATTGTAGATGATTTTTCCCGTTATACGTGGACTTTATTTTTAAAACATAAAAATGAAGCTTTTCAAAAATTTAAGATTTTGGGAAAACGAATTCAAAACCAACAAGGTTGCACGATTGTTTCGATTCGTACGGACCATGGACGCGAATTCGATAATGAAACTCAATTTGGTGCGTTTTGCGACAAATATGGTATAACGCACAATTTTTCTGCTCCTCGCACTCCTCAATCTAATGGGGTTGTGGAGAGGAAAAATAGAACCCTACAAGAAATGAGTAGGACTATGCTCAATGAACATCAAGTTCCCCAAAAGTTTTGGTGTGATGCCGTAGCTACCGCGACCTATGTCCTCAATCGTGTGCTAATTAGGAGTATCCTAAATAAGACCCCTTATGAGATCCTACGTGGTAGAAAGCCTTCCTTAGCCCATCTTAAGGTATTTGGTTGTAAATGTTTTATTTTAGACACCAAATCTTATTTGACCAAATTTGACCCAAAAGCCTATGAGGGAGTATTCCTTGGTTATTCTTGGAATAGCAAAGCCTATAGAGTCCTTAATAAAGAGACCATGGTTGTAGAAGAATCCCTAAATGTAAGCTTTGATGAAAGTCCTCCTAAACCTAGTGCACCCTTAGTAAATGATAATGGTTGTGAAGGAGATGCACTAGCCCAACATCTTAGAACCTTGGACTTAGGTACCCAATCTTTTACAAATGTAGAATCTAGTGATGCCCCTCCATGTTATGTTCCACAAGGAGTAGATGATCCTAACCTTAGAACATCTAGAGGCCATCCCGTAGATCAAATCATAGGTGACCTAAACCAAAGAACGACTAGATCACAAATCCATACCCTTTGTGCCTTTCACGCCTTTATCTCAGCCATAGAACCTAAAAACATAGAAGAAGCTTTAGGTGATGAGGATTGGATAATGGCCATGCAAGAAGAGTTAAACCAGTTTACTAGGAATGATGTGTGGGACTTAGTTCCTTGCCCTAGCGGTCAAACCATTATTGGCACACGATGGGTCTTTCGTAACAAGGTAGACGAAAACGGTGAAGTCACCCGAAACAAGGCACGTTTAGTTGCCAAGGGGTACAATCAACAAGAAGGTATCGATTATGATGAAACCTTTGCACCAGTTGCAAGGTTAGAGTCTATTCGAATGCTTCTCGCTTTTGCAAATGCTAAAAATTTTAAATTATATCAAATGGATGTCAAAAGTGCTTTCCTAAATGGTTTTATAAATGAGGAGGTATATGTTTCCCAACCTCCCGGCTTTGAAAATTTTGAAAATCCGACGCATGTTTATAAATTAAAAAAGGCGCTTTATGGTTTAAAGCAAGCTCCGCGTGCGTGGTATGATAGATTAAAATCCTTTTTAATTACAAGTGGTTATATTATGGGTAAAATAGATAATACTTTGTTTGTCAAATATGCTCAAAATGATATTGTGGTTGTGCAAGTGTATGTTGATGATATTATTTTTGGTTCTACAAATGAAAATCTTTGTAATGAATTTGCTACAAAAATGACTAGTGAATTTGAAATGAGCATGATGGGAGAATTAAAATTCTTCTTAGGATTGCAAATAAAACAAAGTGAAAATGGTACTTTTATAAGTCAATCAAAATACTGTAAAGACATGTTGAAAAAGTTTAATTTTGAAAATGTCAAACCTGTTGAAACTCCGATGACCACTAATCTAAAATTATCTAGTGACGAAGAGGGAACCGATTTTAATGAAAAGATTTATCGTGGCATGATTGGTAGCTTATTGTATTTAACTGCTAGTAGACCTGATATCATGTATAGTGTGTGTTTATGTGCTCGCTTTCAATCCTCGCCTAAACAATCTCACTATGAAGCCGTCAAGCGTATTTTTAGATATCTTAGAGGGACTACGAATCTTGGACTATGGTATCCAAAACAACCCGAGCTAGAAGTAACTTGCTTCACCGATTCCGATCTTGGTGGCTCGATGGTTGATCGAAAAAGCACTAGTGGAGTATGTGCCTTTATAGGTCTCTCGCTTGTGTCTTGGTTTTCCAAGAAACAACATTCCGTAGCCTTATCCACTACCGAAGCGGAATATGTAGCCGCCGCGAGAGCGTGTGCTCAAGTTCTATGGATGAAGCACACACTTACCGACTTTGAGGTACGTCAATCCAAAATTCCAATTATGTGTGATAACTCAAGTGCTATAAACCTAAGTAAAAATCCCGTTTTACATTCTCGTACCAAACATATTGAGTTGCGACATCATTTTCTACGAGATAATGTTCAAAAAGGCCACATCGTGCTTGAAAAAGTTGATTCCGAAGACAATTTGGCCGATATTTTTACTAAAGCCCTAAACAAAAAATCGTTCTTTAAATTAAGACTTGGTTTAGGCATGCTTGAGTATAACCCATGAGATAATGCTACTCTCAATTATAAGCATATTTTGAGGGGGAGCATCTCTCGAGGGGGAGCATAGCGTCTTTCTTAACCCTTTTTGCTTCGACAAAAGGGGGAGAGAAACCGAGTATGCTCTCGTGTTTAGCGGTTGTGTTTGTCATCATCAAAAAGGGGGAGATTGTTGGTGCAAGTGTACCACATCTCTATATATTTTATATATTTATTTTGATGATTACAAACACACCGTATTATTGTTTTTCTAACAATTTTATCCAAGTGTGCAGCTAATTGGACAACATGAAGATTTTATCTGAAGAGTCCAAGACTGGTGTTTACGTCATCATATATCTCATAATAATAAACACCCTAAAATAATATACCACTTGGATATTTTAAAAAACCTAACCCAACACTATTTTTAAATCTTTGATTTAAATTGATTTTAGAATGTTGACTTTTTTTTTGGAATAAAACAAAAGGAATTCAGTTGCCTTTTTAAGCTATGGTCACTCCTGACGCAGGCACCTTTTTCAGGCGGTATACCGCGTGATGCTCGGCGGTATACCGCGGCTCTGTTACATATGGCAGGTTCTTGCAGGTTGACCTTCCTGCTGTCAGCCACCTTTGTCAGGCGGTATACCGCGTGGTGTATGGCGGTATACCGCGGCTCTGCTACACCGTTTTGCAGGTTTGCTTTTGCAGGTTGACTTACTTTTGGTCAGCTACTTTTTCTGGGCGGTATACCGCGCCCATATAGGCGGTATACCGCGGTGAGCTTTTGACCGTTGCCACGTCCAGCTTAAATACATGCAGCTTCTCAGCATTTATCAGACGACAAGCAGACATTGAATACCTAGCTTCTAAAAAGATTACTCAGCTCCTCATCTCATTTAATAACTTATTCAAGTTATAATTTTTGAGTGATCAACCTCTCACAAATCCAAGTGTTATACTTATACAAGAGTGATTAATATTGTGAGATATATTCTCTTGTAAGTATTTGAATAGTGTGAGTGATTCACGTTCTCGAGCAAAAGCAAGAGATTTTATTATCATTGTATCAAGGTTTGTGTTCTACCATAAAGAACACTTATAGTGAATCAGTGTGTCGAGAAGTGTCTCGGCAAGTGGACTAGCCAGCCAGTTGGTGGTGAACCACTTTAAATCTCGGTGTCGGTATCAACGTTCTCTACCCTTATCTCTTTATATTCCCGTTGTGCACTTAATTTTATTTATATATTTGTTGTGCATGCAATATTTATTGTTGATTTTGATAAGAGAATTTTTATTCGTGAAATATTTTTAAATACAACCTTTACCCCCCCTAAGGTTGTCCTAACAAAATTATTTCATATCATTCATTTCTTGATGAAATTGTTTCATATGTTTGTGTTCTTTATGTAAAAACAAAAAAGTTTCATCAAACTATATATGAAACAGTTTCATAAGAATGAAAAAAAATACATGAAACCACATATAAAAACAAAAATATATGAAACAATTTCATTAAGAAATGAATTTCATGAAACAATTTCATCAAGAAAACCAATGAAATCGACGGTTTACAAGATAAGGATGGTTTACAAAATAGTGGGTCTCCCTCTCTCTCTCTCTCTCTATATATATATATATATATATATATATATATATAAGGTCAGGTTCAAGGGAAAACCTCAAAAAAACGAAAAACTAAGGAACACTTTGGTAGCCCTCAATCGGGACGGTATGCACTTGTGCATACAAGTCATTTGTAACATGCACACGTGCATATATGCACAAATGCATGATGCACTTGTGCATAAAACCAAAAAACAACTTAACTTGTATGCACAAGTGCATACCGTGTAGATGAAGGGCTATTAGGGTGTTCTTCATTTTTTCATTTTTTCATTTTTTGAGGTTTCCCCTGAACCTCCCCCCCTCTCTCTCTCTCTCTCTCTCTATATATATATATGTTGGAACCTCCCTTTTCTCCTCAAGGACGAGCAATGAATCATGAGTTCGAAACTAACCTACATGCGGAGAGTCCTTCCATCCGATAACTCGAACATGTCCTCCTAATCCTTGTATTTGTTGAGCAAATGAGCATATAACCGAATATGGAGCAAGATCATCATTTTCCGAACATAATATGAGAAACGGGGCCCCCAAACCCTAGAACGAAAAGATAGGATCAAAACTATTCTCAACATAACTCAAACGGAATATCATTGGTATATCCCACCTGGTGGAGGTGGGGTCCGGGGAGGGTAAGATGTAGGCAGACCTGACCTCTAACCCAAAGAGTAGAGTGGCTGTTTCCATGAAAACCCCCGAATTGTGAAAAGTGTGATGAAGAGAGAAAGATAAATATGATAAAGTTTTGAAAAGAACTGTTTAGAATTTACTAGTATAGGTTGTTTGGCCATTGCTGAATGGTTTGGTGCAGAAGGATTAAGTGGTCAAAATGATTAAGAGGCTCTTATGATATAGTGTGAAATGAAATATGGTTGTTTGGTCAATGTTCATAATGAAATTAGGATGCTGAAGGGTTAAGGAGGCCCAAGATACATAATCATTCAGAGGATTTTAAAACCATTAAGATAAAGGATATTTATTAAAAATCATTGAGCTGTAAAAATAGAAAACAGAAATATGTTGGTTTAATTTGTGAAGTTGAAAAATATAAAGGACATTTATTAAAAATCTATTTGATAAAAAATAAAAAATAAAAAATAAAAAATAAAAAATATACACTTTAAATATTTTGTTTGATATTAAGAAATGTATAATAAAACGAAGATAAAACCAAAAATTATACCTATGGATGAGATCACGACGAACCGGTACTGAAATTTTTTGAGACTAAAAAGTGGTACCGAAAACCGAACCGTATGTACCGGTTCGGTTTCGGGGCCAAAAATCGGTACTAAGACAACTTATGACCAACAATTTTAAAATGTATCAAATGTGTATCAGAACCAATTGTAAACCAAAATACCTTCATAATGTTTCAAATGTATTTCAAAACCAATCCCATATTAGACATGAGATCATGTGAGAAGTGTCATTTTTTGTAAGAAGTACTTTTAAACCTTGATCGCTTTTAATCAAATACCCTCTCATGAATTGCGGCTTACAAGGAGAATTGATCTTATGTTGATGCATTCATTTCTCATCCTACAATTGATAACCATTTCTCACACTTCTCACCAAATTTGGCACTTTTCACCGGAACCCAACCCTCCCAAATAACCAAATTGTGTTCATACCTTGAACAGGCACGAGTTTCATATTGCTGTAAAACTGAGTTGAGTAAAATTATAGAGAGAGTGACCATGTGCTTACGTTTCGATCATCAAGGATCTCTAAGAGCATCTCCAATGGTCATTTGAAAATGACTTGAAAATAACTTGAAGAAGACTTGAACATTGGAGTGATAACTTGAAGATAACTTTACTGATCAAAGACTTGGTCTTTCTCAAGTCTTTGAAAAATTAAACGTGAGAGGCAAGAGAAAGAAAGAGTACATTATGGTGGGACCAACATAGCTTTTATATTTTTTTATTACTTTCAAGTCTTTTATTTCATTTTACCATTGTAGATGTCCTAAGGCCATCCGTATCCGGCTCGGGATGGGGCTCGGGATGCCTTCGGGCTCAGCGGGAATGGGCTACGGCCCTTGCGGGATGCGGGGTGCGGGATGGATTCCGGGTTCGGGATCCCGATTCATCCCGAAGGTTTATTAAAAAAAAAATTATTTAATTTTTAAAAATAATGCCGTTGAACGGCTCTTTTTAAACAAAAATAAATAAATTTTTTTCTCAATTTAATCCCACTATATATTTAACCCTCAGCCTCTTATTTCTCACACCTCTCAAACTCTCTAAAATTTTCTCAACCTCTTATTTTTCACACCTCTCAAACGATTTGAGAAAGACTTCGAGTTTTTCATGACCCCGCATGATCACCTTACGGGAAACGCTTTGAGGGTTACTTTAGCGAGTAAAGAGCAAATTCAAAAATTTTATAATTGGTAGTGTTTTGTATTTTGTAATTTTTATTTTTAATGAATGGTATGAATTTTTATTTTTATTATTTATCTTATTTTTATTTATTAAAAAATATATAAATATTTTTATTTTGTTAAATAATTAAATGTATAAATAACAGAATTAAAATAAATGAGGTGGCAAAAGGGTTTGAGGGAATGAGGTAAGGGTGTTTAGGGATTGAGTGAGAGTTAGGAGAAAAGCAGATGTAGCGCTGATGTGGAGCTGGAATCTTTGAAAGATGGGGTCATGGGGTACTGATGGCCTAACTAGTTTTGAACAATATTGACCCTTTCGACAACATTTTCGTTTCTAGTTGACTAATAAACCTCAACAAATTAAAATATGGTGATGCGTTACTATTGCCTTTATTAGGCGTTGACATGTCTACAATAGTCAACCAAACGTCCACATTAATCATTATAATAATCGACTAATAAAATGTCTCCAAATTTTTATACACTCATATATCGATACCGATACAAAAACAGGATTTAAAGGACTTTTGACCTAACACATGTAAGCCTTCACCCTTCTAATCTATATTCATCAAATTATACAACTTGTATAATTCATAATTCACATGTGAATACACGCGGAAACGATTATTCCACAAAATCACCTCAAACGAGATAATGTTTTCGTTCCCACAAAAACTTTCTACACAAAAATTGCATTATTAAGTCACCAAGGGGCATTAGCTTCTTTAAGAAAAGCTGGTTCAAGTTTCTGGCCTTTCATCTTCAAAATTTCAATCTCAACATCAAGATTCTTGATTGTTTCTTTAACCCCACAAAGCTTTTGGTTCATAACTCTCATCTCATCTTCTGCTTTCACTTGTTCATTCCTCTTTGCTTCCAAGATCACCTCTGAATCGAACAATAAACCTACAAGTTTACTGATCCGTTCTCGTAAGAACCCAACTCTTATACCCACCTCTTCGAAGGCCTTTAGAGTTTTATCCCATGTTTCAAAATAGTCACGAATGGTGCTCACTTTACAAGCTCTGATTGCGTCAGCGATTGTAACGGTTTCAAGAATTATCCCAACTGCTAGTTGAACATTCAGACCCTTGAGCAGGTTTTCGTGAAGATATGTCTTCTGGCTACGGCATAGATCGTAGTATTTGATCTGAAAATGCTTTGGTATTTCGGAATCTATGATTAAACCATCCATAACAATGCTGAAATCATCAATACCCTTTATATCCTTGAACTCAAGAACAGACTGTGAGAATCTGAGCCCTTGAGAAACTTCTGAGTGTACATATTCGCTATCATCTCCTGACTGATCACACGTCACCAAACCTTTATCATCAATATTATTTTGATGCAAGCTTATATCCATATCTTCAGCTCTCTGAGGATTCGTGGAGTCCGTTTTTATTTGACCTTAAGAGGGAAAATCGAAAGAAAAAATAAGTTGGAAACAGTGAAGGATCATTAAAAATAAGTAAAAAAAACTTACAATTCATGCCAAAAGGAACCAAGTTTAGAAGGCCAAGAGCCCCATCGATTTCATTTAGACCGTTTACCCTCACAATGTAGACCTGCAAAGAAAGTCAGCTTAAAAACTAGTCACGGTTGGTAAAATCTAGCTGATAAGATGCATGATAACGTAAATGAACTAAAAGTACATGTTAGAAAAAATAATTGGGAGAATATAAGGGGTAAAAGTGGAAAAAGATCCTTGAAGCTTATTCAAGCACAACTTCAAAAATCTAGCTTATCGACTCACTTATGGCTAACAAGACGGGCTTTTTCAATAAGATCGAATAATAAGCCAGCTTACAAGCTAACTTATCTTTACCTTAAATTTCCATTGCTGAATCAATTGGAAAACTAGAGCATCTCCCTGAAGCAATTTATGAGCGATCGAGAAGCCTCTCCAGCCACCGCTCAATCCAGTTTTGTCCACAAGATACTTTGTGTTGAATTCTTGGTGATTTTCATCCACAAGCACAACCATTTCGTCGTGTTTTGGCAGATGAACATCGCAAAATTTCTTGGGCAACCCCTGTCATATGTAATGTAGCCCAAATAAGACCTATCCATTGCTTAAAACGACTATATTTTGATCATAGAGTAATGAACTTACAAGCCAAAAGCAACCCGTAACATGTGATGGGAGCATCGGCTTAACAAAACTAGGTAACTCAGACGGTAGGCTTGCTTGAACATCATTGGCTCGCTTGACAGCAGCAGACATGGCTTGCTTGACAGCAGCAGACTTGGCTTGAGAATCAGCAGGTTGGGCTGAAGCAACCTTCGGGTCATAGCTGATGGTTTGCACCAAAGATCAAATAAGTGGTCAGAAATAGTCACTAGAGGCTGTTTGCTACTGCCTCTTACCCGGTCAGAGGTGTTGCCTTTTTACCAAAACCCTCTTACCGATCCATGATGTTGACGCTTTACGCTTAACCGGTAAGCGCTTACTGGTAATGATTAACACTTTACTTAACTTACCGGGTAAGATTTCAGTCCATTAAAACGGCTTCGTATGCAACATTTTTATCTGGTAAGCACTTACTGAATACGAGTCGTTACTCTCACTTACCGGGTAAGACACTCGGTCCTTGTCATCTTAAAATTCTCAATTCTTGTCATTTCACCCGACAAGGTAAAGTAAACCAGTAAGCACTTACCAGGTAAGCATTTAGTAAACGGCCCATAAATTAACGGAAAATGACCCGGTTACCCAATTTGTGTTAGTAAAAAGACCTAAATGAGCCAACTTAAGTAAGGAAACATTTACAGATATGAACTAACCTTACTATTACATTGCTAGCGAGATCAAAGGTCACCTGCAAAGAGAAGTTATGAGGCAAATGAGAAGGTTAAACAGATCATATGAAAAAAGGTTAAAAAGTGTATTAAACATGAGGCACGAAGGGTGTTCACCAAAATGCCTCACAGAAATAAAAAAGAATCTCACCGTCTTAACCCCCTGTTTAGAAAATGCAGATTTTTTTCTGTAATAATCTTGTCTTCATCTTCACCTCTTTTATCTGTTTCCACTGCAAACAGAGGCAAGAAACAAGTTCGGTTTATGGTCAGTCACACCTGTTAAGCAAATGAAGGAAAAAGATCTGGTATGATCCTAAACTTCAGCAGTGATTAATCAATGGATGGTGATGATAATGTTGTAAGTTATGGAAGAGGTATACCTTAGAAGACAAAGGGGTTGTACTCCTGGGTGAGGATTGAGGAGCAATCGCCATTAAAAATAGCCATTCCACACCAATGGTTTCTCTAAATAGCCACTTTTATAACCTTATTCTCAAAATAGCCAAAACTTACGCACAAAGTTTTCTGTGCGTAAGTTTGATTTTCCTCCAAAAAATTTAAAAAAAAATGAATTTTAAAAAAACTTACGCACAAAAAACTCTGTGCGTAAGTTTCTCATCCTACATGTCTGCGTAAACTCTACATACGCACCACGTTGGAAAATCAAAACTTACGCACAGAGTCTGGAAAACTTACGCACATAAAACTCTGTGCGTAAGTTTTTTTAAAAATCTTTTTTTTTAATTTTTTGGAGGAAAATTAAACTTACGCACAGAGAACTCTGTGCGTAAGTTTTGATTTTTTATTTTTTTTAAGAAGGAATCAGATTCTAAAATAGTGATTTGACAAAAAAGAAAAGAATATAACAGCTTTACCATCGATGTGATTTTATGTTGACTAAATAATTTAAATCTTATTTATTAAAAAAAGTTAAATACATACTTTGATTAATTCAATTCGTTATAACATATAAATATAAAAATAATTTTACATGCCATATTTAATGTTTGATTCAAATTTTAAACTTTTTAATTTTCAAATTCAAAATTTTCAAATTTTAAATTTTCCACCTAAATATACTATATATTTAACAAACTCTCCCAAAAATCTTATTCAATCATCCTAATTCAACAAACTCTCTCAAAAATCTCTTCACCAATTTCGGCGACAATATTCCGGTGAAGAAATTTCCGGTGAATAAAATCAACTCACTCAATGTCGGAGGAGGTAACATCTATATTTATTTTTAACGGTTATGATAAAAATTTTATTGTTAGATATTATAGTTATTAGATTTTTTGAATATGTATGTTTGTTGTGTATAGATTAATGTTAGTGGTTATGATGCATTTTAGTAAAAGATTTATATGTATACGCTGATTAATGTATACGGTTATGTATAGATTAATGTTAGTGGTTATGATGCATTTTAATTGGATATTAGTAATTCTATAAAGTTCTAAATTATTTAGAGATTTATATGTATACGCTGATTTCTTGTGAAGCTTAAACTTGAGGGATCATATATTATTAAGAATATGATATTTAATAAATAATTTCAAATTTTTTATTAATAATCTATAATATAATATAAAAATAAACGATTTTGTTTAAAGAAAGATAAAAAGGTAGTTGGCATTAGAAAGCATATCGATGTAATCAGATAAGCAAACAAAAACATGAATGCATGTGAAAGACTTTAGTAAAAAATAAATAAATTGATTAATTTTGTAAATAAATAAAATGATTTATTTTGTAAAAAATAAATTCATTTACATAATTAAAAAAACTTTAATTTTTATAAAAAAATTTACGCACAGAAACTTACGCATAGAGATTTCTCTACGTAACTTTTTTTAATAAAAAATAAATCCATTTATTTTATAAAAAATATTATGATTTATTTTATAAAAAAACAAATTGATGTTTTTTATAAAAAAAATACATCGAGAGATTTTATAAATAAATAAATTGATTAATTTTGTAAATAAATAAAATGATTTATTTTGTAAAAAATAAATTCATTTATATACTTAAAAAACTTTTATTTTTTTAAAAAAATTTATGCACAGAAACTTACGCACAGAGATTTCTCTGCATAAGTTTTTTTAATAAAAAATAAATCCATTTATTTTATAAAAAATATTATGATTTATTTTATAAAAAAAGAAATTGATGTTTTTTATAAAAAAATACGAGAGATTTTATAAATAAATAAATTGATTAATTTTGTAAATAAATAAAATGATTTATTTTGTAAAAAATGAATTCATTTATATAATTAAAAAAACTTTTATTTTTATAAAAAAATTTACGCACAGAAACTTACGTACAGAGATTTTGTCTGCGTAACTTTTTTTAATAAAAAATAAATCCATTTATTTTATAAAAAATATTATGATTTATTTTATAATAAAACAAATTGATGTTTTTTTATAAAAAAACACATCGAGATATTTTATAAATAAATAAATTGAGTAATTTTGTAAGTAAATAAAATGATTTATTTTGTAAAAAATAAATTCATTTATATAATTAAAAAAACTTTTAATTTTGTAAAAAAATTTACGCACAGAAACTTACGAAGAGAGATTTCTCTGCGTAAGTTTTTTTAATAAAAAATAAATCCATTTATTTTATAAAAAATATTTTGATTTATTTTAGAATAATTCAAATTGATGTTTTTTATAAAAAAACATTTTTAGAGCGTTAAGACCATTGGAGTTTGACGTGATATGATGTTGCGGCAACAATATTCTTAATAGTAAATATAAAATTATCTTAAATTTAATGTTCAAACAATTTGCAATCATCCACAAACAAAACAAATCGAAAACCATACAACATTTTATTATTCATACGCATGAAACATCATGCGGGTAGACATCAATAACACCATTAAGGATAAAGTGCTTTACATTTGTCAATCCAATTTTGTTTATCGGTTATCTGCGCTTGAAGTATTGAGAACTCTTGTACAATCTTGTGGACTTGTACGTTGTCGCGCTGAATACGACTTTCCTTATCTTTTATTTCCCTTTTCAACTTTTTTACCTCCTCAATGTCTTCTTCCATCTTTTTCATGTGTTTTTCCTTCTGATGAAGAAGTTGTGACCATTTTTGGCTTATTTCCTCGATCTCCGCTTCATATTTTAGTATCTCTTCTTTTATTCTTTTTGGCATTGTTTGTGAAGACGGTGGGGTTGATGGTGGTCGTGTCATCCTTTCCGTCAGTGATTGTGATGACGATGGGGTAGATAGTGAGCCGTAAGAAAGGTTGATCGGTTGATACCTTCCGGGGCTGTTCTCTCTTGATATGTTTTTGACGTGTGGAAAAGAATAAAAAAGAGAAAGAGTATGAATTATATGTTGTGAAATATTAGTGGTGATGATCACTTTATTTATATACAAATAATTTACATTTTTGGCCCCCTTGCTCCTAGATAATATTAACTTCAATCCCTAGACTTTAAATTTATTATTGGTCCTTGTTTCTCATCTATTAATAACTTTTGTTCCAGCCTACGAAGATGTATGTAGATTGCAAGTGTCGGATGACACTTATAGAGATATATAACAGACAACTTCAGCAGTTCACACGCAGACGAGAGTTGTTTAGTCAGAGTTGTTTCGGCCATTATTTGGGTCTTACATCGTCTCAAAACGACCCTCTTCTGGTACACATGATGTTGCAGATGCGGTATCACCCAGAGGACGCTATAGCTGATGTGATGTATTTCCGTGTGGATGAGCACCAGGTTCACTTTGGCGCTCGAGAGTTCTGTTTGATTAGCGGATTACGCTTTGGTCATCGAGATATCATTGAAGACACCGAAGTTCGTCCTCTATGGATGCAGAGGGTTTTCCCTGGGTATGATGTATTGTACCTTGAGCTCCTAAATGATATGGTTGTTGAAGAGGAAACTGTGCTCGGGCTCTCGGATGAGGATGTTGTACGTGTATATTTACTTTTCATGTTGGAGGCCGGTTTTCTAGGTCGAGGGGGGGGGGGATGTGGTGCCTATGGCTCTGGTACACATGGTCGAAAATTATGATGAATGGAATCGGTACCCATGGGGATCATACGTATGGGATCCCACTATCGATCAATTGCAGCATGCACTTGAGAGGCGTCAAAATTATGGGAAACCTAGATACTCACTTATAGGATTCACTTTTGCATTTAAGGTGATTAAAATATTACTTATTACAGACTTTGCAATTATTTTAATGTTTCAAAAAGATTTTATGTATAATGTTCTAATGTTCACATATATGGATATACGAGACATTTCCCTTCTTGCGTAGTTTTGCCGATCCAACAGACAGGTTACCGAGAGCTGTTGCATGGAATAGGAAAAAGAGCCCTACCTGGAAAAGTTGTTTGGCTTTAATTCGTATTCAGAAGGTAAATTTTAATTCAAATGAAATTTAGTATGGTATACAGTGATTATAAGAACGAATGATGTAACAACTTATTTTGTTTTTAGCCCGAGCATCACCCACGCCTTCAGTTGATACCCACCCTTATGGAGATGCAAGAACAGTGGTGGATAGATAGTGAGGCATACTTTGCTGGTGAGCAAGCAAATGTCCCCCCCGTTAGGATCAGACGTGGTCGTCATCGTGGTGAAGTTGATTCTAGGACATCACAACGTGTACAGTGGTCGACACGTTGGGGGGAGGATGTCACTGGTGACCCGTCTTGGCATACACCGGAGCCGACTGGTTGGAAATACCCGGTCGGGTCGCCAGTATATTCGTCGCATTCACCTCCACAATGGGAGTCGCGCGTAGATATGTTGGAGGGACACTACCGTGATCACGAAGATTGTCTAACAAAGATAGAGGACTACGATTTTCTCGGTACCCAGCAGGGACAGAAGGATTTGGCGACCAAGTACGCAAACTTAGAGAGCCAGATGGCCTATGTTAGATCTCAAATGGTAAACTGTGATCATAGAAACTTCATATTTTTATTACGCCAAAATATATTTATTAACTTTATTTATGTTACAGGGTCACCATGGCCCGAGCGAATCATTTGGATTGTCTCATGTTCATATCACCACACATTCGGTACACATGTAGGGTACATAAAGTTTCCATAACCATCTTGTTGCGACGAGTGACCTGGTTTTGTCTGATGAAGTCCCTCAGCTGAATAAGTCGGTTGTGTCGGGTGACTTGCTTGATTTCTACTATGGCTACCAGAGGCTCTTGAACGAGGGAATTGTACGGGAGGAATTATCATGGTACAATGTCGACGATTATGTCCTGATCCTCCACACCGACTACAATTTCTCTGTCTTGGTTCCTCACCACGTGATGGAATGCGATCATGATTACTTGGTCTGTCTACCTTTTTGGTAATAAGCGGTGGATGGACGATCATATATTCAGCAGGCACAATCCATGTTGAGTTTGGTCCAATAGGAACGACCGACTCCTGGTAGGTTGCCCGGAGGTTAATCGTCGTGTAGTAAGGTGACGCTGTAACGTCCCAAAAACATAACATGCATTCATCTAGAAAATAAGCATTCACATTACATAAATATCTTGTCTTTACATCATCAATAAAGTGATCTAAATAAAATTGACTGCGGAAGACTCTACGTCCACAACCGAGATTCTATCTATAGTCATCATTCAAAATCTTGGAGTCGCTATGAGCTCCACATCTTTCTTGTCTCCATCTAATTCTTACTAGAATTTCCCACTGTACGCTTACCTGAAAATGGTTTAGTTTTTGAAAAACGAGGGTTAGACCAAAAGGTCTAGTGAATTCCCTCCATAAAAGATTTATCACAGTATAAATATCATTTCATAAAGAAAATACTTTCACATCTTTCTCATAACATCATCCAAGGTTAAACACGGGGTTCAGGGATTTGCATAAGCTACTCCGATCGGGGCCTAACGGACACCCTCTCGTCTACGCCGAAATCCAAATGGACTCCCCGTTCCTTCATGTAGGAGAAAACGAATTCCAACCTACAAGTTAACCTCCATATGCCCAAGGGATCAGAGATCCCTAAGTACCCTGACCCCACCGTGCAACCGACTCCACATAGCATACACATACATTTGAAACCATATACATGAAAACCTTAAACATCTTTCATTTGTATGTAAACATGTAAATCATGAAAGCATGCATAACTTTTATAAATCAATTCATGCTCGATAAAGGAACCATATTCAGTAAAAATGGTACGTCATAAAAAGGGTTGAGAGAACTCACCTGATAGCAAACTTCTTCCTAACCTTCCGTCTCGTCCCGACCGTAAACCTAATAATTTAATTATAAAATAATTAGATTTACTAACCCTCAAATCTGAACTGTCCTCTCTTAACTCGATCCTAACGTGGATAGAACTCTTAATCATCTCATTGGACCCCTTAAGCACTAGGACAAGCTCGACCCAAACGTCACACAGTTTAAGCCAGAAAGGGATTGCTCCATCACCAGCTTTGCGCCACAGTGCATGGCGCAATATTGGACTTTGCGCCACCAAGGCTAGCGCAATTTGAACATTGCGCCACCAAGGCTGGCGAAATTTGGACTTTACGCCACTCCTGTTCATCGTCTTCTTCCTCTGGACAGCGACCAAAACTCACCCAGAAGTCATAATTTCATCTCCATTAACCACTTGATCAGAGAGATTACCAATCTACAACTATTAAACATAAATTTCATTCTAAAACTGAGGAACTGATTGATTTCCTTAACACCACTGCTTTGCCATTAATTTCCCAAAATCTCAAGAACACTTTGCATTTAAAATTCTTCTTACAACGATTTTCGAGTTCAATAACATCACATTCTTGTTCAAAGATCGACACATTAACCCAAAAAAACTTAAAATACTCGATACAGGCAAGCTTAGGTGAAAACTTTATCTGATTCCTCCCATTTCGATCCTAAAAACAGAGATAACAGGAAAGAGGAAGCTTGAGTTGAACATTACTATGAAGGTATGGAAGATTACCTGATTTGCAACCTTCCCTGTACACGAAATCCTTTCCAGCGCCTCTTTCTTTCTTCTTTGCCCTCTTACAGCCGCCAATACCCACAACAAGCAGTATAATACTGATTTTGATAAGAAATGAGGGCTGCCCTAGGGATTTAGGCTCTTTAAACGTGCTTCTTGATTTACAAAATAGTCCCTCACCACAAACTTTCCTTTCTTATAATTTTGCCACAACTCTTTCTCTTTCTTATAAAATTAGGGTTGTTACAGACGCCATCTGGCTGCAGTATCTCCACTGTAATTGTTTCGCAACTGCGATTGCATGGCCGCATGGTAAAACTGAAAGCTGCCATTTTCTACAGCTACAGGTACGTGCATGTAGATCAACGATTCCGTCCCTACACCCATCACGAACTTCATACATATTATTATTCATGGGATGTACTGTCCATGTTGCTGACTTCCACATACGTTTCTTTATTTTCTTTTGTGCCCACGGTGTTAGAGCATGTTGACTTTGCACTACAAATAAAAATTTGTAACATTAATATTTTATAATTAATTTATTTGTAAATAAAAATAAAAATAATAAATTACCTGCAAAATCATGACGTTCAGCATACCACTGTTGTTGTACTCCCCGAAAGTAATCTAAAAGTGAGACGATTGGTAGTTTACGAGCAAATCGGGACAACGCATTCACTGACTCGGCGCTATTCGATGTCATCATATTGTAACGCATGCCAGGGAAGTAAACTCTCGACCATCTAGCTGGCCCAATGCTATTCATATATGCACTACCATCAGGTACACAACGTTGCAGTTGGTTCATATACGTGTGGAACTCCTCAACCGTGTAGGCTTTGACTGTCTTCCAATATAGTTTCTTCTTCAACCTAACTCTTTTATCTTTTGTGTAAACATTCATCTCTAAATGCCGACAACAAAGACCATGATGGGCACCCGGGTAGACAGTCGTAATGGCTTGCTTAATGGAAGCAGCTCTATCGGATATGAATACCAACCCTTCAACTTCTCCGATGCATTGCTTCAACATCGTCAAAAACCAAGTCCATTCGTCCCCACTCTCAGATCTGCCAACTCCGTATGCAATTGGAACGATTTGGTTATTTCCATCCATCCCAACAGCCAAGAACATGGTGCCTAAATACTCCCCTTTTAAATGAGCACTGTCTATTACGATCACCGGCCTCAAATTGTTCAAAAACGTCCGAATCTGGGGAAAAAACATACATGAACTTAAATCTAAATCAACAAATATATGATTTAAACTAAATGTCTAATAATAATAATAATAATAATTCATACCGCACATCCAAGGGCGACGAAACAGCATCGGAAGCGTTGCATCTCATCAGTCCTTATTCTCGTCACGGTACCCGGATTCAAGCGCTCCAAATTATAAAAAATACACTGGAAGTCTGCTAAAGGAAACCGACGGGGTACCCCTAACTTGGGCCAATGCGAAACATTTGGCGCTCCAAGCTTGCTTGTAGGAAACAGATATATGGAATTGCTCGTTCACATCATTCCTTATGTCATTTGGCCTGTAATTTCTACTCTCGTCTGAAACGGCTTTCTTTATTATATGACCCAAAACCTTTCTATTTGCTTGCCTATGATTAGGATGTAGTTGAGTTCCCGAACAAGTGTGTCGCTCCTCCAATTTTCGAACTTCAAACATGGTGCTTTCTCCAACAACGTTCGCCCTGATCTTCCAATTACAACTTTCATGCACACAAACTGCCTCGTACCTTTTCGGGCCTGATCTATTGACTTTAAACTCGAAACCCTCTTTAACAAATTTCAATCCCATGGCTAACTTCAGTTCTTCGTTCGTGTTAAATATTTGCCCAAGGCAGATGTGTGTAGTGCGATTATAATTGACCGGTTCGTTGTATGTGGTCGTGGGTATTGGTGTTGGGACTATGGGAGGCATACCAAAAAAATCATTGATCGCCGAAAATGATGTATTGGCAGTACATATTTCTTCATTTGGTTCCCCCCGTCTCCTGAGGCTCCCTTTTCGGAACTGTCACCATCTTCAGAATCTGTATCATCAATTTCAGGTATACCCAACTTAAAAACATTGGCACCTTCTGGAAATTTTTCGGTATCGGGAAACCAGTCGTTGTTATAACCATAGTTAGGTTCCTCTTGCGAAACAAACTAGGGTACATACGGAACCTCCTGTTGTCGTATTAATTGTTGTTCATCAATAAATGGAGGTTGATTGTGAGTGACAAATGTTTGAGCGTCAATGATTGGAGGGGGGTGGAACTTCCTCCCACATTGCTTCCTCTACCCGATCGAAAACCACGACTAACAGAAGTTTCAACCGAGATATAAAGTGTTGCCGGTCTTCTTGAAGTAGAAGCGAACTCCATAAAACCAATAACATCATCGTCATCGCCTAATAGGAAAACACCCCCATCATACTTATACGACAACCCAAATTCACCTTCAATTTCAAATTTTTGTGCAACATAGCTAACCAACGCATCATGTGTAATGTTTTGTCGCAACATTACACCACGTTGAAAAACTTGATCAGATACATACTCCATACCATTGTTTACTTTTTCCCATCTTCCTCCACCACGGATATGCAACCTCAATTTTTCGGTTGTAGAGGCCATGGTCTTGGAATGAATGATGGGAGGACGAAATAGAGAGAATGAAGTGTTTACAACGGATATGTAACCTCAAATATGTAGAGAAATAAGTGTTTACGTAGAGAAATGATAGACATGAAACCTAGATATATATAGAAATGATGGACATGAAACCTAGATATATATAGAAATAACCATATTTTATTGTTTTTAGAAAATATGGCTAGTATTAATTAGTTGCAAAAATATTTTTAAATTTTTAGGGTATTGTCTAATTAGTTGCAAAAATATTTAAAAAAATTATTTATCTATTTTTATATAAATAATTTAGAAAAGTTCTTATATAAAAAAAATCTTTAAAAATAAAATAAAACAATGTTTTTTCAAAATATGTTATAAATCTTGATTTATAAAATATATATGATTTTCGTGATGATTTTTATAAAATTGTTATATGTTTACATTTTTTTATAAAATATATATGTTATATCTTTCTAAAATCACATGACTGTAAAGCTCTCTATGCGTAAGTTTGATTTGTCAAATCACTATTTTAGAATCTGATTCCTTCTTAAAAAAAATAAAAAAAAATAAAAAATCAAAACTTACGCACAGAAACTTACGCACAGAGTTCTCTGTGCGTAAGTTTAATTTTCCTTCAAAAAATTAAAAAAAAAGATTTTAAAAAAACTTACGCACAGAGTTTTCTGTGCGTAAGTTTTCCAGACTCTGTGCGTAAGTTTTGATTTTCCAACGTGGCGCCTACGTGGTGCGTATGTGGAGTTTACGCAGACATGTAGGATGAGAAACTTACGCACAAAGTTTTTTGTGCGTAAGTTTTTTTAAAAATCATTTTTTTTAATTTTTTTGGAGGAAAATCAAACTTACGCACAGAAAACTCTGTGCGTAAGTTTTGGCTATTTTGGGAATAAGGTTATAAAAGTGGCTATTTAGAGAAACCATTGGTGTGGAATGGCTATTTCAGGCAATTTCCCATTAAAAGGATGGAAGAAACTTACAGTAGCAGGCTGTATTGGGAGACAAAACGTTGATTTTGGAGCCAAATTTTCAAAAATAGGAAGAAAAGACAACTCAAAATAATCTATGCATTTATTATACAGTAGCAGCCATTTTTTTAGGGTGAGGCTAACGGCACCTTTTCCCATGCTAAGGGCACCCTAATACCTAGATTATCATTATCATTTTTTTGTTTTTATTCATTTTTATCCTTTTATCTATATTGTTTTTTCTCTTTTTGGTTATTTTAATTATTTTTTGAATAAAATTTGTATTTTAATTATTAATTTATTTTTTTGATTTTATTTATTTATATTATATTTTAATTAAAGTAATTTGGTAAAATATTATAAAATAAGTATTTATTAATGAAAAGCTTTAATTAAAATATAATACAAATAAAAAAATCAAAAAAAACTAAATTAATATAAATTACTCATAAAAAATAAAATATTATGTATATGTTAGAGTTTTTTTTGTTTCCTTTTATTTTACTTTTAAAATTTATTTAAAAATAAATAAAATGTTACTATTTTTTCTAATTTATGTATAATACAAATTCAGGATAAAGTTATTAGTAACTCATAATTAATACGAATCCTCACAAATCTATTTTTCTCTATATATATATATATATATATATATATATATAATAAATAAGTAACTAGCATGCCACGTGTCGTCTTCTGGTGAGCCAACTTCAGTATTTTTCCGTCTAAACATGTATTCGGACGCAATTTACATTATAAGTTCAATTAGTACACTCATATTCACTCCTCCTTAAATCTCTATTTAATTCATTTTTTTATTTATACGTTACATTTACTACCCTTATAATTAGGTATGTAGTTTACTTTTAATCTCTTACTTTTTTATTTTTCATTTTAGACTCTTATCATATAAACATAAATAATGTATATGAACATTTCTATTTTTTACAAATTATACCATTGTAATCGCTTCGTCAATACCTTCGAAATGAGTCCAATATTGAATATTTTTAGATTTAATTATATTATTAGATATCATAAATATATACGAATTAATGTATCGTGATTAGTATGGATTTGTTGAAATTAGTATAAGATTTGATACAAATAATCAATAAATTGTCGTGATTTTCTTTTTGCAATTTCATATCAATTTCTACTTCAAAGTCGAATTCTTTCGACGAATTACAATTTTATCAAATTCCATTCTGTCAACGAAATACCTTTAGAATTATCATAAGAGATTTAATTATTTGGAAAAAAAAGATATCACTTGATTTTTGGATTATGAGTTCGAACCTTTTTCAAAAATATAAATATGCAAATATTTTAGTATAGTATATTTAATTATTTATACTTTCTTAATCATGATTATATTATTTCCTCTAATTTTAATTGAACTACATAATATCAGTTATCAACAGATGGTTAGTTAATGATATTTTCAAAGTCAAATTGTTATGCTTCCCGTCAATTCACTTTAAATTAATCTTTCATAATAGTTGATTTGGTTATAATTATATAAAAAAAGTGATTGATATTATTATAAAATATAAGTATACGATTGATATAGACATTTAAGGTGTCACGCTTACCAAGTCACATCATCTTACTGGATGAATATAAAAGGACCAAGAATCTTACCGCGATTAGCGTTTACCGGGTAAATTGTACATACAATGCCGTTTTGGTGGACTAAAATCTTACCTGTTAAGTAAGTGATGTTGGATTTTATCGATAAGCGCTTAACGGGTAAGTGTTCGGGTAAACGACACCTTAATCAAGCGTTTTTATGTATTTTTGCTAATTTGTGGATGATTAAATACCGACCTTGTCGATTCAAGACTTAAAAACTCACAAGATTTTGTATTTTATTTTCTTATGATTGTCTTCTATCAAATCTTTACATATAGTTACTTAAAAATCTTGACATATAATCAATTAATTATCATATTCAACCAAATATATTCTATTTTCGTTTAAAAAAAAGTTATTTTATAAAGTTATTTTAAGCGAAATAACATATCCAACCTCATAGTTTATATTTTTTATTTTTCGAAAATAAATGTTTATTATAAATTTATAAATGTAAGATAAGTTTTCTGGCATGATTTAATTTTTTAAAATTACCTCGTGTAATACACGAGGTCGAACCTAGTATATATATATATATATATGAGAAATTAATTAAAATGCCACAAGTTTGACTTTGTTTTACCAAAATACCCTAAATCTCGATCAGTTTGCAAAAATGCCATTTTTTCCGCGATGAGAGCCCGCGATTGCGGGCAGTGGCAATTTTGTAAATATTTTACCCCGCGTACACGGGGTGTCCCGTGTAATTCGATGAATTTGTTGAATTTTGATTTGGAATTTACACTTTCAACCCCTATACTCATTTACTTACTTTACTTTATACCTTTATTTTCATAATTTTAATTTTACATTTAACACATATAATCGTTTATTAACTAAAATACGTTAAAAAAATACGTTTTAATTTTAACAAGTTACACCATTATAATCGTCTCTTCGATACGTTCGAAATGAGCACAAGACCTTCTTAGTGCAAAATCAAATTACAAGACCACACCAAAATCAGGCCCCAAGCCGACAACATTTCATCAAGGCGCCACAACACCACTCAATAACATACCACTATTAGGAGCACTTAGACAACTTCGAACTTCACCCCGAAAATAACCATTCTCAAATGGACAAACAAGAGTCTACACTAGAAAACGAATGTTACCAAATGCATTGCCCGAGGCTCCCGATATTCATCGTCCTCTTCTAGCCGAAACACTAAAGTCGTCACCCGACTATATTTTGTTCAATCGACAAATTTCAACTTCTTAAGCCCTTCCTTATCCGTAATTGTAATATCCTTCACGACCGAGCAAGTTCATAGCCTTCATGCATGTCGACACAACGATTTAAATCATTTTTCACATTTGAAAATTTCAAAACTACAACATCATAAAACAACATTGAGTAGGCATGACACAACCCCGCTCAAGTCTAATAGTAAGCACAACGTCCTCGAGGATCGCTGACATGCAACCCCACAATAAATCACAACCTTGTCCGACCAAGTCGATGTCGTCACCACAAGGTGTATTCAATAAAACGTTTCCAATACGACTAGAAAATTTCTGAATAAAATCATTTGTACAAAGTGAGCCAGTCGGCTCCCACACCCATTTATATGATAATAAGTCAATAGTCATTTGGTTATAAGACTTTGCAGTCAAAACGTTTCCATGATTTTCGCAATGACGATTATCTCGACAAAAATGAAATGATTCGCAAATCACTAAGTTCAAAATTTTATCAAGCAACGTAAACAAATTTATCTTTTTCTTTCCACGCATCGATTCTTTTCCCAAAACCAAATTTTCATTATGCACGTATATCCTTTTAACATGAAAAAGCTTTTGTAACACATTTAAAGACACAATGCATGAAACTCAATTTGCAATTGAAGGCTATTCACTCTAACAAGGTCAATCGTTGTACTCACAACCACTTATCATTGACATTCTACTTCCGACCAACGGTCGCTTTCTCGTCCTTGCCACAACTTGCTGAACGGATGTCTCACAATCCACCTACCTGACCACTCTACCCAGTTTTTCATAATTACCAATGATTCCCAAATCATGAGATTTCAATATTTGACTTCTTTTGGTCGATAAGTGATCAATTACCTCGCATTCTACTTGTACACATACTTCAATCCAACGCCGATTCTTTCCTTCATTATCCCTGTTACAAAACCGCCTGACTAAAAGTCAAGGCCCAATTCTTTCACCCGAACTTGCATTGAAGCTTTGAAGACTCCAACACATTCCTCGCTTCCGATCCTAAACGATCGACACATCAATCCCAAAAACGGGGACTCACTAGAAACTAGAAGTTTGCCCTTAACCAACCATTCGTCCCTCGAATCTCAACAATTTATACTTCCAGTCGACTCAACATAATACTGAACAACACCTTTTTCTAAAAAGGTATAAACACCACATTATAAGCGATCTCCCACAACACATCAACTCGTTGCTATCAATTGACAGGTTAGAACCTTCTACATACTACTACACTCACCACTCATCCCGACAATAGAGGCCGAGTACACTCATGCACCTGTAAATTCATAATAGCATTGGCCAGATGCGATTTTGAATTTACCTTACACGAGGGTTCTCACAACCATTGTCAAGATACCCTATGGTTAAGGTCCTTCCTATTGGCTTCCTATATCTCAGTGGCGCCCCCTTCTACTCCAAAGTTTAAGTTTAGGCCCATCCGGTCACCTAAATCCCTTAAACTATGGCTCTGATACCATTTGTAACAACCCAAATTCAATAAAATAAAATTTGTAACATTACAACACAGAACGGTCCCAAATTACATAAAAATACGTAGCTCTCTACTCTAAGTACGCAGCGGATAGACACCTTCATAACTGAGATGCTACAAGAAACCCAACGGTAAGCTACAAGCCTCTAATAAGCTATGACTCTTCTACAGCGCCACATCTTTCCATCATCACCAGATGAAACCCCATGTACGACTCTAACCTGAAAATGCTTTTAGTTTTTGAAAAGCGAGTGTTAGACCATGTGGTCTAGTGAATTCCCTCTTTAAAACAGTTCCACACAAACAATAGTTTATAACATTCAACTGTTATAATAATAAACGGAAATCCAGTTTAAATGCTCGACTCCACATAAGGGTATTGCACAGTGGTCTCAACTCCCATCACCTCATGTGAGGTCAACACTCGGGGCCCCCACAGTAGATCCCCACGGCCCCTAGTAGATGCCGTATCCGTGTGCACGCGAAACGGATTCGAGGCACACGGTCTAAACCAATCACCAAGGATTCTCAACAATCCATGGTCCAAACCAATCACCAAGGATTCTCAACAATCCATGGTCCAACACACCACTATGCAAACCGACTCCACACATAGCAACAACTCACGAGAACATGCAATCAACACTTACGTAGAAATGAACGTATAAACAACTTACAAGCAGTAATAAACATTTCCACATCATGTAATAATAAAGCCTTTCAAAATGTTTGATCATGCCATCGTGCTCAAAACCACATTCAGTTATAAAAACTTTAGCAAAACATTTCATTTGCCCAAAAGAGTTTAGGGAACTCACATGAGCTTTTAGCAAATCGACACACGCTCCGAGACACACTTTAGCTCAAACCGAACACCTGAATTGGACGTCATAATAATGGTGTTAACCCATCTAATTACATCCTTAATAAACCCCAAAACAACCCTTAGATGATACCACAAACATATCCTCAAATAGTACGCGAAATAAGGGTCGAGAACACGCGAAACAGAGCCTGGCGCTACTGCCCACGCTAGCCAACTCACGCCACAAAGGGCGCGGGGCACTGGACAGCCTTTGGCGCCACTTCCCGCGCTAGCTAACTAGCGCCACAACTAGCGCGGAGCGCTTGCACCCGATTTTCAGCCGAAAATGGCTCTTTCTCACTCCCAACTCAACCCAAGTCGATTTTTAAGCCTCCAACTTGAGGTAATCGATGGTCTAACCTTTCCCCACAATTCCCAACTAACAAAACATCAATTAAATCAATGAAACCCATTCAAAACCATCCATTGGTTCATAATTTCAAACCCAAAAACTCCATTAAAACCCCAAAACCTTGCTAGAATCAACTTCCACCATTGAAATGGTGTAGGATTCTCAAAGGAGGTAATAAAATCAATAAACCAACTCTAGAATACTCCATTTCTGTTGGAGTGAGAGCTAGAAATCAAAATACTCTCCATTAATACTTCTAGCTAAGCATCACCCAATTGAGGAAGAAGATGAGAAATAGGATAAGAATCCATACCTGAAAGTTGCTATTCTTCAAGCTCTTAGATGCTAGAGCTTCTTCCTCTTCTCAATTGAAGCTTGATCTCCACCCTTTCCCCTCCAACTCTTCAGCCGCCATTTACCATAATGAAGAGGGTTTTAGGGGTTTTACCCCTTTTACCCAAGCTTTTCCAATTTGCACTTAAGTCCCTTACATCCCTTATTCACAAATCTGACCCCAAGGTTATATAAGATGACTTATTGGCAATGGTTGTTACATGCTAGGGGTTAGGGGTGTCAATGGTAATGGTTAGGGGTGCCATTAGCCTCACCCAAATTATTATTATTAAATATGTCCATATGAACAATCTGTAACGTCGGTTGACGTAGTCATCTGTAAATATATTTAAATAGATTAAAAAACTCAATGTTTATATTTTAATTTTCTAAATATATTATAATTAGAAAAATAGTAATGACTATATAACAACGGTTTATTTTTTCTAAAAAAAGGAAAAAAGAAAGAAAAAACAACAAAAAAACCCAAAAAAAGACGTCAACGTACTATTTAAAATATATTATTTGTATTATTATTATAATATATAGTTCAAATCATTATTATATATTATGAGTTTTTATAATATATCAATATTATAATATTTATCTATATATGTATATATAAATATTACGATTTTTTAGGGAAATTAATTAAAATACCCCAACATTGAAAGTGACTTACCAAAGTACAAAAAAAAAAATTTCTTACCGAAATGCCCTCTTTTTCCGCGATAGGATCCCGCGATCGCGGGCAGGGACCAATTGTGAAAATTTTTGCAAGAAATATTTACACTTTCAGTCCCTGGCCCCCGCAATCGAGGCCCGCGATGGCTCAAACGCGGCCCGCGATGGCCCGCTATGGGGACTGAAAGTGTAAATAATCTTGCAAAATTTTACACTTTCAGTCCCTGCCCGCTATCGCGGGATCCTATCGCGGAAAAAGAGGGCATTTCGGTAAGAAGTAAATTTTTGGGGGTACTTTGGTAAGTCACTTTCAATGTTGGGGTATTTTAATTAATTTACGGATTTTTTATATGTTTTATTGTGTGTATATATATCTATATTATATATATGTACATGTATTTTTTATACTATCCTAGATCCTATTCCGTATATATTTTATTAGATTCATTTGCATAATAATTCGTCTTATATATAATAATTTATATAATCCATATATAATAATACTAATAATATAAATAAATAAAAATGGTATATAATATATGTCTATATATGCAGATATGGAAATAGAGGGTCATTCAAGGGAGAACTGAGTTGTTTGTGATAACTGTGAGTTCCAATATGAGCCACATATTTAAGGATAAATTAGGAAGTTATTAATTTTGGTAATTTTGACTGAAATTTAATTTAAAGGGCATATTAGATATTAAATTCTTTTATCTCTCCTCTCTCCTTTATCCCCTCTCCTCTCTCTTCTCTCATTTCTCCTCTCTCCGGCAGATATATAGATTATGATTATGATACCACAAGTGATACCAGTTGTGATGCCACTGTGATACCCTGAAACAAACGATGCAAACCTTCAATATCCAAAATACATACTAAGACCAAATGTGATACCACTATGATACCAAAATGTGATGTCACTGTGATACCCAGAAACAAACGATGCAGGTCTTTGATATCCAAAATACATACTACAACCAAATGTGATACCAAAAACACATACAAAACCAAATGTAATACCCAAAATACATACAAGATACAAACCTCTATCCTCAGTGTGATACCCAAAAATACATACAAAATACAAACCTTTATCCTCACTGTGATACCAAATGTTATGCCACTGTGATACCGAGAAAAAGACGATGCAGACCTTCGATATCGGAAATTTTCTTTGATGGAGTTACATGGCCGACTTTGATGGGGATAAAGATGTGCAGTTTTCATACTTGGTTTCGATGAAGATGGAGGGAGACTCGAGAACGGTGGACGACTTCGATGGGGATAGAGATATGGAGTCTTCATACCTTGTTTCGATGGAGAAAGAGATATGGGCTTTTCGACGCCGATGACTGATTTGAGGACACCGACGGGTGCGACGACCACCACCCTTGTCTCCGCCACTGCAAGATCTGGGTAACGTATGGATTACATCTCCGACGACAGATCGATGGAGATACGAGGTAGAATGTAACACCCTCAAAATTGGAAAGAACAACTAAATAAAAACTTCGATAAAATAACCACTTAAGGATAAAATTACTTCCACAAACCATTCTTGAAATTACCTCAATATAAACATTATATTTTCAACAATCAAAATTCTAAGTCATTATCCAAGACTACAAAAGGCCGGGTTTTACTCAACCCCAAAATCAAGTTGTTATTCCCCAAGATGCGGAAGACTTCACCAAGCTACTTACTTCTTGAGCACACAACTAGCTCTTCACTCTTTACAGTGTCACTAGAACTACATCCCAACCGGAACCTGTTGCACATGCCGACAAATAAAAAGGTCAGACTAACGCCTAGTGAGTTCAAGAATTTTATCATAAATATATAATTTGTAAGACGAGAGAGGTGCAATTTAAATCATGAGTTCAAAAAGGATTTACTTTAAATGCGACCCACCCATTTTCCCACGCATACAAATCTTGTGATGAAAGCACTAATATAAAACGATTCTCAAAATGGACTCATCTCGAAACCCACTTGAAAAGTGAAATAGTATTTGATTTCCAAAACGATTGAAATCATAAATGAATCGTTATTATTCAAAACATCCCAAATGCGAATGAGGCATACGTGACAACCCAAAAAATATGGAAAGCAACCCATATAAATAAAATACGTCACCGAAAACATGGATAAAATAAATACCCAAACAACACCTTTCGGTGACGGGGGAGACCCGATTCCATTGTATGAGGCGAAACACAAAGTTAAGCCGCATTACTATGTTATTGAACTACACCTCAGATTGTGACTCTATTGTCTGCTTTAATAAGCTCCAACTCGAGTCGAACTTTATTGCCAGCTATAAAAGCTACACCTCAAGTCCCACACCCAGCAACGGGTGGCACCACCATATCCTTTATCGTCTGTGGTGCCCAGCTACACCTCAAGGATACACGATCTTATTGCCTGTTCATTATCTAGTAAGTTACACCTCAAGGTTTCTATGGAACCTTTATTGCCTACTTACTAGCATTCAACTTTTGGAGTCTCGGCTCCTTACTTGATAAACCAAGATGTCTAACCCTCGTGCACAAGTGTTAGAACATCAACAATAAACCAAAATCTCGGAGTACAACCCAATATGGTTCCTCTCCACAACGCGAGACACAAAATGTCAAGATGACGTACATCCCAAAGTGAGATTACCAAGACTTTCCACCATGCAAATATGACCGACTCATATGCCTATGGATCCAATGTATTACGGTCTAATAGTACACGACTCCACTTGAATGACACACACAAACTCAAAACATGTACTCTTCAAATAAAATGCAATAAATGCAACTGGCTACCAAAGCTCCATATTCAAATGTTAAAATCCGGACAAATGTCCTCAAGACTCATTTCAAGTCAAAACCGAGCAAAATGCTCAAAACCCCTTTAGGCCACTAAATAACGGTCCTCATAATATAAAATGCATTTAAATATCATTTAGGTAAACTGTTAGAGCATTATTGTATTCAAGATTTACTGTAAAGTCAATATCTGTAATAGTCTATGCTGTTTTGTAAATGCCTTTATACCTTATATGTATGGGGTATAAATAAGCATGTCTAGTTCATTAGCTAGTAACAATCTAGAGCTTAGAGAAACACTTACAAGCATATGTCATTTGTACTCATATGTTCAATATATGGATGACACATTTGCTCTCTAGATTCTCTCTATACTTGTTCATATTACATTGCTAGATCTGGGTTTTATCAATTGGTATCAGAGCAAAACAGAAGATTCAAGCAGATCAAGAACCATTTTGAAGATTTTTTTACACTGTTCTGAAGATTTCGGATCCTTCATCACTTACTGTTCATGATGATTTCTGACTGTTCGTCGAATACTGTTCATCCATAATTTCACATTTTCTACCATTCTTGATCTTTTTGATTGATTCTTGCCATCATATCACTCGATTTACATCCCCGATCATCTTTAATTCTTGGATAACTACCAAATTCTGCACGAAATTCATCGAATTTGATCATTTTACACATTTTGTTCGAAAACCCTATTCTTACTGTTTTTGGATCTTAATTCGATTAAATCGATCGAATTAGGATTTGTGATCAAATTGAAAAGTGTGTGGAATTTGATTTCGAACAAATCCGTGAAAGTTTCGTGTTCATTGATCAAGAATTGAAGAAATTATGGCTGAATCAGTGATTTTTAGTGTTTAAGTGAAGGTTTCGGATCATTCATAAGGATTCCGGATCATTCATCAGGGTTTCGGATCATTCAAGAGGGTTTCGGATCATTCAAGCTTGGTTTCGGATCGTTCAAGCTTGATTTTTGGTGTTTAAGCTTGGTTTCGAATCACAAAGAGAAGTGATATTTGTTTAAGTCTGGGTTTCAGATCCTTAAGGATACGAAATCTGTTGGTTTCGGATCCTTATACATCCGAAATCTGTGGTTTCGCATCCAACTACATACGAAACCATTGGTTTCGCATCAAGACCAATACGAAACCATTGGTTTCGCATCAAGGCTAATCCAGATTCTGTGGTTTCGCATCCTTCTTGATCCGAATTCATATGGTTTCGCATCCAACTTGATCTGAAATCTTGTGATTAGTGTTGGATCCGAATTGTGACTATTCTACAGTGTTGTTAAAAAAAATTGAGATTTTTTATCCGAATTTTGAGAAATTTTTTCTATAGTGTATTTCATACACTTTAAGAGTTTTTCAAGAAAAATTTTTATATAAATTTTTTTCTATAGTGTATTTCATACACTTTCTGCTTGATTTTCTGAAAGATCAACTTCTAGCAATACCAAAGAGAGAAATGGGTTTGAAGCAAACTATTAAAACAGAAATACCTCCAATATCACAAATTTCTGTTAAATCTAATAATGAAAGTTTGAAGCAAGTTCTTAAAACAGAAATATCTCCAATATCTCAAACTTTTGTTAAATCTAGTAGTGAAGGTTTGAAGCTAACTCTTAAATCTAATACTTCAAATCCTTCAGCTCCTGTTTTAAATAAAAAGGAAGAAAATGCTAATCTGAAGAGACAAATTTTAGACATTTCTTCTTCAAATGCTAAATTTACTAAAAGAATTAATGATCTTGAAGTTTATATTGCAGGTCTTGAAACAAAGAAAGACAACTCAAGTCTGCACGATCAAATCGAGAAACTTCAAGAGAAAGTAACAACTCTTCAAAGTGAAAATGCTGATATGAAGAGTAGGGAAGAAAAGAGAGTGAACTGGAACTTACATTTACGAGTTCATATAAAAGAAGTTCAATAGAAAAGAACAACGTTGGAAGGTGAAAACGTTGAATTGAAGAAAAAGCTTTCAGAACGTGAAAGAGAGTCTCTTTCTTCAAAGAAAGTTCTTAAAGAAAAGGAAGTAATTGAACTGAAATGTATAAAACTTTCAAAACAAGTTTCTGACTTTGAGAAAGTTTTATTTCTTGAAAAACAGAAGCTCGAAAAAGAAAGAGCTGATTTTGAAACTGAACGAATTTTTTTTGAGATTAAAAGTTCTGAACTTTCCGTGAAAATCTCTGATTTAGAAAATCTTTTGAAAAAGGAAAGAAAAGATTTTGCGAAAAAGAAAAATCTCTTTGAAAAGGAAAATAAAATCCTTAAAAAAAAAATGGAAACTTTCAAAGAGATAACTGATAAGAGAAAGTTTTTGGAAAAAGATTTTGAATCGGAACGCAAATATTTTGAAGATGCGATTCTTAATCTTACCAAAAGATTATCTGGTTTATCAGCTAATATTATGAAGGATCAATTGATCAAATCTGATCTCCAAAAGAAATTTGATCTAATTTTTAAAGAGAAAAATGTTTTGATAAACAAAGTTAAAGAACTTGAAGACGTCATTTTTAAATTTGATATCTCAAAGCAGGTTAGTCCTGATATTATCTTTCAGACTCCATTTGTTGATTCAAATGATTCTGAATGCTCTTTTAAAACTGCTTCAAGTTCGAGTTTTAAAAACATTTCTTCTAAACAAATTAATAGATCAACTAATTTCTCAAAAGATCAGATTCGTTCAACAAATCTCTTTTATAATCATTTGCTTGATAAATCGGATAAGGATTCAAAAGTGCCTAAAGTTAATACTTCCAATCTTAAAGAAGTTCTAGTCTTCAAAAAGGTGAAGATGGAATGGAGAGTTAAAGGCACAACAGTTCCAAAGAAAGACATGCCAAAATCATCTGCATCCACATCAAAAGCAAAGAGGAACAATGCACTGAAAGGTAAATCTTCTGTTCCGCCTAATCTTGTTTATTCTACAAATCATCTGATTAGGTTGGCACATAAGAAAATTTGTTGTTCCTACTGTGGTTCAAATGATTTTGTGCATAAAGATTATAATTCTTATTGGTACGGTACTTACAGTATTCCTTCTAAGAAATCTACACCTAACACACTAGGACCCAAGTGCCATTGGGTACCAAAATCTGCTTAATGTGTTTTGTAGGTTCATCATGTGTGGTGCTGATTTGGAAACATAAATCTCACACATGACTGAAAACAGAAGAGAAGCGGTGATTTTTTTTTGAAGAATATTTGTACCATTAAGGGGGAGCAAATAGATTATGGCTTCTAAACACCTCAGTTTAGAACCCGTACTTCAAAGAATAATTGAATTCTAAACACATCAGTTTAGAACTCGTACTTCATTGTTTTAAACTTTGAATGTTACAACTACTGATTTTGTTTCGTTAAGATTCTTTGCAGATTTTGAGGGGGAGCTAATCCGATTATTAGCCAGTCGATCATAATTTGAGGGGGAGCTGATACTTATGACTGTAAGTATCTTCTAAACTCAATCTGAGATTGTTTGAAAGAAGAACGACTTTCAAGCATGAAAACCCTGTTCTTAAATGTTCAAACCACTTCTCTAATTCAAACAGATTTTATAATTTTAGAAGTGTGTTTTCAAATGTTTTTCATGTATATCTTGGGTTGTGACATCATTATTTCTGACCGTGTGTTTCCAAAGATTTATACTTGCGTATTATCTTGTCTATATACTTTCAAGTATTCATACACACCGATTCAACTTCATATTGACTTTGTTATTACCATGTCTCAAAACGAAACATTTTTTCGATGGTAATACTCCCGTTTGTATTCCAATTTTTGTTGAGCATCATATATTTTTTTCAGCGTATTACTTAAACGTTTCATTCAAAGATTGTTTATATTTGTTCATATAAACAAATTTCAATTCTTTGATACCCTATCTTTTTATGATCATCATTCATATTTGATCTGATTGATACATTGTCAGATTCTCAAACAAGTCTTTCGAATTCATTTCATTCATTCAATATTCTTGTTTTGAGAATTCTTCATCGTAAAATGCTCAAATATTTCATGATATTATTTAGGAGCATACATTATGATGACAATGTCATTCAAATGCTGGAGTTTATTTGTTCAAGCTAAACTGTCGAACAACACAAATCATTTTAGGACAGTTTCATGGGATCAGTGTTAGATTATTAAACTTCTATGGATCCACGTTAACCAGTGTTTCCTACCCAAGAAGTTATCCTTGAGTGATTGAGGGTTGAGGGGTCTACATCAAAGAGTGGGGGAGATATCTCATCCGGTTGAGTATCTCATTGTGCTGAGGTAAAATGTAAATGAGAGTTTGGATAGAAGTGAGCGGATTAAAAACAGAAAGAGGGTGTGAGAACAGAGTTAAAAGAATAAGAGAACTCTGCACCATCCATTTTTTGAGCCGGGAAGCCACATTACTGATTGGTTCACATTCTTCGGTGACCATCATTGAAACAGGCAGTTAGCCCATGCCAACTCTTGCTTTAACCCCACCAGCTACTCATTTCTTTCTTAAGAAAGGAATGTTTCATTTTTCTTGGGGACGCAACATATAATATATCTGATCTTCACTCGGAAGGTCTAGATATTGAAAAAGAAGGAAGTTTGCCCCACCTTCGCTCTTCATTCATGCACATTGAGTCCGTGGAAAATTGTTGCTGTCTCAACAGTTTACACACTTTGAGCCTATATTATTCAAGCATATGTTGCTTTATTCATTTCTTACACAAGCACGTTCACACAAGGAATATGTTTTCTTGTCATAACGTTCATAGAAATTCCTTTATGGTTTTTCGATGATTGAATGGAAGCCCTGGGGGAGTGAACATCAAAAAGCTCCTTTATAAAGTACATCCGTTGTACTAAGTGGCTCCGTGCTACTTACAGGCATTTTAACTGATTCATCCGTTGTTTCAGGGTTACCACATTCTTTTGTCTGAATTTGAAAAGATTCGGATAAATTCTTTTGGAATTGACGATTTATTAGATCAAGAAGGAGGAGAATGTTACTTGTGGTGAACAAAGTGCGTGCTAATATTGATGAAGGTTTTGATGATCATGATGCTCACAATCATCAAAAAGGGGGAGAAATAGTATATTGAAGAACAGGGGAGAAATTATACCCTGAAGAAAAGGAAGTTTTGTCAATGACAGATTAAGGGGGAGAAATGATATGCTAAAGTCAAGAAGACATTCCGAGATGTTTCAAGAGAGTTCGTTATTCAAAGACAATTTCAAGGTCAAAGAAGATGAAGATACAAAGTTCAAGAAATCATTCAAAATTTGAGTTCAAAGCTTCAAAGATTTCAAAGCTTCAAAGATTTCAAAGCTTCAAAGTTCAAAGCTTCAATGTTTTTCAAAGCTTCAAAGTTCAAAGCTACAAAGTTCAAAGCTACAAAGATCTGAAATTCACGTTCAAGACTTGAATACAATTTGTTGAAGATTGTATTGAAGAAGATTGACTTTTCAATGTGAAAGATGAAGATTTTTCATGTTTGACTGAAGACTAATCAAATACGAGAGTTTGAAGACTATCAAAGCATCAAAGTTCAACGTGAACTTGTGAAGATTCAATTGTTTGAAGAGTGCCAAAGCTTCAACGTTCAAAGCGGTCAAAGTTAAAGTTTTGAAGATCAAGAGCTGAAGACTGCTGTCATATTTTTTTAAATCTTGAATCCAAAGGGGGAGATTGTTAGAGCATTATTGTATTCAAGATTTACTGTAAAGTCAATATCTGTAATAGTCTATGCTGTTTTGTAAATGCCTTTATACCTTGTATGTATGGGGTATAAATAGGCATGTCTAGTTCATTAGCTAGTAACAATCTAGAGCTTAGAGAAACACTTACAAGCATATGTCATTTGTACTCATATGTTCAATATATGGATGACACATTTGCTCTCTAGATTCTCTCTATACTTGTTCATATTACATTGCTAGATCTGGGTTTTATCATAAACGTATACCACAAAATCATTATTAACCCGAAACTCGTCACGTATTAGAACCAATGATTTCCCAAATGGACTCATACCCTTATAATTCTTAAAATGACCCATGACACGAAAATGTGCATTTTCCTCAAATGTTTTATAAAATCAATTACACCAACATGTTTAAACCATTGAATAAACTCCATTTGAGCAATAAATCATTTAAAAACGTATTTACGTATTTATGATTCCTACACATCAAAATATCCGAAAATCCCAAATATGGGTGTTTTACAAGGTTTATAAAGTTAAACTTCATGTAGTCAAAACCCACCAAATAACTCAACAAATGATAATTTCATGTAAAACACATAAATACTTGGAAAAGAATAATTTTGTCATGTACAACGTTTTCACAAATCAACTTGAACTCACCTTGCTAGATTTAGGCTAAATCTAGATTTCCCCAACTTGAGCTCCTTTGAAGAAACTCGAATCTTCAAGCCAAAACTTTCAAAACCTAGATCCACAAGTTTTCAACCATAAAAAATCATCCCTAAACACTTAGATACGTTTCCCCCAACATAAAATGTAACAACCTAAAATTCTAAAGTATGCCATCTTATAAGTGCAAGGGTTGTTTGGCAAAATCATTTCATATCCAAGGACAAATTATGTAATTAGTCAATTGGCCACTTAATTGGGGTTGGGAGGTGCACTACCTAGAGGAGAGCATCGGTCGGGTCGGGGCCCAAAACCCAATCCCCGATCGGATTTCGGGTGGAGTCACAGAACCCGAAACCCGTCCAATTAGAAGATCGAATATCGGATATCGGATGGATCGGGTGGCGGTTCGGATCGGGTCAGGGCTGTCGGGTTGGGCTTCAATTCCAGCCCACTTTTTCAGCCCAAATTTTTAGTCCACTTCTGTGTGTCCAGCTCCCAAATCTTCCATTTCCACTGATGAAGTGATAAACACATACGGGCATATATATACACTCATATAATCAACTAATCAAAATACAAACACATACAGACCACATGTAACATCCCGATTTTTGGAACTTTTAAGATAAATATGAAAAATAGGATTTTGGATTAAATCCTAAATTTTGTAGTCTTGTTGGACAGAGAATTCAAATACGAGTCCAACGGGCCTTTCCGGAGCAAAAACGGAGCTAAAACGAAGAAGTTATGGCCAAAACAACTTTCGGTACAATCTCGGCTAAAGTGACCGGCAAAAGTGACACTTGTGTCACTCTCGCGTGTCACTTTCGCCCGTTTTGTACCAAGAGCCATTTGACCACGGCGAGAGTGCCCAGCGAAAGTGACACTTGTGTCACTCTCGCACGTCACTTTAGCAGTCGGGTACCTGGAGCATAAAAACGTGATTTTCACCATTTCAACCCATTTTTCATTTCCCACTTCTTCTCCTTCAACCCTTTCTCTCCCAAACCGAAACCCTAAGCCCCAAAGTCGATTTTGAGCCATTTAGCCACAAGATTCGAAATTTGGAAGTGATTTCTTCATCTACCATGGTTTTGGGAAACAAATCTTGTAACCCTTTCACTTCATCTTCTTCACCCAAAGCTTTCTAGGGTTTCATTCAACCTTTTTGTCCATTTTGAAGAGTTGGAGCTTGTGGTGTTTTGTTGGTGATCTAGAGGTGTTTTGGTTGGTGGATTCAAGTTATGTTTAAGGTAATCTTCTCATATCTTCATCTATGGAAATTAGGGTTTTGAGTATAAGTTGAGATTATTGATGAAAATGTTTGGGGAATGATTTTGTATGGTTGAATATGGTTTTTGATGGTTGAAAACTAATGGATCTAGGTTTTTGGAGGATTTGGCTTGAAGATTCAAGTTTCTTTAAAGGAGCTCAATTTGGGGGAAATCTATATTTAGCCTAAATCTAGCAAGGTGAGTTCAAGTTGATTTGTGAAAACGTTGTACATGCCAAAAATGTTATTTTCCAAGTACTTGTGTGTTTTACTTAAAATTATCAATTGTTGAGTTATTTGGTAAGTTTGACCCTTTTAAAGCGTTTAACTTTATAAAGTTTGTAAAACACCCATATTTAGAATACACCTATAGACGTGTGCTAATTACACCTCAACGCAAGTATACAATGAGATATAATATCGTCTTTCAAGTAATAAATTGGTAAAATACCAGATATTGTTCCCACAGAGATTGGAGTAAAAAGTTAAATAAAAAGTAGAAGAAGGAAATGATTTCAGATGGCGAATTCAGAAGAGATTGATTTGATTGTTTGGATTATCACTTTGATGTTGTTAACAGAGAATAAAGCTAGCACGGGTGTAAAACTTTAAGGTGGGACTTAAACACAAATTCCAGCGGGCCATGCTGCAGGAATGCTGCAGCATGCAGTTTTGTCATAAGTTGATCCATCATCTATTTTGAGAGTATTCCTCTCGGACTTCAGTATTCCCAATACTGTTTAGATTCAACTAGACACATCTGTGTGTAGTCTCCAACTATTTATAGTGGGGATAAAGTTCTAAAAATATATGGACGACCAAATCTCTTTGTATCAAAAACCGCTCTCTCGAGCCGATTCCCATATCATTCAAGTTGGTGTGTTCCAAGTGGCTTATCTCTAAGTCCACTACACTTTACTCTTTAGATTAGTGACCACTTGTCGAGAATAAATCAGTTTAGAAAAACATGGATGATAACTGTCACTTTATCAGTAACTCTCTCAAGTCTACTTCCCATATCATTCAAACTGACGTGCATTCAGTGGCTTATGTCTAAGTCCATGGCACTTTAACACTTTAGCAAGTGATCAGTTCGTCAAGAAATGTCATTGGTTTTAATAAAACTTAAATGAAATGGTGGAACATTGTTATTGCAAAACAATGTCCACTTTCCTTTGGTTTAAAATCCCACCTTTCCGTTTCACACCCGAACTATTAAAATTAGCTACTCATAACGGAAAGTAAAGAAAGCAATAAATGACGATAATTAAATTGCATTAATGTAATGACGGAAATGTAAATGACGGAAATAAATGACGGAATGTAAATTGCAATAAATAAAAGACAATAAATATAAAGACAATAAATATAAAAACAAGAATTGTAAAAGGCAAGAATTGTAAAATGTAACTACTTTAATTAGATTGCAATATCAAATTCAAGGGTTGTCACTTCCTTGAATTCTCAGATCACGATTTGGAATACAAGTAAACTATAAATATCCAAGATGCCTATTAAGCTTCCCAATCCCTTCCTTATATACAAGAGGAAAGGGAGGGGTATATAAGTAATTTCCCATTAAAGGGTACAAAAGAGGTACACTAGTTGTTCAAATGACAACCTACTACCATAATACAAAAGCTACTGAGATATGGCTAGATTTCCTATTGTCTTCTAGAAGCTTCAAAAACCAGCAACAAAAAGGGCATGTCGTTCTGCCCAAGATAAGCTCCAAGGTCTTGATGACTAAGCTGCCTGCTGTTTCATGCTGTTGTTTCATGCTGCTGCCATGCTGCAACATAAGTCTGAACTATGAAATCTGCCAAAAACACTACAAATTAGCCATTCTAAGTTATAAAATAGGTTATCCACTACTTTAGCTCCAATAAACAACAAAGTGGAAAATAAGTAAATAAAAGGACTCAAAGTTAGGGATATTAAAGATAAAACGACTCAAAGTGGAAGTACAAAGACCTAATATGCATTAAATAATTAATGCATATCACACCCTCAAACTAGAACTATTGCTTGTCCCCAAGCAATTAAGACACAAAAAGAAAATGACTCAATCTGGTAAAGTCTTGCATAATGAGAGCATTAAGTGCATACATACAAATGATAGAAACAAGCATGCAAAACATAGCCATCATAAATCCCAAGTACCATGATCTTGATCTAACAATGAGTATGAACCATAAGCTAGTACCCTTTTCTCTTTGTTATGCTCTACACATCTCACATCTAGGATCAAAAAGACTTTGAAGAAACAGGTTCACTCTTTTGGCTTCATTTTGTCTCACTTTGCCTTTTTCTTTTCTTTGCTTCAACACATATGATTGTTTTTCAATTTTTGTGGCACTTTTGTGCTCTTTTATGTTGACAGCCATGCACTTAGCACCTATGGGACTTTTATAGTGCTTATAGGTCACCAATGGCAAAAAAATGAAGAGCTATGCTCTTTTTCTTGTGATAATGTGCCTGCCATGGTGAACTTCCCCACCCTCAAACTAGAAAGTAACAATGTCCTCATTGTTTATTGGATAAGCGTATGGGTGGATGTAAGTGGTTAAATTTTGAGGAACAAATGATGGCCTCTCTCATTTCCTAGATGTGTGTGAGATATGGATCAAGATGTGGTCCTAAGCAAAAGGATGCTAGTTCTAGCAAGAACTACATCATTAGATATGGAAACATGACTTTAGAATTTATTTAAGCTATATAAGTATGCTCAAGTCTATCATCAATGCTCATTATGCAATAAAATAAAACCTAAAAATTAACAAAACAATCCCAGACTCAATAATAAGAAAATAAATAGAAACATTGGAGCTAAAGGGAATATGGATAAACCTGTCCTACTCTTTAGGAGTAGGTTGTGTTGCATGTTGTGGCCCTGCTGCAACATCAGTGGCATGGGTCTCCAGTTTTGCTTTCAATGCCATGTTCTCCTCTTGTAGCTTTGTCTTCTCTCGTTCCAATCTTCTTATCTTCAGCCCCAAATTCCTGATTTTTAAGCTATGCTTCTTGGATGGGTCAGTCTTCAATTCCTCTGTCAGCTTCTGCCCTTCTTCTTTCAACTTGGCTGCCACATCAGCCTTTAGATTGTCCATCTTCTCAAAAAATCCTTTTGTTGCTGTTCCATCAGGTTCTGAATCATGGCATGCAAGTCTTGATCAGCCCTTTCCTTTTTATCTCTCAGTCTTGCAACTGCTTTGAGATCAATCTGCCATGTTCCACCAGATGCTCGCACAATCTACAATCTGATCATCTGTGTATTGTGGAACTCCCATCTGGTTTAGCAGCTCTGTAATCATGCTAGGGAAATACATCTTTCCCCTAATGTTGGTAGCATTTCCCTTTAAGCTCTGTAAGATGACCTTTCCAAAGTTTATAGTTTTACCCTGCATAAGACAAAAAAGGAGAAACATCCTATTCACTGATACTGAAGTGTCATGGGTAGTGGGTGAAATAGTATGCCTCAAGAAATTAATCCAGACATTTGCATCAGCTTTTAGATCACATGACCTGAAATGTCTTAGCATAAAATTAGCATGATGATCCCAATGAGAATTTGGGACTCCTAAGACAGCAGCAACCTCACCTAACACCCCCTCAGTGGCAGTGGTCATCATCTCTCGGTAATCAGTTTTCTTAGGAGGTACAAAACCAAAGAATGTGTTGATTTTCTTGGCTGTCAGTTTGAACTTTTTCCCTCTAATCCTAATGGCAGATGTCTGGGCTACAGCAACTTCAGCATAGAATTCTCTAATCAAGGTCAGATTATACGATTTAAGGACCTCACACATCTTTCCTAAGCCATGAGCATCCACAACATTTCGAATGAAACTGTATTCAGCAATGGTTTGATGGTGAAAACCTTTATCTATCAATCCTACCTTGTTCCTTATTTTCTGAAACATGTTGAAAGCCTCAACTCCACTTAAACCCATGTTCTCAATCCTAGGCCTTGGCACAAATTCAGTTCTAACATGGGCTGTGTTGGAAACAGTCTCTTTTCCCTTCTTCTTATGCTGCAGCATCCTCTCCTACGGTCTTCTCTATCCTCTTTCTTTTTCTAGAATTCCCTTCCCCACAATCTTTGTTCCTTTCAGCTGCCATCTTACACATAACCTTAATTCTCTTAAACTTTCTCATAATGGCCTCATTTTCAGAAGATGAGTCCATGCTCATGTCATTTTGTTCATAGGAAAAGTTTAAGTTTGGAGTGATGATTTTTGGACTTGGTGGGTTTGGTTGGTTCTTTTCAATGTCAATACTTAACAATTTCGCCCATTTATCAATTTCCCCAAGTCCAGTTTCTGCCCTAGATGTTTCATCTTCAACTGAATGCACTTTTAGGTAGGACTCCTCTTTTTCAGGAGAAAGACAGAGGGGAATGCCCTCTGTGTTGATATTGTTGGGTTCATTCTCATCATCAGAAATCGATGTGAGATGCCCCTCATCGAGAAAAATAAAAGAAGATACCTGAGGTTCTTTGAGCTTGCTGACTTGAGCATCTTTATCGGCCTTTGTTTTGACTACATCTTCAGATGAGGTTGCGATGGTGGTTGTGGAACCTTTGGGTTGAGGGGTTTCGGTAATGAGGGTTTGTGAAATAGGGTTTTGCTTGGTGGTTTCAGCTTTTTGCTCGACTGTTTCAGGGTTTTGCTCGACGAGGGGAGGTATCGATGGTGGTAGTGAGTCGGCTTCGAGGTCGACTCTTTCAGGTGAGCCCTGGTTCGTCGGTGGTCGCACCCTTGCTCGTCGACGATTGCTTCGACGGAGTGGCTTAGGGAAGTCAGCTGGGTCACGTTCTGCGGGGCGCTTTACGCGAGCCATTGATCGGTGGTTGATCGGAGCAGAATGGTGGTCGACGTTGGATTTGGCGATGGTAGGTGATGGAATGAAGATGAACACAAAAGTGGGTTTTCTTGAGAAATGAAAAGACACAGGTGTCTTATGGGGAAGTTTTTGAAAACAAAAGAGATATTTTTTATTTGGAGATCGTACCTGGGAATCGATTGATGGGATTGCTTTAGGGATGGCTTAGTAACTTTTGAACCAAAATTCATCCTTAATAGGGAATGGGTGAAAAATAGGGTATGATGTTTCATAAAAGTAGACAAGACCCATACTTTGTAGAAAAATAAGTCTGATATTTTTCCATGTGTATATAAAAAAATAAACCTGGATCTTATCTTACTTTTCCCGCCCAATTTAATGACTGACTTTTTTGGCTTCAAAATCTAGGGCTCATGCTGCAGGAATGCTGCAGCATGCTATGCTGTTCTTCCATCCTGTGATTTTGGCTGCACATCTCAACAAACAATTAAAGACACTTATACTAGAAAGCATTTAAATAATAAAACTATTTACAAATGGGGTTTCTGAAACTTTTAGCACATTGTGACCAAATCCACAGAGCTAGGCTCTGGGATGGTCACATGATCATGGTAGGCTTTTACTCTTTGCCCATTGGCCTTGAACACAATGTTATCCTCAGGATTGATTAATTCTATGGCTCCATATGGGTAAACTCGATGGATGACAAAAGGTCCAGACCATCTAGATTTTAATTTGCCCGGAAAAAGTTTCAATCTTGAGTTAAACAAAAGGACTTGCTGACCAGCTTTTAAATCTCTGTGAAGGATTCTTTTGTCATGCCATTTTTTGGTTTTTTCTTTATAGAGCTTAGCATTTTCATAGGACATGTTCCTATGTTCCTCTATTTCACAAAGTTGCAACTTTCTTTTGGTCCCAGCATCATCTAAACACATGTTTAGTTCTTTGATAGCCCAATATGATTTGTGTTCAAGTTCTAAAGGGAGGTGACAAGCTTTGCCAAAGACTAGCTTATATGGGTACTTACCAACTGGGGTTTTGAAAGCGGTTCTGTATGCCCATAAAGCATCATCTAAATGAAAGGCCCAATCTTTTCTATTTGGCTTGACAACCATTTCCAAAATTCCCTTTATTTCTCTATTACAGAGCTCAGCCAATCCATTGGTTTGTAGATGGTATGCAGTGGCAATCCTGTGGTGAATGTTGTATTTTTCAAGAACTTTTTGTAACAAATGGTTCACAAAGTGGGTACCCTCATCACTGATTAGTTCCCTGGGGGTACCAAACCTTGTAAATATTTGCTTTTGAAGAAATTTCACCACAATTTTAGCATCATTTGAAACACATGGTACTGCCTCCACCCACTTTGATACATAGTCAACAGCAACCAGAATGTATTGGTATTGGTTTGATGGTGGAAAGGGTCCTATAAAATCTATACCCCACACATCAAACAACTCTACTTCCAAGATCCCATTTAATGGCATCTCATTTCTTTGAGAAATAGAGCCACTTCTTTGACATTCATTGCATCTTTGTGCAAAGTTGTGGGAATCTTTGAAGAGAGTTGGCCAATAGAATCCAGATTGTATTACCTTAGCTGCTGTCTTCTGGCCTCCAAAATGTCCTCCATAAGGTGATTGATGGCAATGCTGCAGAATTGCTGCCACTTCAGATTCTGGGATGCACCTTCTTAAAACTTGATCTGCACCAACTTCAAAAAGAAAAGGGTCATCCTACAAATAAGTTTTAGTATCATGGAGAAATTTCTTAAACATTTGGCCAGTGATTCCAGAGGGTCTTATGCCACAAGCCAGATAATTTGCTATGTCAGCAAACCATGGTGGTTCAGAATGCTGCAGCATAAGAATCCTCTCATCAGGGAAGGTTTCAGTGATGTTTCCTTCTCCTTTGTCCTCTTTAGGTTTTTCCAACCTAGACAAATGATCTGCTACTTGGTTGTCTACTCCTTTCCTATCCACAATCTCTAGGTCAAATTCTTGTAACAACAAAACCCATCTTATCAGCCTTGGTTTAGCATCTTTCTTTGAAATTAAATATTTGATGGCAGCATGGTCAGTGTGAACAATGACTTTTGCACCCATTAAATATGACCTGAATTTTTCAAATGCAAAAACAACAGCTAATAGTTCTTTCTCAGTGGTAGTGTAGTTAAGTTGAACATCATTCAAAGTCTTACTTGCATAATAAATTGAATGAAAAATATTTTCTTTTCTTTGACCTAGGACTGCTCCTACTGCCCAATCACTAGCATCACACATGATTTTAAAAGGTTTTCCCAATCTGGAGTAATAATCACTGGTGCAGTCACCAAGGCTTTCTTTAATGTGAGAAATGCATTTCTGCATTCATCATAGAATCAAATTTGTGGTCATGTTGTAATAGAAGACACAAAGGTTTTGAAATCCTTGAAAAGTCTTTAATGAATCTTCTATAAAATCCAGCATGACCAAGAAAGCTCCTGATTCTTTTAACAGTGGTTGGTTCAGGTAGTTTTTCAACTATTTCAATTTTTGCTTTGTCTACCTCAACCCCTCTCTTGGAAACTACATGTCCAAGGACAATACCTTCTGTAACCATGAAATGACACTTTTCCCAATTGAGGACCAAATCAGTTTCCTCACACCTTTCAAAACTCTTTTTCAAATTTTCCAAACATTGATCAAAAGATGAACCATAAACAGAAAAATCATCCATAAAGATTTCTATGGACTTTTCAAGCATGTCAGAAAATATGGACATCATACATCTTTGAAAGGTTGCAGGTGCATTGCAGAGTCCAAATGGCATTCTCCTAAAGGCAAAGGTACCATAGGGACATGTGAAGGTGGTATTTTCTTGGTCCTCGGATGATATGGCTATCTGATTATAACCGGAGTATCCATCCAAAAAGCAGTAATATTCCTTACCGGCTAACCTATCCAACATTTGGTCAAGGAAAGGTAATGGAAAATGGTCCTTTTGGGTAGCACTGTTTAACTTACGGTAGTCCATGCAAATTCTCCATCCAGACACTACCCTAGTTGGGATAAGTTCATTCTTGTCATTTGGGACAACAGTAAACCCTCCCTTCTTTGGGACACATTGGACTGGACTAACCCAAGTACTACTGGCTATTGGGAATATAATTCCTGTATCTAACCATTTCAAAACTTCCTTTTTCACTACTTCTTTCATGACAGGGTTTAGCCTTCTTTGTGGTTCAATAGATGTGAAGTTCTTGTCTTCTAGGATGATCTTATGTTGACAAATAGAGGGACTAATCCCCTTAAGGTCAGCAATGGTCCATCCTAGGGCTTTGGTGTGCAATTTCAACATTTCCACAAGTTTCTCTTCTTGATGCAATTCTAAAGTTGATGAAATGATAACAGGCAATTTGTTTTCATCTTTTAGAAAAGCATATTTCAAGTGAGATGGGAGTTGTTTCAACTCCAGGTCAGGCGGTGTTATGACAGATGGTGTAAAATTCTTTTGCTTAGTATTTTCCAAAGATTCAAACCTGGCAACCTGTAAGGGTGCAGTCTCATCTATCTCCCTATCATCATCATCATCATATTCCTCATCAACTTCCTCCATCATACAGGTCTTCTTAACTCCCTTCTCATGACATGATGATTCAATCACACTTAAACTAGAACAGTCTTCCAAATAATCTGGGTATTTTAAGGAATTGAAGACATTAAATGTGACTTTTTGGTCTTGGAGTCTCATGGTCAACTCTCCTTTCTGGACATCTATCAAAGTTCTACCCATGGCTAAAAATGGTCTTCCTAAGAGAATAGGAATATCCTGGTCAGCCTCAAAGTCTAAAATGATAAAGTCTGCTGGAAAGATGAACTTATCAACCTGAACTAAGACATCCTCAATCTTTCCTTTGGGATATGCAACTGTTTTGTCGGCTAGGATGAGTGTGACAGTGGTGGGTCGAGCATCTCCTATTCCTAAGCTTTTGAAAATGGATAAGGGCATAAGATTGACACTCGCTCCTAAATCACACAAAGCTTTTCCAACTTCTTCCCCACCTATTGAACACGGAATGGTAAAACTCCCTGGATCTTTGAGTTTAGGACGAATCTTGTTGGTTAGGAGGGCACTACAACCTTCAGTCATGGCAACAGTTTCATACTCAGTCAACTTCTTCTTTTTGCTTAAAATGTCTTTAAGAAATTTGGCATAACTAGGCATCTGCTCAATTGCTTCAACAAGGGGTATGTTGATTTGCAATTGTTTAAACACATCAAAAAATTTCTTGAATTGCAATTCTTCCTTATAATTCTTTAGCCTTTGAGGATAAGGAACATAACGAGGAATTGGTTCAATTATGGTTTTCTTTGTTTGTGTTGAGCTGGACGGGTGGACTTCCTCCACCCTTAAACTAGGATCTTTTATGCCTTTTGTTATACCATCTTTTATTGGACACTTAGGGTTGGACTCTTTACTTTCTATTGTCTTTTCCTTAGGGGTCTCAGGTGCTAATCCTTCTATGGTTTGTAATGGCTCTTCAACAATGGTAGGCAATGCTGCAACATGATGTTTAGATAATGAGCTTTTTTCAGAATTGGTTTTGACTATTGGTCCACTCTCTTTGTCTAAGGCTACATCTAAGTCTTTCCCACTTCTAAGAGTCACAACTTTGATATGTTCCTTTCCTGAAGATCTAGGGACTTCAGTGTTACTAGGTAAAGTACCTGCAGGTCTGTTATTTTGGTTAAGTGCAATTTGACTGACCTGTGTCTCTAGATTTCTTACAGCAGCATTGGTTTGGTTGATAGTAGCATTGGTTTGGGTGATGAAGCTTTTCAGCATTGCTTCCAAGGAAGGTTCTGCTTGTGAGGAGGTTTTGTTTTGAAAAGGTGGTTGGTTATTTTGAAAACCTTGATTTTGATTGTTTTGAAAACCTTGGTTTTGATGATGATTCCCTTGATAATGGTTTTGAGAATTGCTTGCTTGATTTTGGAAATTTGAATTCCCTTGTTGCTTTGGTGGGGGTGGATTCAAACTAGGACTGGTCCATGAAAAATTTAGGTGTTGCTTCCAACTGGCATTGTAATTGTTAGAGTAAGGACCATTTCTATTTTGAACATAGTTAACTGATTCAGAGTTTTGAGGACAATGTTCATAAGAATGGTCTCTACTGCAACAAACACATTCCACTGAGAGGACAACTGGAGTAGGTGTACTGGCAGTCGGCTGTGTTCCCTGACCGGTAGTTACGTTTTTAAGCGTATTGGTCATAGAAGCAAGTTGAGCTGTCAGTGCAGCGTAAGCATCTAAATCATGCATTCCAGCAGTCTTCTTTGTATTTGGTGCCCTTGGATCTGCCCAATGCCCATTGTTCGTGAAAATCTTTTCAAGAATTTCATACCCGGTATTATAGGTATTGGAAGTAAAGGCCCCTCCTGAAGTCGCATCGAGCATTTGTTTTGCATTGGAATCAAGTCCATTGTAAAATGTCTCGAGTTGAATACAGTAGGGAATGCCATGGTGAGGGCATTTCCTTAATAATTCCTTAAACCTTTCCCAAGCATTGGGAATTGCTTCATCGTCCATTTGTTTAAACATGCAAATTTCATTTCTGGACTTAGCATTCCGAATAGGTGGAAAATTTTCGCAAAAAATTTTCAGCCATGTCAGCCCATGATGGTATAGAACCTGGTGTCAATGAATTAAACCAAATTTTTGCCCGATCCCTTAACGAAAAAGGAAACAGTGTGAGCCTTAGAGCATCAGAAGATACTCCAGGAATCAGAAAAACATCGGTGATCTCTTTAAAAGATTTTAAATGTGAGTGTGGATCTTCCGATGGAAACCCGGCAAATTGACCATTGGCTTGCAACATGTGAAACATAATGGGTTTTGGTTCAAAATGTGTTGTATCCATGTGAGGCTTTACAATTCCTGAATTTAATTGCTCAAAGTTAGGAATTGCATAGTCCATGATTCGCCCATTTTTTGAGTTTGCAAGATCAATGATGGTTAATGGTTCATTTTGGTCATTGTCACCATGAGATTCTTCATCATTATTTTCATTATCAAATGGTTGTTCTTGAAAGTTATGAACTTGACGATTTCCAAAAATTGGCGGTGGATTTCCAAAATTTTGTGGATTTCCAAAATTTGCGGTGCCCTAGGATTTTCCAAGATCGGGGGTCTCACTTGGTTTTCTATCAGTGGTGGTCTCATCTGGTTTTGCGGCCCTCTAAGGTTGTCTATGATTAGTGGTCTTGGTGGACTACCTGGAGGTCGTGAGGTCTTACTTCTAAGACGGGTGGTCTTGGTGGTCTATGCTCAAATCCAGGGGGTGCATCCATATCGGGAGGATTCATGGAATTTAAAGTTCTTTGTATTCTCCTTCTATGATGGAATGTTTTTTCTATGTCCGGATCTAATTCGAAAAATTCCCCTCGTGGTATTCTTGGCATACACTACAACCACAACGAACGATGCTAGAAAAATCAATTCTTTTTAAAACTTTTTATAACTTTTAGCTTTGCCAATCCCCGGCAACGGCGCCAAAAACATGATAGTGCTTAGAATACACCTATAGACATGTGCTAATTAAACCTCAACGCAAGTATACGATGAGATCTAATATCGTCTTTCAAGTAATAAATTGGTAAAATACCAGATATCGTTCCCACAGAGATTGGAGTAAAAACTTAAATAAAAAGTAGAAGAAGGAAATGATTTCAGATGGCGAATTCGGAAGAGATTGATTTGATTGTTTGGATTATCACTTTGATGTTGTTAACAGAGAATAAAGCTAGCACGGGTGTAAAACTTTAAGGTGGGACTTAAACACAAATTCCAGCGGGCCATGCTGCAGGAATGCTGCAGCATGCAGTTTTGTCATAAGTTGATCCATCATCTATTTTGAGAGTATTCCTCTCGGACTTCAGTATTCCCACTACTGTTTAGATTCAACTAGACACATCTGTGTGTAGTCTCCAACTATTTATAGTGGGGATAAAGTTCTAAAAATATATGGACGACCAAATCTCTTTGTATCAAAAACCGCTCTCTCGAGCCGATTCCCATATCATTCAAGTTGGTGTGTTCCAAGTGGCTTATCTCTAAGTCCACTACACTTTAACACTTTAGATTAGTGACCACTTGTCGAGAATAAATCAGTTTAGAAAAACATGGATGATAACTGTCACTTTATCAGTAACTCTCTCAAGTCTACTTCCCATATCATTCAAACTGACGTGCATTCAGTGGCTTATCTATAAGTCCACGACACTTTAACACTTTAGCAAGTGATCAGTTCGTCAAGAAGTGTCATTGGTTTTAATAAAACTTAAATGAAATGGTGGAACATTGTTATTGCAAAACAATGTCCACTTTCCTATGGTTTAAAATCCCACCTTTCCGTTTCACACCCGAACTATTAAAATTAGCTACTCATAACGGAAAGTAAAGAAAGCAATAAATGACGATAATTAAATTGCATTAATGTAATGACGGAAATGTAAATGACGGAATGTAAATTGCAAGAAATAAATGACGGAATGTAAATTGCAAGAAATAAATGACGGAATGTAAATTGCAATAAATAAAAGACAATAAATATAAAGACAATAAATATAAAAACAAGAATTGTAAAAGGCAAGAATTGTAAAATGTAACTACTTTAATTAGATTGCAAAATCAAATTCAAGGGTTGTCACTTCCTTGAATTCTCAGATCACGATTTGGAATACAAGTAAACTAAAAATATCCAAGATGCCTATTAAGCTTCCCAATCCCTTCCTTATATACAAGAGGAAAGGGAGGGGTATACAAGTAATTTCCCATCAAAGGGTACAAAAGAGGTACACTAGTTGTTCAAATGACAACCTACTACCATAATACAAAAGCTACTGAGATATGGCTAGATTTCCTATTGTCTTCTAGAAGCTTCAAAAACCAGCAACAAAAAGGGCCTGTCGTTCTGCCCAAGATAAGCTCCAAGGTCTTGATGACTAAGCTGCCTGCTGTTTCATGCTGCTGCCATGTGTAGCATAAGTCTGAACTATGAAATCTGCTAAAAACACTACAAATTAACCATTCTAAGTTATAAAACAGGTTATCCACTACTTTAGCTCCAATAAACAACAAAGTGGAAAATAAGTAAATAAAAGGACTCAAAGTTAGGGATATTAAAGATAAAATGACTCAAAGTGGAAGTAAAAAGACCTAATACGCATTAAATAATTAATGCATATCACACCCTCAAACTAGAACTGTTGCTTGTCCCAAAGCAACTAAGACACAAAAAGAAAATGACTCACTCTGGTAAAGTCTTGCATAATGAGAGCATTAAGTGCATACATACAAATGATAGAAACAAGCATGCAAAACATAACCATCATAAATCCCAAGTACCATGATCTTGATCTAACAATGAATATGAACCATAAGCTAGTACCCTTTTCTCTTTGTTATGCTCTACACATCTCACATCTAGGATCAAAAAGACTTTGAAGAAACAAGTTCACTCTTTTGGCTTCATTTTGTCTCACTTTGCCTTTTTCTTTTCTTTGCTTCAACACATATGATTTTTTTTTTCAATTTTTGTGGCACTTTTGTGCTCTTTTATGTTGACAGCCATGCACTTAGCCCCTATGGGACTTTTATAGTGCTTAAAGGTCACCAATGGCAAAAAAAAATGAAGAGCTATGCTCTTTTTCTTGTGATAATGTGTCTGCCATGGTGAACTTCCCCACCCTCAAACTAGAAAGTAACAATGTCCTCATTGTTTATTGGATAAGTGTATGGGTGGATGTAAGTGGTTAAATTTTGAGGAACAAATGATGGCCTCTCTCATTTCCTAGACGTGTGTGAGATATGGATCAAGATGTGGTCCTAAGCAAAATGTTAGGGTCAATTTAATGTTGATTTAAAGTTCAAGGGTGTAATTTGTATTTCCTTATTTTGAGCCTATTAGTGAACGGGCCGTGAGCTTGTTAACCACGGGCCCGTATATATAATGTTCTTCTAGCTTGGAAAAACAGGGGAGTTGTCTCATTTGCTTTTCTGAATTATATTGTAAACACTCTGATTAAAGCATAATACAGGGATGACCAGTTGAAATCATTGTTCTTATTGATTATTATTTCAATTTCATATTTGTTGCACGGATCTGGATTTAACAATTGGTATCAGAGCAGACGGACAAGATCGATTCAAAGTGCTCATATTGAATTCTGGTAAGATTTTTGACTTTTCACGGCTGCCACTTTCTTGAATTTTCAATTCGTAGATTCTGATAAAATTGATCAATTCTGTTTATTGGGTTTTGTTAGCATTGTTGTTGTGATCGATTCTGCAAAATTTCATAACCTAATTCGTTCATTTGAGTGGTTAATTTAGCAAAATAAGTTCAAAGTTTTTGGTTGTGTTCTTCGATAAAAATCAAAATTTTTACCATCAAAACGTGTTCTTTTTGCTTCAAAATCGATTGGGTTAGTGTTATTTCTGTGTTTGGTAGTGTTTCAAATCTTTCAGGAACATTTTTGAGCAACCCTAATCGAGATTCAATCGAAATTGAGAAATCAGCCGCAGAATCCGGATAGAACAGCCGAGCTTTCCGGACAAGACGAACTGTCCGGACGTTTGTGTGAAATTCCATCCGGATACGTCTTCTTTCCGGGTAAGTCAACCTTTCCGGGTAAGTCAATCATTCCGGGTATAATTTTTTCCGGAAACCCAAAGTTTCCGGTAAGATAGTTTGTTCGGACAACTCATCGTTTCCGGTAACCTATTTTACCCGGATAACTCGAAGTTTCCGGTTAAACAGATTCTTTCCGGATACTCCATTTTCCGGAAAGCCCATCATCCGGAAAGCATTTTCATTCGGAAAACCCTCACATCCGGTAAGTTCTTATCACCCGGTAACCTCATTTTTCCGGATTCCCGATCCGGAAACCACCGTGCTAAGTCGCAGGAGGGGGACATTTAAGTATCCTTGATACTGTTCCACTTTGAATCGAACCATCGTCTGACGATCACTCCAGTGCAACTGAAGATGTCTCCTGCCGATGGAGAAAAGGAAACAACAAGTCAGGTAAGTGAATCTACTGCTCAAGAACTCTTTGATCAAATACAATCTCTTACTGATCGGTTAGGTTCCCATAAGGCCACTACTTCCGAACAACTGCTTGAAATCAGATCTCTATCTGAAAAGCTAGATGTTCAAACACGTATAACTGAGAAATATAAGTCTGAAAATGCTATCTTAAAAGAAAAATGCAAAAATCTTACGATAGCACCTAAGGACTTACGGGCCAAATTATCTGAACTTCAGTCACAGTTTGATCAGTGCTTGAATGAAAAAGCAAAAATTGTTTATCAATGCTCTGCTCTTCAAATTCAGCACAAGGAGTTTGTTGCTAAAATACTTGATCTTGAAACCAAACTTCACAAGAGAGGTCAAACTGATCAAACCATCTTTCTGAATAAACCTAAAGAGTTCACATACTTTAACAAAGAGTGGGGAATCGGATATGATAACCCACACTATTTGAAAAAGGGAAGATGGCATGTACCCATTCTGTATGATTTTGCTTGTTTTGGATTAGATAAAAAGTATCCAAATTATGCAATCCAATGGACTGGTCCTCTTGAACCTGAAAAGGAAGAGGAAACCGAGGAAGATAAGCGCGCACACAAACGAGGAATACAACTTCCGTTTTGTTATGAACCTTTGAATAATTCCTATAAAAAGAACAAAAAGTATCTCTCAAATGACTACTTCGACATCTACAAGGTCACTGAGCCCAAGGATTCCTCCAAAAAGGATGAGGACCAAGCACCAGCAACCAAGACTGAGACGGACGAGTTTAAACTCTATGTTCCCCCTCTCATCTTGGAAGCAAAGATTGTCGAGTTGGAGGAGTCGTTTGAGAAAGAAAGGTCTATTTTTCAAAACGAAAAGAAAGTGGTAATCTCTGAGATTGAGAAACTCAAATCTGAGAAATCCGACGGTGTGTCAAGTGAGGAAAAGGAAAAATTTAAGTGGGAAATCAATACGCTCTCATCAAAACTGTCTGAAATGACAAGAGAAACGATGAAAGAGCATATGATAAACAGTCAACTCCGAGTGCAGCTTGACTTGCTCCAAACTGCGAAGCAATTTTCACCCGAACTTTCCTCTAACTCATCCGACACATCCTCGTGTAAAGCCTTCATCGGAAATATCTCTTCACAAGAAAATAAAGTTTGTCAAGATGAGTGTGTTAAAAGGAATTTAAACTCTGATTTTTCAAACGCTTCCGCACCGAATTCCCCAAAGCACACAACCGAAAGCACAACGTGTTCCTCGCCTTCCTCGACCGATCCAAGTCCAGTAATTCCGGATGTCGATTTTTCAGAATTCATGAACTCTGAAGGCAATTCAGATGGAGAGTTTGAGTCGTTCCCTTTCGACAAACCTCTTCCGAGTCACACAGATTTTTTATCACCAGTGGTGAATCGGCCGGTCAATTTTGAAAAGGGTACCTGTTCTAACACCAAGGCCCCAGCTGTGATTGAGACTTCCGAATCTAAACCTGTTTCTCAAAACCAATCACAGCCGAGGCAAAAGACCGAGCGATTGTCTGTCAAAAATCCTGTTTCTTCAAAAGTCACTGATTGTTCTGTCCCTGTTGTTTCAAATAAGAATGGTCGCACAAAACAAGAAAAACCCAAGTGGCTAAATAAGGAACCTGTCAAGAATGCAACATCAAAGTCCTTCCCCACCGCTTTTAATTCTAGAATAAACAAAGACAATTGTGTTTGGAATCATTCGAATCGTTTTGAAGTTTCTTATCCGATTAAACTTAATTCAGTTCATCAATTGATTCAGTTATCGCGTGATTGTTTATGTTGTTCTAGATGTGGTTGGAATGATTTTGATGAAATCAACATTAATGATTGGTATCGGTCTTATCACATGTATAATCATACACCCAAACGGAGACCCCGTAAGAACAAAAAGAAGTCTAAATCCAAACGGGGTTCCCAATCAGAGGTTAAACCAAAGCAGGAGAGGAAACCTAATTCAAAACGGGTTCCTCCTACTGAGGTAAAACCCACACCCAAAAGGCAACCTGCTTCAAAGCAAGTTCTTTCGAAAGGTATCAAATCTAACCCTCCGGGACCCAGGCAAATCTGGGTACCCAAGGTCCGCTAAACTTGTTTTGCATGACGGTCATGTGTGACTCTTAGACACTGGATGCTCCACACACATGACCGGAAGGAGGGGGTTGCTCACGATCTACAAGGAAACACATTAAGAAGACGTGAGATTTGTCTATACCTGTGCTTTGACAAGCTGCTCATGTGTTTAGGGGGAGCATGATCAGCTATCAGGTATGTTACTCTACTGTTTAGGGGGAGCGTCACACACAACTTTTTAAATGCTGAAAAGTTTTTTTGTGTGTGTGGATACTCCCGTGTGCATTTCACACTACGCGCACATTCTGAGGGGGAGCATCCAACTGGATGTTCATCAGTTGAGGGGGAGCGACACAGTGTTTTTTCTTTAAACGTTTAAAAGCTTTTTCTGTGTGTCGGACTCTCCATTGCACAAGTTTGCAATATTCGAGGGGGAGCAAGGTAATCCCCACGCTCAATTTGAGGGGAGCGAGAGAAGGTTCGTTTCTTAAATCCACATAGTCCTATTTCTGCAAAATCAACAAGGACATGAAAAGTTTTTTTTTTTTAAAAATCCAGAGTTTCCGGACAAGTATCCGGAAACCCAATCTGTCCGGATGAGTTTCCGGACCGGGTCCCTATCCGGAAAAATTCAATTCATCCGGAATCCTTCGTTGTCCGGATAGTTGGGTTTGTCCGGTAAGCTCTGCACTTCCAGTGTGTTGTCCGAACACCACTGTTCCGTCTATCCAGTACCTGTTTTCCTTCTGCCAGTCCTCAATCTGTCTCAGATTGATCCATTTACAACAAAGGTACGCGCCGGAACTTGTTTATCCGTCTTGTTTACTAACTTTGGATCTTTTACAGATATTCCATGGCGGATCAACAACCTCAACAAAATCCGAGGGGAAGCTTCACCCTGTTTTTCTTAAAAGTCTAAATGTTTTTTTTGTGTTGATCACTCCCAAGTAAGTAACACTCTCACTCTGAGGGGAAGCAAGTCAATCCCCATGTATGTTTTGAGGGGGAGCAGGATAATATCAGTGCCTTGCATATGCCTGAAGCCCTACCTGTGATAGCATATATACGAGAGTTAGGGAATCCCATGGTCCAGCCAGCGCCGGAGGGACCTTCCCCGGGACATAAAACATGTGAGAAGGAGAGAGTTAAGGTCGAAAGCGAACCAAGAAAGATTGAGCTGTAAAGATAACGAGGCTCCTGAGCGAACCCAGCCACATGTCACCCGGGTAGCCACATCTGCTATCCTGTCTCATGAGTTGGGACAGGATATTGAAGAAGCCTCCATGGACCCAACAGAGCTATTACACGACCCCCTTATCCACTCATCCGTCTCTCAAAAGACGGATGTTTCAACTTCATACGGGGATATAGCACAACTTCCACCGGCCTCTCACTCAGAGAGTGCTGGTGTTGAAACAAGCGACCAGCAGCCCCCGGTCGCGACTTCTTTTCATGCACAATCGAGTCTAGAGCCATTTGCTATTGAAAACCCTTTGTCTAGGACACAAGAGGAGCAACACCAAGTCGAGAATATTCGTGACTCGACCAGAACCACCGTAGTGTCTTCACCTCTAGGTGGAACACAAGGATCGGAGGGAAATCCTACCACAGCTACCGATTTGCCAACTGTGAACGTAGGTGGCTCTACCCCCGCGGTAGATTCCTCAACGGGTAATCTAAGTGAACCCGGAGTTACTCACCCAGACTTTGTGTCGCAAGGGTCCCTAGACAGCACCCTCAAGGCTGTCCGCGAAGCAATGGAACTGCATGTCGCCGCCGAGCTCGCCAAATTAATCAAAGGCAAAGCAAAGATCGTTGAAGCTGAAACCGCTCCTCCACCTACCTATTCGGTGGAAACTCTCAAGACGATGCTTCTAGCCCAATTTCTCCAGGATTCCAATGCCTCGCCCGAAGCAGACCTGATCACCGTTCTGAAAACACATGTCACTGCTCCTTCCACATCAATTACCTCTCGACTGGATTGCATTGACTCGACTCTCAAGGACTACAACCGAGCGCTCACAACGCTGTTCGAGAGAGTCCGCTCACTCGAAGAAACCTGTAAGAGTCAAGCAGGCGGTCTGAAACGTAAGCACGATGACCAGGATGATCCTGATCACCGTGAGGGGGAGAAATGACAAAGACTAAACGAGACCGCCCAGATCCTCACTGCTGAAACTACAACCGTGGTTCAACCGGAACCTTCAACTACGGCTACTACAACCGGAATAGATCCGGAAGCCGAGTTACCTTTAGCTGAAATGGTGATTGATATGGATATATCAGATGAAGAAAACCCGGCGGTTGAAAATCCTGAGGGTTCAACACAGGGATTGATCGATCGACCTTGACTCATCAGACAGACCTCTACTGGATATGATAGATCCAGACTGTGAAGCCAACCCGGAGACCGAAGATGCATGGTATCAAAAATCCGCCAGTGCCGTAAATCTCCAAGTAAATTTGGTATTCCCTACTGATGAAGACGACAACATCGACTATGATCAGTTCCTGCTCCAGAATTTTTATGGTACTTCCCCCGTTCACCATGCTCAACCCACTGGAACTTCAACAAGACCTGAACCGACTACTGCCAACATTCCGACAACTCCTCTGCAAACGACAGCTTCTGACTTTCTTCCCCCTCCTCAGCAACAAATCCGTTGGGAGAAGATCATGGTACTTATCCCTCATCTGTAGGAATCTTTGAAGAAGTTGTTCGTTCACAAGCTTTGCCCGATCGAGTTGACCTTTTGCCTTGGTATTTACAACCTCAACCTCGAATACCAACGGCGTTATATCAATGCAATGCAGCGGTGTCTTCCAGTCAGCCAAGTCAGAACCAAGCATCAAATCACAGAGGTACTTAACATCCATTCACGCCGCATCATGAGGATCGTCTATCCAGTCTTCACCGTTCGCCGCGAAGATGGTAATGAATGGAAATTCTCTGAAGCCGACTTCCAACACCTCCGACCGTTCGACTTCCTGGCTATTCTGAAAGACCTTCGTACAAGAACCATCCGACCGCTTGAAGTTACAAAGGAACTCGAAGCTATTCGTCGATACCTGGTCCGTACCATTATGATGTCGAATCTAACAGATTTTCAAATGGCTGTCGAGAACAGGGCGAAGAAAGTCAATCTGATAAAGCCGAATCTGAAAGCTTCTGAATTGAATATGTATCCCGAGAACACTATGCTTCTAGAACCAGAATTTGGGATCGTCTTCATTAATGAACAGAAAGAGAAAAGATTTATGCGGTTCAGTCAGGTAGAAAGATTCTGCGACGGCACACTCCTCAAAGTTCGAGATGCTCTTCGAAAGATCATTACACACGAGTCTGAAAATCCAAGGTACTCATATGTTCCGAATCCGAATGAAACAAATGCTCGAAATGCCTTGGAATTGGTTGAAGATCACATCGACTACCGCCGTGCTATCAGATGGTTCGAGATTCACTTCGCGCTTCGTAAAAGATATGTCTACAACTGGCGAGAGCTAGAGCACGAATTCGAACTTCAAATCAAAGGGGGAGATTGTTAGGGTCAATTTAATGTTGATTTAAAGTTCAAGGGTGTAATTTATATTTCCTTATTTTGAGCCTATTAGTGAACAGGCCGTGAGCTTGTTAACCACGGGCCCGTATATATAATGTTCTTCTAGCTTGGAAAAACAGGGGAGTTGTCTCATTTGCTTTTCTGAATTGTATTGTAAACACTCTGATTAAAGCATAATACAGGGATGACCAGTTGAAATCATTGTTCTTATTGATTATTATTTCGATTTCATATTTGTTGCACGGATCTGGATTTAACACAGAAGGATGCTAGTTCTAGCAAGAACTACATCATTAGATATGGAAACAAGACTTTAGAATTTATTTAAGCTATATTAGTATGCTCAAGTCTATCATCAATGCTCATTATGCAATAAAATAAAACCTAAAAATTAACAAAACAATCCCAGACTCAATAATAAGAAAATAAATAGAAACATTGGAGCTAAAGGGAATATGGATAAACCTGTCCTACTCCTTAGGAGTAGGCTGTGTTGCATGCTGTGGCCCTGCTGCAGCATCAGTGGCATGGGTCTCCAGTTTTGCTTTCAATGCCATGTTCTCCTCTTGTAGCTTTGTCTTCTCTCGTTCCAATCTTCTTATCTTCAGCCCCAAATTCCTGATTTTTAAGCTATGCTTCTTGGATGGGTCAGTCTTCAATTCCTCTCTCAGCTTCTGCCCTTCTTCTTTCAACTTGGCTGCCACATCAGCCTTTAGATTGTCCATCTTCTCAAAAAAATCCTTTTGTTGCTGTTCCATCAGGTTCTGAATCATGGCATGCAAGTCTTGATCAGCCCTTTCCTTTTTATCTCTCAGCCTTGCAACTGCTTTGAGATCAATCTTCCATGTTCCACCAGATGCTCGCACAATCTGATCATCTGTGTATTGTGGAACTCCCACCTGGTTTAGCAGCTCTGTAATCATGCTAGGGAAATACATCTTTCCCCTAATGTTGGTAGCATTTCCCTTTAAGCTATGTAAGATGACCTTTCCAAAGTTTATAGTTTTACCCTGCATAAGACAAAAAAGGAGAAACATCCTATCCACTGATATTGAAGTGTCATGGGTAGTGGGTGAAATAGTATGCCTCAAGAAATTAATCCAGACATTTGCATCAGCTTTTAGATCACATGACCTGAAATGTCTTAGCATAAAATTAGCATGATGATCCCAATGAGAATTTGGGACTCCTAAGACAGCAGCAACCTCACCTAACACCCCCTCAGTGGCAGTGGTCATCATCTCTCGGTAATCAGTTTTCTTAGGGGGTGCAAAACCAAAGAATGTGTTGATTTTCTTGGCTGTCAGTTTGAACTTTTTCCCTCTAATCCTAATGGAAGATGTCTGGGCTACAACAACTTCATCATAGAGTTCTCTAATCAAGGTCATATTATACGATTTAGGGACCTCACACATCTTTCCTAAGCCATGAGCATCCACAACATTTCGAATGAAACTGTATTCAGCAATGGTTTGATGGTGAAAACCTTTATCTATCAATCCTACCTTGTTCCTTATTTTCTGAAACATGTTGAAAGCCTCAACTCCACTTAAACCCATGTTCTCAATCCTAGGCCTTGGCACAAATTCAGTTCTAACATGGGCTATGTTGGAAACAGTCTCTTTTCCCTTCTTCTTATGCTGTAGCGATGCTGCAGCATCCTCTCCTACAGTCTTCTCTATCCTCATTCTTTTTCTAGAAGTCCCTTCCCCACAATCTTTGTTCCTTTCAGCTGCCATCTTACACAGAACCTTAATTCTCTTAAACTTTCTCATAATGGGCTCATTTTCAGAAGATGAGTCCATGCTCATGTCATTTTGTTCATAGGAAAAGTTGAAGTCTGGAATGATGATTTTTGGACTTGGTGGGTTTGGTTGGTTCTTTTCAATGTCAATACCTAACAATTTCGCCCATTTATCAATTTCCCCAAGTCCAGTTTCTGCCCTAGATGTTTCATCTTCAACTGAATGCACTTTTAGGTGGGACTCCTCTTTTTCAGGAGAAAGACGGAGGGGAATGCCCTCTGTGTTGATATTGTTGGGGTTCGTTCTCATCATCAGAATTCGATGTGAGATGCCCCTCATCGAGAAAAATAAAAGAAGATACCTGAGGTTCTTTGAGCTTGCTGACTTGAGCATCTTTATCGGCCTTAGTTTTGACTACATCTTCAGATGAGGTTGCGATGGTGGTTGTGGAACCTTTGGGTTGAGGGCTTTCGGTAATGGGGGTTTGTGAAATAGGGTTTTGCTTGGTGGTTTCAGCTTTTTGCTCGACGGTTTCAGGGTTTTGCTCGACGGGGGGAGGTATCGATGGTGGCGATGAGTCGGCTTCGAGGTCGACTCTTTCAGGTGAGCCCTGGTTCGTCGGTGGTCGCACCCTTGCTCGTCGACGATTGCTTCGACGGAGTGGCTGAGGGAAGTCAGCTGGGTCACGTTCTGCGGGGCCCTTTACGCGAGCCATTGATCGGTGGTTGATCGGAGCAGAATGGTGGTCGACGTTGGATTTGGCGATGGTAGGTGATGGAATGAAGATGAACACAAAAGTGGGTTTTCTTGAGAAATGAAAAGACACAAGTGTCTTATGGGGAAGTTTTTGAAAACAAAAGAGATATTTTTTTATTTGGAGATCGTACTTGGGAATCGATTGTTGGGATTGCTTTAGGGATGGCTTAGTACCTTTTGAACCAAAATTCATCCTTAATAGGGAATGGGTGAAAAATAGGGTATGATGTTTCAGAAAAGTAGACAAGACCCATACTTTGTAGAAAAATAAGTCTGATATTTTTCCATGTGTATATAAAAAAATAAACCTGGATCGTATCTTGCTTTTCCCGCCCAATTTAATGACTGACTTTTTTGGCTTCAAAATCTAGGGCTCATGCTGCAGGAACGCTGCAGCATGCTATGCTGTTCTTCCATCCTGTGATTTTGGCTGCACATCTCAACAAACAATTAAAGACACTTATACTAGAAAGCATTTAAATAATAAAACTATTTACAAATGGGGTTTTTGAAACTTTTAGCACATTGTGACCAAATCCATAGAGCTAGGCTCTGGGATGGTCACAGGATCATGGTAGGCTTTTACTCTTTGCCCATTGACCTTGAACACAGTGTTATCCTCAAGATTGATTAATTCTATGGCTCCATATGGGTAAACTCGATGGATGACAAAAGGTCCAGACCATCTAGATTTTAATTTGCCCGGAAAAAGTTTCAATCTTGAGTTAAACAAAAGGACTTGCTGACCAGCTTTTAAATCTATGTGAAGGATTCTTTTGTCATACCATTTTTTGGTTTTTTCTTTATAGAGCTTAGCATTTTCATAGGACATGTTCCTATGTTCCTCTATTTCACAAAGTTGCAACTTTCTTTTGGTCCCAGCATCATCTAAACAAATGTTTAGTTCTTTGATAGCCCAATATGATTTGTGTTCAAGTTCTAAAGGGAGGTGACAAGCTTTGCCAAAGACTAGCTTATATGGGGACATACCAACTGGGGTTTTGAAAGCGGTTCTGTATGCCCATAAAGCATCATCTAAATGAAAGGCCCAATCTTTTCAATTTGGCTTGACAACCTTTTCCAAAATTCCCTTTATTTCTCTATTAGAGAGCTCATCCAATGTGCTAATTAAACCTCAACGCAAGTATACGATGAGATCTAATATCGTCTTTCAAGTAATAAATTGGTAAAATACCAGATATCGTTCCCACGGAGATTGGAGTAAAAAGTTAAATAAAAAGTAGAAGAAGGAAATGATTTCAGATGGCGAATTCGGAAGAGATTGATTTGATTGTTTGGATTATCACTTTGATGTTGTTAACAGAGAATAAAGCTAGCACGGGTGTAAAACTTTAAGGTGGGACTTAAACACAAATTCCAGCGGGCCATGCTGCAGGAATGCTGCAGCATGCAGTTTTGTCATAAGTTGATCCATCATCTATTTTGAGAGTATTCCTCTCGGACTTCAGTATTCCCACTACTGTTTAGATTCAACTAGACACATCTCTGTGTAGTCTCCAACTATTTATAGTGGGGATAAAGTTCTAAAAATATATGGACGACCAAATCTCTTTGTATTAAAAACCGCTCTCTCGAGCCGATTCCCATATCATTCAAGTTGGTGTGTTCCAAGTGGCTTATCTCTAAGTCCACTACACTTTAACACTTTAGATTAGTGACCACTTGTCGAGAATAAATCAGTTTAGAAAAACATGGATGATAACTGTCACTTTATCAGTAACTCTCTCAAGTCTACTTCCCATATCTTTCAAACTGACGTGCATTCAGTGGCTTATCTCTAAGTCCACGACACTTTAACACTTTAGCAAGTGATCAGTTCGTCAAGAAGTGTCATTGGTTTTAATAAAACTTAAATGAAATGGTGGAACATTGTTATTGCAAAACAATGTCCACTTTCCTTTGGTTTAAAATCCCACCTTTCCGTTTCACACCCGAATTATTAAAATTAGCTACTCATAACGGAAAGTAAAGAAAGCAATAAATGACGATAATTAAATTGCATTAATGTAATAACGGAAATGTAAATGACGGAATGTAAATTGCAAGAAATAAATGACGGAATGTAAATTGCAATAAATAAAAGACAATAAATATAAAAACAAGAATTGTAAAATGTAACTACTTTAATTAGATTGCAATATCAAATTCAAGGGTTGTCACCTCAAATCACGATTTGGAATACAAGTAAACTAAAAATATCCAAGATGCCTATTAAGCTTCCCAATACCTTCCTTATATACAAGAGGAAAGGGAGGGGTATATAAGTACTTTCCCATCAAAGGGTACAAAAGAGGTACACTAGTTGTTCAAATGACAACCTACTACCATAATACAAAAGCTACTGAGATATGGCTAGATTTCCTATTGTCTTCTAGAAGCTTAAAAAACCAGCAACAAAAAGGGCCTGTCGTTCTGCCCAAGAAAAGCTCCAACGTCTTGATGACTAAGCTGCTTGCTGTTTCATGCTGCTGCCATGCTGCAGCATAAGTCTGAATTATGAAATCTGCCAAAAACACTACAAATTAGCCATTCTAAGTTATAAAACAGGTTATCCACTACTTTAGCTCCAATAAACAACAAAGTGGAAAATAAGTAAATAAAAGGACTCAAAGTTAGGGATATTAAAGATAAAATGACTCAAAGTGGAAGTAAAAAAACCTAATATGCATTAAATAATTAATGCATATCAATGCCAAAAATGTTATTTTCCAAGTATTTGTGTGTTTTACTTAAAATTTTCAATTGTTGAGTTATTTGGTAAGTTTGACCCTTTTAAAGCGTTTAACTTTATAAAGTTTGTAAAACACCCATATTTGGGATTTTTGGATATTTTGATGTTTAGAAATCATAAATATGTCCTTAAATGATTTATTGCTCAAATGAAGTTTATTCAATGGTTTAATCATATTGGTGTAATTGATTTTATAAACCATTTGGGAAAATGCACATTTTAGTGTCATGAGTCATTTTAAGAATTTTAAGGGTATGAGTCCATTTGGGGAAAACCTTTATTCTAACACGTGACGAGTTTTGGGTTAATGATGATTTTGTGGTATATGTATACATAAGCGATGTTTAAATGCATTTTATGTTATGAGGTCCATTATTTATGGGTCTAATGAGTTTTGAGCATTTTGCTCGGTTTTGACTTTGAGGGAGTCTTAGGAACATTTTGTCCGAGTTTGATGGCTCAACATGGAGTCTTATTTATGGTTTGCATTTATTGCAACTTGATACATTTATTGCATATTATTGATATTTACATGCTCGTGTGCTTTAGTCATTCCGGGATGGGCATGTTATTGTAGACAGTGTTGCATTGGATCCATAGGCACGTAAGTCAGTCTTTATTTGATGGTCTATCTCTTTGTGCACGAGGAGTGGACTATTGGAACGCATGGTTATATGCGGTAGGCCGGTCGGGGCCACTAGCGAGTAGGCAATGGGGGACATTGAAGTCCTTGAGGTGTAACTCGTCTAGACTGGATAGGCAATGTGGTCCCATAAGTCCTTGAGGTGTAACTCGACGGAGTAGGCAATAAAGGCATGGGAAAGGTTTGAGGTTGTGATGTCTTTATGGCATGGGAACTAAAACCGGGACTTGAGGTGTAATCCAGTAACATCATAAGTGACCTAACTTTGTGTGCCCGTCATTTTCGATGGAATCGGGTCTCCCCCGTCACCGACAATCCCCCCCTTTTTGATGATGACAAATAAATAGACATATAGACATATATAATTTCTCCCCCTTTTGTCGAGATCAAAAGGGGTAACATAAAAAGAAGAAGTTTCCCCTCAAATAAATAGCGAGAGCTCCCCCTTTAAATAAGCTCCCCTTTGAATAAAGCATATAGGTTCATTAGAAGAGATATGGGTAAACAAAACCAGATACTTAATAAGAGTTACGTAATGAATACTAAACATAATTGTTTTTTTTATAAAAATAATAGCATCAGTCATCACTATTATCTAAATTAAACTGGCGAAACTCCTCGTGGACCATCCAAACATCTTGATGCAAGTCATCAATTCGTCGATTAACCGCATCCCAACGTTCTTCTTGAAGATGTTGAAATCCCATGACAGCGGTGAGGATGTCTCGGTTGGAAACCGGGCCCGGTGGAATGTAGAAAGGAGGTGGAGCTTCCGCTTCCTCGTCCTTAGGATTGGGGTCACGAATATGACCATGACGTCTACGAGATGGACCTGGTTGGGCACCAATGCGAACAATACTTAATCTATCCAAGGGAGTCGGCTCAGGAATGGGTCTACCGACAAACGGGATTTGAAGATTTTGAAAGAGATTTTTAATCAACTAACCGAATGGGAGAGAGCGTTGACTTTTCTCTAATCCATCCATGCGGTGTGCAATGATGAAGACAACATCAACAGAGATTCCGTGCTCAAGACAGTATAGAAGATAACACTGAAGACTGCTTAATCGTTCAGTGTTACCAGCACCAGCACGGCCAAAAACATTAAAGAGAAGAATTTTATTCCAAAAACGTTTCTTTTCAGTCAAGGATTGATCTTTCAAGTTAGAAGGGTCAAAATCTCTTTGATAGGCTGGGGCAAGAATGGATTTTAAGATGGTGTTTTGAGAAACAGTAATTTGACTGAGTAAAGGTGAAAAGGAGGTGGCATTTGTAAAGACACAACTGGTAGACTTGGGAAGACCTAATAGGTTAGCAAATTGGTCTAAATCCCACACATAATGTTGGTTATAAAGCTGAAGAGAAATCATTTGGGTGGACTCATTGAAGTCATACCCGACATAGAACTCTAGAATGCAATCAAAAGATACTTCCCCCTTAAAGGAGAGGAAGGACTCCCATCCGATAGCCGTGAAGGCCTCAAGAGTGCCAAAACGTCCTATTTCATCTAATTTGATTGGCCTACCGGGATTACATGGACGACTTTGTAAAATTTGTCGACGTTGATCCCGTTGAGTAATCCTAGACATATCTGGATCCGGAGGTGAAGGAGGTGCTCGAGAAGATGAAGGACGAGACCGTTTAGGACCCATATCTGTAATGATATAAATATTTAAAAAATATAACAACAACTTTTGAAAGTTCCTTGTTAAGAAGAGAGGAAGCACAACAAAAGTTGAACACAAGAAGAAACTTCAAATTTTGAAAAATTCAGCACCAATTTTGTAGAAGAGCAAGTTTCTAAAACAATTTGTTTAAGAAGGATTTAAAAATTTTAAACCCCATTTGAGAGTAGCAAACCACAAAAACTTTTAAAGAAAAGATTAATCAGAGGATTGAAAAAAAGTTGCAAACAAGGATTTTTACCTAGATTAGGGATGGAGGAAAGAGAAAGCACAAGTTGAAGATATTGAAGATGGCCGGCGGCGGTAGCAGCGGTGGTGTCCGGCGGTTGCAACGGCGGCGCTGGGTGGTGGTAGGTGATGGAGGTCGAGAGAGTGAGAGAGTTTAGGGTTTTGATGAAATGTGATTTGAAGAAAGAAAAGGGGAAAAAATCAGATGCGATGTGGACGTCCGGGAAAAAGAAATGAAATTTCGATGAAAATGTTCTGTTGCTTCCGCGGATGAGCCACGGACATCCGAGACCCGCGAACGTCCAGAAGATGAGCACGCGGACGGCCGTCATACGAAGTAATGGAATTTTCAATAAAACTTTCTGTTGCTTCCGTGGAAGGGGTGCGGACATCCGGGACAGGCGGACGTCCGGGATGAGCATGTGCAGACGTCCGTGAGAATTAGATTTTGATTCTTTGGAAACAAGCTTAAGGATTGTAATCTATTAATCCCAATCCAAGTCTCAATTTGCAGAAGGCTTCTTTGTTTAACGCTTTGGTGAAAATATCAGCTAAGTTATCTTTAGAGTCAACTTTTTCAAGTGTGATGTTTCCTTTTTGAACATTATCTCTTAAGAAGTGATGTCTAACTTCTATGTGTTTAGTACGTGAGTGCAAGACAGGATTTTTACTTAGATTGATAGCACTTGTATTATCACATAGTATGGGCACTTTATTTAAATGTACCTCAAGATCCGTAAGGGTGTGTTTCATCCAAAGCACTTGAGCACAAGCTCTTGCAGTAGCTACATATTCTGCTTCAGCTGTTGAAAGAGCAACAGATTGTTGTTTCTTTGAGAACCAAGACATAAGGGATTGACCAATGAATGCACAAACTCCACTTGTGCTTTTTCTATCAATAAGAGATCCACCTAGATCAGAATCCGTGTAGCATGTGACTTCTACCTCAGGTATTTTTGGATACCATAAGCCGAGGTTTGCGGTGCCTCTTATATAGCGAAAAATCTGTTTGACCGCTTCATAGTGAGATTGTCGAGGACTTCTCTGAAATCTTGCACACAAGCATACACTATACATAATATCGGGCCTACTTGCGGTTAGATAGAGTAAGCTACCAATCATAGCACGATATATCTTTTCATTGAAGTCATTTCCTTCTTCATCACGGGATAACTTAATATTTGTGGTCATAGGAGTATCTACGAGCTTTACATCCTCAAAATTAAATTTCTTAAGCATATCTTTGGCATATTTGGATTGAGTCACGAAAATGCCATTATCAAGTTGTCGAATTTGTAAACCGAGAAAGTAGTTTAATTCACCCATCATGCTCATTTCAAATTAATTTTTCATTTTTGTGGCAAATTCTTCACATAAGAGATTGTTGCTAGACCCAAAAATAATATCATCAACATAGATTTGTACAACTACCAAATCATTATTTGATTGCTTGATAAACAGAGTGTTATCAACTTTTCCCATAATATAACCATTATCTATTAAGAAGGACTTTAATCTATCATACCAAGCACGAGGTGCTTGTTTAAGACCATAAAGCACCTTCTTAAGTTTAAAAACATGAGTTGGTTTTTCAAAGATTTCAAAACCGGGAGGTTGTGTGACAAACACTTCTTCATTAATAACCCCATTTAAGAAAGCACTTTTAACATCCATTTGATAAAGTTTGAAGCCTTTTGCATTAGCATAAGCCAAAAGCATTTTTATGGATTCTAATCTTGCAACCGGAGAAAAAGTTTCATCATAGTCGATGCCCTCTTGTTGATTGTACCAATTTGCTACTAAACGAGCTTTCTTTCGTGTGACTCCACCGTGTTCATCTACCTTGTTACGAAAGACCCATTTTATTCCTATGATGGTTTGACCACTAGGTTGAGGTACTAAGTCCCAAACATCATTCCTAGTGAATTGGTTGAGTTCCTCTTGCATTGCCGATATCCAATCTTCATCTTTCAATGCTTCTTCTATGGTTTTGGGTTCTATAGAGGACACACAGTCATGTAAGGCACTATGGGTGTGAATTTGGGATCTTGTGGTCCTTTGATTTAGGTCACCTATGATTTGTTGTACAGGGTGATTTCTTGCTTCCCTTAAATTAGGGTCTTCTATTCCTTGAGGAACATAACAAGGAGGTGTATTACTAGGTTCTTCTTGACTAGAAGAGGGTTGAAGTCCTAAATCTAAGTTTCTAAGGTTCTGAGCCAAAGTTTCTTCCTCGTTCATGTTATCGTCTACTAGTGGAGGACTTGGCTTTGGTGGAGATTCATCAAAGCTTACATTTAAGGATTCTTTAACTACCATGGTGGTCTTGTTAAGGACTCTATAGGCTTTGCTATTCCAAGAGTAACCTAAGGAAATACCTTCATAGGCCTTGGGATCAAATTTTGTTAGGTAATCTTTATTGTTTAAAATGTAACACTTGCACCCAAAAACTTTAAGGTGACCTATGGAAGGTTTTCTACCTCGATATAGCTCATATGGTGTCTTTTCTAGAATGCCTCTAACTAGGACACGGTTCAATACATAGGTCGCGGTAGCTACGACCTCACACCAAAACTTTTGGGGTATATTTTGCTCATTTAACATAGTACGACTCATTTCTTGCAAAGTTCGGTTCTTCCTCTCAACAACCCCATTTGATTGAGGAGTTCGAGGAGCCGAGAAGTTATGAGTGATTCCGTATCTGTACAAAATGCTCCGAATTGCGTTTCATTATCGAATTCTCTTCCATGGTCCGTACGAATAGAAACAATCGTACAACCTTGTTGATTTTGAATTCTCTTACCTAAGATTTTGAATTTTTCGAAAGCTTCATTTTTATGATTTAAAAATAAAGTCCAAGTGTAGCGTGAAAAATCATCAACAATTACAAGTGTATAGAAATTTCCTCCATAGCTTTGGATTGCCGAGGGACCGAAGAGATCCATGTGGAGTAATTCTAACACTCTCTTTGTTGATACCATATTTTTGGATTTATGAGAAACATGGACTTGTTTTCCGATACGACATGCATCACAAAAGTGATTATCAAACTTGATTGTAGGGAGGTTGCTTACAAGATCTTTATTTTTCAATTTTTGAATCAAACGAAGGTTTGCATGCCCTAGCCTTCTATGCCACAAGGTAGTATTATCATGTATAGACGGTAAACACGTAAGGTTGTTGACATGCGTTTTGCAAATATATAAGTCTCTTTTTTTAACACCTGTTAGGATTACCTTGCCATTTCTAATTATCTCACATTCATTTTCTTTGAAGAGAACATGGATATTATTTTTGCATAATTGACCAACACTTAGCAAGTTAAAATTCAAGTTACTCACATGCTCGACATTTAAAAATCTAACATTGTTGCAAGCGATGTTACCTCTACCGATAACCTTTCCTTTTGCATTTCCACCGAAGACAACTTGTCCACCGTCACATTCTTCATACGATGAGAATAGGCTTTTATTTCCGGTCATGTGACGAGTGCACCCACTATCGAGGATCCAATCTAGATCTTCGATTTCATTTCCAAAAACCATCTACAAAAGATTATGAGATACAAAAGCTTGGTACCCAATGTTTCATGGGTAGGATAAAGAATCAAAGAGTTAAACATCCAAAATCCAATTTCTCATTGGTCCGGGATTATTAGAGTCAAAAACACCCTTAGCTATCCATCTAGGAGTTAACTTTATTCTTCGATTGTTTTCATTATACACAAAATAGGGCGTTAATATATTTATCCTTCTTCTAACTTCGGAGTGATTTTGATTATATATGTTACCCATCTTATTTTTATTTTGTGTGAGAGAAGATCTATAAGAAAATTTGTGTGACATTACTTTTGAATTTACAAACGATTTAATAGGATAAGAAATCAAAACATGTTTATTGCTGACTCCTTCACTTTTAGAAGAATTATCTATCTTCGAGGCTTTTGTAAAGACAACGGTTTTTGAAGGAATTTTGGTACTAGATTCACCTTGAGAGTCATTAAAATTGAGACCTCGTTTATCACCAAACTTTCTTTGCATTTTCAACATATTAAGCATTTTTTCATTTCCATCTTTGAAGTTTGAAGCCACTTGATCTTTTCTCTCAAGATCTTCACATTTTGAATTTAGATAGGCAATCTCAATCTTCAACTTATCACATTTGGCACATAAATCATTTTCACTTATTCTTTTCTCTAAGCAGGCAACCTTTTCCTTTAACTTGACACAAGAATCACGGTTTTCTTTTTCATTCAATTTCTCTTTCAAGCATGCAATCTCTTTGTTCATATCCTCGTGTATCTTAGTGTCAAGGGCAATTTTCTTGTTAAGATCATGAATTTCTTTTTCTTGCAATATAAGTGATCTACTCATTTCTTTGTTGGTTTCACTATATTTATTAGCAAGATTTACCATTTGATTATATAATTCCTCAAGTTCATCAAGATCTTCATCTTCATGCATATCATTATCATTATCATAGCAATTATCACTATAATCACTATCATCATTAGTTGAGTAGCAAGTAGTTACCTCTTTCTCATAGTCGGCCATGAGACATATCTCCTCCTTTCTTTCGTCTTCTTCACTGTCACTCCAAGCTCCTCCAACAAACGCCTTTTGAGTGTAATTTTGCTTTGCTCGTTTTGGACACACATTAGCATAGTGATTCTTGTCTCCGCATACATAACAATAATAATTGTTACTTGAATTGTCATTGAAGTTCTCGCGGCTATTGAACTTGTTGAATCGTTGAAATGGTCTTCCATTTCTTCTTGGAAATCTTGAGGCACGATTTTGTTCTCGATCATTTCCATCTCTTCGATTGAAGTTTGACCTATCATTTCTTGCAAAGCGTTTGTTAGTTAAAAACTTATTAATTTTTTTTACCAACAGTGCGATGTCGTTTGTAGAGTTTATCTTCTCGGGTTCTTCTTTGGGTTGACTAGCTTTTTCGTCTTTAGTCTTTTCCTTCTCAACGTTGGCTTGAAGTGCCAATGATTTCTTCTTTCCTTGATCTCGATTTCTGTTTCTCTTTAGAGCAATTTAATGAACTTTTAAGTTGCCAATGAGATCATCCAACTTCATTGTTGAAAGATCACGAGAATCTTCCAAGGATGTTATTTTTGGCATCCACTCCGGAGGAAGAGCTCGAAGAATTTTTCTCACATAATCTTCATTTTCATATACACGACGTATTCCTTTCAATGTAGTCATGATGAGGTTAAAACGTTTAAATATAGAATCAATTGACTCATCTTGAGTCATCTCAAATAATTCATAGTCATGGACTAAAATATTTATTTTACTACTTTTAACTTGTGAGTTTCCACGATGGGTATCATTCAGACTTTGCCAAATTTCATTAGCGGTTTTGCAAGTAAAGACTCTCTCAATTTCATCTGAATTTAAGGCAGCATAAATCATATTTTTTGCTTCAAAATTTAAACAGTTCCAAGTTTCATCATTATTGGACCACTCAGCAATAGGTTTTTCAACAATTTTGCCATTTTCTATTTTTGTGGGAACAAAATTTCCATTAGCAATAATATCCCACATTTTTCTACTTTTGCCACGAACGTGGCATTCAAAGAGCTCGGTCCAAATACCAAATTTTTCAATGTCAATAAGAGGTGGTTTAATAGATAGAGAACCTTCATGATGAGCCATTATGTGATTGAATTTGTTTAATCCACTTTCCGAGACACTTCTCGAGACACTGATCCACTATGAATGTTCTTTATGGTAGAACATAAACCTTGATACAAATACTTGAATCGATCTCTAGCTTCTGATAGAGATGGGAATGGATCACTCACTCTCAAAGTAAATACTTACAAGATGATAAATTTCTTAATGGTAATCACTCTTGTATGAGTATAACACTTGGATGATTTTGAGATTTAAATGCTTGAGCTGTTTTGCTAATCACAATTGCCAGAAATCAGAGATTTCTATCTTTTATAAAACTCAAGGCTTATTTTTTCTTTTACCAATCGTTGGATTTAAATAGCAAGGTAAAAGATGAGCCAGAGCACTTGCGGACGTCCACATGAATATGTGTCGGACGTCCACAATAAATAAGTGGTTGTGGAAAAGAGTCGTTTGTTCTCTGAGCATTTCAGAGATGAAAATTGATGGCGGACGTCCGGCTGCATCTCGCGGACGTCCGCGGCCTGCTTTTCACCAACCCACATTGATTGCCAGTCTTTTCAGCTCTTTTCACTTCAACAACTTTTCAAACGTTCGGAAAATATTTTGAACAAAATATTTTGTTTGAATTCAGTATTTTTCAAAAGATAATTTTGTTTGGTTTTTTTGAAATATCCAAGTGGTATATTATTTTGAGTGTATTTACCGTTAGGAAATATGAAGACTAATACTAGTATACATCCAGTCTTGAACTCTTCAGATAAAGTCTTCGTGTTTCTATTTCTTTGAGTTGGAATACTTGAACTGGCTGAGAAGATGCTTTTCATTCTTCAGAAGCTTTACACTTGGATCAAATTGTTAGAAACACATAATATGTCTATTTATTTGTTAACCATCAAAACAATGAGATTTATGATTTTTAATCACTTGCACCAACAGCTTGTATTCGAGTTAAGTAACACCGATGTGAACTTAGCCTTTGTAATGAGACTTGAGTTGTATATTGTTTGAGGTTAATCATAGATTTTAATTTGAGGTATTTCCCGTATTGGATTACAAGGAGAAATCCTATTATTTTGGATGTTTTATCGAAAATTTTATTTAGTTGCACTTTCCAAATTTGAGGGTGTTACAAGTTGGTATCAGAGCATAAGTTTGAGAGAATTAGGTGTTGATTTTGAGATACCTAGACTCAAACTAGCGTTCTTTTAAGTAAATGAAAGTGAAATTGCACTATTAGGCACTTTAAGATAGGATGTTTTGAGGTCAATGGAGTCGCTAGAAACGAGAATCACATCGAGGGTAGCAAGGATAATCGTGTACGGTACGTTCATAATTACACCTGGCCAGTGTTATGGTGAACTTACTAGTTACATGCGCATACTTGAACTACTTTAGTGTGATGACCGTTGGGGTAGTGAAGAAGTTTCTAAGCAAGTAGTCGTTGGAAGAGATTGACGATTTTAGCATTAATCACGTGGAGTGACAATAAGCATGATAATTGCATTAAGTGGGCCATTTCGGGTCGAAGTTGATGGTTGGATTAGAACCATAGGCTCATTGAATCGATCTTAATTCGGAAAGAAATTGTAAGGATAATTGATGTAACTTTCAATTTGTTCTAAGATGTTTGAGAATCTGGGTGACGATAGTGTAACTGGAGGATTTTGGAGGAGTGTGGTTTGAGACGTTAAGTGCCGACTAAATTCATGCACAAAATTTATTTATTTTTTAAAATAAATTGCATCAGTTATTTCTTGTGTTTCAAATCCTCTTGTGGACTAAATTCATGCACAAAATTTGTTCTAAGTTATTTCTTATGTTTCAAATCCTCTTGTGGATTAGCACACACAAGATTTTAAATCATGGTTTTAAACGTGCATGAAATTATTTTATTGCGAAGATTTCAAACTTTGTCGGGACTTGCTTTATTTTGTTGTTGTTCAACATTACTTTCGGATATAGTGATATCCATATTTTAATGATATTTAGGACGTTGGACAAGTAACTACGGCTTATGACTTTAACATTGGATCTCCTCCACATATGTTAAGGTTTGGATGGAGAGTTACCTTCCTTCCATTATGGGTATGTTGAGCTTTATTGGAAAATTTATTTAATGCAAGTTGTGTCGAAAAGTGTTGTTTAGATTGTATTACAAAGGGAATTTTCAGAATTTTGACATTTTAGTCATGATTTTGCTTTATGCAATTTGATTTTTTGGAAGCGAAAGGTTTAACACCATTTGATTAATTTGAGGCCATAGATCCCATAGAGTTATACAGAGTTTTGTTTTACGACGTTTTGTGTCGTGTGAGTGCAATTTTGTAATGTGCATACTTTAGTTATTATGTGTGTTGATTTTGGATTATATTGGGCGTTTTGTCTCATGCGGGTTTTGTTGAGAAATGTTATTTTATGCCGCAAGACGACCAAAAGGATTTGTTTTTGGAATTTTAGCGTCGTATATTTTCTCTTTTGAAGATTTGTGTTAACATATTTCGTTGCAGTCTGTTCAATGTACGGATTGATTTATACGTAGCATGAGTAATGCATGAAAGAACATTCTAATAGTATTTCTTAAGGATTTGCTTTATGCGCTTTTGGTTAATTAGTTATTTTATTATCATTTCATGCAAATGCATTATATTGATCTAGGGGTATGCATAACTTGGTAGCCACTGATCCTCGACACTTTGTTAAATGAATTGTGAATGAAAATGTTTTATTAATTTGTTGCATAAATGGAGGTCATTTAGTCAAAGTATGTTTTAGTGTTGTGGGGATCATGCATGGCTTACGATACGGAACATTTTGAAAACGTGAATGTGTGAGTCGTTGAACTTTGGTCAATTTTGACTTGATGGACATTTTGGAAAATTGTATACCTTTTTGGTTTTGGAGAAAAGATGTATTTTGAGTATTTTGATGAGTAAATTTGAAGTATAGATATTTTAACGATTTATATTACAAGTGTAAAACTTTTGGTATAAATGCACCGTGATGGGGATTTTGGAAAACTATTTGTCTTAACCTAGAGTTTTGTGGAGTTATTTATGTTTTTGGAACATTAATGTGCATTATTCGTACGATTCGAAATTTGCAGTCGAATTAAATCCTTTTAGGTGTCAACCAATTACAAACACTTACTAATTTCCTAAGTTTTGAGAAAATACATTGACTTGTATGAGTCTTGTCAAAAAGGTTTTACGCCTATGTCATTATATGACCAAATGAGAAAACTTCGAAATTTGACTTAATGAAATTTTCTACTTTGAAAGAATTTTAGTATGGACTACCTGTTGCATGTAACTTTATTTCCGGAAAATCACTAAGAAAATGTTACAAGTTTGCATGCATATTCCAAATTGAAATTTCTTCACGATATTTTAGTCGATATCTTCGAATGATGAAAACGTATTGATTTTTTGTCTTTAAACTTGGAATCGCCACAAATCATTTTATATCTTAACCAAAGTGTATTTGTGGATCGTTTCACCGGTTTTGTGAAATAAACTCACACGTTGCGAATTTTGTTGGTAAATTTTACTTCGCGTCATTTATAGTTAAAAGAAAGAATTTTTGGAGTTTGACGTCGTTTAAGTTCTTTTTCGAAAACATTGTACCAGCATGTTGTGGCACATTATCTTAATGCAAGAAATTACTTTACGTATGTGACATAAATCAATCCATGCTAGGACCATAGTTGTTCATTTCAAAAGTTGTTGAGCATGCTTTTGCGTTTTGTTAGTAACTTGAATTGTGATGAAATGGTTTTCAAGATGATTTTCATATGTGGGATGAGTGTGTCCATTTTTTTTGCACAATTACCGAGTAGGTAGTAGTAGATTTTATGCATACGATTAAATCGATGTGAAAACCTTTGTGTTGAAAATTTCTATAAAGGTTTTTGATTGGCATATTTTTTAAGGTACTTCACTTGAAAAAACTTTGAACTCATTAGAACCTTGGAAAGGTTAAGTAACCCCGGTTAAGAGTAAGTGCTTAAAACCTCGGCAGTGGTAGTTTGGGTGTTCCGAATGCGTGATATTATTGTAGGCCGAATGGCATCTGTGTGTAACCATAGCCTCCTTTGTAGCCATACACTCACCTGATTCGTTTCTAAACCTACCTTTAAACCATTAGCCAATAGCCTTAGCCAACCCTTATCCGAAAGTGTGTCAATCTATGCGGTAATGAACTGAAGAAGCTAGAGCGGAAAAGAAATAGTCAAGGCCAGTCATATAAGTAAAATGGGGTCAGTTAACCCAAGAAGTTAGAAAAGAGGGCCAATGATGCCCCAATCGAATAAAGAGGACCAATGAAGTCCCAAAAAAAAACAGTTAGTTTAGATTTTATTTACAGCAGAAAATAAGAGAGTCAAAGTGACTCCGATAGTGACAAAAGGGCCAAGTGATAAGTTAGAATGTGATGAAATTCAGAACTGTTCATGTTTGACACACCGAGGATCTTTGTTCCCATTTACCCTTCATTTCTTAGCCATAACCTTAGCCCCGTTACAACCCGTGTAAAGACCTGGATGATCTTTTGGAAAACGTGATTAGCGTATACGACTACCTTTGCTAATATTCCCCGTCTTGCTACTTGATTCCTTTCTGAGATCGACTTTTTGGACATTTGTGCGTCTTTCTTTAGAGTTGTCATGTGAGTATCGATTTTCTTGTACATAAATTCCTATACATGACAACATGTGCGACAACCTAGGTTCGAGTGAAACGAGAGTATCCCGTGAGGTAGGGTCGAGGCGAAATGTTTTCCCTAGTATGTCTGGACCTAGTACGACCTTATTGGAAATGTAGCAGTCACGAGTTCAACTTACAATGGAAGGTCGTAGATCAAACAAAATAAGGATGAGGCAAAGAGTGAGATAGGAATTCACGGGCATGGGAAATCACCAGTGCATTACCTGGTACCGATTAGGAGTTGTGCAGTTATTTTTATTTCACTGAAGTGTGCTTTTATTCTATTTTTATTGCTAATTTGCTTGGGGACAAGCAACGCTCGGTTTGGGGTTGTTGATAACCCCACTTTTTGGCGTTATTTTCGGTTCTCAAACCAATGAGATTGGCTTGTATTTAAGCAAAGAAGCGGGATTTTATGTTTTATCTAGTGAGATGTGCAGGTATTTTAAAAGGAGGCAAACATCGAGAAAAGAAGCTAAAAAGAGCCCAAAACGAGTCCCAAACAAAGCCAACGGAAGCCCGAGATCTAAGTCCAAAACCACGGCACACTGTTCCCATGCCACGGCGCACACTTTTCCCAAACCGCGGCACACAGTTCCCAAACCGCGGCACAAGCCGCGGCACGCACTGCTCCACGCCGCCGCGCGGTTTGGCGCGTGGTTTGCAAACCGCGGCACGCACTATTTTGCGAATTTAAGCTTTGTTTTTCCGAGTTTTAGGGGATTATTCAACACACGACGACCAGGGGCGATTTGGGGGCGATTTTGGGAGACTTTTCGGAGCTTTCGGAGCCACGATAGAGGATCAATCAAGGTGCAATTCACGACGCGAAGCGGATTAGAGCCGGGAGAAGGGAGTTCATCACTACATCTTTCACATTCACCATGATCACATTCATTATGTTTACATACACTTTCGTCTTTCTTTCTCTTGTGTTTGAATCCACTACTGACATGAACTAATCTGTTCATGTTGGGGGTTGGAATGAATTTGGTTTGTAAGCATATGAACAGATGACTTGAACGTTTATCAGTTTTCCTTTTTAATGAATGCATGTAATTTGATTCTTAATGCTTTTGAGAGTTTAGCTAGCTTTCAATTGTTTTGTTGTTTCCAGTTGAGTTCGAGAGAATTAACTGTTAGCTAGAACTAGGAATTGCATGCCTAAGGCGAGAATTTGGTGATAGAGATATACCGAATACACCTTAGTCCTAATTGAACCATTTAGGTTGAGATCGAGAGATTAAATCTATTCGTTCAAATATGAATCTTGTGCTTAAAGTGTTTTGAAATCCATAGGTTGAGATCGAAAGATAAAACTTGTCCGTTTTAAAATAAAACCCGATGTTGCTCGAAAGAGAACAACGGTGATTTTAGAGATTGGGTATTCATTAAGGGGATTAACTGGTAGTTGTTTTAAGTCAGACATTCGTATGTCAAAACCTAAGGATTTCCAACCCTCAACTGTTTTCTCTATCGAATTTTCCTCAAGTTGTCTACTGTTCCGTTTGTGATTTTCTTATTGCAATTAATTAGTTTAATACCAACCATTTCGACAGTTCAGTTAATAGTGATTATAGTAATTGTGATACTTAGTTCCTAGTTCCCTGTGATTCGATACTCGTACTTTCTAAGTACTATTACTTGACTTCGACCCGTATACTTGCGGTTAGATTTAGGGGGGGTGATACCCGCCTATCAGTAACTCGTCTAGACTGGATAGGTAATATGGTCCCATAAGTCCTTGAGGTGTAACTAGACGGAGTAGGCAATAGAGGCATGAGAAAGGTTTGAGGTTGTGATGTCTTTATGGCATGGGAACTAAAACCGGGACTTGAGGTGTAATCCAGTAACATCATAAGTGACCTAACTTTGTGTGCCCGTCATTTTCGATGGAATCGGGTCTCCCCCGTTACCGAAAGGTGTTGTTTTTGGGTATTTACTTTTATCCATATTTTCGGTGACACATTTTATTTATATGAGGTGTCTTTCAGGGTTTATTAGCGGAGTTCTACGCCTCATCCTTATTGGATATTTTAAATATTGGAGTTTTATTCACGTGTCTAATTACTGGGGATATTTAACGTCAAAGCACGTTTTGAGTGAGTTGAGATTGGAATTCATTTTGGAAAACGCTTTATACATTTTGGGAACTTTTCTCATAGACTTTGTGTGCGTTGGAAAATTGAGCCGTTTACATTCTTTCATAAACTCTTTTGGAAATCGTGATTTATGTCGCAAACTTTCATTCAACGAATTATATAAATCATGTCACAAACTCTTGAACTCACTAGGCGTTAGCCTAACCTTTTTATTTGTCGGCATGTGCAACAGGTTCAGGTTGGGGTTAATTCTAGTGACATTGTGAAGAGATGAGTGCTAGTAGTGTGTTCGAAGAGTGAAGTGCTTAGTTAAGTCTTACGCGTTTATTTTGGGAATAACAGCTTGTATTCGAGTTAAGTAACACCGATGTGAACTTAGCCTTTGTAATGAGACTTGAGTTGTATATTGTTTGAGGTTAATCATAGATTTTAATTTGAGGTATTTCCCGTATTGGATTACAAGGAGAAATCCTATTATTTTGGATGTTTTATCGAAAATTTTATTTAATTGCTCTTTCCAAATTTGAGGGTGTTACACCACACATAAATACAAACACATATAGACCACACATATATTATATGTATTAAATAAATAAATTAATAATTTTTTTAAAATATAAATAAAAGTTCGGGTGGTCGGACGGGTCGGGGGTGGTTTATGTATACCCACCCCGATCTGTAATATTCGAAAAAATATCGGGTTCGGGTGGTCGGGTGTATCGGGTGACGACTTTTTTCGTGGTTCGGGTGGTCGGGTCGGTCGGGTTATTCGGACCGGTCGGGTTTTGCTGACCCCTAGCAGCACCCACGTCGTGGGAATCCTCTTCTTTAAGGGTGTGTGTGTTAGAGAGAGGATTAGAGAAAAGCATTCTTAGAGAGAAAGAAAACTTTTCGGAAGAGATTGTTAGAACATTGAAGAAGGAGAAGAAGATCTAAATCTTCATGAAGGTAAACGATTTTATTTTTCTTTTGGTTCATATTTCCTCCATTGTTGAGATTCTTGAAGGAAGCTAGAGTTTTGGGCTATGGATGGTTTATTTGTTAAATGCTTAAGTTTTATTAATGAACTTATAATTATTTAAACCTCTAGGGTTTTGGAGATTGGTTTATGTCTTTCAAGATGGAACAATTGGGTTTTTTCTAAATCAAACCTTAGGGTTTATATGTTTTGGGGGGTTTTTGATTTATAGTAATTTGGGGTTGAAGGAATGATGGATTTATGGTGAAAATCCATTTGTAGTTTTGAATATAATTACGATTTAAAGACTATAATTATGTTATCTTGTTGATTTATGGGTTTTCTTCATAATCTTTGAACTTGGGTTTTTCTCCAAAGATTTATGTTGGATTAAATGGAGTTTTAGATTCAAAATGTGGGTTTCTACTTTCTCTAAGTTATTAGGCTGAAAACCTCATTAGATTATTATTTGGATCAATTTTATTGATTTCCAATTGGTTTGTTGAGGAAAAATCACCATTATTAATAGTGTCTTCAAATATTTTTATATTGCAAGCTTTTGGGAAAATCTTTATTAATGGTTGGATTTTATTTGGATTAAATGGTGTTTTGTGGATGGATAATGATTAAGTTGGTTTAGAGCTTTGATTCCATTGATTTTCGGGTCTAAAACCGTATTGGGAGGAGTTGGGATTGAGAGGGTGTGAGGATCCTGGACTGCAAACTCGTGCAGACTTGGAACAGACTTCCAGCGACTTGCGCGGGGCTGGTGAGAGTTTTCTTCGGTTTGCTCCATTTCTCGTTTGTGTCTAGGATCGAAGCATCGATTGGGGAATTGTTTTGGGGATGATTAAGGATGGTTTTAGAATGAATTAGATGGTTTAACACCATTCTTATGTTGTCCAATTCAGGTGTTCGATTTGGTCAAAAGTGAGTCTAGGACGTGTAGCGACTCGCCGAAGCTCAAGTGAGTTCCCTAACTCTTTTGTGCAAATGAAATGTTTTGCTAAAGTTTTTCATAACTGAATATGGTATTGAGCATGATGGCATGATTAAACACCTTGAAAAGCTTTATTATTACATGATGTGGAAATGTTTATTAACGCATGCACGTTATGAAAATGTTTATAAATGTACATGTTTGTCTTATGTGGTGTTATCCATGACTTGACATGATGTTTTGGAGTCGGGTTGCATAGTGGGAGTGGTGTACCTTGTGATATCATATATCCCTTGGGAGTTGATTTATACACTCCGTATGCCAGGAATTTGTTTCCTGTGTATGTGAGAATGGGGAGTCTGTTTGGGCCCCGTAGGCGAAAGGGGAGTCGGCTTGGGCCCCAATCGTGGATACTACCTGGTGGTAGAGTGTAGAATCCAGATCCGTGCAACAATATAGAAATCGATGAATGATATGCAATAAGTAATATGATTTCAACTGGTCATCCCTTTCATTAATCTTTAAGAGAGAATTTGCAATACAGTGTTGAAAGTAAAAGAGATGATTAGCTTGTTTTTCCAAGCTAATCAACATTAAATACAATGGGCCCGTGGTTAACAAGCCCACGACCCGTTCACTAATAAGCGCGCAAAGTGGAGGTTGGCGCAAAGTGAGCTTTGCGCAAGTAGGCAATGGCGCAAAGTAAGGTTCTCGCAACCCGTTAATCGCGCAAAGTGGAGTTCTCGCAACCTGTTGATGGCGCAAAGTGGACTTGGCAGAAATTTTAACAACCAAAGATGAACTGGCGCAAAGTTTGAATCTGGCGCAAACTTACTAAAAACGATCCAAATCTTTCAAAAAGCAGAATTACACTTCCAAATTCGTCAAAGTTGATCGAAAAACAGTTTCTAACACAATCAATTAAAGCAGATTCACAGAAAAACTCAAAAAATTGCCTAAATCGAATGAACATATCTGAAGAACTCGTATCGAACTCAAATCTTGAAAATCTTCAAATCGATCACCAAAATCGCAAAATTAGTCCATGATCCTTGAAACAAAGATGATCTTCTTCCAAAACCGAATCCAGCGAACACAAACTCGAATCCAAATTCACACAAACTTGTAAGAATTCAAGAAAAATAGATTTTCTTGAAAAACAAGAAACTCGATCAATTTTTCTCTGAAAATCACAAATTTGATGGATGAATTTGAGAAATCTCTGCAGAATAATCCTTGATTACTTGCTTTGATACCAATTGTTAATCTATAACAGGATCTAATCAGGTATTCTAGAGAGCGAAGTAGAGATCGAATGGAGAGAAAAACATCAGTACGCCATCTCTGATTAGAACAACTAGTTACAAAAGAGTTCAACAAGGGTATTTATACCCTTGACTTACAAAAGTCAACAAACAAGCTAAAGCTTAACATAAATAACCTTGATTACAATTAAAATGACATTAACAGGAGGAGTAGTTGTCGGAAGATCGGAAGTAGTAGACTCGGGTCTTGTTGATGGTGTTCCGGCGGGTTGAGCATAGTGAACGGGAGTTGTTCCATATAAATTTTGGAGCAGGAACTGATCGTAGTCAATATTGTCGTCCTCATCAGTAGGGAAGACCAAATTTACCTGGAGATTTACGGCACTGACGGTTTTTCGTACCATGCGTCTTCGGTCTCCGGGTTGGTCTCACACTCTGGATCTATCATGTCCAGTGTCGGTCTGTCTGACGAGTCAAAATCGACCAGTTCATGTGTTGAACCCTCAGGCTTTTCAACCGTCGGGTCTTCTTCATCTAAAATCTCCATATCTATGACCATATCTGCTAGTGGCAACTCGGCTTCGGGTGCTTCTGATGTAGTTGCCGCAGTTGGGGGTTCCTGTTGAACAACTGTTGTAGTTTCGGCAGTCATGATCTGGGCGGTCTCGGTTTAGGGTAGACGCTTCTCCCCCTCACGGTGATCAGGATCATCCTGGTCATCGTGCTTGCGTTTGAGACCGCCGGCTTGACTCTTACAAGTGTCTTCTAGTGAGCGGACCCTTTCAGACAGCATGGCGAGCGCTTTGTTGTAGTCGTTGAGGGTCGAGTCAATGGCGTCAAGGCGTGATGTGATAGATGAAGATGGAGCAGTGACCTGGGATCGGAGAACTGAGATCAGGTCTGCTTCAGTCGATGCGGTTGTATCGGATTCCTGGAGCAGTTGGGCCAATAGCATCGTCTTTAAGGTATCCACCGAATAGATAGGTTGAGCAAATGTCGGTGGATGTGGTGGTGCGGTTTCGGCTTCAACGATCTTTGCTTTGCCTTTGATGGCTTTGGCGATCTCGTCGGTGAGATGCTGTTCCAGTGCCTCGCGGACAGCCTTGAGGGTGCTGTTCAGGGACCCTTGCGACACAAAGTCGGGGTGAATAACTCCGGGACCACTTAGGTTACCCGTTGAGGCGTCGACCATAGGGGTAGAGCCACCTACGTTCACAGTTGGCGTGATGTTAGCTGTGGTAGGATTTCCCGCCGATCCTTGTGTTTCACCAAGAGGTGAAGACACTACGGTGGTTCCGGTCGAGTCACGAAGAGTCTCGACTTGGTGTTGCTCAGCTTCGAGTGTCCTAGCCGAAGAATGTTCAATATCAAAAGGCGCTAGACTCGATTGTTCATGAAATGAAGGCGAGACCGGGGGAGGCTGGTCTCTTGTTTCAACACCAGAACCCTCCAAATGAGGGACCAGTGGAAGTTGTGCTAAATCCCCGTGTGAGACTGAAACATTCGTCTTTTGAGAGACGGATGAGTGGCTGAGGGGGTCGTGCAATTGCTCCGCTGGGTCCACGGAGGCTTCTTCAATACCCCGTCCCAACGTATGAGACGGGATAGTAGATGTGGCTACCCGAATATCGCTCGTTTGGGGTCGCTCATGAGCCTCGTTATCTTTACGGTTCGATCTTTCCTGGTTCAACTTTGAACGCAGTTCTCTCCGTCTCTCATGATCTAACTCCTCTACTTGTTCTCCCTCAGATGTCCTAGTAACAGGCCCGGTTCCAGTATGAGGTGGTGATTCAAGAGGGATTGGGACACTGTAGTTTGGGTTGGGTCCGATACCGCGAGGTATGTGTGTCAGGCGTAAGGTACGGGTGGTATCGGAGTCCGTTGAGTCAGATTCCACGTCTTCAACATTGTGAGATGGTGAGGGGGGTTCGGTGATATACGGCTCGGTCGAGTGATGTAGTATTGGTCTAGAGGATGGACCGGCTTGGGCTGAGCTGGAACCGGGTTGCGATTCCACTGCACCACCTACTCTCGTTCCCCTTCCTCTCACAACTAACGTTCCCCGCCCGACAGCCCCTGCTTGTCGGGCCCTTCCACCTCTTACTCTCGGACCCTCACGTCGCTCGTGTCTAAGTCCCTGGGCAGGTCCCTCCGGCTCTGGCTGGACCATGGGATTACCTAACTCACCCCTATATCCAACTACCCCTGGTGCAGTGGGATCGGCGATGGCCAGTAGGGCTTCAGGGATGGGCATGGCTACCGCATCTGAAGCGTTGTGGATAACCATGAACTGGAGGTGTCTGATGGGGCATACCGGATGTGTAGTACGTCTTGGAATGGCTGGATTCGCATCCATGTGTTGACGAACTACGAGCGATAGGAAACGCGGGTATGGGAGGAACTTCTTCTTTTTGGTTCCGCCGATGTGTCGAATGGTGGTCACAAGTTCACGCCAGATGATCATGGCGAATTCGACGTGACGGTTGTAGCACACGGCGTGAACAAGTCGCAGGAAGTCGCCGGTACATTGATCAATACCTTTCCATCGGGCGGATAGGCAGCGGTTTGAGTATGGTGAAGAGCGTGTACCAAATTGGCGCCAGGAACTTGCGATTGAAGACTGATGGTCGCTGAAGATCGGAGTTGTAACCAAGGGCACGCATTTGTGCGCATAGTGTGGCATCGTTAACGGCATGATCGTACCGTTCATGGTTGTTGGCAGTGGCTTCCGGTAGAGAAAGTAGTCGGCGAAAGGAATCGGGCGTCAGAGTAAATGGGTGGTTGTCTATCTGCGCCGTGATAGTCTGTGTGTTGCCAATCGTACGGACTTGGGCCGTCAGCCAGACTTGTAGAACGTAGATCAAAGGAACCTCGGCGGTGCGAGTGAATGCCTCACGGATGGGATGGCGCATCAGAATGTCCAGAATGACCACGTGTTGTGGGTTGGGTCTGAACAGCGCCGGGTCCAAGTAATGATTGTTCGCTTCCAATTCGATGCCATGGTCAGGGTCAACCAAGGCAGCATCTGCAACTTCGTCGATAATTTCCTCCTCCTGAAGAATATGGTCCTCCGGGTTTTGTTGATCCGTCATGTATATATCTGTCAAAACAGCACACAGTTAGGGACTTAGACGGAAGAACAAGTGTCGGTGCGTACCTTTGCGTTGAATGGCTCAATCTGAGACATATCGAGGACTGGTATGGATGAGACAGGTACAGAATGGAAACAACAGCAGAGTTTTCCGGATGAAAATGCCAAGGTGTCCGGACAACACATGGTGTCCGGGTAAGTGGGTTTTCCGGATAAGATAAGCAAGTGTCCGGATAAAAATGGATTATCCGGACAGAGGTTCCCTGATATACTGAATTCCCGGATAAGATGGGAGTCCAGACATCACACTATCCGGTAGTTGAACTTACCGGAAACCCTAAGGTCTCCGGACAACTAGGTATCCGGGAGTTGAGTGTCCGGATAAGACATCATAGATGTTGAATGTGTCCGGACACGACGAATGTGTCCGGACGAAACCCTTTATCGAATAATCGACCAAATCTTGGTTCAATGCCAGTGTGAGTGCAGATATATGTGACAAGTATCATTCTAGACTCCACAGTGAGCTTATCCTATCTAAATTACCACTAATGAACCACAAATCGTGTGGACCCGAAACTGGGTTTCGGATCCAAAGAACTCGACCAAATAAGGGACTGTTTGGGATGTAATGTGAACAAAAACAGAGTTGTAATGATCGATAAGGAGGTGTGAACAACATACCTGAGTGTGGGATTGAATGCGGGTGTGAATCGGCGATTAGGTGAGATGTCCGAGCGAGAGAGAAAAGAACGAGGGTTTAGGGTTCTTGAAGCAAATGTCCGGATATCGAAAGGAGAGGGGTCCGGGTGGCTTATATAAACCGGGTGTTGTCTGGGTTCTTGACCGACCCGTATACATTCGGTCCGGATAGTGTCCGGAAATGAGGTTTGTCCGGATACTGTCCGGATCCCATGGGGTGTCCGGATACTGTCCGGATACTTCAGAACAACCCTGATTCTGTGAATTTTGCAGGAAACTAAACTGGAAGGGATCTTTCTCTCGCTCCCCCTCAAACTTAGCAGGGGATTTTTATTGCTCCCCCTCGGATAGTGCAGTAGGGTGCAGTGGAGGGGTCCGACACACAAAAAACTGTAAGCTTTTAAGAGAATACCTGTGTCGCTCCCCCTCAAGTGATGACCATAACTTAGACATAGGAGTGCCCACAAAAAAAACTTTTGACGTGTAAAGGAAAAAACTGTGTGTGTGACGCTCCCCCTCACAGTATGAGGAAACTTACCTGATATTGCATTGTGCTCCCCCTGAACACGAGAACATGTGGTGAAAGCACAGAGATATGGAAAGAAAATATAGACGACAGTATTAGAAAATAGAAACACACGGAGAAAGAAAGAAATCGATATCTACCTAATAAATACAGAGACTAAATCTAGCGGTGTGACTAGAACAAGTAGAATACAAGTGCGAGGAAGTGTGTGCTCATGCATCAGGAGGGTAAACACCGGATGATGAGAACACAGGTACTCGTATATGTATGGAACTTGTAACGGGCACACAGTCGGATTAAGTCTTCAGATTTAGCATACCTAGCTTGAACACAAGAGTTTTAAAGCGTTTTTCATCCAAGGCTTTGGTAAAAAGGTCTGCTAACTGATGTTCCGTATTTACGAAGTAGAGTTCGACTGTACCTCTTTCAACGTGATCCTTAATAAAATGATACCGAACGTCGATGTGCTTCGTCTTGGTGTGTTGGACTGGGTTGCTTGATATGGCAATTGCGCTCTTCGAGTCACAGTAGATCGGGACTTTGACATACGTAAAGCCGTAGTCTTTGAGTTGCGTCCTCATCCAGATTACTTGGGAACAACAACTTGCGGCGGCTACATACTCCGCCTCAGCAGTTGATGTTGAAACACATTGTTGTTTCTTCGAAGCCCAACTTACCAGGCTATCTCCCAAGAACTGAATGTGTCCTGAGGTGCTCTTGCGGTCCAACATGCATCCCGCGTGATCCGCATCAGAGTAAGCGGATAGGCCAAAACCTGTCTCTTTCGGGTACCAAAGGCCAAGATCAGCAGTACCACGTAAATAAAGAAAAATTCGTTTAACAGCATTGTAATGAGACTCTTTAGTGTTTGACTGATAACGGGCGCAAAGAAATGTCGAGAACATGATGTCCGGTCTACTGGCAGTAAGGTACATTAAAGAACCGATCATTCCCCGATACAATTTGGCGTTGACAGCCTTTCCGTTAGGATCGGCGTCAAGCTTTGTATTGGTTGCCATGGGAGTTTTCATTGGTGAGGACTGGTCCAATTGGAATTTCCGAAGAATATCCCGAATGTATTTGGACTGGTTTTCATTCGACAGTTGTTTAACTTGAAGACCAAGGAAAAAGTTCATCTCACAAAGCATACTCATTTTAAAAAAATTCCCATGAGAGTGGCAAAGTTCTTTGCATATAAAGGACTAGTAGAACCGAAAATGATGTCATCGACATATACCTGTACTAGAATTATGTGGCCCTTTTCGTTCTTGATAAACAGTGTAGAATCAATTGTACCTCGAGTGAACTCGGCTTCTAACAAGAACTTTGATAGTGTGTTGTACCATGCTCGCGGTGCTTACTTCAAGCCGTATAGTGCCTTGTCCAAGATGTAGACATGATCAGGCTTCGTGTCATCCACAAATCCGTCGGGTTGCGACACGTAAACTTCTTCTTGGAGGTCGCCGTAAAGAAAGGCTGTCTTCACATCCATTTGGAAGACTGTAAAGTTCTTGTGCGCGGCATAAGCGAGAAACATACGGATTGCCTCGATTCTTGCTACCGGAGCGTAGGTCTTATCATAGTCGATCCCCTCTTGTTGTCGGTACCCTTTGGCCACAAGACGCGCTTTGTTGCGAACAACGATACCATCTTCGTCCTTTTTATTCTTGAAGATCCATTTGGTCCCGATTACCGTCTTGTGCTTAGGACGTGGAACCAGTCGCCATACCTTTAGAGCCTCGAATTGATTTAGCTCTTCTTGCATGGCGATGATCCAGTCTGGATCTTCGAGCGCTTCGTGTACGCTCGTCGGCTCAATCGTGCTCAAGAAGCCAGAGAATAGGCAGAAGTTGGCGGAAGCGCCTCGTGTACGAACAGGAGTCAAGGGATCACCGATGATCTGATGTAGGGGATGGGCCTTCGTCCATTTGGTGGAGTGCGGAAGCGGCTGCTGGGTAGAGTGAGAGGTGTCCGGATCCACGTATGCACCTGATGGAAGGTCTTGAACTTGTTCAAGAGTCGCAGTCGTGTTTCTTGGAGGAAGTGGGGGAGGATTCGTCGATGGTTGAACAACTTATGCTTCCGAGGAGTTCAGAGGTTGAGCATCGGTTGTAGCAGAAGACGAATCTGTAGGAGCGATTTCCGAGATTATAGGTTCCTCCGGGGGGATTACAGTACCAGGTGCAGTCATATCAGATGATGACGGTTGAGCTGTATCTATAGATGTTGACGGCGTACTCGTAGACGGGGGCGGACCAGATAAAGCGGCCGAATCCGTATTGCGAGCAGCCTCAAGTGGCTTGTGCAGATCCCGAACTCGAAGGTCCGGAAGCTAGCACTCCAGTTAAACCGGGTTCTGAACTGAGTTGTTCTGAAGCCAAATCTGCGGCTTCGTCGAATGTCACATTTATGCTTTCAACAACGGATTTGGTCCGTTTGTTGTAAACGCGATACGCCTTAGCCTGCATGGAGTATCCGATGAAGACTCCTTCGTCCGCCTTAGGGCTGAATTTCCCGAGATCATCCTTGTCGTTTAGCACATAGCAGGTGCATCCAAATGCATGGAAGTAACCGACGGTTGGAACGTGATTATTCATGATCTCGTATGGTGTCTTGTTGAACCGCTTGAGAAGGATAGAGCGGTTTTGCGTGTAGCATGCCGTAGACACCGCCTCAGCCCAGAGATACAGCGGTAGATTTGCTTGGGATAGCATTGTTCGAGCAGCTTCAACGAGGGTACGGTTCTGTCTTTCCACCACTCCGTTTTGTTGTGGAGTGCGTGCTGCAGAGAAAGTGTGTGTGATGCCCACCGTTCTCAGATAGTCATCCACTTTTTGATTCTTGAACTCCGTCCCGTTGTCAGTTCTGATGGACTGAACGTGTTGAAGCTTGTTCTGCTGGACAGTCTTCAGGTGATCAATAATGAGCTCCGGAGTTTCGTCCTTCGAGCGTAAGAACCTCACCCAAGTGTAGCGCGAGTAGTCGTCCACCATCACGAGCACGTATTTGCGTTTATTGATGCTCGGAACACGCATTGGACCACATAAATCCATATGAATGAGTTCGAGTGTCCGGGTCGTGCTCGGAGTTGCCTTCGGCGGATGTGATGCGCGCGTCATCTTTCCCTTTTCGCATGCTCCACAGAGACGGTCCTTCACGAATGGAAGGTGGGGCACGCCTCTGACGTGTTTGCCTAGCACCAGTTGATTGATACTTCTGAAGTTGAGGTGCGAAAGACGTCTATGCCAGAGCCAAACTTGGTCGGAGTCGGCTTTTGACAAAAGACATACTGGTTTGTCTATCTTGAGAGCTGTGAGGTCAATGGTGTAGAGATTGGTCTTGCGAGTTCCAACCAGAAGTTCCTCTCCGTCGTTGTTGAGGATTCTACACCTTGTGGCTTTAAAGCTGACCTCGAGATCCTTGTCGCAGAATTGACCGATGCTGAATAGATTGTGTCCTAATCCTGCGACGTGGGATACCTTCTTGATTGTTATCTTGTCTTGTACGATGTCGTCGTAGCCCACGATCGGCGACTTCTCGTTATTCCCAAATCTCACGTCTCCGTAGTATTCTTCCTTGTAATTCGTGAAAAGCTCCCTTCTGCCGGTCATGTGCTTGGAGCATCCAGAATCTAAGTACCACACATGACCGTTCTGCAAAACAAGATTAGTGACGTTTAGGTACCCAAATTTGTTTGGGTCCTGGGGGGTTAGATTTGGCACTGCCTGGGGAAATATGCTTTGACTCAACTTTCCCTTTAGGTGTAGATTTTACACCGTTGGAGGGAACTGGTTTTGGCACTTGTTGCCTCTTGGGTGCAGAATTTACACCTTTTGGAGGAACAGATTTTGGGGCAAATTTCCACCTGGGTGCCGGTTTAACCTCAGTAGGAGCAGCCCGTGTAGGAATGGGTCGGATCTCCCGCTGTGGTTTAACCGTTTGATTGAAACCCCTTTTAAAATGATGTTGTTGCTTGTTATTATGGGGTTTGCGCTTATGAAATAGGTTACCAACAAAGTAAGGCGCATACCAATCATTATTGTGAATATCATCAAAATCATTCCAACCACAATTAGAACAACATAAACAATCATGCGATAACTGAATCAGTTGATTAAGTGATTTAACTTTAACGGGAAAAGAAACATCAAAATGGTTCCAATGATTCCAAGCATAATTGTCTTTGTCTATTCTAGAATTGAAAACAGGTGGGGATGACTTTGACACATCCTTCTCGACAGATTCCCTCTTTAGCCACTTTGGTGTTTCTTTATTAGCACCACCATTTTTATCTGAAACAGCAGGGATAGTATGATCAGTGACTATTGAGGAAACAGGAGTCTTAGTGGTCGGTCGTTCGGTCTTTTGCTTCGGTTGTGACTGTTTTTGAGAATTGGAAACATTTTTAAGAATCTTGATCACAGCCGGAGTCTTGGGTTGAGAACAGTCGCCCTTTAGAAAATTGACCGGACGATTAACCACTGGAGATAAAAAATCAGGTTAACTTGGAGAAATAGTAGTGTTGGTAGTCAATGGTCCGGTAGCTTGCCTTGGCTATGATTGCCTTTTGGAAACAGGTTTCGAGGTTGGTTTTGACTGGGAAATCTTGATCACAGCTGAGGCCTTTGTTTGAGAACAGCTTTCTTTTAAAGAATTACCCGGATGATTGACCACGGGGGATAAAAAATTAGTGTGACTTGGAAGAGGTTTGTCGAAGGGAAACGAATCAAACTCTTCATCACAGTTACCTTCGGAGTTCATGTACTCTGAAAAATCTATCTTGGGAAGTACTGGACTGAAAGCAGGTGGGGAAGGCGAGGAATACTTTGTGTTTGTGTGCTTAGGGGAACTTGGTGCGGAAGCGTTTGAAAAATCAGAGTTTAAATTCCTTTGAGCACATTCGTCTTGAGAGACGTTACTTTCTTGAGAAGAGATATTTCCAATGAAGGCTTTACACGAGGATGTGTCAGATGAGTTAGAGGAAAGTTCAGGTGAAAATTGCTTCGTAGTTTGGAGCAAGTCAAGCTGCACTCGGAGTTTACTATTTACCATATGCTCTTTCATCGTTTCTCGTGTCATTTCAGATAGTTTTGATGAGAGCGTATTGATTTCCCACTGAAATTTTTCCTTTTCCTCACTTGACACACCGTCGGTTTTCTCAGATTTGAGTTTCTCAATCTCAGAGATGATCACTTTCTTTTCGTTTTGAAAGGTGGACCTTTCTTTCTCAATCGACTCCTCCAACTCGACAATTTTTGCTTCCAAGATGAGAGGAGGAACATAGAGTTTAAACTCATCCGTCTCAGTCTTGGTTGCAGGTGTTACATCCTCATCCTTCTTGGAGGAATCCTTGGGTGTAGCTACCTTGTAGGGGTCGAAGTAGTCATTGGAAAGGTACTTTTTGTTCTTTTGATACGAGTAGTTTAAAGGTTCATAACAAAATGGACGTTGAATTCCTCGTTTGTGTGTGTGTGTTTGTGTTCCTCGGTTTCCTCCTCCTTTTCTGGTTCAAGAGGACCAGTCCATTGAATTGCGTACTCTGGATACTTTTTATCTAATCCATAGCAAGCAAAATCATACAGAGTAGGGACTAGATATCTTCCCTTTTTCAGATAATGTGGGTTATCATATCTGATTCCCCATTCTTTGTTAAAGTACGTGAACTCTTTGGGTTTGTTCAAAAAAATGGTTTGATCAGTTTGACTCCTTTTGTGGAGTTTGGTTTCAAGATCTAGAATTTTAGCTACATACTCCTTGTGTTGAATTTGAAGAGAAGAACATTGATAAGTAATGTCTTCTTTCTCATTCAAGCACTGATCAAACTGTCGTTGGAGATCAGATAATCTGGCCCTTAAGTATTTAGGTGCTAATGAAAGGATTTTGCATCTGTCTTTTAAATCAGCATTTTCAGACTTATACTTCTCAGTTAATTTCATTTGAACATTAAGCTTTTCAGTTATTGAAATAATTTCAAGCTTTTGTTCTTCATTTGTGGCCTTGAGGGAGTTTGCCTTTTCTGTGATGGTTTGCAGTTGGAGTATGAAGTTTTGTAAGCAAGAGTCACATACCTGATTTGCTGTTGCCTTGTCTTCATTCGTAGACGATTGATATCCCATGAAAGCATCAGCACCTTCATAATTGTCCTCATCATCAGATCTGCCTAGCCAGTAATCATTTTCAGCGAACATTGCCTCCCCAGCCTCCTTCTGTCTGGCCAGTGCAAGCTTAGCCTCATAATAGTGAGAGTTCTTCACTGTAGGTTGACGGCAGTCTTTAGCGAAGTGACCGAGTTTCCCGCAGTTGTGGCATTTCACAGGTTCATCTCGCTTCTTCCGGTCACCTTTCTTTGTCTTCTCCTTCTTCTCAGATCTATCTTGCTCTTCTACCTTCTTCTTTCCTTCATATCGATCCTTATAGTCGTGACGCTTATTGGAGGAGGTGGAGTAGCGTTGACTATTGGAAGACGGCTTCTTGTAGAACTTTTGTTGTTGAAAAGATTTAGTCAGAAGGGCAATAGCTTTCATTAAGTCTGATGCTTCATCATCATCTTCATCACCGTCTTTCTCGTCTTCAGGTTCTGACTTGGAGGAGCTTTGCTGTGGACCGCGTCTGGATTGACTGCTTGAAGATTTCCCTAGTTTGGAAGTCATGAGGGCAATCGGATCAGCAGATGGTTTTGGCTCATTCTTCTTCTCTCCCAGAAGCTCATTCACTTCATCTTCGTCTTGGAGAAGTGTCTCATACAGTTCATTGATGCTGATGTTCTCTATCAAGTTGTTATGCTTGACATGAGAAGCATACACTTTCCATTCAGGTAGCAAGTTGTTGAGGAACTTTAGTGCATTCTCAGTATTGGAACAAACAATTTTATTCTTGTTCAGTTCATTGAGGAGTAGACAGAAACGTTCATAGGTCTGGGTAAGGGATTCACCGTTGCGCGGCTTGAACCCATCGAACTTGGTTATCGCGCTATTTATCTTCAGCTGATTTCCTACAATGCTCCCTCGCATCATTTTGGCTACTTGGTCCCACATGCCCTTAGTCGTGTCTTTGTAACTGTCTATGGCAGTGTACATAGAATCAGGAAGGGCTTGAATCAGATATCTCTTTGCATGTTTTTCACCTTCAGTCATGCCTCTTTCAAATTCTGTCATCTCAGCAAGAGTCTTTTTCTCACGTCGAGCTATTGCAGTTGCAGTTGCAGCTATGTCCTTTATTGGCTGGGCAATTGGGCCATGATCCAGAGCTCTCTTGATGTACTCATAGTTGTCCTTGGACTCTATGAAGATCATGAACCTATCTCGCCATTGGTTGTACTCGTTCGGATAGAGACACGGTGGCTTGGTGTCAGTGCCAATTGCGAGAGCATCACGAGAAGTAGACATCTTCGGTTGCAACGAAGTGATCGTCAGACGTGTAGATTGATTCAAAGGGTAAACCTAACGCAAGGCACTAAAAGTGAAGTCCTAACACAGGGTCTACGAGTGATTTGACTAACCTGAACTTACTGGATAGGAATCCAAATAAGTGATCTGATCTAGAATTGTTCGGATCAGATTTGATGCAAATGGATCAATAAACAAAAACAGAAGTATCCGGATAAGATGAGGATACCGGATAATAGAATTGTCCGGATAACTGTAAGAGTCCGGATAGTAGAAAGAATCCGGACAGGGTAAGCTTTCCGGATAACAGATACCACACACCTTCCGGATAACTGAGGTTACCGGATGTGAACTGATTCCGGATGTGAAGTTTCCGGGTATAGAAATCGATGAATGATATGCAATAAGTAATATGATTTCAACTGGTCATCCCTTTCATTAATCTTTCAGAGAGAATTTGCGATACAGTGTTGAAAGTAAAAGAGATGATTAGCTTGTTTTTCCAAGCTAATCAACATTAAATACAATCCACTCCTGTAGGGTTAGATTTTGACCAAAAACACAGGAACAAACACACCCAAATCGATTTCTATGCAAAATATATCCTATTTTCCAAAAAATCACCACAAAACCTCAAGAACACCAAAACTCAATCTTTGATTTTTAACATGCAAAATTAATAGCTTTTGAGAATCGAAATAAGTGCAGATACCAGCAGATATAAACGAGTAAAACAATCGAGATCAAACAAACGAATTAAAAAGACAACGAAAAGCTTTTCTAACCCGATTGAAGAACAATTTTTGATCAAGAACAACTGCACTTTTACGAAAATCTTTTGGATGCCTTATGGACCTCAAACGATTAATCCAAACGGTCAGAATGTGAAACAAGATGTCCCGACGGTTCAATTTCCGGGAATAAGCGAAACGGCCTGTTGTGTTTTCCAGAAAAATAAGCTGCGAAAAATCTTTGTTTTCTCTTGCTTTCGATTGGCTTTTTCTTTCTTCAAATAACCGATTAGGCTCTGATACCAATTGTAGAATCCAGATCCGTGCAACAATATAGAAATCGATGAATGATATGCAATAAGTAATATGATTTCAACTGGTCATCCCTTCCATTAATCTTTCAGAGAGAATTTGCAATACAGTGTTGAAAGTAAAAGAGATGATTAGCTTGTTTTTCCAAGCTAATCAACATTAAATACAATGGGCCCATGGTTAACAAGCCCACGGCCCGTTCACTAATAAGCTCTATTTTAATCAAATACAATTTAACCCTTGAACTTTAAATCAACATTAAAACCTGCTCTAACATAGAGATTGTCTATGAACACTGTGAAAATACCCATGCGTGATGTTGAATGGTTGAAATGATTTTTGATGGGCCTTTATAGCGGTTTGCATATTGATTTATGTGGCTTGTTAAACAGTTTTCGGGAGGGAATTCACTAGACCTCATGGTCTAACCCTCGCTTTTCCAAAACTAAAACCATTTTCAGGTTAGAGTCTTGTTTGGGGTTTCATCTGGAGAAGATGGAAAGAAGTGACGCTGTAGAAGAGGTATAGTCTAGTGGAGGCTTGTAGTTTACCGTCGGGCTTCCTGTAGCATCTCAGTTGTGAAGGCGTTTATCTGCTGCGAACCTAGAGTATAATTGATGTAAATTGTATACTTCGGGACCATTTTTGTTGTAATGTTACAAATTTTATTTTATGGAATTTGGGTTGTTACATAAAACATCCAAAATCACCAAAATACCAAAACCCTAACTTCTTAGATGGAGAAAGGAGAGAAATTTACCTTAACCACCACCAAATACTCTTGGATCATCCAATAAACTTCAATACTCTTTCTAGATCCTTAAAGAGCTCTAAAAACGGAACCATAGCAACTTGAATCACTAAAATCGGAGTTGTGGTGAGAAAGTTATGAAGAAATGAAGTTTGAGGGTTTGAGATTCGCGACTTAAAGCTCCAGACCACTCCCGCGGTTTGTCCCGTGACTTGAAGTCGCGCGGATCACCAAACAGAGGGTTACGCGTCTTGGGCCGCGCCCAAAGTCGCGCACCAGCCCGCGCGATCCCCTTTTTGATCGGATACTGTATTGGCCGTAACTTCTTCGTTTTAGCTCCGTTTTCGCTCCGAAAAGAACCGTTGGACTCGTATTTGAATTCCCCGTCCAACAAGACCATAAAATCTAGGATTTAATCCAAAATCCTATTTTTCATATTTATATTAAAAGATCGATTTCTACACTGATTCGAAATTGTACTTATCCGAAAATTACGAGTGTTACATAGAAGATAGACTATAGAGAAGAGAGAGGCAGATGACGACGTTTGGGAGTCGTCGAAAACAGAGTTTGAGAGTCGCCGGAAAATGCAGAGGGGTTTGGGAGTCGTCGGAAAATGCAGAGGGGGTTTTGGAGTCTTCAGAAAATGAAGAGGAAGCAAATGACGACAGCAACTTTGTGTAGAGAAAAAATGAGAGCTTTTAGAAATTAGGTTTTTGTTAGAAAGTGAGAGAGGATACATATGAGAGATGTTAGGAGATATTTTAGGATTGATTAACATAATTAAATGGAAAACCCAAATTTATTAACATACCCTTTTATATGTATTTAAAGTTTATATTAAAATTATGTTAAATGTGTGGCTCACATTAGATCTTACGGTTATCACAATCTAACTAGTTCTCATTTAATTAAGCCTTTATAAAAGTAATATATATATATATATATATGTATATATTTAATAATAATTATTAATGTGAACTATAAATAGTATAATAAAAATATAAATAAAAAACATAATATATGCATTTATATATACAAATATAAAACCACAATAATAATAAAATAATATACTAAGTTATGATTTTGATGTTTGATGGATCTAATTATTTACACAATTTCCAATGCATTCAACATCCCTTATCAAGGGTACCAATAGCAATGCCTCATTTTTATCACAGAGGGGATGTTTAGATTGCTTATTTATGGTGATATTGAAACATAATAAATTGTTTTTAAAGGGTGTTTGAGATTGTTTATATATAAAAAATAATCAAAAAACTGATAAATTATTTCAAATAAGTTAATGACTTATCAAAAACTCATCATCACTTGTGTCAAACCGGTATATACATTTTTCTTTTTTCCCATCAAAACACTAAAAACTGCTTATTACCGGTACTATACCAAATTATGTTAATAAGCATTTTAAATAAGCAATCCCAAACGCCCTAAAAATGAGGGATTCATTGAACACTACAAAAAATCAACTTCCATCACACACTAAAAACAATCTTCAATATTATAATAGTAATAAACATCTTAATATATTAAAACTTTTAATCAACATAGAGGTATAGTCAAAATTTTCAAAAAATATATATATATATATATATATATAGCCTCCATCTCCAACAGATTCTTTATTTTGGAGAATACACAATTACTTATGTTATTAAAATATTCAATACAACTCATAAAACATTCATTTTCTCTCATAAACATTTAATTTAAAACAGTTTCATTGGTACAATGAGGGGGCGTTTGGTTCGTATTAAGGAGCAACAAGGAAAATGAAAATGGGAATGCAGTAGAAAGGGAATAGGAATGACAATTGCATTGATGTTGTTTGGTTAAACCAATATAATCAATAAAAATTTATTTTATATAATATTTTTAATACAAATATGTGTCGTCTAACAATGAAATAAAAAATATGTTCCATTCATATCAAGACATAGAGGGATATATGGGGAAAAAATACTAAGCGGGAATAAGATTTCCATTTCCCCCAATTTGGCCCGGAATGAAAATTAATAGGTTTGGGGTAATGAATCTGAAACACCCTGGAAATCACGATAAATTTAAACCTTGAATTAATCAGAGTTTATCATTACAACTTCCAAAAGCGTAATTCTGGTACTCCTCGACACTCATTCATTTTGGTATCCCGTCCTGAGCTAGTACCTGGTAAGAAAATTTAATTTGAAAAGATTAGGCTTACGCCTAGTGAGAACATCCAATTTTCAAATTAAAAACTTTATAAGCTTTGAAACCAAAATTGTAAACAAAGCGTATAATTTAACTTCATCCCAACTTTCTTACCGTACACATCGCATCTTTCGATGACGGGAATCATACCCGATTCCATGAGTATGACAACACTAGGTAAGTCACAGTCTCATGTTCGAGAGCGCCACTACGAATCACCACGAATTCTAGTTTATAGCTCACGTCCAAGAAATTACAATTAAGTGCCATGCCTTTTTCTTAGAATATAAGTAGAAATAGCAATTCTATCTTGCCTATTCCTAATCTACCAATAGAAAGCGGAAATAACAATTATACTTTGTCTATTTCACGTGTCCATGTCTCAATTACGAATAGTAGTTATACATTTCCTATTCCATGTTTCCATATGAATAGCAATTCTACTTTGCCTATTCCATCATTTTAATTATGAATAACAATTCTACTTTGCCTATTCATTACATTCCAATACGAATAGCAATTATACCTTGCCTATTCCATTATTTCAATTATGAATAGCAATTCTACTTTGCGTATTCATTACATTCCAATATAAACGAGAATAACAATTATACCTTGCCTATTCTACGTTATCAAATAATGCTAGTGCATATGGATCCATTACACTTCCTAGCATACGTGCATTGTATCAACCAACCCATACGTAAAATCATAACATACCTAAAATCAAATTATAGGTATGTTCATGCTGCTGGGATTGAATTTCAAGTACATAAAACATTCTCTGTCAAAAGTTACTGGAAACACACTAGTTATCGGACATCAAAACTTACCGGACATCAAGCTATCCGGTTATCAAACTTACCGGACATCAAAGTATCCGGACAACACAACTTACCGAACAACACAACTATCCGGTCAAAATGTCCGGAACTCGTATCCGGAAAACACAACTTACCGGACACATACAATCCAAACAACATCCGGATATCAAAGTAATCCGAGAACATCCGGTAACTTACCTATCTGGGAACTAACTACTTACCGGATACTTCAGGGAAAATGGTTCTTACCGGACACCTATATCTTCCGGACACCATCAAAAATAGTTTACTGGATACTACCCTCTTATCCGATAACTTCGAACTGCACATCGATTTTGCATCTTAAAACTCACTGCAAATTCAATTCTAAGCATATACTTACCACTACAGTATTTCTATAACACTTAGACAATTCAACCATAAAGAAATCGTCCAATTTCAACATTAATAAGTTCAAAAGTGGGATGAACTCACCTGTACGATTCTGAAATCGATGAAGGCCAAAATCAGGAATTCAAACTGATATAACAACCTACTCGAAAGATAATGAAACTTACGATTACCAATCTTTACATAAATTAATCAGAGAAAATGATTGAAAATCCTTACCGAACCAAAACCTATTATTACAAATTCTCTGTGCTTGAACCGACTTCAGGAATTGAGATTGAGATAAGTCTCAATTTTAACCATTTCTCAGGTTAAGTACATCAAACTAACATCACTTGACACAAATGTAACATCCCGATTTTTATAAATGGGTTATGTTTGGGTTTATTAAATAATTTGAGTATAATTATTTGATAAGTGGTAATCGGTTATTTGATAGATTACTGTTAGAGTTTATCCCCGATTAAGTTACGTTAATTGTTTTGTGGAGTAATAAATTAAGGGGTAAGCTTTAATTTTAATTTAGAAGTTTGAGGGTATGTTTTGCCAATCAAAGGAAGTTTGGGGTTTGTTTGGTAACTTGATGAATGAGGTGTCAATCTCACAGCCTAAAATTGATAAAGTAAGGGAGGTGTCCTCACTTTTCATTTTAGTCATCTTTTTGTGTGTGTGTGTGTGTGTGTGTGTGTGTGTGTTGGTACGGCAAAAGAGAGAGAGAGATAGAACCAAGAAAGAGAAAAGGAAGGAGAAGAAGAAAAGAAGGTGATTTCAGCTGGAAATTAAGAGGCAAACTGTAAAATCAAAGGTAATCATCTCACATAATTCTTCAATATTATGTAGCTAAAAGCTTATATGAGTTTAGAAAATGGGTTATGATGATTTTAATGTTTATGATAAATCTGGGTTGATGTTTATGTTCTAATAGTAGTATTGAACATATCTGCAAATTTATAGAAACAAACATGGCTTAAATCTATGAATTTCTGGGTTAAGTACGAATACAGTGGGTTGAGACAGTTATGAATGTCACCATAGTTGGTTGCGAGAGTTATGAAGGTTTGCAATATTCATAAGTGTCGCAACAATTAGTCGCGACAATAAAGTGGGTCGCAACAGTTAGTTGCGATATGAGGGGTATCGCAACAGTGGGTTGCGATAAGGTTAGATATCGCAATAGTGTGTTGCGATAAGACACTGTGTCGCAGTAGTTGATTGCGACAAGTACTGTTGGTTGCGATGAGGATTTTTGCAGCTAGTTGGTTGCGATAAGAGATGAGAATTTTAGGATTTTTAATCTTTAAAGGTCCTAAACAGTAGATTATTACCGGTACAATATGTATTTGGGTATTTCAGATTTCTGAGAAGTTGGTGACTGAAGTTCCTTACAACATTGAGAAAGTAAGAGTAGCACGACTACAATCAGGTGAGTTCATTCTTACCTTACCTTTTTATAAATGTTTTTAAAGTATGGTAAGGTATATTTTATAAATGAACTGTTTTGAATGGATTATTGGAAGAATGGTTTTATAAAGTAAAATCTAGTATTTAAATGGATGGTTTTGCTTAAAATTCATAAATGATATGAAGGGTTTATAAAGGAGATTCGCTCATACGGTTGCTATGAGGAATCTATGTGTAATAAATAAGATTTGCTCATACTGTTTGCTATGAGGAATCTAAGCAAGAGAGATTTGCTCATACTGTTTGCTATGAGGAATCTATGAGGTATAAATATGATTTGCTAATACTGATTGCTATGAGGAATCTATATTAAATAAATATCTGTACGAGTACAAATAGGTGGTATGGATCCATAGGCCTAGTGTTTGGGAAATTGAGGAATAGACGTAGATTTATTCGGAATTCCCGATTTCTAAGGAAAAGAAGGGATTGGCATGTGTATATTGTAATCTCTATTTCCTTTCTAGAAATGGGCATGTGGATATTGCGATTTCTTGGATATGAGTATTAATCTAGAAATGGGCATGTGGATATTGCGATTTCTTGGATATGAGTATTAATCTAGAAATGGGCATGTGGATATTGCGATTTCTTGGATATGAGTATTAATCTAGAAATGGGCATGTGGATATTGCGATTTCTTAGATAAGAGCATTAATCTAGAATCTGTGAAGATTCGTAGTGCAGCTCTAGAACATGAGAAATGACTGGCTTATTGTCAGGTCGTAGTCATGGAACTAGGTTTAACCTATTATTAAAGGATGGTTATGTGTGGAGTAAGAAAAAGGGTAAACCAAGTTTGTTATGCCTTGTTTACATTGATTTGTACAAATATTATTTTGAAACCGAATGTTCTCACTAGGCGTTAGCCTAATCGTTTCAAATGATGTTTTCTTACCAGGTGCTAGCTCGGGAAAGTAAAAGGGATGTGGGACGAGAGCTTTTGGATTAACGGAGGAGATAATGATTATTGAGGTTTTGATGGATTAATTAGATAATCTAGTTAATCTGATTATAGTGACATGATTATATTAATAGGTTATTTGAAGAATTCAGTATTTGTGAATATGACCTCATAGATATTTCTATGCTCAGTTATAAAGATTGAAAGTTTAAGTTTAAATTTTATTATAAATTAAGGTTTAAATTAGCCCTGAATTTTAGGGTGTTACAATAACCCAAGGTTCACATTCTTTACAATTAGCTCACACACTTTCACTAATTACTCTTTTGCCCTTCGAAAATAAATTATAACTTACTGATAAAATAACACTTTCCAAATTTTAAAAGTTCCTCCAAAATAAACGTACAAAATTACGGAATTTTCGAGGTGTTACAAATCTCCCCAACATGAAAATGATTTCGTCCCCGAAATCTAAGTTAGGTAAATAAATGAGGATATCTATTCTTCATATCCTCTTCAGCTTCCCACATCACGTTAGCACCTCTATGATGTTTCCATTGTAGTTTAACCATGATCACTTCCTTATGTCGTAGCTTCTTAGTCGTCCTTTCCAAAATTACTTCTGGTTCCTCAACACAACGACTTCTCTCATCCACATTTATTTCAGAAAGTGGTATAACATTTTCTTCTTCGGCTAGGCATTTCCGAAGATAACAAACATGGAAGGTATCATGTATTCTTTCCAACTTGGGTGGAAGATCTAACTGATAAGCTTGAAGTCCCACTCTCTTGGTTATAGTGAAAGACCCAAGAAAACGAGGACTTAGCTTTCCACGTTTTCCAGATCTTATACCCTTCCACATAGATACCTCTACCATTACCCGCTCCCCAACTTGAAACCCTTTAGGTCTCCTTGGAGCAAACTGTATAATCATCAAGTCTTTACTGAACTAAGACTTGATCTCTTTTAGCTATTTATCTAATAAGGCATCTTCCAAAATGGTGACTGGTATAGCTAACTTTTAATAATAGATTGTAATACAAAAGACAAGTTAGTACCACTATCACATAATATACACCCATTTATAGAATTAACAAGGAATGTATCATAAACTACATCCGCCAATTCCTTAGCTTCTTCCACCATCATGTATAATGCTCAGCCCGTCAATCTTGGGGTGTTGGGTTTCTTCTCTTGATTCCCGCTATTTTTCAACTTTAGGTAATCCCTTCGATAATGATCAGGCTTCTTACATTCATAGCAGGTCGGTCCTTGGATGGGACAGTTCTCTATTTGATGACCACTTTTTCCACATTTAAAACATTCCCTCGATACCACCCGACATGGCCCAAAATGTTTATTCCTACATTTCTGACACCAATTAGGTTCTTGTCAAGGCTCAAAATGAGTGTTCTCGATAAAGGGCTTAGGTCCTTGCGAAGATTCTGATCGACCTTCCAATTTTATTTTCTCTCCTACTTGAGCTTTTTCAACTTTATCTTTTGCATAAACTTCTTCTATAATCTTTGCTTCCTCAATTGTCTCTCTCAGAGACAAGGCTTTGGAATTTCTGGCTGTAGACATTATATCAGCTGGTAAGCCTTTCAGATACGCCTTGATCTTCTCTTTTTCAGTTGAGGCCACATGCCCCACCAAGTTTAGCTTCTCTAAGAATATGCGAGTGTACTCCCGCACAGATGAAGTACCCTTTTTAAGAGTTCGAAACTCTTCTTCGATTCGGTCCATTTCATTCTCATTGCAATATTCTTCTAGAATCCTCCTTTTGAACGACTCCCAGGTCATTGCTGCCAACACTGTAGTCGTTACCGTTGATGTCACAATGTTCCACCAAGTCAAAGCATTCCCTTTTAACATTTGGGATCCGAACCTGACCTTCGAATCTTCATCACATTCACAAGCTTTAAAATCCTGTTCTATTTCTCTAATCCAATTCATACAAACAATTGGATTATCTGATCCAGCGAACTCCGGTGGCTTGCAGCTCAAAAACGTCTTGTATGAACAAACTTTCTCCACCCTTCTATTTACGTCTTGCACCGGATTCACATGAGGGTTTATAGTATCAGTACCCATCTCCGATCTTTGTGACTCGACGCTTCTATCATTCAACGTTTTCATAAACATCTCCTGTTGCTGGGCCAGTGCCGTATTCATAACCCGCATCATATTCTCCATCATACGGGATTCCATGGTGGATTCCGTCATCACCGGATTAGAAGTACCGGCATTCTTTCGTTGTGTTTGACTTCCTCCTTCTCCCAAGATAGGTGGCCTTGGTGAACTATCATAAGCTCCACCCCTTTCAGGTTGATTTTCAGCAAGTTCATTTGCCATTCTATCTTCCGAAGAAGTAGAAGATCTGTTTGGTGTATTCACCATAGTATTCTGGACAAAGCACAACAAGATAACCATAAGAAATGGTTATACACGTACCCGAACACAAGAAACGTACTTTAACGTTCATTAATCACCATAGCAATTTAAAATCAAGTATGCTTACGTAACAATATATTCATAATAACAGTAGCTAATTGAAATTATGAACATACTATATATAAGAATTCTCGTTATCATCATCACATTTCTTAATTCATGTATTTCCGTAGACTCTAAGACAATCCCGTCTTAGTATTTCTACCCAATCTCACAAATCATCACTTAATCATCTTAGATTAGGTCTAGGTATCTCACAATCATACCTAGTTTACTTAAACTACAGCTCTGATACCAAACTAAAACACCCTGGAAATCACGATAAATTTAAACTTTGAACTAATCAGAGTTTATCATTACAACTTCCAAAAGCGTAACTCTGGTACTCCTCGACACTCATCCCTTTTGGTATCCCATCCCGACCTAGTACCTGGTAAGAAAATTTAATTTGAAAAGATTAGGCTTACGCCTAGTGAGAACATCCAATTTTCAAATTAAAAACTTTATAAGCTTTGAAACCAATATTGTAAACAAAGCGTATAATTTAACCCCATCCCAACTTTCTTACCGTACACATCGCATCTTTCGATGACGGGAATCATACCTGATTCCATGAGTATGGCAACACTAGGTAAGTCACAGTCTCATGTTCGAGAGCGCCACTACGAATCACCACGGATTCTAGTTTACAGCTCACGTCCAAGAAATTACAATTAAGTGTCATGCCTTTTTCTTAGAATATAAGTAGAAATAGCAATTCTATCTTGCCTATTCCTAATCTACCAATAGAAAGCGGAAATAACAATTATACTTTGTCTATTTCACGTTTCCATGTCTCAATTACGAATAGCAATTATACATTGCCTATTCCATGTTTCCATATGAATAGCAATTCTACTTTGCCTATTCCATCATTTCAATTATGAATAGCAATTCTACTTTGCCTATTCATCAATATGAATAGCAATTCTACTTTGCCTATTCATTACATTCCAATATGAATAGCAATTATACCTTGCCTATTCCATCATTTCAATTATGAATAGCAATTCTACTTTGCCTATTCATTAATATGAATAGCAATTCTACTTTGCCTATTCATTACATTCCAATATAAACGAGAATAGCAATAATATCTTGCCTATTCTACGTTATCAAATAATGCTAGTGCCTATGGATCCATTACACTTCCTAGCATACGTGCATTGTATCAACCAACCCATACCTCAAATCATAACATACCTAAAATCAAATTATAGGTATGTTCATGCTGTTGGGATTGAATTTCAAGTACATAAAACATTCTCTGTCAAAAGTTACTGGAAACACACTAGTTACCGGACATCAAAACTTACCGGACATCAAGCTATCCGGTCATCAAACTTACAGGACATCAAACTATCCGGTAATCAGACTTACCGGACATCAAACTATTCGGTTATCAAACTTACCGGACATCAAACTATCCGGACAACACAACTTACCGAACAACACAACTATCCGGTCCAAATGTCCGAAACTCGTATCCGGAAAACACAACTTACCGGACACATACAATCCGGACAACATCCGGATATCATAGTAATCCGAGAACATCCGGTAACTTACCTATCCAGAAACTAACTACTTACTGGATACTTCAGGGAAAATGGTTCTTACCGGACACCTATATCTTCCGGACACCATCGAAAAGAGTTTACCGGATACTACCCTCTTATCCGGTAACTTCGAACTGCACATCGATTTTGCATTTTAAAACTCACTGCAAATTCAATTCTAAGCATATACTTACCACTACAGTATTTCTATAACACTTAGACAATTCAACCATAAAGAAATCGTCCAATTTCAACATTAATAAGTTCAAAAGTGGGATGAACTCACTTGTACGATTCTGAAATCGATGAAGGCCAAAATCAGGAATTCAAACTGATTCAACAACCTAATCGAAAGATAATGAAACTTACGATTACCAATCTTTAAATAAATTAATCAGAGAAAATGATTGAAATCCTTACCGAACCAAAACCTGCTATTGCAAATTCTCTGTGCTTGAACCGACTTCAGGAATTGAGATTGAGATAAGTCTCAATTTTAACCATTTCTCAGGTTAAGTACATCAAACTAACATCACTCGACACAACTAACCCCAAGGTTCACATTCTTTACAATTAGCTCACTTTCACTAATTACTCTTTTGGCCCTTCGAAATAAATTATAACTTACCGATAAAATAACACTTTTCAAATTTTAAACGTTCCTCCAAAATAAACGTACAAAATTACGGAATTTTCGAGGTGTTACAGAATCCATTATATTATATCAAACCAAACCACATTATTCATTATCATTCTCATTCCTTACCCCTCAATACCCCAACCAAACACCACCCGAATAAAAAATCATCTCTCTCTTATATGTAATCATTTTTTAAGATATCTCCAAAATTAGAAATTTTCATCATGTATCTCATACTTTCTCTATTTTGAAGATGGTTTGGAGGAATCTGTTGGAGCAAAAACTTAACCTCTATTTTAGAGAAACCGTTTGGAGATGCTCTTATAATAGCATATATTTATACTTTTTCTTGTCACATCAATTCCAACTCACTAAATTAAAATTTTACATGAAAGTCTACATGATAGGTCCTTTCTTTTCAACATCAATAAATATATCAAATACAATTAAAATGTCACACAAAGTTTAAGTAAAACCCAAAGTTCGTGTATAAAATCAAAATAATGTGTCTTTGTCTTATATGATCAAATGCAAGATTTTTATAAGCAAAAGAGTAGTTTCTAATAAGAACCAAGACCCGGAGAGGGTTCTTATAAAACCTCATCCCTTTGAGTTTTTATACAAGAACCTTGATTTTATCTTGAAGTTGTTAATTAACAATATGCTAGTTTTTTAAATATATTTCTCGATTTTATAATTATTATATATTGTGTGTATATTATATAATAATTATTATTTAATGTTGAAAAAATACACCGAGACACACGAAAATGTTCTTATAAGAACTATTGTTTTGTATTTTATGTGAGTTTTTAATTTAATGAGTTGGAAATGATGTGACAACAAAAAATACAAAATATAAATTCTTATAAGAACCTCAAATTCTTCTGAGTTCTTTGTATAAGAACCTTGGTTCTTGCCTTGAGTTTTGTGTAAAGTGACATTTTATTAGTCTTTTTATGTATTTCTTGACTTTATAATTTTTACTGATATGCGTATATTGTCGGTGCTGAAAAAATATGTGGCATCTATCTTATAAGAACTACCACTGTAAACTTTTATATAGGTTCTTGATTTACTAAATTGGAAATGGTGTTGCAAGATAAACTGAAAAAGTACACAAAGTAGATTCTTATAAAACCACCATCATAGACATTCTTCTTTTCTCTATTAAAAACTAAACATAACGTTTTGTAGAAAATAATCGGTCTAAAACATGTCAAACACCAGACAAACGACTTGTTTGTTTTATCCTGTCCAGTCATGTCTGAATGGCAAACACTAATTTAATGAAGAAGAAAAATTAAAAAGATTTAATGGGCTTGTGTATGACCCAATCTAACACACAGAAATAAACATCTCCTGCTTCTGCTACATTATTATTATCAACTTCAAAAGGTCATGCCTTACAAAACACATAACATCCCATACAACATACTTACATATATACACACTATTACTACATTCCTCATTCCTACATGTACATTTCAAAATCTCCCATTTTAACCCAACCCCATCCATACTCTCTCTCTATATATTATTCATATGTACATTATCATCATAATCTTGATCGTCGCATACGCTTTAATGCATTCGGAGATGATTGCTTACGAGCAGATGCAAATGGTTGCCTCTTATCGAACTTAATATCCCAACCTTCGATGTTCTTGGGCACACACACATCAAACAGGACTTGACCAAGAACACTGTGAGGGTTAAGGCTCGGAGGAGAATGACTTGCCAAATGGACACCTCTTCTTTCTTTCTGCTCATCTTGTAACGATCCAGATTCTTTACCACTTTCAGAGCTTGGCAGGAAAAAGTGGTCGTTTGGCCCCACCGCTACTCTTCTAAGGCTCTGGTTTGAGTCCACTGCTGCATTCTGGAGGTCGCAAATTAGTTCGTATATCTTATCGTGCATACCCTCCATGCCACATCTTTCACCAACTTTTTTTAGTTTTTCGTTAAATATCGAAACAGAGTGCTCAAGAAACTCCCTCACAGCTGCTCTGTACTGGATCGGATTGTGCTTGTAGTGACCTATAAAAACAAAAATAATCATAAAGAGTCTCACATCGGCTAGACTTCTACATTTATATATATATATATAGGGCCGGGTTCACGGGAAAACCTCAAAAAAACTAAAAACTGAGGAACACCTTGGTAGCCTTTGGTAGCCTTTTCATCTGGACGGTATGCACTTGTGCATAAAAGTAATTTGTAACATGCACACGTGCATATATGTACAAGTGCATAATGCACATGTGCATTAAAACCAAAAAACAACTTAATTTTACTTGTATGCACAAGTGCATACTGTCCGGATGAAGGGCTACCAGAGTGTTCTTCAGTTTTCCATTTTTTTGAGGTTTTCCCTTAAACCTCCCTATCTATATAGGGTTGGGTTCACGTGAGACCAACCTGTTTTCGTGAGACCGTGAGACCAATAAATTAACACTAAACCTTCACAATGATTCAATATGAAGGTAAGAAAAACAGCAAACCTTCACAGCAAAAACACTGTGAAGGTTTACCATCACAGTACCTTCACAGTCTTTTGCTGTGAAGGTTTAGTGTTAATTTTTTGGTCTCACGGAAATAGTCTGGTCTCATATGATCTCAAGTCTATATATAGATAGATAGATAGATAGATATATGTTGGAACCTTCCCTTCTCCTCAAGGACGAGCAATGAATCATGAGTTGGAAACTAACCTACATGCGGAGAGTCCTTCCATCCGATAACTCGAACATGTCCTCCTAATCCTTGTAATTGTTGAGCAAATGAGCATATAACCGGATATGGAGCAAGATCATCATTTTCCGAACATAATATCAGAAATGGGGCCCCCAAACCCTAGAATCAAAAGAGAGGATCAAAACTAGTCTCACCATAACTCAAATGGAATATCAAACAAACCCAGTATATCCCACCTGGAGGTGGGGTCCGGGGAGGGTAAGATGTATGCAGACGTGACCTTTATCCCAAAGAGTACAGTGGATGTTTCCATGAAAACCCCCGGATTGTGAAAAGTGTTATGAAGAGAGAGATAAATATAATAAAGTTTAGAAAAGAACTGTTTAGAATTTACTAGTATAGGTTGTTTGGCCATTGCTGATGGTTTGGTGCAGAATGATTAAGTGGTCAGAATGATTAAAAGGCCTTATGGTATAGTGCAAAATGAAATATGGTTGTTTGGTCATTGTTCCGAATGAAATTAGGGTGCTGAATGATTAGGAGGCCCAAGATACAAAATCAATCGGAGGGTTTTAGAACCATTAAGAGGCGGACATTTTTTTGCCAAACAAGATTCACCTCTTAATGATTCAGAGGTTGCCTCTTACTGGAACTATTAAGAGGTAAACAAACAACCCTAGAAAACTTACAACTGAGGAGTAAAGCGTTTGCCAGTACTCGGAGCGTTGGGATGCAAATCTAGTAAGGAATAGAGCATCCAAACCAGAGGTGACACCTTTCGCAACCAATGATACCAACTTTGATGAACCGGGCAGGTTGAGAACGGAAGAGTGTAGAGCAAAACGAGCACCCAAATCGCCAGTAACATTTACTGGACCAGAGTCGTAAATTTGACCAGAGATGCAGGTCATGATCAATCGACTATCATCCTTCACAAAAAAAAACAAATATGTCAAGAAAATGAAAAGAGTCGTCAACCACCAATGGGATGACAAAAAAATCATTAAAAAACGGTTCGCAACAACTCAACACGCATACCAAATTGAGATGTGCTTCACATGTTCCTTCAATAATCTGCATCATACATAGAATGATTAATATTAATCAATAGGTCCATATGGGCAGGTTCAAATGAGAACTGTAAATATTTTGAGAACATGGAAACCAACTATTCATGTTGATAGATATTCATGGATGAAAATACATGATATTCATGTTGAATAATATCCATGATTATTGACGGTTATTCATCATGAATAACACATGAAATAGTTGGTTCCCAGTATTCAAAATATTTATGGTTCTCATTTGGACTTTCCCTAGGTCCATATAAGCTTTGTTTAAGAGTTAACCATATTTACCTGAAAAACCTTGTACATACAAGCTTGTGAACCGCCAGAAAGGGAAGCAAGGACTAAAGGGGATGGTCTACTCCTCAACTCCTACACCCACAAAGAGGTATATATATATATATATATATATATATAGTTAGTTAGTTAGTTGGTTAGTTAGTATTTTAACGAGATATATTAAGCAACATTAGAACAAGAGAGATGTTCAGCTTGGCAAAAAATAGATAAAAAAAGAGAGTAACTGACCTCTAAAAGCTCATTGAGAACGGAAAACGCAAGTGAGGTGGCTCTCTCAGGAAAAAATCTGCACATTTCAGTTGCATTACATATTAGAGAAGTAAACTACAAATACCACACAACACAATTTCGATCTCAAATTTTGTCATGGTGAATCATGAATATCCGAAACAACATTGAAATGTTCACATTGGCAGAGGACCCAACAAATTATATCTAACTTCACCGCTCAAACACAATTATCCACCTTATATTGATAAAAAGAGTTTAACATAATGTCGATTTCCTTTTCTCCAAGAGATTTGCAAATTTCAAATTCCAATCATGCGAAATAATAATAATAATTAAATAAATAAAAAGCTGCTTTCCAGACCGAAGATTGCGTCACAAAGCACCTAAAAGACAAATCTTGCAAAAAGATCATCCACAATTACTATGAGTTCATTGTAACCCCAGATGAAAGGAAGGCAAAAGACACTCTTTTAATCAATCTTCAAATTCCCAGTCTTTCTAGAAAATAACAATCCCATATGATGCTCTTATTCCTAATAGAATGATCAAACCCTTGTTGATGAAGATTTAATACCCTTATATTCTATCTAAATCTAGACAGAAATTTATCAAAATTCGCCAAAAAAACAGAGGCGAATTACAAGGATCTTTTGAATCTGTCTGCATATATACTTTATACCTTTAACATTCCCAAATATATGATTCTCCATATCAGAAAACCTACACTTTTAAACATATATTATCATAAAAGATACTAAACTTTTAGCAAGCACCCACAATACAATAATCAAAAGAACCAAGTTCATAACCTTTTCAATGGTTTAACTACTTAAAACCCTATATATATATCACCATATAAAAACTCCTAATTGAGTAGAGAGATAAACTTACGGGTTGAGAAAATCGGAAAGAACAAGAAGAGAGTTCCAACCGAGAGACGAATACAGATTCACATAATTCTTCAATTGGCACTCTTCAAGCGAACCCCAAGCGAAAATTACAACGATTCCTTCGATTTTGGATGAAGATGCTGTCTCCTCCTCATTTCGAACCCAGTAAAAGGTTCCACCTCCTCCACTGGTCAACATGCCCTAATCACCTGGTTCAAACCCTAATCAATTTTCAGAAACAAGATGGGTTGTTGAAGAGGAATTGAGAGATAAATTCTCTTTGGTGGTGGATCTTCGAGGAGGAGGTTTGTATCTTATGAAGATGAGTGGGGTCCAGAGTCAGGTGATGCGGCAAGGTGATCGCTTGGTGGAGACGTGTTTTTAGGCATTCCGTAACAAGATCATCCAATTATGTCATAAAATTCAAATAACTCGATAATTTTGAGAAAATGTGAAATATTGTTGTTGTACTACGTATAAAAAATAGAAGTTCCTATGAAACGTCTATCGAGTACATATATTATGGTTGAAAGATGATGACAATGTAGAATCGCATGGCATGATTGATAGAAATATCTTGGCATTATGTCATCATCTCTCCTTTCATCAAATAAATACTCGATAGATGTTCGATATGAACCTGAAGAAATCGAGTTGATAGCAAATAGCAATGGAGAATTGGCTTACAGAGTGATGGAGGGAATATGATTTAGGAGAAAGGGATTTTAAACCCATTAAAAAGTCATTTTCACATAAATGGCTCATCATGCTTTTATCTTATCTTGCCAAACAGCTTTTTTAAACGAAGTTGATCTTCTCAGCTATTTTCAACATTATGGTCATCTGTAGGCATCACAACGGGGCGGGGTTCACACATCAAGTACTACTAAGTCAGTTATCTTAAAATTAACTAGAAAAATGAACCACCCATTACCAAATTAGACTCCTAGTTTAATTAACGTCGGCTTATCTGTCAGTCGTGTTGGGTATGCCGCTTAGTTGAAAACTATGAAACAAGTCTGTGGTAGTTCAAAACTGGAATTGGCACAATTACGTTTATTAGAAGTGGACTCAACTATGATAAACTTCTTTTGATCTCCTATCGGGTCGTATAATGTAATAATCGTGTTCCTTTTTTAATAAATACTAGAAATGGGGTGAAAAGTGTGAAAAGAGGAAAAGTTGGTGTGTTTGTGGGAGAGTATAAAATGGGTGATAAACCCTAGAAATCCCATTTTTCTATCTAAGAAACTGTGTGTGCGGCTAAGGTGTGAACGTGTGTGCAGAAGCAAGAAATCAAGCAGTCCAGAGTTCTTCAAATTGGGTGTGGGTGGATTCGTCTTGCAAGGTAATCTCCATCTCTTGTTTATTATGATTGAAATAAAGAGTCTAAAATGCTAGGGTTTGGACTTTTTTTATCACCTGGAAGATTTGGAAGTGGAGTCTGGATGTTTTTCTAATCGATATAAGTAAAGAATCGGATGTTTTAGCTCAATTAATCGGATGGTAAAATGGTGTCCCCTTAATCCTAATAGTTTTACATTAATTTGGGACTGTGTGGAATGACCGATTAGAGTGTATGGGTTTTTCGCATCTCGACAAGAAAACCCAGAATTTCCGGAGTTAAGAGAGTCCAGAATTTTAATCGGATCCGGAATGATATTAATCCGGAATGTATTTTTAGACCGACTTAGAATCCGGAATCCAAAAGGATCCGGAGTTGGGCCTTAATAAAGGATCCGGAGTTGGGCTAACCATAGATCCGGAATTGGGCCGTGGGATCCGGTGTCTAAATCAAAAGATCCTGAACTTGTGTGGGCTTAGGATCCGGTATTCATGTTAATGGATCCGGAAGTCATTATTTGGGCCTTAAGATCCGGAATTTGAAAGTTGATCGAAGGGATCCAGAATGAGGTGAGGATCCGGAATTAATCTGGAAGATACTGAGGACCCAGATCGGGTGTTGGGCCTACATACCCGGAATCCATTAAGGATCTGGTGTTGATCTTGGGCCTAAATAAAAGAAATCCGGAATCTGGGCCTTATTAATATAGATCCAGAATTTGATTTTGAGTCCGAGACTTAGGATCCAGTATTTATCCTGCTGAGACTTTTCAAGTTAGTAAAATTCAGTAGAATCCAGTGTGTCTTACCTGGTATGTGTGTTGGGTTTAAATTGTAGGTGCGAGTAGAGACGATCGGTGCGAGTAAGAATTTCTAATCAGGACTCCAGGTGAGTCTTTCTAAACCTAAATTTTATACAAGTGTGATTGTTGGTACATGTATCTAACTGCGTACTTTTCAACTGCTTTTATTTACGAAGCGAAGTGTGTGTGTGTGGCGGAAATGGACAATTTAATTGTGTGTGAACATGCTATGGCTATGGTGTGAAATGGGGGGGTGTGTCCTATTATATCTATATATGAATTCATTTCATATATGGGCGGTGTGTGCCCTTTTACGCTGTCACGGTGTGTGTGACCTTAGCGTGTGTGAGCCATTAGCATGTGTCAATGTGTGCATATCATGATAAGTGTGCTCGTTATGATTTTGTATAAACTCTTTCATAACTGATTTATAAATTGTGATATTTATGGTGTGGCCTGGTGTGGAGGGAACTCACTAGACCTCATGGTCTAACCCTCGCTTTTCAAAACTAAAACCTTTTCAGGTAAGCAGGTAGCCAAGGGATCGTTTAGAGGTTTGGCAAGACGAGAGTCGGAGCTTGCGTTAGAAGGATTAGAAGAACTTCCTTTTATTGTCTAGTTAGGTTTCTCAACTGTATTTAGGGTTATTTCCACAAACTCAGTGTTGTAAATCTTTGGCAGTGTGACTATGTTGAGCCATATTGGCGTTTTAATTTAAAGAAGTAGCTTTTGGCATGATAGTTTGGTGTGGGTTGTTACAGTTGGTATCAGAGCACTAGTTTAAGGGATATAGGTGACTGGATGGGCCTAAACTTAAACTGTGGAGTAGGAGGACACAACTGAGATATAGGAAGCCTTTAGGGAAGACCTTAACCACTGAGAATTTAGGACGAAGGTAGTGAGGACTCTCATGTAAGGTAAATACAAATCACATCTGGCCAATGTCATTATGAATTTACAGGTGCATGGGTGTGCTGGATTACCGTTGTTCTGATAGTGGTTAGTGTGGAGAGTAACGGTAGTATGTGGAGTGTGGTGGATAGTGTGTGGAGAATAATGGTGGTGTGTGGAAAGCGGTGGTAGCGTAGAGATTGACGGTAGTGTGTAAAGTTTTAACCTTGTCATGATGGCAATGGTTTAGTGTGTTGTGCAGATTATTCATGGTGTGATTGATGACACTATCTAGAAGGAGTATTGTTTGAATGTTTGGTGTGAGTGTCCGTGTGAAGTAGAATCTTTAAGGTTCTTAAGGAAAATAATTAGTTGGAGGTGAGCTCCTAATCCCTGATGAGTCTTTATTCTGGGAGTTCCCGATGTCGGTGAATTGAGATCTTGAGAGTTTCAACTCAAGGATCGGATAGTAGAGATGTGCCTTCTTACTCTCTAATTAGTGGAAGAGTGGCAAGGGTGGTTGAGAAATGATAGATGTATGGATTGGTAACACTAGTGTTGGTTAACCTATTTGGGGTCGAAGTGAAGCCGTATATTTTACAAATTAGTAGACAGGTGGTAACTGTGAGGTTGGAGCATCCAAGGGTGTGGGGAAGTACCGGTGCCGAATGTTGTTTCAAATGTAAGGAACCTGATGGTTTGGTTGGAAGTAGGGTGTCGGCGTTGATTTATTGTAACTGCAAACGGTTGACCTTGCTTGAGCGAATAGCCTTCAATGTAAAGTGAGTCATGCATTGCGTTTTTCAAACAAGTTACATAAGTCCTTCATGTCAAAATGTGTGAGTGTGTGTGTGCCTTGTAAGCTTCTGGTTTTGAAAATGAGTTGGCGTGTGCAAGTATGTGCTTGAAGGAAAAGATAAATTTATTTACGTGGTGTGATAAATTTCGAACTTGGAGAAATAGTGAATCATTTCACTTCTTTTACGAGTGAGTTAATTTTTTTTGTAAAAATCATAACAATATTTGATCGCATGGTTTTATGGGTGAAAACGATATGAACACGTTGTTGACATATCAGCGAGTGTGAGAGTCGGTCGACTATCCCAGTGTGGGTGATTTTGCAGTATTTAAAATTTTGCACAAAGAGAGTTTCAGTGAATGCACTTTCAATTGATGGACAAGGTTGAGAGATATCATGGATTGCGTGTGAGCGATCCTTGAGATCGGTGTGTGTGTGGTTGTTCTTTATGGAGGTGTCGTGTCATGCATATCAAACCTTGTTTTATGGAATATTTCGAGTGTGTAAAACGATTTAAATCATTGTGTTGTCATGCATGAAGGCTATGAACTTGCTAGGTGGTACGAGATATCGCGCTTAAGAATGTGCAAAGTTCTGAGGGTGGAAAATGCGGTTGAGACGTCAATGGTCGATTCGTGACATTGGTGTTACAGTTTAGGGAGGGCGGCGTCTAACTGTAGTCTCAGTCTTTGACTTTAGAAATGCTTGTGTGATGGTAGTCTTTGCTCTTGTTTCGTAAGTTGACGTATGGCTGACGACGGGGGGAGTATCTCAGGTGATTTCGAAGTAGGCAAGATACTTCGAAAGATAGCGTTGTGGTATGTGGATAAAACGGTATCGGCGTGGGGCCGGAGTTGAGGTGGACTTGTATTTAAGCTATTTGTCGGGTAAGTCTGGTGGCTCAAACATATGAGGACTGTGGGGCACAAAGTTAGGTACGATGTGTGGGAAGAATTAGAATTCAGTGGAAGTCCCCGTTGTCGGAGGCACCGTTGGAGCCTCATCTTCATGTCGTGCGTGGATGTTGAAGTCAACGACGGTTGTTGAGAACGTTGTCGGGAGAATTGGTAGTTGGATAGGTGATTCTTCCTATGTGATTGATATGTCGTTTACGAATGAAGTAGTTAGCACAACTCATGTGGGACACGTGGACTATGTTGGTTTGCAAGGGAGCGCGTTATCGTTTGATTTATTTGAGCGTGTCTCATGTGAATTCCGAAGAGTCGGTTGGGGATAAAGACTCGATCGAGTGAAGTAGACGGTCATAATTTGTGGTTCATCTAGATTGGAGAAAGGCAAAGTTGTGAGTTTTCTAAATCAAAGCTTGATGGTACTTGTTTGTTTACTGGTACATGCGTACTTATTATTGTGTGATTGCATATGGTTTATTTATGCATAAATCTCAAGTTGTTGGTGTGATATACATCGGGGGGGTGTCCCATATGGATTATTCGAACGGACTTGGTCTGTTCCCAAGGGCGGGTGAGTGCCCTAGATCAGGTCACTGGTGTGTAGTGACCAGGCAGGAATTCCAGTTATACGTGTGTGGATGTTGATTTGCAAAACTAATTATTGCATAATGCTTTCGCAAACTCTCTCAAATATATGTTGTGTTTGGTGTGGAGAAAGCATGGCCTAGTGTGCGTACAAATGATCGTGAGGATTGAACCTCTAGTGTGTGGGGGTTGTGTGGATAAGTTGGTGGTAACTTATACTTAGTAAGCATGTGAGACATGGTGGGAATGAGTTGCAGTGAGGTTAAGTGGTGGACTAATGTTGATATGGGATGAGCATAGGTGGAGATCTTTGCTCGGGGTTTGCTTATAAGTTGTTCAAATGTGGCAAAATTAGGTGTGGAGATGCATGGATGTCTAAGTGGCGTGTAGTATTGATATCCGAGAATAAAAGAATGGGGTGGCAGTTGGTGGCTAGCTAAGGAGGAAATTGTGTGCTCTTGGGTTGGGTGATGAGTGTGTTTGCCTGGTGTCGTTGTAATATTTGTGAAGATGTTGGATTGGTTAGTTTATGATGTTTCGTAGTAGATAAGAAATCTTTGGAGATGTTGAGCTAATCCTTATATGTAAAGGAAATGCAAAAGAGTGGGTTAATATAGTTTAGGAAATGAGAAGTGTGAGGTTGCTTTGAGCATTGGGTGTTATTTCGGATTGACTTGGTTGAATTTCTCGTATGAGATGTGGTGAAACCGTTGGTTAGGCATAGTAACCGTTGAAATTGCGTGTATGAAGTGGTCAATGTTGGACGAGAAATGTTCCATACTAGCCTAAGGTAATTGGGACGGTAGGTTGGAATAAGTGAGTAAACGGGAAGTAGAAAGTGTGGCAGGTGGCACGGAAAGCGGAAAACAATGTTTCCAGAACGTCACCGTTGGGTGCATGAACTTCTAGTGGGAGTATAAGAAAGAGGAATTGTGTGTATGTGTTTGGCTTAAGAGTTGAGGAAAGCTAGCTTGTGTGATTGGTCAAGAGTGTGCACCTTCTAGTAAGCCGTTCTTTAGAAACGTGTTTTATGTTTGAGAAGGGAGTGGAAGAAAGTAGTCGAATGTAGTGCTCGGGGTGAAGGACCATTGGATTGGACTTGGTAGTAGTATGGGAAATATTCCAGGTAAACTTTGTCGTTCAGCGTTAAGCTAATGGGAATAGTTTTGTGTGAGCATGGTTGCCCCTCCCTGTTTAGGGTGAAACCTGAATTTATTTCATATGTGGATGGACGACCGTTGGGTGTATGGGGAATTTAAATGTGTGTCTACAGGATTGGTTCTATTTGTCTTGGTAAGTGCTTCAGATGTTGGAGTGAGGAGGTTTCCTACTTTTAGCTCTGTATAGTGTAAGGGCGATGTTGTGGTGAAAGCGTGTGAATTGATTGTTAACGATGGATCGTGGTCAGCATAATTAATGTGAGAAAGTGTTACCCACCTTAGACGTATTTTGTGATTGGGAAGTGGTGATAGAATTGTGTGTAATCTGTTGAAGAAAATCATAACTGCGAGTTAAGGTGATATTCAAAGTTGATCTAGTGAGCAGTTGGCGAATTGAGCGTCGTTATTTTAATATGGGATTCATGTTGTTGTGACGTTAACTTCGGTAAAATCCGTTTTTTTAAGAAAGTGAAATTGTGTGTGAAACCCTTAATTTGACGCGTTTTAAAACCGTGAGTCTAGAGGTGTGGATGATATTGGTACGGTTGGCCTGAGGCGTTTTCTTTATGTTACGAAAATTTTTCTGGGATAAGAGTTGTAGATAACCGTAAGTGTGATAATTCGTTGGTATACGCCCTATTGTTGAAGGGTTATGCATAGTGGGAGCTCATTCGACATCCCACATGTCGAATCTTAGGAGGTGCTTGGCCGAGGAAAGCATGGTCGTACCGTTAGAAGACGCTGGAGTGGATGAAAGTTGGATTATGTGGGGGAACCGTTGGCGATTGTAGATCGCAAGGTTAGAAAGCTGATGAACCGTTTCCTCGATTGTTCGAAGATGGAATTCCTGGGACGGAATTCCTTTGAGGGGATGATGATGTAATAATCATGTTCCTTTTTGAATAAATACTAGAAATGGGGGTGAAAAGTGTGAAAAGAGGAAAAGTTGGCGTGTTTGTGGGAGAGTATAAAATGGGTGATAAACCCTAGAAATCCCATTTTTCTCTCTAAGAAACTGTGTGTGCGGCTAAGGTGCGAATGTGTGTGCAGAAGCAATATATCAAGCAGTCCAGAGTTCTTCAAATTGGGTGTGGGTGGATTCGTCTTGCAAGGTAATCTCCATCTCTTGTTTATTATGATTGAAATAAAGAGTCTAGAATGCTAGGGTTTGGAGTTTTGTTATCACCTGGAAGATTTGGAAGTGGAGTCTGGATGTTTTTCTAATCGATATAAGTAAAGAATCGGATGTTTTAGCTCAATTAATCGGATGGTAAAATGGTGTCCCCTTAATCCTAATAGTTTAACATTAATTTCGGACTGTGTGGAACGACCGATTAGAGTGTATGGGTTTTTCGCATCTCGAAAAGAAAACCCAGAATTTCCGAAGTTGAGAGAGTCCGGAATTTTAATCGGATCCGGAGTGTGTGTTGATCTGGTATTTACATCGGATCCGGATGTATTTTTAGACCGATTTAGAATCCGGAATCCAAAAGGATCCGGAGTTGGACCTTAATAAAGGATCCGGAGTTGGGCTAACCATAAACCCGGAATTGGGCCGTGGGATCCGGTATCTAAATCAAAGGATCCGGAACTTGTGTGGGCTTAGGATCCGGTATTCATGTAAATGGATCCGAAAGTCATTATTTGGGCCTTTAGATCCGGAATTTGAAAGTCGATCGAAGGGATCCGGAATGAGGTGAGGATCCGGAATTAATCCGGAAGATACTGAGGACCCAGATCGGGTGTTGGGCCGTGTAACAACCCAATTTCACTAAAATAAAACTTATAACAATACAACCAAAAATGGCCTCAAAGTACACAATTAAAATTTCTTCTACACTAGGTTCGCAGCGGATAACACACTCACAACTGAGATGCTACAGGAAAGCCAATGGTAATCTACAAGTCTTCACTAGACTCTAGCTCTTCTACAACTCCACAACCTTCCATCATCAACAGATGAAATCCCAAGCACGACAGTCACCTGAAAATGGTTTTAGTTTTTGAAAAGCGAGGGTTAGACCATGAGGTCTAGTGAATTCCCTCTTAAAAGTATTCACAAGCCATTTAAGAAAACGTACTATTACGAGGCAGTAACACATCAAACATATACTCAGCAAGGATGTACACAGTGGCATAGACTATTTAACACCTTACAAAGCTAGGCACGGCAACTCGACACCTTACAAAGCCAGGCACGGCAACTCGACACCTTACAAAGCCAGGCACAGCAACTCGAGAAGTCTCACACTGTGCAACCCGACTCCACCCATAGCAACAACCAAACAAGCATGTAATCAACATTCACGCATAACTGTACGTATAAACAACTTGTATGCAATTGTAAACATTTCCATGTCATGCACAATAAAACCTTTCCAAAACGTTTAATCATGTCATCATGCTTGCAAACATAATCAGTTAAGAAACCTTTACCAAAACATTTCATTTGCACCAAAATGGGTTAATGGAACTCACCTGATACTCGGCTTAACGACACATTAACCGGAGCTCACTTAAACACCAACCGAACACCTGAATTGGGGTTAACAAAGGAGGTATTAGACTCCCTAATTATGCCCTAAAACATCCCTCAAAAACTCATAAGACAATCCCTTAAACATCGCCTCGATTCCAGCCCCAAACGACGTACGAAACAGAAATCGAAAAACTCCCAACAGAGGGATACGCGGTTTGTGCCGCGGTTTACAAACCGCGCAGCAAGCCGCGTATGTCCCTGGTCGAGCATCCTCAATTCTGCACAAAATCTCAGTCCGAAAACTCACCCTTTCTCAACTCCAACTCGTCCCAAATCAATTTTAAGCTCCCAAAATAAAATAATGAATGTTCTAAACCTTTCCCCATAATTACCAAACATAAAAACATCATTTAATCTGATGAAACTCAACCAAAACCCAACCATTGATTCATGATTCAAAACTCAAAAGCTCTAACTCAAACCATAGCAAGTATGGAGATTGCTTAACAAATATGAAGAGATTTCCCAATGTTCTGATCCAAAACTTAAGGGAATCACTCCCAAAATCAATTGTTTCTTATTCCATGGATTAGGAATCACAATCCCAAAGATTACAAAACCCCAAGCTACAAAACAACACACCCAACTATGAAGAAGAAGGAATAAGGTTCATACCTTGAAGAAGATGAAGTCTTCACTTCCATGGTGCTATCCTTCTTCCTCACTTCCCACCATGTATGAGCTCTTCCTCTCTTCTCCCAAATTCTCAGCCGACACTAAGGTGAGAATGAGGGTTTTCCTCTTATTTAGCTTCCTTTGATTCACCCCTTGGACACTAAAGTTTCATTCTTCACACTTTGGCCACCAAAAATCTTCATTTACTCCAATCTTGCAAGAAGAATAAAATATGGGGTGTTACATCACCTCCCCCTTATTAGAATTCCGTCCTCGGAATTCCATTGCCGGACACATGCTGCAATTGGAGTTAACTTCCGACTCCCAATACCTATTTTGCCCCAAAATTTCTTAGGAAGTTACAACTACATCTCTACAAGACTAACTTCTTTGTCTTTCAAATTCTCAGCCATCCGGCCCCAATTACTCACACTGTCTGCGAAGCTACACCAAACTTCTTCCCAACCAACATTCCCTAAACAAGGATTAAGACATACCAAATTTTCACCGGGTGCCTCTAAATCAATCAATAATTCCCAGTTCTTTCGAAAACCGCCACTACTCCATTACAATGTAGTCCAATTCAATCTCCTATTGAAACACACTACTCCAAACCATGGGAATATTTTCCCCATCCAACTGTTCTCTCGACTTGAGATTGACAATGCTCAAACCTTCTAATCCAGTTGTAAAGCCCGTATCCCGGTAGGTAATTTATTAGTCTTAACTATTTCCTTTAAGTTCGATTATTGTGGTTTCCGTAAGCGGGGTTAGTCGAATTGGGTCAAATCGTTAAGTATCGGAATTCTTGGTTAGTGGTGAGAGGCTTGCAGGTTGAAGGGCCATTTGTGACAAAGGCCAAAAACCCATATTGGGTTTCGGCCCATGCAGTGTATAGAAGAAAATCCATATATTTTTGTTAGGTGGATGGTGCCGTGAATTAGAAAACAAAAGTAATAGAAATCAAAAGTAAAGAAATCCTAAAAACCCTTAGCACCCCATTTCTTGTTTTTTTTTGGTTGTGCCGCACGCAAGGAAAAAGAAAGAGAAGCAGCTTTCTGCCGCCGTGAACCATCCACCACCACCACCAGCCGGCGCTGCTGGTCCTGCCGGCGAGAAGAGAGAGAGAGAGAGTGAAGCCGAGAGAGAGAGATCAGCGAGAGGGAGAGATCAGCAGAGAGAGAGAGAGAGAGACAATCGGAAGGGGTCGAGTTGTCGTCGTGGTCTCGTTGTCATCGCCAAGGTAAGGTTCCGTTCTTCCATTCTTTTCATTCTTTGTCGTCGCCGCCGCCGGCGACCATCGCTGCCGGAGATGGCAGTGGGTGGTGCCGGGTGTTGTTCAGTTTTCGTTAACCCGTAATAGCTAAACCCCAACCCGTAACCTTAATCGCGTAACCGTATTTACAATCGTCATTTTGTGTGAAAATTAGTTTTCTGTCCAGTTTTCATGTAACCATAACTTTTCCGTCGTAACTCCGATTGAGCCGAAACTGGCGCCCACGGTTCAAGCTCGGGGTCGGGCATGTTTTCCGTGTTTTAGCGGAAAACTGGTTCGGCCTCTAGCTGGGTGGAAAAGTGGTCGTAAGTTCGGTGTTTCGTCATTTCATGTAAAAATTTCTGGAATCTGCCTTGATCTTGCGAAAACCATAACTTTCTGCTAGTAACTCGGTTTGGGGTGAAATAGGTGTCAAAAGTTCCCTTTTTGAGTCTAGAAACTTTTCTGTGTTTTGTGCAAAACCCAGTTCGGGACGTAGCATGGGTCGTTTTGTCGTTTTATACTGAAAGGTGCTGAATTTCGCTGTTCCGGAAACTGTTTTTGTAAAATCCGTAGTAAATTGTAGAAAAATCGTTAGGAGGCGTATAATATGTCCTTGGAACCCTAACTCAGAGTACTTTCTGGTCATGAAATAATTTTGGGAATTTTCTGGGTTTAAAGGGGTCGAAACAGGTCCCGAACAGACCTGTTTTGGGTGAACGGAAAATAGTTTTAGTGACGGTTTAAGCGTGTGTCGTGTCATAGGGTCCGGGTCTCGTATTGACACATTTTAACATGCGTTTAGGTGCTGGGAAGTGACCGTATTTGTGAAGCTTGAATTGTGTTATTAAGCTGGGCGCGCATTCGAGGTGAGTTCTCTCACTGTGTAGCTAGGGGTTGTATGCATGTCATAATAGTTTGTATGTACTATTGTCTTTGTGGTGTGAACTAGTTGTTTGTGGTGTGTAATATTTGATTGGTTTGAATGCTTGGTACAAATGTGTTACATTACAATTCGGTGGGACCGAGGCCTCGATGGTACTGAGGTGTTGGTTACATTACAATTCGGTGGGACCGAGGCCTCGATGGTACTGAGGTGTTGGTTACATTACAATTCGGTGGGACCGAGGCCTCGATGGTACTGAGGTGTTGGATACATTACAATTCGGTGGGACCGAGGCCTCGATGGTACTGAGGTGTTGGATACATTACAATTCGGTGGGACCGAGGCCTCGATGGTACTGAGGTGTTGGATACATTACAATTCGGTGGGACCGAGGCCTCGATGGTACTGAGGTGTTGGATACATAGTTACTTGTAGATGTTTACTCGTTTTATGTAACTGTGATGTTGTTGCTTATGTGCGGATAGGGGTGATGTGTATATAATTCCTATCTGCGCATGTGTTGGAATTCACTAAGCTTCGTGCTTACCCTTTCCCAATAAACTGTGGTTTCAGGTACGGGCGGCTCCAAGACGTGACGAGTACACACTGGCGCGCGAGGAGAGCTGGTTGTTTTATGATTATAATAATTAAACGTTTATTCCGCTGGTTTTAATTTATAAGGATATTAATTATGTGTTTGCAAACGAAACGTTGGTATCAATTAATGAGTTGTTGTAAATAAACTGTTTATTTAAAAATTTAAATTTGCTTGTAATTTTTGGGACATTACAACTTGGTATCATAGCACAGCTTGAGTGAATCAAACGCACCTCGGTGCGTTTGGTCTCAAGTTGCGGCTGGGAAATTTTCAAATTCGTTTTTTAAATCTTTTTGGAGGTAAAAGAAAAAGTAAAAACCCGTTCGAGGAACGGTGATTAAGGGCGCAGTGTGTACAGTCAGCCGGAGCCAAAGGGGAAAGGTACAGTACTTAGTGTTTCATTGCTTTCTAGATCATAGAGTATGCATGCTAGATTGCCTGTTGTTGACACTATGCGGTATGTTGAACTGCTTGCTATTAGGAATTTATGCGAATTATGATAGGTTACTAAGTGGATGCCCTCTAGGTTGTATGCAGTAAGAGATTTATAGCCTTAGAATATTCGATTTAGTTCTATTGCGCAGCTCTTGTTTGAGTCCAACCGTTTTAGGATAGAGTCTTGTATTCGACTGTCTATTTATTTCGCACTGCATATAGTCGGGTATTCGCAAGGTCACTCGTCATAATTAGTAGGGATTCGGTAGTAGCAAGGGTAGTGGGATAAGAGGAAATTCCTAGGGAGCTAGGAAGGGTGGATGTATATATGTGATGGTGCAGGCATATGGTTAATTATATATTTTAATTGTCGTTGTATGATCGGGGTGACCGATGGTTTATTAAGTATACAATTGTGGCCGTCTGATCGGGGAGACCGATGGTTTTGTATATACAGTAGTTGTATGAGTTTGCCTGTTTAGGATATGTTCTTGAACTGGCATGTGTGGATTAATTGTATTATGTGTATAGTTTCGGCGAGAAACTACTTAGACCCCTTTGGGATGGAACTCGGAACGGGCGATGATAGGTGTGGATGGTAGTAGTAGAGCTCCTACTACCGGAAGCACAAGATCAATGCTCGAGTCGGGGAAGTCACGAGGAATCCAAGGAGTTGAGCGTGAGTGTTGTTAGTACGAGTTATTATGTGCTAATAACGCGTTGTATTGTCTACCCTGAATAGCCGTCACGAGGAGAGACAAATATAGTAGATCCACTGGTACATGTGTGTACTTGACTTGCTTTGATGGGATGATCGTTGGGGTAGTGTCGAAGGTTCTAAACTAGCAGTCGTTGGGATAGAAGGACGTGTCTAGTAGCAATCACTTGGGGTGACGATAAGGATGTGGTTTGTTTTAAGTAGACCATTTCGGGTCAAAAAATTGGAATTGTGCTAGAATCATAGGCTTTTGAGCCGACTTTGATTTGAGGAAAACCCGTAAGATGATTTGATGTGATTTCCCAACTTGCCTTAAGAGATTTAAATGTCCGGATGGCGATTGTGGATCGGGAGTTTTGGAGGGATATGAGTCGAGACATCGAATGCCGACTGAGTCATGCACAAAGTCTATTTTGAAAATAGGGTTGCATTAACTACTCTTTGTGTTTCCAGTCCTTATATGGATTGTGTTTTGGAATTTTGGGAAATGTTTAGCACACGCACAAGATGTTATATTATGGTTTTGAAAATGCTTGAAACCGTTTTATCACGGGAGTTGAAAACTTTGTAAAAGATTGTTTCATTTGATTATTTTCCAACGGTTCTTTCGGGTACGAGAATATCCGTGTTTTGTGGTGGTTAAGATGTTGGGTAAGTGACTACGGCTTGAGACTCTAACATTGGAACTCCTCCACATGTGTTAGAGTTGAGACGGAAAGTTACATTCCGCGATGTCTGTTTAAAGGCTATTTTAGTGACTTGTCTAAAATGAGTTTGGAATTCTAGTGTCGCTTAACTTTTCGTTCGAAAGTTTGTGTTACTAAGTGTTTTATTGCAAATAGTTCAGTGTGTGGATTGATTCATGCGTGACATAAGTGATGCATGGAAGAATTTTGGTAACATTTCATAAGGAGTTGTTTTGTGCGCTTTTTTTTAGTCAGCTAAAGGTTTTATTGACTTTTCCATGAAAATGCGATTTATCGACTTAGGGGTATGCATACTGGGGTAACCTTTGTTCTCGGCATTTTGATGAACGAGTCGTGCAAGAAAATGCTTTAGTTCCTTTTTGTCGAAATGAAAGACCATTTGATCCAAGGAGTGTTTTAATGTTGTAAACATCATGCATACGATTACAATGTGTTATATTTTGGAAATATAAATGCGTAGATTTTTGACATTCGGTTAATTTAGAATTACCGTTCATTTTTTTTTTGGGAAATTAAAAACTTTTGCTTTGGAGGAAACGAGTATTTTGAGCATTTTCGATAAATACATTTTTAAACTATAATGTTTTGACATTATATGTCCCAAGTACGAAACTCGAGGAAGTGTTACAAGCTTGCATGCCTGCCCCCAGTTTGAGATTTTACGAGGTTTTTAGTCGATATTTCCAATTATTAGAAGCGGACTGGTTTCTGTCTTCAAGTTTGCAACTTACACGAGACAATTGTGTTTTAACAAAAATATATTTGTAAACCGTGTCATCGTTTTGTGTAACTAGCTGACGCGCGAAAAATTTGTGGCGAACCCTGTACCACGTCATTTTATGGTTAAAAAGAAGAATTTTTGAATCAAATGTCGTGAAACTTATTTTGAATTATGTGCACACCTTTGTCGCACCCTGTTTAAGGTTAAGCGGTTACTTTAAAGAGCACGTCATGAGTCAATCCATACTAGAATCGAGGCGGTTCATTTTAAAGAAATTATTTATTACACTTTGTTTTTGTGTGAGTAAACTGAACTGCAATGGAACGATTTTCAACATGATTTTCCTATGTAGGACGAGCGTGTCCAGTTTTGTGTAACTATCGATCAGGTAATAGTAGTTTTATTACATATGATCTTTTTGAGATGAAAATCCGGATGTTGAAAATATTTTGTAAATGATTTTGTAAACCATTTGGGGAAATGTGCTTTTAGGTGTCATGTGTCATTTCGAGAATGTTTTTTTTTGGGTGTGAGTCCTTTTGGAAAACTCTTTTGTTTAACCCGTGTTGAGTCTGAGACTAAGGTTGATTTCAGAGTGTTGCTTGCTTAAACTTTGTTTAAACGCATTTTCCGATCTATGGGTCTAGCAAGCGTGGAGCATTTTGCTCGGTTTTGACTTGGAGTTAGTCATGGGCCTATTGCCCGGTGTTAATGGCTCGATGTGGAGTCTAGTTGATGAGTTGTTTTTGTCGCACCGTTTGGCATTCTTTGCACGTTGAGTGTCTACATGTTTGGGTGAGTGAGTCAATCAGGAATAGGCAATGTTGTTGGTAGGCTGTTTGCTTTGGATCCTTAGACAAGTTAGTCGGTCGTTGGTAATGGTCGGTTGGGTATCTCGGGGTGGGACCCCGGTATTCATGTGTTCTAACCTAGACTTTCCAGTAGGTACTAGGAGGATATAGTCGTGGGCACTTACCTGGGGGGTAGTTCCGGTGTGCTGGGTCTTGAGGCGTTACCGGGGAGGTAGACGTCAAGGTGTATCCTCGATACGGTGTGACTTGGCTTCGTAGAGCAAGTGTGGATGGTACGTCGACGGAGGAAGGTAGGTATTCCACGCGCGTTAGTACTGTAGGCCGAATAGTATCGGTTGAGGGATTGGTGCCCTTTGTTATTTAGAGAATAACTGCACATCAACCATTTTGAGGTAGGTGGTATATTTAGGTGTCGACTTTTGGGCTTGAGGCCAAACACCTTTAGTATAATCGGAGAGTTGTAGCCGATTTTAAGATAATCATGGTGGTGGTAGTAGTAACCCTGAAATGATCACTTGTGATGGATGGTTATGGTGGAATGACCTACGTGTGTGTTAGTTGAATTGGTTGTGGGGGTATCTATTTGTGTTAGTGTCTAAGATAATACCCCGCTTATGTGATTTATTGTAATCGGTTGGACCGATGTTCGGCGGGTGGCCGATGTTTGTTATTGTAATCGGTTGGACCAATGTTCGGTGGGTGGCCGATGTTTGTTATTGAAATCGGTTGGACCGATGTTCGGCGGGGGGTCGATGTTTTGTTAATATAATTTATTGAAAATCTTTGGAGTCTATTAGAATTCGTGGAAGTTAATCAACAGTTAAGGGTAGGAATGATCGTAGTCGAGTATCCTGTAGGGTATACTGTGAGCACCTTTAGCGTGGTTAGAGCTTGAGACTTGACTCGGAATGTATGGAATATCTAAGGTTGGGAGACAACCGAAGTCGCTTGGCTGGGATTGATCCCAATTGTTGGGGTGTTCTGTCGATTATAATCCCAGTGTCCTAGAAGGTGTACGTTAGTTAGAAAAGTGTTTGAGAAGTTTTAGAAGGGATTTCATGTGGACTTAGGAACCTGAGGTTGAGAGGAGGGAGAGCTATCCGGAGTTATTCGTAGGCAGAGACTTCGAGGACGAAGTCTAATCCAAGTGGGGGAGAGTTGTAAAGCCCGTATCCCGGTAGGTAATTTATTAGTCTTAACTATTTCCTTTAAGTTCGATTATTGTGGTTTCCGTAAGCGGGGTTAGTCGAATTGGGTCAAATCGTTAAGTATCGGATTTCTTGGTTAGTGGTGAGAGGCTTGCAGGTTGAAGGGCCATTTGTGACAAAGGCCAAAAACCCATATTGGGTTTCGGCCCATGCAGTGTATAGAAGAAAATCCATATATTTTTGTTAGGTGGATGGTGCCGTGAATTAGAAAACAAAAGTAATAGAAATCAAAAGTAAAGAAATCCTAAAAACCCTTAGCACCCCATTTCTTGTTTTTTTTTGGTTGTGCCGCACGCAAGGAAAAAGAAAGAGAAGCAGCTTTCTGCCGCCGTGAACCATCCACCACCACCACCAGCCGGCGCTGCTGGTCCTGCCGGCGAGAAGAGAGAGAGAGAGTGAAGCCGAGAGAGAGAGATCAGCGAGAGGGAGAGATCAGCAGAGAGAGAGAGAGACGATCGGAAGGGGTCGAGTTGTCGTCGTGGTCTCGTTGTCATCGCCAAGGTAAGGTTCCGTTCTTCCATTCTTTTCATTCTTTGTCGTCGCCGCCGCCGGCGACCATCGCTGCCGGAGATGGCAGTGGGTGGTGCCGGGTGTTGTTCAGTTTTCGTTAACCCGTAATAGCTAAACCCCAACCCGTAACCTTAATCGCGTAACCGTATTTACAATCGTCATTTTGTGTGAAAATTAGTTTTCTGTCCAGTTTTCATGTCACCATAACTTTTCCGTCGTAACTCCGATTGAGCCGAAACTGGCGCCCACGGTTCAAGCTCTGGGTCGGGCATGTTTTCCGTGTTTTAGCGGAAAACTGGTTCGGCCTCTAGCTGGGTGGAAAAGTGGTCGTAAGTTCGGTGTTTCGTCATTTCATGTAAAAATTTCTGGAATCTGCCTTGATCTTGCGAAAACCATAACTTTCTGCTCGTAACTCAGTTTGGGGTGAAATCGGTGTCAAAAGTTCCCTTTTTGAGTCTAGAAACTTTTCTGTGTTTTGTGCAAAACCCAGTTCGGGACGTAGCATGGGTCGTTTTGTCGTTTTATACTGAAAGATGCTGAATTTCGCTGTTCCGGAAACTGTTTTTGTAAAATCCGTAGTAAATTGTAGAAAAATCGTTAGGAGGCGTATAATATGTCCTTGGAACCCTAACTCAGAGTAATTTCTGGTCATGAAATAATATTGGGAATTTTCTGGGTTTAAAGGGGTCGAAACAGGTCCCGAACAGACCTGTTTTGGGTGAACGGAAAATAGTTTTAGTGACGGTTTAAGCGTATGTCGTGTCATAGGGTCCGGGTCTCGTATTGACACGTTTTAACATGCGTTTAGGTGCTGGGAAGTGACCGTATTTGTGAAGCTTGAATTGTGTTATTAAGCTGGGCGCGCATTCGAGGTGAGTTCTCTCACTGTGTAGCTAGGGGTTGTATGCATGTCATAATAGTTTGTATGTACTATTGTCTTTGTGGTGTGAACTAGTTGTTTGTGGTGTGTAATATTTGATTGGTTTGAATGCTTGGTACAAATGTGTTACATTACAATTCGGTGGGACCGAGGCCTCGATGGTACTGAGGTGTTGGTTACATTACAATTCGGTGGGACCGAGGCCTCGATGGTACTGAGGTGTTGGTTACATTACAATTCGGTGGGACCGAGGCCTCGATGGTACTGAGGTGTTGGATACATTACAATTCGGTGGGACCGAGGCCTCGATGGTACTGAGGTGTTGGATACATTACAATTTGGTGGGACCGAGGCCTCGATGGTACTGAGGTGTTGGATACATAATTACTTGTAGATGTTTACTCGTTTTATGTAACTGTGATGTTGTTGCTTATGTGCGGATAGGGGTGATGTGTATATAATTCCTATCTGCGCATGTGTTGGAATTCACTAAGCTTCGTGCTTACCCTTTCCCAATAAACTTTGGTTTCAAGTACGGGCGGCTCCAAGGCGTGACGAGTACACACTGGCGCGCGAGGAGAGCTGGTTGTTTTATGATTATAATAATTAAACGTTTATTCCGCTGGTTTTAATTTATAAGGATATTAATTATGTGTTTGCAAACGAAACGTTGGTATCAATTAATGAGTTGTTGTAAATAAACTGTTTATTTAAAAATTTAAATTTGCTTGTAATTTTTGGGACGTTACACCAGTCATCTTAGTTCCATTCATCTATCCACCCACTCCTGATCAGCACCGACAACATACAGTATTCTTTGACGTCGCTCCTAGGCCAACAACTACACTCTCGGGTCTGTAGCATGCCCAGCCACACCCTTGCAATCTCTTCGTCCAAACATACTACTCATCCAAAATACTCTCTTTAATAGAAAACGACTCTACTCGAGTTAACACCGCAATAACCCGAATCTCTAAACGGAGACTAATCACTCCCTTCATCGACATTACACACTATCACTCTCATATCGTTACCGCATTCTCACCACCACATAACATTCATATCAAAGGAAGAACGCCCTCTTACCAAAATAGCGTTCGCCTGGCACAATTGCGTTTCCTCAAAGTCACACCGATCACACGTGCCTCAACAGTTACAAATCAACGGTCCAAACTCACAACAATCACTAAGCCATAATTCCATTCTATACACAAATATATCCTTCGCCCAAAAAAAAGGGTTCTTTAATTAAAGTCCGCCTATTCAATGTCCCATGACATCTTCTTACCGCGAGTCTGTCTATACTTGATCTGTCATACCGTCATCATCTTCTCTCATGCTTACACAGACTTCCCATCGCACACCGCTACAGTCTAAAAGAACGACTTCTCCAAAATTATCAGTCAAGACCTTTAGCCAAGTTCTCATAAGGTACTTAACACCAAGAACTACCAAGAGTTCCTAACTCTCCCACCGCCGACCCGTTCATTATAATTCATTACATCTACGGAATACTCCAACGCTCCTGACTAAACTTCGCGACGAAGCACTACAGCTTAACGGGTACAATATCCTGATCGACAATCAAGTGAAGTATGAAAACTCACCCAAAATCCAATGGGATCGAGAAGGACAAGGGTTCTCCTTTCATCCCGTTACCAACCGCAACTTAATCTCTTGATCTCTATCTAGTATTAACGTATACCGCCCGCAAAACCACCCACTACAACCAAGCATACTTACTACCTTTGACTACTCCGTTATTACGGCAATTCATCATTACATCTAAGACTTACACGTTTCTTCGGTACCAAATGCTACCACTTCCCCACGCCACTATCGCACCCCGCGACTATATTGCAACAAGCTAACATGATGCCTTTACATACACAGAAGATATTACTTTCTCCATGCCACCCATAACACAATTTCAAACGAAGCCAAAACGTTGCTCGACTTGCCCTTCCCGGGTCTAGACGAACCACATGACAAGGTCAACTTTTCAAGGTACACCCGCTTCGATTACCCTAACCTTTCGTTCTTATATGGATCATCATACCCTATAAGAAAATCACTTAAGCAATCGCGATCTCTTACTTTTGTACATTCACACAAGGTGGTCAAACGTCAGGTTGGATACCTACCTTTCTCCAAACAACTTCTTACATTTTGCAAGAAAACTCAACAAGATAACGGCACTATAGTTACTTCTCCAATACCAACCTCCTGACAACTATCCAACAGAACGGTCATTGATTCGACATCGACAATCGACATGCAATTGTCCAGTCGCCTTACGACAGACAAGGATCCTCGAATGAATCTATTTCTCCTAACTCCCCGAACAAGTTCTCGTTCCTCGTTAGCTCCTCGCAATCTATCTCCGCTGTGCTAGACACCTTAGACATAAGCTAATCATCAAAACCTCAATGGACCTCACATCCATATTGGTGGTCTTTCGTTCCCCCCAATGCCCTCACAAGGTGTTCCTATACCATACCACTTCCACAATTCGAACGACCTCATCCACTCACACCCAACGGGTTCACTCTCACGTTTTAATCTCCTGACATCACTCCTAACTTTAGACATGTTAAACAGTCGCAACCTTCTATACCAAGGGACTACGTGATGATAATTCCATTCCTCTCTGACAATCTAGGATTCCTAACAGAACCCACTTCATTCAACGCATCAAAACCAACTTATACCCCACCGTTCCCACCTGAGAGAAAACAAACACAAGATCTTTCTTAGCGCGAGATCTGATTACCAACCCAACTCAGTATTCCAACTCAAAACCGAAAACATTACATTAAGTAACGTAACGCTACTGATTACTATTCCACCAACAGAAACACTTTGACCATTTCAACTTTACCGCGATTAAAACTATTCTCACATAACCCGACAATAGTTCAAACTACACTCATACTAACATTCCGAATTCACTGCCCAAGACTCCCGGTATTCACCCACTTACTCTAACGGAAACACTAAGGTCATAACTTGACCACATCTTATTCAACTAACAATTCAACTCCCAAAGCCTTTCCTTGACCTCAATCGTAATACCCTTCCCGACCTAGCGAGTTCATAGCCTTCATGCACAATAGCACAACGATTGAAATCATTTTGCACTCTTTCAAAAACGAAATAGATAAAAAAAATCATAAAACAAGCTCGAATACGCCCGAATCAACACCACTCAAGATGAATAGTAAAACACAACGACTGCAAGGATCGCTCACAGTTACTCTTACGATAAATCGTAATCTTGTCCATCCAAATCGATGCCGACACTACGGTTGTCTCCAATGAGACCCTTTCACATGTGACTGAAATTTTTTCGAACGGAATCACTTAACCAAAGTGGGTCTGTTAACTCCAACACTCATTTTGTTTATAAAACAAAACCTCGCAATAAAACATTTTCAATATTTTCGGAACGAAGGTTTTCTTCCACAAATAAAAGCGTGAAATAATTCGTGGATCACTAAGTTCAAAGCTTTTTCGTATCATGAAAACAAGTTTGTCTTTTACTTTAAAGAAAACACACGCTCGCACGCGTCAACTCATTTTCCAAACAAGAAACCTGTCATGCACGTACATGCTTTTAACATGAAAGAACTCGTGTAATAAGTTTAATGACATAATGCATGAAAGTTAATATGCAATTGAAGGCTATTCATTCTAACCAAGTCAACCGTTGCACTCACTTCAACTCTTCACTGATACCTCACTAAGACCAACAACCGCTTTCTTACTTATGCTACAACTTGTATCACAAGTGCTCCACAATCCACCTGATCAACCGCTCAACATGGTTTAACAATTGACCACTTATCTCACCTTCTACTCTTATACATTCCTCAAAACAACACTGATCTCTTGCAATCAATAACCTTGCCGCTAAACCGTTTGACTAAGGAATCCAAGACTAGATTCCCTCACTCGATCTTGAATTGAAGGTTTTCAAGATGCCAACATAATTCTCACTTCCTATCCCGGAGAGTTTACCTCTAGACAGCTTATTAACATTCCAGACAACACTTCTTCTAGAAGCTACAAACCTCACATCTCAAGGGGTCTCCCATGACACATCAACTCTTTGCTATCAAACACGAGGTTAGAACCTTCTACGTACTGCCACACTCACCACTCCTCCCGACAATAGTGATTGATTACACCCATGCACCTGTAGATCCATAATAGCATTGGCCAGATGCTATTTGAATTTACCTTACATGAGGGTTCTCACTACCATTGTCAAGACATCCTACGATTAAGGTCTTTCCTAATGGCTTCCTATATCTCAGTTGTGTCCCACTCTACTCCACAGTTTAAGTTTAGGCCCATCCGGTCACCTAAATCCCTTAAACTATGGCTCTGATACCATTTGTAACAACCCAATTTCACTAAAATAAAACTTATAACAATACAACCAAAAATGGCCTCAAAGTACACAATTAAAATTTCTTCTACACTAGGTTCGCAGCGGATAACACACTCACAACTGAGATGCTACAGGAAAGCCAATGGTAATCTACAAGTCTTCACTAGACTCTAGCTCTTCTACAACTCCACAACCTTCCATCATCAGCAGATGAAATCCCAAGCACGACAGTCACCTGAAAATGGTTTTAGTTTTTGAAAAGCGAGGGTCAGACCATGAGGTCTAGTGAATTCCCTCTTAAAAGTATTCACAAGCCATTTAAGAAAACGTACTATTACGAGGCAGTAACACATCAAACATATACTCAGCAAGGGTGTACACAGTGGCATAGACTATTTAACACCTTACAAAGCCAGGCACGGCAACTCGACACCTTACAAAGCCAGGCACGGCAACTCGAGAAGTCCCACACTGTGCAACCCGACTCCACCCATAGCAACAACCAAACAAGCATGTAATCAACATTCACGCATAACTGTACGTATAAACAACTTGTATGCAATTGTAAACATTTCCATGTCATGCACAATAAAACCTTTCCAAAACGTTTAATCATGTCATCATGCTTGCAAACATAAACAGTTAAGAAACCTTTACCAAAACATTTCATTTGCACCAAAATGGGTTAAGGGAACTCACCTGATACTCGGCTTAACGACACACTAACCGGAGCTCACTTAAACACCAACCGAACACCTGAATTGGGGTTAACAAAGGAGGTATTAGACTCCCTAATTATGCCCTAAAACATCCCTCAAAAACTCATAAGACAATCCCTTAAACATCGCCTCGATTCCAGCCCCAAACGACGTACGAAACAGAAATCGAAAAACTCCCAACAGAGGGATACGCGGTTTGTGCCGCGGTTTACAAACCGCGCAGCAAGCCGCGTATGTCCCTGGTCGAGCATCCTCAATTCTGCACAAAATCACAGTCCGAAAACTCACCCTTTCTCAACTCCAACTCGTCCCAAATCGATTTTAAGCTCCCAAAATAAAATAATGAATGTTCTAAACCTTTCCCCATAATTACCAAACATCAAAACATCATTTAATCTGATGAAACTCAACCAAAACCCAACCATTGATTCATGATTCAAAACTCAAAAGCTCTAACTCAAACCATAGCAAGTATGGAGATTGCTTAACAAATATGAAGAGATTTCCCAATGTTCTGATCCAAAACTTAAGGGAATCACTCCCAAAATCAATTGTTTCTTATTCCATGGATTAGGAATCACAATCCCAAAGATTACAAAACCTCAAGCTACAAAACAACACACCCAACTATGAAGAAGAAGGAATAAGGTTCATACCTTGAAGAAGATGAAGTCTTCACTTCCATGGTGCTATCCTTCTTCCTCACTTCCCACCATGGATGAGCTCTTCCTCTCTTCTCCCAAATTCTCAGCCGACACTAAGGTGAGAATGAGGGTTTTCCTCTTATTTAGCTTCATTTGATTCACCCCTTGGACACTAAAGTTTCATTCTTCACACTTTGGCCACCAAAAATCTTCATTTACTCCAATCTTGCAAGAAGAATAAAATATGGGGTGTTACAGGCCGCCATACCCGGAATCCATTAAGGATCCGATGTTGATCTTGGGCCTAAGTAAATAAAATCCGGAATATGGGCCTTATTAATATAGATCCAGAATTTGATTTTGAGTCCGAGACTTAGGATCCAGTATTTATCCGGCTGAGACTTTTCAAGTTAGTAAAATTCAGTAGAATCCAGTGTGTCTTACCTGGTATGTGTGTTGGGTTTAAATTGTAGGTGCGAGTAGAGACGATCGGTGCGAGTAAGAATTTCTAATCAGGACTCCAGGTGAGTCTTTCTAAACCTAAATTTTATACAAGTGTGATTGTTGGTACATGTATCTAACTGCGTACTTTTCAACTGCTTTTATTTACGAAGCGAAGAGTGTGTGTGTGGCGGAAATGGACAATTTAATTGTGTGTGAACATGCTATGGCTATGGTGTGAAAGGGGGGGGGGGGTGTCCCATTATATCTATATATGAATTCGTTTCATATATGAGCGGTGTGTGCTCTTTTACACTGTCACGGTGTGTGTGACCTTAGCGTGTGTGAGCCATTAGCATGTGTCAATGTGTGCATATCATTATAAGTGTGCTCGTTATGATTTTGTATAAACTCTTTCATAACTGATTTATAAATTGTGATATTTATCGTGTGGCCTGGTGTGAAGGGAACTCACTAGACCTCATGGTCTAACCCTCGCTTTTCAAAACTAAAACCTTTTCAGGTAAGCATGTAGCCAAGGGCTCGTTTAGAGGTTTGGCAAGACGAGAGTCGGAGCTTGCGTTAGAAGGATTAGAAGAACTTCCTTTTATTGTCTAGTTAGGTTTCTCAGCTGTATTTAGGGTTATTTCCGCAAACTCAGTGTTGTAAATCTTTGGCGGTGTGACTATGTTGAGCCATATTGGCGTTTTAATTTAAAGAAGTAGCTTTTGGCATAATAGTTTGGTGTGGGCTGTTACATATAAAGCCTCAATATAAGAAATAGACAAAAAAAACATCTAGATTTTAGTCCGAAAAGAACATCAACTACATCTAGTAATTAAAAATATGCAAAATTGTTATCTAACATTTTTAAATATTTAGTCAATGTTGATCGGCTTAACTGGACGGTTGATTGCACCATCTTTGTCAAACTTAAACACTAATCCCTGAGGCATTAGGCCATTTCATTGTTTTGTTAAGACTTGTGCAAATAGATGTTTCGCTGCCTCAACTTGACGTTCATTTTTCATCTTTTTTAATTTTTTCGTTGGTACATCCCCATCATCATGAATTACACTTGTCTCACTTATCACGGTACGATTTCAATATTTGCTTGAGACAGAGATGAGAGAATATAGAAACATAAAAAACGAAAATGTGGAGAAAAGAATTAATGGGGTTGGGGATTCTAATGAATTAGGTAGAGACCAAGAGGCAAAGACAAGATTTTCAGGAAAGAGAGATATATTGCGAATAATTTGGAAAAAAATTAATGAAGACATAGTTTTCAATATTTGAACAATGGAGCATATTTTTTATGTATGGGCTACATTAGGCATTCAAACTCTAATTTCCTGTAAAGGTCCATCAATAATTGAAATCATATATATACCTAACTAGTGTTCAAAACCGCTTGCGCGCGGTAATCAAAATTCATGTATAGAAGATTTGTAAAAAGAAAACATTGATTATTTTCAATATTCGTTATGACAAAATTGGGCTGAATTATGAAATATGTTGCATTATGTGATGGAAGTTATTAGTAACAAATATAATTCAAGTGTATTCTGTATAACATATCACTAAATAATATATTTTAAACATAAAGGGGTGCAATATATTGCTTGTGAAAAGTAAACTATAATGTATAAATAACATATGTCAATTTGGTATATTATTAAGTAGGTGAACCGAATATTACCTTCTATTATATTCAATAAATTTGTGACATGGTTGCAAATCATATCAAGATTCTCCTCTTTTTTGTTGTTCAAATATTCCCATATCTTACAAATCCTTATTCTTATTATCATATCATTGTTATCAGGGACGGAGCTGGGTTTTGCCCAGCATTAGCACCGGCCCACCCTCAAACATTCTAATTTTTTTTGTTAATTTTTTAAAGCCCAAAATACACCAGGTCACCAGCCCATCTGCAGATCTGCTTTTTTTTAATTAGCGGCCCACCCTCATGACTCACAGACTCAGTCCATAGTAATACGAATCAGATAGGAAAAAAAACATCACGGCTTCTTTCTTCGCTTCTGGCCTTCTGTTCGACTTCATCGCTTCTGTTCGACTTCGACAAATCACCCCTGGACGTGAGGATCGCTTCTGTTCTCCATCTCAGTCTTCGATTTTCACTTGGCTTAATGGCTTTTGCTCTCGAAATCAATCTGAATCATATGGTTGCTGCTGTGAGTTTCTAATTTCTAGCCTAGGGTTTCAATATTTTTCAGTTTTTGTATAATTGTATGAGAAATACAATATTTTTCTATTGATTTTGTTTATGTAAATATGTAATTATTCAGACTTCAGTAGTTCAGTTGTAATGTATTTGATTATTGTATGAAAATCAGAAAATTAGAAATACAATATATGTTTCTTCAATCTTCTTATCTTCACTGTGAAATTTTGAATTGCAATTTGCAAATTTGACACTCTGATTCTTATTTGAATTGATATAAAAATTTGGTATTCGATATTTCGATTATATAAATTTGGTGTTTGATTATAGAAATTTGGTTTTGATATAGAAATTTGGTATTGATAATTTGATATAGACACTCTGTTTTGCATTTGTTTATGTAATTATTCAGTTGTAAATTGTAATTCTATATTTCTATATTTCTATTGATTCTTGTTGTATTTGCAAATTGTTTAGGATATATAACTACTATGGATAAGTTTTTAACAAAAAGAAAAGCAACCGTTGATTCGGAGCCGAGTAATGTTGATAATTCTAAACAAACTCGTGTGGAAGTCAACTTAGCAGATCTTCCCTCAGACCCTGGAATGCGGATTAGGATTTTGGATTATAATCCTAATATTAGAGATGAAGTTCGAAGATCGTATCTCTTAAAAGGGCCTTGCCAACCTCGGAACCACGAATTTCCTTACACTCTGTAAAGGTTAGTGTTACGGCTTTTGAAAATGTATGCTTACTTTTTGATCAAAACTTGGCATGAATATAATATTGTCGTATTATTGTATATATATTTTTTGTTTATTAAAGAGGACCACCCTTGGAAAAATTCCTGGCTCCGTCCCTGATTGTTATCATTTAAGAGAATAGTAAACTCCATTAATCTACAATGATAGTTGAGTTCCAAATATCATAAGATCACCTATCAAGGTAATGCTAGAGAATTTCCCAACTCAAAAATGGATAAATGCATCTACGGAATTAATAACAGATGTCCAAATTTAAAATGTACTCGTAATTTAATAAAAAATGAACATAAAACATGATTGTATAACGTTGTATTGAACATGTAAGAGATCAGTGTAACACCCGTGATTTTCGGATAAGTACAACTTCGATTCAGTGCGGAATCGATCTTTTAAGAAAAATATGGAAAATAGGATTTGGAGTTAAATCCTAGATTTTATTGTCTTGTTGGATGGGGAATTCGAATACGAGTCCAACGGTTCTTCCCGGAGCGAAAACGGAGCTAGAACGAGGAAGTTATGGCCAAAACGAGTTTCGGCACACCTTGAGCTATAGTGCCCAGTGATTGTGACACTGTCACTATCGCCGTGTCACTATCGCCCAAGTGGTACCGAGAGTTGTGAGGGGTTGAGCGATTGTGCCCCGGCGATTGTGACTATGTCACTATCGCCCTGTCACTCTCGCCAGATGTGTACCGCGAGTGGGTTTGGGGTGAGCGACTATGCCCCGGCGATAGTGACTATGTCACTATCAATATGTCACTATCGCCCGCGGGTGTTCAGATCACTTAAATGCCCGATTTTGTTAGCCTTTCCTCATTTCTCTCATTTCCTTTCTTCACAAACCCTCTCAACCGAACCCCTTTGTTTCCATGGTCGATTTTGGAGCTGCCCTCTTAGAAATCAAACCTTTCTTCACCATCTAAGTTGTAATCAAACCTCTTCCTCCCTTGATGAGCATATTTGGAAGCTTGGAGCTTTTGTGGAGATTAAGAGTTGTTGGGAAGATTCAAATGGTTAAGGTAATTTCTCCCTACCCAATAGTTGTTATTGTTATTGATTTCATATTCTTTCCATCTTGTGATGTTGTGGATCGATTTTAGTGTTGTTTGGGTAAGGGAATCTCGTTTTCTTCATCTTCAAACTAGGGTTTGGTATAAGATGGGTATTTTGGTTATGTTATGGGTGGATGATGATTCCTTATGGTTGGATCGTATTATTGATGGTTGGGAATTCATAAATCTAGGTTTTGGAAGTTTTGGCTTGAGGATGCAAACTTCATCAAAGGAGCATACGTTTGGAGAACTCTAGATTTAGCTTAAATCTAGCAAGGTGAGTTCAAGTTACTTTGCGAAAACGTTGTACATGTCAAAATGAATATTTTACAAATATGTGTGTGTTTTACTTGAAAATGTATATGGTGGAGTTATTTAGTTGATTTAACTCTTTTGAAGTGTTTATCTTCATAAATGTGTAAAACACCCATATTTGGGGCTTTTGGATATTTGGATGGTTAGAAACCATAAATTGTCTTTAAAAGATTGATTGCTCAAAATGAGGTTTGTATAGTGGTTTAATCATATATGTGTAAATGATTTTGTAAACCATTTGGGAAATGCACTTTTAAGTGTTTTGTGTCATTTTGAGAATTTAAGGGTATGAGTCCTTTGGGAAAACCCTTTTTGTTTAACCCGTAATGAGTTTTGGGGTTAATGATGAATTTGTAGTATAGCTTGCCTAAACAATGTTTAAACGCGTTTTTGACCGACATTATGGGTCTAGCAAGCTTGGAGCACTTTGCTCGGTTTTGACTTTGAGATAGTCTTGGGACATTTGTCCGGTTTAAATGGTTCGATGTGGAGTCTTATTTACGGGTCGCTTTTATTGCACCGTGTTGCATATTATTGCACGTTGTTGATATTTTACATGCTCAGGGTGGAGTCTAGGATGTGTTATATGCTTAATTGCATTTTTATTTGCATGAGGTGACGTCAATAAATGATCATTAGATCTTTGAGCAGAGGGCTCAGTTTTGGACTCAATTGAGTCTTGAGGGCATTTGCCCGGTTTTAATAAGCTCGACGTGGGCTTGGGGTTTGCATTGCATGAGTTGCATCATATTTGAGGTTTACATGATTTGAATGCATTGGTTATTCTTTTGATGTCATGTATGAATTTTTAAGTTAAGTAAGCTTGTTTTGGATGGTGGATTTTCCAAGGTAAAGACCTAGTATGGTTGAACTTGAGGGCTTAGACTAAAGACCTAGTATGGTTAATGTCTAAGAGGGGCTAAAGACCTAGTATGGTTGATGCCAAAGACGGACTAAAGACCTAGTATGGTTGATGTCTGAGATGGACTAAAGACCTAGTATGGTTGATGTCTAAGATGGGCTAAAGATCTAGTATGATTGATGCCAAGGATTGACTAAAGACCTAGTATGGTTGATGTCATCCGTTTTCCACATCCAAGAAGCTTACCTACATTCATTTTATCGTGGTTTAATTTATGTGTTGGCCACACTCGATGAGGTCGGGTCTCCCCCGTCACCGAAGGGTGTTGATTTCGGGTATTTTATCTATTCACATTGTTGATGTTATATTACCTGTATATGGATTGTTTTTCCAGGATTGATGGACGGATTTATGTTACACTCTTATTGAATGTTTTAACTGGTATTGGGATTTTAATACATTTTACGTTTGTGTGGGTTTAGCTTCGTATTATGTTTTAATAAAGGTTATATTTGAATGGATGGTTTCCATGTTTTAAGGATTGAGTATGTATTGTCAACCGTGTTTGAAGGTTTTGCCTAAAACTAGAATTATTCACGTATTTGAGTGAGTTGGGATTGTAACTCATTTTGGAAAACGCTTTACACTTTTCGGGAATGGTTCCCATGGATTTTGGACGCGTTGGAAAATAAGTCTTTTATGCCGCTTGGGAAATCCTTTTTGGAAATGATAATCTTTGTCGAAATCTTTCATTTAAAGATTTACCGAATCATGACTAAAACTAATATCTTCTGATTTATGATTTTATATAGTCATGATAAAATGCTTGAACTCACTAGGCGTAAGCCTAACCCTTTTTATTTGTCGGCATGTGCAACAGGCTCAGGTTGGGGTAGCTCTAGCTACATTGTGAAGTGGCGAGTGCTAGTAATGTGCACGAGAGGTGAATAGCTTAAGTTATGTTTTCCGCATTTACCCTTGGGAAGTAGCACTTGTATTTGGATTAGGTGATGTCCGAAGTGGGTTTACTCTTGGTAATGAGACTTATGTAGTATGTATTACTTGGAGATAACCATTGTTTGTAATTGGAGGTATTTTACCTATTGTTTCGGATGTAATATCGAAAATTTTAAATTAGTTGCTCTTTCCAAATTTGAGGGTGTTACAATCAGCATAATGCTACTTGATTTCCTTTGCTCAGAGTAGAGTATCTTCAATATAATAAGTTTACACATTATATCGACCTTTTGTCGTTCTTGTCTTAGGGGCCATTTACCTAATCACTTACCCGGTAAGTGTTTACCGGTAAAACTCAACACTATCATTTATTTACCGGGTAAAATTTTAGTCTGCTAAAATGGCATCGTATGCAACAATTACCCGGTAAGAGTTAACCGAGGTAAGAGTCGTCACACTCACTTACCGGATAAGACTCTCGGTCATTGCCTTTTCTCTTACCGGGTAAGATTTTTGGTCTTGTTCATCCAGTAAGCTAATGTGACTTGGTAAACACTTACCCGGGTAAGAATTTGGTAAACGACCCCTTAGAATCATCGCTCATCATAGGAGGTGTTTAGATATAGAAGGACAGAATTATTCAAACAAATATACAAATAAAATATTCCCAACCCAATCACCCACCAAAAATCAGGGAAGAAATGGGAGGGAAAAACCCTATAAGATTTAAAAAACAAGTGAAGATAGTAGCCAATAATGATATTTACATGGAAGCTGTAGATGGCCTTGTCTCTCTCGTCTATTATTTCCTTCCACTTTCTTCCAATGCTCATCTACAAATCACAAATCAAAATCTTCATATTGAACTTTTAATATTAGCATAAATGCATTGTCAAAAATGAAAGGCTTCAAATATCAAGAGATCCAGCATGACCGAATGACACAATATGGAAATGAATACAGGTTCTTCCATGTAACCACATTCGATTGTCATGAAACCCCAACATTAGGTAGGAAACCCATGGACAAATTGAGAAAAACAAAAAGATTCTAATGCCTAGAAGATGCCACATGAGCTCATGTGTATTTAAACTTCGTTATTAAGATTTACCGACCAGGATATACATATTAAAACACTTAATTGCTGCAAACTTTTAGTCCATCCTTTATAATATTTTCCTCGATAGCTTGTTCTTTTTTTGAGATCCCATTTTTTTTTCCACCACATCAAGTGCACATTTTGATTTCTTCAGTCACATACCACAAAGTAATTGGTTAAACGGTTCATCTACATCATCTAATCACACTCCTTAGCCACGATTTTAGTAATAATAATAATAATATTACTTTCTATCTCACAGATGATGGAGCTTTCTATTCTCAATCTTCATGGAATCAAATTACTTACTTCAAAAATCAAACCAAGTACATTATGCCTTAGGGTTGAAAATATAAACCATCTCTTATGCTTTTTTCTGATGTTATCCAACAGACAATATCATACTGAAACAATACTCCACCTATAAAAAGTTTCTAATTTTTATGAATTAATAACCAAATTAACCTCGTAATCAATCTCCTACCAAACAAATTGACAAAAAAGTTAACACTCTCACCTGGTTTGTATGTGGATTTCTGATGTAGAGGCAACAAAACGCACCTGATCAGCCGATACTTTAAATCTATTCACAAATATTATTTGTGAATCCTTTGTTCCATATGACAGAGAATAGATGTTGACTGAGGAGAGAAAGACGTTCCAATAGGGGAAAATAATAGTTTAAAAGGAAGTAAAATATTGAGAAAAAGATGAGAACCTTGAATGAAGTAAAAATATAACCTAGGCAGAAGATGGAATATAAGATTGGAAAGCGTAGCAGTAGTTCACAACCGACACATGGAGATCGAAATGGAGAAGGAGAAAGCATAAATGAAAAAAAAATGGATACAAAGGGAAGAGGAATGGTTTTGGAGTTAAATGCCTTTGTAAAATTTCAAAGAAAAAAAATTCAAAAATCTGGAAGAAAGGAAGGCAGGATCTCTGCATTCAGAAGGTGCCACATCAGCGTCTAATGTTTCTGCTTTATAATATATATATATATATATATATATATATAGTATACCTACCTACATATGTATATATATATATGGTTGGGTTCACGTGAGACCAACCTGTTTTTGTGAGACCGTGAGACCACAAAATTAACACTAAACATTCACAGTGATTCATTGTGAAGGAAAGAAAAACAGCGAACCTTCACAGCAAAACACTGTGAAGGTTTACCATCACAATACATTCACAGTTTTTTGCTGTGAAAGTTTAGTGTTAATTTTGTGGTCTCACGGTCTCACAGAAATAGCATGGTCTCACATGATCTCAAGTCTCTCTCTCTCTCTATATATATATATATATATATATATATGTGTGTGTGTGTGTGTGTGTACATATAGAGCAGGTTCAAACGAGAAGTTAAACCTTATGTAAGAAGGTGAGAAGTGTGCGCATAATGTTTAACTTCTCGCATTATCCTTCCTCTCTCTCTCTCTCTCTCTCTCTATATATATATATATATATATATGTATATGCACAACCCTTTTATATATATATATATATATATATATATATATATATATGTGTGTGTGTGTGTGTGTGTGTGTATATACATATAGAGCAAGTTCAAACGAGAAGTTAAACCATATGTAAGAAGGCGAGAGCCGAGAAGTGTGTGCATAATGTTTAACTTCTCGCATTATCCTTTCTCTCTCTCTCTCTCTCTCTCTCTCTCTCTCTCTCTCTCTATATATATATATATATATATATAGGACGATAATCAAATGAAAACCACAAATAGGTTATAAACCCGTGAGAACCAATGTAAAAATTTTTGTTTACATGATTTTTTTTCATCAAAACCTATGATTTAAGATATTGTTACACATATGTTCGTGTTCACCATATGATAAGTTTACATGTGAAAAACGGATTTTGTTTCACCTAGTGAAATGAAAAATATTCGTAAAAAATATTCATATGGTGAAACAAATCCATGTGAAACTATCATATTATGAAACACATATATTTGAAGTAGAATATAATAAATCCTAGCATTTGATGAAAAAATTTCATGTAAAAAAATATTTTTTATATCGGTTCTCACGGTTTATAACATATTTGTGGTTCTCACATGATTTAACCCCTATATATATATATATATATATGTATATGCACAACCCTTTTATGAGGCCAAATTGGTTATCATTTTGGGGGTTGTTTTGAAAGAAGACGATACAGACAAATATGGGTTTCAAAAAAATTACAAGAAGATTTTTGGGTTTCAGCAAATCACAATAAGACTTTTTGAGTTTCAAACAAATCCGAGTTACAAACCTTGCAGATGATGCAAACATTAGAGATAGTTAGTGGTTGTTGATCGAAAGAAGATGAGGCACAGATCTCTATTTCAAACCAAATCAAAAGATACAATATCTTGTAGAAAATACATCTAAAATGCAACATTGAAGATATCTAACATTAAAATTGAATCGATTTCCTCGTGTAGAATATCTTTTTAATGATCTCCACATCAAAGCTCCTTAAGTTCTTCTTTCATCGTCATTTTTTGTGGGACGGAGAGGATATCAATGTCGTCTTATGTCTAGACTTTAGCATATAGTATGATTTAAAAAGAACTTCTATTGCATATAGAAGTAAAGTTTACCAAGTTTTTGGATGTTGTTGAATGTTCAATAGAAGTTATCTTGTTGAATGGCAAAAATGAATTCATGCAATTCTACATAAAATTATATAGTAAAGATAGAATAGTCTTTTAAATTTCAGCCCGTTTATTTAACATCACAAACAAACAACATTATCGATATAGAAAACTTTATCCGATGCAAAACTTAAGAAAAAAAAAACAATCAAATAATCTATTAGTGTCTTAACTTGAAGATTCTAAGTTCGGATCTAAGATAAGCATTTTGTAGACTTTAACCTTTTTCCTCTCAAAAGAAAGAATTTGCTTAAAACCCCACTAAAGATATATGGAATTCAACTACTAACACAAATATTTAAAACTAATAACAAAAAGTTAAATAAGTGGAAAAGTCGATACAAGTCAAAAAAAAATATGGAGTACTTACGGCAACATTAAGAGCAAAATGGACTTCCACATGATTCACAACTTGACTTAAAGTACCAGCAAAAAATACTCTACTTTGTTTATTAGATATATTCGTATGTTAAAATCAAGGTTTTAAATGGCGTGAGGCGTGGTGTGGTGGCGATGTCAAGCCTTAAGCCTTAGAAGTCACGACGTTTTCAAGGCGTGACTTATGACGTCAAATTTCTAATCCATATATAATTATATATAAAAACATGTGTTTTGTAGTGTTACTCAATGAGTTAATAGTAGTAAGCAAGTTAAATTAGGTTATGTATTAAAAAACTTGCAAATAAGGCATTAAAAACATAAAGAAAAATCAAATATCGCATTACGAAAACTGCGCATTAGGCCATGGCGTGCCACGAGCTTAACGTGGCGTGAAACACAAGTCTTGGTGTCATGGCGCGCTATGACAGCTGTGCGGCGAGTTTTTTAGAACATTGGTTAAAATATAAGTTAATATATGAATATTTACTATCTTATAAAGCATATTAGATAAAAGTCTTAAGGTAGCGTTTGGTACGCAGACTGGATGGGACTGGACGGGACTGGACTGGATGGGACGGGATGGGACGGGACGGGACTGGACTGGAGGAGATAATTTTAATCTAGGTTACGTTGGAAAAAAGGGGTATTTTAGTAATATTATGTTTTAGTCCCATGTTGTTCCACATATTTTGGTGGAACAAAAAATCTTAAGTTTTGTCCCATGAAAACTTGTTTTTGTCCCATGTTGTCTCATCTAATTTTTGTCCCATGGCGTACCAAACATGAGACTATTTTTTTTGTCTCGTCCCGTCCCGTCCCATCCAGTCTGCGTACCAAACGCACCCTAAAGGTCTTAGAGCATCCACACGTGTCTTGCAAGAGCTCTTGCAAGATGACATGGCATACCATGTGTCTTGCAAGACTACCAACATCTTGCACAATTAGCAAAGCCTTTCAACAATTAAATATATTAAACAAAATCATTTTTTAATTTAATTAATTTGTTTGTTGTTTATTTAAAAATTACATATTAATATGTTTATTAAATCTATATTATTTATATGATAATTTATTAGTTTAGAAAGGAGTTTGGTCTTGCATGTATGTAGAAGATGTTATTGCAAATCTGGTGTAACACTTTAGAAAGAAATGTGGTCTTGCACGTGTATGGATGGTCTTACAAACAATCTGAAAATTAGTGTTGTGTTTCTATTTGATAATACTTTTCTATATTATAAGGTTGCGTTTGTATTCTTTTTTTGATGACGAGTTGTTTTTTTATTCGATAATAATCGGCATCCAATGATTTTATTTGTTTCTTTTGATTATCAATTTATTGATTAAACATCTTTCTCCATCCCTTTTCGAGGAGTTGTTATTGAAAATCGATTTTATGGGTAAATTATAGGGCACTGCTAATTGCACCCTAAATTTGCTATTTGCACCCAAATGATTAAAACAATGATTTTGTTTTTTTTGTTAATTTAAGGGTACAAATAGCAAATTTTCGATTTGATAGCTTGATGTGATTGAAATCAAAAGATATTCTTGCAGTAAGAAATATCTCCAGCTTCAACAGTTCAGTCTTAAAGACTTTGAAAGTTGTGTTAGGACTAAGGCCATCAGTATCCCATCCAGGAATCTTTTAAAGATTTCAGCTTCACATCAGCGTCACATCAGCTTTTCTCTCATCTTTCATTCAATCCCTAATAATCCCTAAACACCCTTACCACATTCCCTCAAACCCTTTTGTCACCTCATTTATTTTAATTCTTTTATTTATACATTTAATTATTTAACAAAATAAAAATATTTATATATTTTTTAATAAATAAAAATAAGATAAATAATAAAAATTAAAATTCATATAATTCATTAAAAATAAAAATTACAAAATAAATTTAAAAATCTACTCGTCGTCGTTGTTGGGAACTTGGATACGCCAAATATGTTCGACCAAATCCGACCGAAGGTTATTATGAGTGTCCCGGTTTATGACTTCTCGAACATTTGCCGCGCGTTGTGTCTCACTGATTTGGCTTTCGATATCATCCGTGAAAAAGTCGTTTTCCACGTCACCACAAATAGCATGGTTTTCGTCTTCGAGTATCATATTGTGTAATATGACACAAGCGTACATAATGTTTGCCAATCTTGAGAGTTCTCATCCGCGTGCCGGGTTATGAAGTATATGCCAACGTGCTTTAAGCACGCCAAAAGCTCGTTCAACATCTTTACGTGCGGATTCTTGCGCGGACTTGAACTTTTGTCGTTTAAGGTCTTGTGGGCACGTAAATGATTTTACGAAAGTAGCCCATTCCGGATATATCCCATCCGTTAGATAATATCCGTGCTTGTAGGTGGCTCCATTCACCTCAAAAGGGCACTCGGGTGCTTTTTCATCATATACATCGTTGAAGATGGGCGACTGATTGAGAACATTGATGTCGTTGTTGGAACCGGCAACACCAAAGTATGCGTGCCAGATCCATAGATCTTGAGAGGCCACTGCTTCTAGCATGATTGTCGGGTGCTCATGATCACCTCTCATGAATTGACCTCGCCATGCATTCGGACAATTTGCCCACGCCCAATGAGTACAATCTATGCTGCCGAGCATGCCGGGAAATCCGTGTTTAGCTTCATGCGCGGCGTACAACTTCTGAATATCAATAAAAGTAGGCTTGCGTAAATATTTTTGACCATACAGTTCAATAATACCTGTGCAGAATTTGTACAGACAATCTCGTGACGTTTTCTCTCCCATACGGATGTACTCGTCAAGTGCGTCAGCAGTTACTCCATACGTCAATTGCCGAATAGCGGAAATACACTTTTGTATCGGAGAAAAACCTTGTTTGCCTAACCCGTCAAACCGAAGTCTAAAATACCGATACCCTACTTCTAAATCTTCAACTATTCGTTCGAATAGATGTCTGCTCATCCTGAACCGCCGCCTAAACATATCCGGTGTATAAATCGGGTTGACACCAAAGTAGTCCCGCATAAGCCGCTCGTTTGCAGTTACTCGACCTCTTTCAATGTTTGCGGCCCTCTCTCTTGTTGATGATGAGGCGGTGCTACCATACAGCGATTGTACAGTCTGTCGAAAAATTTCCCTTTGTAGATTCAACAACTCGTCGGTGTCTACGGATGATGATGATGCGGTTGGTGAACCGGGTTGTGGCGAATCCATATTGTTTAAAATATAGAGAATGGAAGAGTGTTTGAGAGAGTTTGAGAGGTGTGAGAAATAAGAGGTTGAGAGAATTTGAGAGAGTTTGAGAGGTGTGAAAAATAAGAGGTTGAGAGAATTTTAGAGAGTTTGAGAGGTGTGAGAAATAAGAGGTTGAGGGTTAAATATATAGTGGGATTAAATTGAGAATTTTTTTTACAAAGAGTCGTTCAACGGCATTATTTTTAAAAATTAAATAAATTTTTTTTAATAAACCTTCGGGATGAATCGGGATCCCGAACCCGGAATCCATCCCGCACCCCGCATCCCGCTGAGCCCGTAGCCCATTCCTGCTGAGCCCGAACCCATCCCGAGCCCCATCCCGCGCCGGCTACGGATGGCCTAATCAATCATGATCGAGAAGTATATAGAAAAATATAATTAAATTCAATAAAATTAACGAATTCCTTTACAAGTATTTAGATACAGACGTAAATCAACAACGAAATTGTAAACCTTACTTGATATCGAAGATTTTTGTACAAACGAATAGAGATTGAGGCCCGCGATTACGCAGTGTCCTAAGACAAAAATTCGCCGCGTGTGTTGGCGTTGTCTTGAGGATACAACAATCTATTCAAGTGTATACTTGAATCTAACGAATTGGCATATGTCGGTGATGGAACAAGAGGATAGAATCCCAGAATTTTGTGAATTTTCGTCTGCCAAAATGATTGGAGAAGTCACCCCGTAGTGCGCGCCGACTTCTGTTTCACGATACTCCAGTGTTCCGTGCGACTCTTCCCGCAGCCATGATCGCGCCGCGATCCGCGCCAGACCCTGCATGCACAACCACTCCCGTTCTTCAATCGCTGAATCTCAACCCCAATGCCCAAGGTCCAATCTTTGACATTTAATATATGTATATTTATGTCAAAGAGAGCCCACAAGAACACCACACTGAAAGATTTGTCTAGCTTAAAGATTAGTGTTTGTTAGAATAGTGGAGATACATACTAATATGACACCATGGTTATCAAAATATATTTATTTCTCTCAAATTTTTAAGTGTGTAGAGAATTAAAATTGGAACCCCTAGACCTTCAAGCATGGGCTTGGTCTTGGGCCTGGGCTATCAACATACAGGGCCCGGTATATCGGTTTTTTCTAAATATATTAACAAAACATAAAATGTTTTAAAGAAATTAATAGAAATGTCCTAAGTTGGACTCCATATTTACCAAAATGCCCAAACTCTCCCTAATTTAACCAAAATACCCAAAAAAAAATCCGTGAAAATACCCCGTGATCACGGACTCCTTAAAAAATTTGCATTCACACCCTTGAAATGTCCGCGACACCCTTGATTTGGTCCGCGATCGAGAATTCAGTTGGCCGCGATCGAGGGGCTTTTTTCTGCGAAGGATCCTCGAAGCTTGGTGTTTTCATGAAATTCATATGATTTGGTCCGCGAATCACAAGTTTTTTAAGGAGTCCGTGATCATGGGGTGTTTTCGCAGATTTTTTTGGGTATTTTGGTTAAAATGGGGAGAGTTTAGGCATTTTTGTAAGTGAAGATTCCAACTTAGGTCACTTCAATGAATTACTCAATGTTTTATATGTATAGTAGAAGTGTCATCGCGCAATGCATCATGATACATCTCAATTTTAATATTTTGTTTTATATTTTTTTTATCTTTTTCGATTTTATAATATGATTTTAAGAAAACAATCATTTTTTTTATAGATTTGTTTAATTTAATTTTAATTTTAATTTATTTTAGTTTAATCAAGATTTATTGATGATGTAATTTATTTTAAGTTTAATAATGTAATGTTTTCTTATAAAACAATAATTAATTATTTTGTTAGAATTCAATAATTATCTTGATTATATTATAAATTTTTTATATTTAAAATATGATGTTTATCCTGTATTTGATTACGTTAATCAATTAATTATGAATTCAAAAAACTTTAATTTTTTTCTTTGTAATCTTAAATTTTAAGTAACATGCTTCAATAAACAACTCTTGATGTATAAAAACTTGTTTTTAAGAGTTTTTCTCAAATGCTTTATAATATAACTAGAAGTCTACTCACGCAATGCAGCGCGATATATCTCGATTTTAATGTTCTAATTTATTTTAATGTGTAGTTTTAAGAAAACGGTCATGTTTTTTTTATAAATTTGTTTAAAGAATGATGCTTTTTAAGTAGTTCATGATTTGAGGATTTGAAAGTGATTAAAGATAAAGATTAATTAATAAGAGAGTCCACGATTTAAGGATTTGAAGATTGTTAGAGATAAATATTAATCAAATAATTAACATTAAAAGCGGTACATAAAACTTCATTAGTTGTTTTTAAGAAATTTTAAGTAATTAACATTAAATAGCGGTACATAAAGCTTTAGGGGTTGTTTTTTTAGAGTTTTTCATAAATGCTTTATAATATAGTATAGATATAGATATATAAATAAACTTTCTATTATGACTAAATATCTATTATATTTTAATAAAAAAAAACTTGTAAACCATAATTGATTTCATTAATATCTTTTAGTTATGGGTGGAAATGATGCGAGTCGAACTCGTGTATTATACTCGACTCAAACTCGAAACCCAATTCCTAAGCTCGAACTCGACTCGAAAACTAGCGAGTAGCGAAAATCCAAACTCGACTCGAACTCGATAACCAATACTCAAGCTCGAATTCGTTTTCAAGATCGAACTTAAATCAAGCTCAAACTCGAACTCTTAGCCTACAATCAAACCACCAGGATCAAGCCAAAGGGCTAGGGTCATTGGGCTCAGAAAAAGGAAAACAAAAGGCTATAGAATAATTAGAAGTTAGAATAATGAAAAACTTCATTTCAACAAAAAACCTCCTTTACTTTAAATTTAATTTTTTAGTTGTTATCTTATTATTAATTTATTATATCAAATTAGTTATTATTAAAAAATTACATTATATTTTATAAACTATACTATAAAATTAATTTTATATGTAAAATATTTTCGAGTATCTCATGAGCTTAGCGGGTCGAGTATCTCTTGAGCTTATCGAGTCAAGTATCAAGTAGTTCGACTCGACTCGTTAGTTTGACCCGAGTCGATCTCAAGGAGCTTGTGAGTTATCTTGTCGCATTTACGCCCCTATTTATAAAAATTATTAATTCATAAACAGAGAAATTTGAAAAAAGGGAATTATTTTAAAAAGTCTTATATTTGTAGACAATTCAAAAGAATTATTTTAAAAAAGCATTATATTTTAGACAATTCAAAACCATTCCTGGATATATAAAGTTATAAACGAGGATAAATAAAACAAAGGTGGCGTTTGTTTTTTAAGAGCTGCTGAAGTCTGAAGTCTGATTTCACTTCTGATTTTTAAGAGGTGGTGCTGAAGTCTGAAATCTGAATCAATAAGACTGTTTGTTTTTATAAACTCACAAACATCTGAATATGAATAGTTGTCTATTTTAGCCCTCAAAATGTTATACTGTTGAATTGGATAGTTTTATAAATTAAAGCAACAAAAATGTTCCAACATGACAATAACATATAGAGTTCACTCAAATGTAATCATTATTCTAATTCTTTGAAGCCGAAATCAAAAAACGTCAAATTGATTAGTAAAAGTACAACCTAAAATATTATGAATAATTGGGTTAAAACATGTAAAATTGAGCTGCTATTGTACAAAACTTTTGGGGGATTTTTACATATATAACACATTGGTGAAGAGATGCAAAACCATTCAAGTTTGGATCACCTTTAATCAAGTTTTTGAACACAATTATACCACTGCATGATACTTGAAGATCCACACCCATGTTTACCACCATCTTTCTATCTTCATTCAAACATTCATTACCAATCCAATTCACCACCTTCTTCTCTTCCATTTTATCAGATTCTTTCCTTTCAACCCTCCAAATCCTTCTTTTCTTCTTCTTCATCCACTAGTGCTTCTTCCCACCAACATCTTGGACTTCCCCTAATTTCTCATTAGGCTTCTCAACACCATCTCCCAAGTTCTGCATTCTGTAAGAAGGCACTTGATTGTTTTATGCAACTAGTTGTATCATCCAAAAAAGAACCAAACTGATTTGCTTTAAACAAACAAATATGATTGTTTTATGTAAGAATCAAAATCAAAAACATATGGATCACTTGAAGTAAACAAACTGTCAAAAAAATTGCCTTAACAAGCTGTCCAAAAACAGCCATTATGCTGCCAATATATGCAGCAAAAAACAGCCTAAGAAGCTGTCCCAAAACAGCCTAAACAAGCTGTCAAAAAACACCCTAAACAAGCTGTCCAAAAACAGCTTATGCTGCCAATATATGCAGCCAAAAACAGCATAAGAAGCTGCCCAAAAATAGCCTAAGAAGCTGTCCAAAAACAGCCTAAGAAGCTGTCCAAAAACAGCCTAAGAAGCTGTCCAAAAACAGACGATATGTTGCCAATATATGTTGTCAACAGTATCAGCCAACAAACTGTCCAGAAACAAGTAAATTCGACCAAAACAGATAAAACTAGAGTAAATACAGGTGATAAATTCGACCAACATACTTAAGAGAAGCACATACAAATCGATACTCAAGAGAAACACATACAAATCGAGTAAAGAAAGGTAAAATCGAGTAAAGAGAGGGTGGAATCGAACAAAAAAACTCAAGAGAAGATTGAATCGATTGGAATAAGAAACTCGATTCTAAACAGGGATGTTGATCGAGGCCACGAGAAATCACATACCTGGTCGAGTAAAGAGGGGGAGACCACGAGAAAGCACATACATGATCGATTTGATGGAAGCTTGATGGATGAGTTGATCTGATGGAGTCGTATGAAAATGCAGGCGCTGGTATGATTGAGTCGTATGGGAGATGGAGGCGTGTAATGTCTAAGCGATTAAGAGTCTAGGTTTTCACTTTTTGATTTAGAGCTTTGTTAGACTTAAGACCCTCTGAATATTAGAGAAAACCAAACAATCTGAAATACCAAAGGTCTGACCGAATCAGACATCAGAGCCAATTAAGTGCTTTTTTTAAGTAACCAAACAAGCCCAAAGTAACAAACGTCTCGGTTTGACTTATCAATCCTAGTAGGTCTACTTTCGTTTCCTCCCCACCTAAAGTTTGGAAATGATTTTTTTTCTCCGCATCCGATAACAATATGCAACATCTCATATGCTATACTACTACACATTGAGTGTTTTTGGGAACCTTTTTGATATTAAGGGATCGTTTACTAAACGCTTACTGATATTTATTTTATCGTGTAATATTTTCAACTATCAAAATGTATTGTTGTTAGTATCTTTTACCCGATAAACGTTTGGTGGATAAGAGTATTCTCTCTCATTTACATGATAAGAATCTTGGTTCTTTACCCCTTATCAAGTAAGATTATCAGTCCTTGACTGCAATGGTAGAACACAGTGAAGGCCAAAATGTAACACCTCGAATTTCCATTATATTATAGTTTAATATGAATGAGATTGATTTGTAATTTAGTCTAAGTTGTGGACTATTTGTATTTTAAAACTTCAGGGTTAATTTTGTAATTTGACCAAAGTTAAAGTTAATATTGCAAGTTAACTTGAAGGACTAGTTGGGTCATTTGAGGAAAGTTGAGATTACCTTATGAAAAGGGTAAGCTGGATTGTTTAAGATAATATCTCAAATAGTTTCTAGTGAAGTCGGTCATTAGAGAGAGAGTAAAGAAAGAAAGAAGAAGAAAAAAGAAAGGAGTTCGATTTGGAAAATTTTGGTTGATTGGGAAGCAGAGGAAAAGAGATTTGGAGTAAGCAGAGTCAAGAACTTCATCAGGTGAGTTCATCCATCTCAAATTAATAATTTAACTGATGAAAATTGAATCAGTTATTGTGATTAAGATGTCTGAATATATTGGTATGCTGACATAGAAATTAAGTCGACTAATAGACTGGATGTTTGGATGAGTTTTGGAATTAATTGGACGAGAAATCGAATGTTAAAATCGAAGTCTCGGTATTTAAAGAAATACCGGAACTGGACATGGGGTCCGGAACTGGTTGGTTCCGGAATTGATTTTGGTACCGGAACTATAAGATACCGGAAGTGGGGGATGTGTTTTGGAATTAAAATAAAGTACCGGAAGTCGGGTTAGAAATTGAGTTCCAGAATTAAATTAAATTGCATACCGGAAGTTGGGTTTTATATGTGTTCCGGAATTTATTTTGGTACCGAAATTTTAGTCTCCCGGAATTGGGCTTGCATTTTATGTGTTCCGGAATTACCAAACAAATCCGGAATTGGGTTTGTTTTTGTGTGATTCGGAATTACCCAACAATTCCGGAATTGGGCCTTACACACTTGGGTTCCGGAATATTTTTCCACAAACCGGAATTGGAATTGTTGCATGTGGTTCCGGAAATGAATTTAATACCGGAAGAAGATGGGCCTTATTTGGGAACCGGAATGGGTCGTGAAATAATGGGATCCGGTACCCATCAATTTTAAAAAATTAAAATAAAAATGGACTTGGTCATGATCTGGTATAAGAAACATTTAATTCTAGCAATTACATTGTGTAATGGGCCGGTTGGAATTAATTTTTGGGGAATGGACTTAAGGTCCAAATTGGTTTTAAATATTTAGGATACAAAGTTTATTAAACAGTTATCTTATTTTGGAATTGAGGTTTTGGGATACTTTTCTAAATTTAATTTTAGAAGAAGGACGTTTGACGGTATAATAAGTTATCCAGTGTTTCTAAAATTGAAGGTGTTATGGAATACAATATGATATGTTTTGATACATATACATTAATAAGTGTAAAGGATCCATAGACACTGTTTTTATTTTAACGTGGAATAAGCATAAAGTAATTTGTAATCCCGTTGACCTAAAATGTGGAATAGGCATAAAGTAATTTGTAATTCCCATTTCGTAAAGGTGTTATGAAATGAGAAATAGGCATAAAGGAATTTGTAATTTCTATTTCATAGTGTGATGTGAAATGTGGAATAGGCATAAAGTAATTTATAATTCCCGTTCACGTGGAAATGAAGAATAGACATAAAGAAAATTGTAATTCTCATTTCGTAGTATAGAAATCGAGGAATAGGCATAAAGTAAATTGTAATTCCTGTTTTCTATGGGAAGGTCAGAGATAGGCATAAAGTAACTTTAAATCTCTACTTCCAGTCCAAGAAATAGGCATAAAGCAATTTGTAATTTCTTGGATAAGAGCAATAACCTAGAATATGTAGTGATTCATAGTAGGCTCTTGATTGTGATAATATGACTTACTGAATATTAGTCATATTCATGGAACGGGTATGTTCCCGTCATTGAGGTGAGCACGTGTACGGTAAGAATGATGGCGAACAGGTTTGTTTATATGGTTTGGATATTCTCAAAACTGTTAATGTTTTAATTTGAATTTGGATGTTCTCACTAGGCGTAAGCCTAATTGTTCAAATTAAATTTTCTTAACAGGTACAGGCTCATGGAAGTAAAATGGGATGTGGGCCGAGAGCTTTTGAAGTATTCAACTTTTGAGATAAACGGAGGATTTAGCTAACACAATGAGGCTTTTGAAGGATTGCTTAGATAACCCAGTTAATCTAATTATAGTTGACATGATTAGATTAATAGGTTATTTGTAGAATTCAATATTTGTAAATATGAACCCTCATAGTTAATTCTCTCCTTATTTATATAAAAGTTTGGATGTTATTCTATCATAACTTATTACAATTTGAGGTTCAAATTAGCCCTGATTTTTAGGGTGTTACAATATGGTATCAAAGCTGAAGTTTAAGCGAACCAGGTATGATAATGAGATACCTAGACTTAAGCTGAGATGAACTAAGTTATGATTTGTGAGATATGGGTAGAAGTACTAAGACAGGATAGTCTTAGAGTCGACGGAAATACGTGAAATTAGTACTGTAACGATGGTAACGAGGGTTCTCATGGAAAGTATGTTCACAATTTCAATTAGCTACTGTTATTATGAATATATTGTTACACAAGCATACTTGTTTCTAAATTGTTACAGTGACTAATGAACGGTAAAGTACGTTTCGTGTATCTGGATACGTGTAACCATTTCTTATGGTTATTTCTTTGTGCTATATCAGAACGATGGTGAATACACCACCAAGGTCCCCTAATTCTTCGGAGGATAGGGCAGTAATGGACTGGGGAGAAAAGCGACCTGAAATGGTTGGAACTCATGAAAGTCCGCCGAGGCTACCTTCTATGGGAGGAACGGACAGTGGAGTACACAGAACGAGTACCAGTACCGTCAACCCGGAGACGAAGAAGTCTACAATGGAGTCTCGCATGATGGAGAACATGATGCGAATGATGAATACGACGCTAGCTCAACAATCTGAAATGTTCATGAAAGCATTAAATGATCGAAGTTCGGAGTTACGGCGAACGGAGACCGACACTGGTGTAATAAATCCAATTCGTAATCCTGTGATAAATGTAAACAGGAGGGTGGAAAGAATTTGTTCATATAAGACATTTCTGAGCTGTAAACCGCCAGAGTTTACCGGAGTCGACAATCCAGTGGCATGCATGAATTGGCTCCGAGAGATGGAACAAGCTTTCCGAGCTTGTGAATGTGATGAGGAATCGAAAGTCAGGTTCGGTTCTCAAATGTTATGAGGCAACGCGTTGACATGGTGGAATATCGTAACATCTACTGTGACGGCTCCAGTCTTAGCTGCTATGACGTGGGAGTCATTCAAGAAAAAAGATTCTGGAGGAATATTGCAACGAGAACGAAATGGACAGGATTGAAGAAGAGTTTCGGACTCTTAAGAAGGGTACTTCGTCTGTTAGGAAGTACACTGAATCCTTTATGGAAAAGCTGAATCTAGTGGGGCATGTGGCTCCGACTGAGAAAGAGAAGATTAAAGCTGAAGGGCTTACCGGCGGATATGATGTCACGGGTGCGAAATTCCAAAGCTTCAACGTTGAGAGAGACGATAGAAGAAGCTAAAGTAATAGAAGAAGTATATGCCAAAGACAAGGAGGAGAAAATCCACGGGGGAGAGAAACGAAAGTGGGAAGGCAGGTCGAAGTCTTCTCAGAAATCCAAATCGTTTGGCAAGAACGTTCGTTATGAGTCTCGTCGGGAACCAAATTGGTGTTCAAAGTGCCGAAGTAAGCATTTTGGCCAGTGTCGGATAGTCGGGAGTGAATGTTTCAAATGTGGCAAGACTGGGCATCTAGCTGCAAGTTGTCCTATTCAAGGACCGATTTGTTTTGAGTGTAAACAGCCCGGACACTTTCGAAGAGATTGTCCGAAGCTAAAGAAGGGCAGAGACCAGGGAAAGAAACCAAATGCTCCTAAACCGACGGGCCGGGCATTTCATATGACGGCGGAAGAGGCGAAGGAGTCCAAAGATGTCGTTTATGGTACATTCCTTGTAAATTCCATTCCCGCGCGCATTTTATTTGACTGTGGTGCAAATTTGTCGTTTGTGTCCAAATCCTTTTATCACAAGTTAGCTATGCCTGTCACTACCTTGGAAGATGCCTTAGTAGTCGAGATAGCTAACGGAGGTAAAGTCTTAGTTCGTGAAAGACTTGAGGGTTGTTTAATTTCGATAGGGGAAACGAAATTTCCGATTGACTTGTTGTTAATGGAAATTGGGGGATTCGATGTAATTGTGGGTATGGACTGGTTGACAGCCAACCAGACAGAAATATTTTGTGCAAAGAAATTAATTCGGATTCCGGTGGCTGATAAGGATGATGTACTCATCTTTGGGGAAAAACAAAAAGGGGAAGTTCCGTTAATTTCTGTTGCAAAAGCGCGTAAATGTTTGATGAAAGGATGTTCATCCTATCTAGCGTATGTTCTAGATGTGAAGTCAGAAAAGAAACAAGTGGAAGATATCAAGGTAGTACGTGAATTTCCGGACGTATTTCCCGATGATCTTCCAGGTCTACCGTTTGAACGATAGGTGGAGTTTCGTATTGATCTTATCCCTGGATCGGCACCAATAGCGCGTGCACCGTATCGCTTAGCGCCGACCGAAATGAAAGAGATGATGTCTCAGCTGCAAGAGCTGCTATTAGACCAAGTTCTTCACCTTGGGGAGCTCCGGTATTGTTTGTCAAGCAGAAGGATGGCACTATGAGGATGTGCATCGACTACCAGGAGCTGAATAAGGTGACGATTAAGAACAAGTATCCACTTCCGAGGATTGATGATTTGTTTGATCAACTCCAAGGTGCATGATGCTTTTCAAAGATTAATCTGAGGTCGGGATATCATCAAGTTCGAGTAAGAGATGAAGATATTCCCAAGACGGCGTTCAGAACGAGGTATGGGCATTATGAATTCCTTGTAATGCCGTTCGGGTTGACAAATGCTCCAGCCGTGTTCATGGATCTGATGAACAGAGTATGTCGACCATTTTTAGACAAGTCTGTCATTGTGTTCATTGATGACATACTTGTTTGATCGAAGAATGAAGTCGATCATGAATGCCATCTTCGTGAAGTCTTGGAAGTCCTGAGAAAGGAGAAATTGTACGCAAAACTTTATAAATGTGAATTTTGGTTGAAAGAGGTACAATTTCTAGGGCATGTGATTACTTCGGAAGGAGTCAAAGTAGATCCGACAAAGATAGAAGCAATGACGAACTGGGAAACACCGAAGAGCGCGTCGGAAATAAGAAGATACATGCTAGGCGTAAGCCTAATTGTTCAAATTAAAATTTCTTACCAGATACATGCTCAGGGAAGTAAATGGGATGTGGGTCGAGAGCTTTTGAAGTATTCAACTTTTGAGATAAACGGAGGATTTAGCTAACACAATGAGGCTTTTGAAGGATTGCTTAGATAACCCAGTTAATCTAATTATAGTTGACATGATTAGATTAATAGGTTATTTGGAGAACTCAATATTTGTAAATATGAACTCTCATAGTTAATTCTCTCCTTATTTATATAAAAGTTTGGATGTTATTCTATCATAAATTATTACAATTTGAGGTTCAAATTAGCCCTGATTTTTAGGGTGTTACACGAAATGGGCCATGGCCCCTGCGGTTTTTGATACAAATACTATATATTAGTAGAAGTAGTTGTATTTGGTGTGCTTGTGAGATGGTTATGAGTTATGACTGCCTTCGCTCATTGACCTTGGGTTCAAATCCATGGTGCTACGTTCATTTTTCTCTTATTATGGATATGTTTTCTTTCTATGTGCGGCACATATTTACTATATATAATTTTTATAGATCAAATAAAAAAATTATAAATTATTTGACTTCTATATAAATAATGTGAAATATCTAGATTTTAGTATTACATTGGTTAATTTTTGTTTCTATTTCTAAATTTTATCGAATTTATAATATATTATAGTAAAAAAAGGTATATATATATATAGGGGAGGTATCCGTTGCAAACCAGTCAGTTTGTGCAAACCGTGCAAACTCATATCCACCAATCAAGAATCTGCAATTTTTTTATCCATAAGGGTATTTTAGGGCTTTTAGCATATTTTTTCATCTCCACCAATCACGTAACTTGTTTTTTTATATCCATAACTTGTTTTTTATATCCATAAGGGTATTTTAGGGCTCCACCAGAAAATATAGATTCATGAAGCCAAATTTATATATTCATGAAGTCAAAATAAAAAAATTGCAAATTCATGATTGGTGGATATGAGTTTGCACGGTTTGCACAAACTGCCTGGTTTGCAACGGATATTTCCCCTATATATGTATACATATATATAAACCATTGATGTATTTTCTATTGATGGTATCACGGTTCTAAGCTTTAGTATTATTTTAGTGAATCTTTTTTTATTTCTAATACATTTATTAGTATATTTTAGTCCAAGAAAATAAAGACACAATAATTTTATATTATAACTTTTCCGTTATTAGAGTATAAATTAGCTAAATATTTTCTATTTTTATTTCTATAAAATTTATTAGTAGATAATAGTAAAAAAACATATTAAAAATCCCAATGAATTTATATTGCTATGTATTTTGGGTCTCTAAATATTTGTAATATCATTTTCGGCCCCCACGGCTAAGTTGTTCGTGTTCCGCCACTAAGTTAACTGATTCTTTGTAATTCTCATCTGATAAGGTAAGTGACACTTGATAAATGTTAACTAGTAGGAGTTTGATAAACAACCCATAAGTGTTTTTACTCACAACACTAATTGTCTATAAGTGCATTAGATTCATTGTTAAACATAAATTTATGCTCTTAATATTATATCTACAATCATGGTTCTAAATAATTTGTTAGGACGCGTTATGGAACCAAGAATTGACTTCGCCTCCACGTTAACTCTATGGCTCCGCTCTAGGACTTGGCTTCTATTGTAACGTGTTATGGCATGTCATGGCACGTCACGATGCATTATTTTGTAAGACCTGCTTTTTTTTTACTTTTTTTAAGGAATAACTTGGGGGATAAATGGTAATTACGTACGCCATAAAAAACATAAAAAACATTATAAAAGAAATATACAAACTAAAACCCAAAATAGGTAAATCCTTATTCTCATTCACGTACATGAATCGAACATGAACTCTTTGAAAATTGAAGAAAGTAGTGAGTACAAACTCAAGAGATGTAATCCGGATTTTACACTCTTAGATATCGTTTTCTTATATGCTTGATATATTTGATATAAATAGTTTTTTTTCCTTTTCAATTCTATAACTTAATATGATCATTTCACATTGTTCTACGATATTATTCAAACGTTAACACACCCACACACAAGTGTATGTATATATATACACATGCACACACCCCTACGTATATGCATACATATGCCGTCAATAGGGCACACCTTGAAAAGGTCGTGGACTCGCCATAACTCGTAAGGCTTAAGTTTTGACCTCGCTGTCACTCCTAACTAGAGATGGCCAAAATACCGGGCCAGACCGGGCCGGGCCGGGCCTCACTCCGAACCGGGCTGGAACACTATTACAAAACCCGAGCTTTTTTTGGCCCCAGGCCGGGCTTGTGCACAATATACCAGGCCCGCTTAAGCTTTTATAAATCCAGGCTTTGGGACCGGGCCTTAAACCAGGCCGGGACCGGGCCTTCACAATTTTTTTTAATTATAAATGTTATTCTAATTATCTAATACACTTAAAAATGCGTAATTTGGGTCGCTTAAATATACTTAAAATATGTTTTATTATGGTTTGTTTGAAAAATACATTTATAAAAAATACATTGAATTATAAAGAAAATACACGTTGAATTGTAAAAAAAATACATTGAATTATAAAGAAAATACATTGGATTATAGAGAAAATACACTTAATACATAGAACTATAAATAAAATACATTCAGGCCTTAAACGGGCCAGGGCGAGCTGGGCTTGGATCCGGGCCTCAATCGGGCTTTGGGCCGGACCGATCTGGGCCGGCGAAACTTCCAAGTACTTGGCCGGTTGTAACCGACGAGCTTGGGACCGGGCTGTGGGTGGGTCGGGCCGGGCTTCAGGCTTCTGGTGGGGCTTCAGGCTTCTGGTTGGTATTAATTAGTTATATATTTGTCCACATTGACATACAAACTATCTCCAATATCAATTCTGATACATGCATTAACTACTTGTACCTCGACTTTGACATGCTTCAATTCTAACAGTATTCTTATAAGTGAAGTCAGATCCATACAATTCCTTGTGCTTGTAGGATCCAAACTTAGGTCCCAGAATATTCACATTTTGGTATCATCATATCACAAGCTTCTTTAATCATAATACACAAAAGAATCTTTTGTACCATAGTCATAAATGCAACTGACTTGTATTCTTATTCACAAATCCATAAATTACTACCAAATATTTCCATCAACCACACATATATGCATCCTTTAAAATAATTAAAATAAAATCTAAATTAATTTAAAAAACTCTCATACTTCGTCTTTCCATAATATACATATGCCCAGACATACATACAATTAAATGTGCACACAAGAAGTATCAATTAAATGGGCACACACACATACAATTAAAGAACAGATGACTGCAGTTAATGTGTTCGCGTGGCAGTTGCATCTCAATCGGCTTTTTTACTCGGATAAATTTGGATAAAACATAAAAGTGGTATCGATGTTTCGTCTCTTATATGTCCTAATTGTAATATGGGGGTGGAGGACTGCAGTCGTTTGTTCTTTTCATGTCTTGTCACTAAAGACTTATGGGTTCTTATTGGTCGTTGGTGGCAAATGAATATTCCGAATCTCCATTCTTATTCGGATTACGTCTCTTGGATTGACTCGATTTAGTTGAAGAATGTGGTTTTTCTTTTGCTTTGAGGCCGTTACACTTACCACTTTGTTGTCTATATGGGTGTTTCAGAATGATATATTCTCTTTGGCAATCCGAAGCCAAAGAAGGTGGCGGTATTTGAGAAGATTATAACTCGTGCTTAATTTTGGGTAAATAATAGAAGTAACAATTTGTCTATTAATTGGGTTGGTTGGCTTACAAATCTTTCCCTTGCCATTATATCTATATAATTGTATCTTTTTCTATCTTATTGCTAGTTTTATAAACTTTCGCTATTCAAAAAATAAGTGCCCACAAGATAAACACAGTGTGAACACTTTTTTTAGAAACTATATTATAATTTGTGAACATTTTTTTATATAAAAACACTATTATAAATTGTGCCCACATTGTGCACACACTTTAAATCTATAGGATCTGTTATAGTTTGTAAACATCAACTAAATAAACAAAATTAAACTTAAACTTACCACTTGTGAACATATTTTTGTACGAATTTTCTTAAAGTTGTCTTTATTAGTTCACAATATGTTCATCTTGTGTACATATTTAATTATGAATGTGTGTGCACGTATGTTAAAGGAGAGGAGAGAGAAGAGGAAAGATATATATATATATATATATATATATATAGAGAGAGAGAGAGAGAGAGAGAGAGAGAGAGAGAGAGAGAGAGAGAGGTTATATTGTTAACTTTTCAAATGGTGTCAACTTTACAAACCCCTATTGACCAATATGAGTTCATTTTAAGCATGATTGGTTTTCAACATATTCATTAATTGTCTAAGGACACATTTGGTATTTCATAAAATGTGTTTTTTTGTAGACTTTTAAATAGGAGTTACAAAATTAAACATTAATTAGGAGTTAGAAATTCTATTCTTAAATTTTAAGAAAATTACTAGGTGTTTTGATTTTGCATTCGTCCATCAACATTTTTGTAAAAAAATGGATTTTCAATGTGATCAAAACTACATTCAACTCGCTTTGTTGAACGATTCTACTAATTCCGCGAGGTTGGACGTTGTCGATGAAGGAGAAGATGTGTATAATGGTTCGTCTTTGGGAATACATAGGCGAAATTAATTGATGGAGCACAACCCAAATCCCATGAAGAAGCGGCGACGCAAAACGGCAGTCCGAGTAGCGTGGAAATATCCAAAGAACCGAATAAAAAAAATGCTTAATCGGCCATTATTTTTTGTTAGATTAGTTGTTAGTTGGAATAGATTTGATATAGTAGCGTTTGTGCACATTTACGAACAATAAGAATGTTGTTGTTGTTATCCATATTAATATTTTTGGATGAATGTTCAACCTTCTCTGGTGTTCACCACCCGTATTACTCTTTGGAGTTGCGTAATTGTTTCATGTATGTTCTGTAACACCCTAAAATTTAAACAACAAATATAGGGAATTTCCGGAAAATGGGTAAAATTAAAATTCCTAAAAATCATGCCAACTACAACCCAAGAAATATAACGGGATAGTTTGAACAAAAGTAATGTATCGAGTATCAAGATATAATACACAACAACCTACTAATCTAGCATAAATTAAACTAGATTAACACGGGTGTCGCTATATCTCCAAAAATCTCTCATCTCGAAGTTTCCCAAAATCCCGACCCTCCAATCTCCTAAAACATGGCCAACAACTCAACCCAGTCGAGACATACCGCTAGGGGGACCTGTAATCCAAGATCATACAATATCAAGTGTAAGACCAAAAGTCTAGTGAGATTGAATAAAATGTACGTTTTATATGATTATGACAATAGCGATATAAAATAATGTTACCGACTCCACTTGGTACAAGGTTACCAATTTCCAATATTGCCATAAAAGTCCACACCTGATTATAACACAAGAGAGATAATTCTCTAAAGTACGGGGAGACCTGTTTTCATCTTGGTGACGAGAACACGTGAGTGGGGTCACCTTGATGTTATTGTATTACATCTCAAGTCCCGGTTTTAGTTCCCATGCCATAAAGACATCACAACCTCAAACCAAAAATTATATTGGCTTTATTGCCTACTCCGTCGAGTTACACCTCAAGGACTTACGGGACCATATTGCCTATCCAATTTAGCCGAGTTACACCTCAAGGACGGGATGTCCTTTATTGCCTATTCGCTAATAGCCACAAACGACTAACAAAAATGAACATACAGTCCATAAAGGTCTAAATCCTCGTGCACAAGGAGATAGACTATATCAAATCCCAAATCATGATCATGAATGCATATAAAAGAATTACTACAAAATAGCACGGTAATTAAACCCACATGTTATCGTGAATGAGTTTTCCATAAACACACGTAGCATATACATTCCACTTCATTTTCCTTCTCCTTTAAACTACTATAGTACTTCATTTTCCTTCTCCGGAAAATGGGTAAATGTATGAGTATGTATATTCACCCGTACAAATATAGGGAACTTTGGAGTTGCGTAATTGTTTCATTTTCCTTCTCCTTTAAACTACTATAGTACTACGGGTGAATATACATACTCATACAAGTACATCACCATGTTATGTGAATATATATATATATATATATATATATATATATATACATCTTTCTCTCTCTCTCTCTCTCTCTATATATATATATAGGGTTAGGTTCACGTGAGACCAACCTGTTTTCGTGAGACCGCAAGACCAAAAAATAACACTGAAACTTCATAGTGATTCATCGTGAAGGTACGGAAAACAACGAACCTTCACAGCAAAAACACTGTGAATGTTTACCTTCACAATACCTTCACAGTCTTTTGCTGTGAAGGTTTAGTGTTATTTTTATGGTCTCACTGTAACATCTCAAATTTTCCATAATTTGTGTACCTTTATTTTGGAAAGAATGTTTATAATAATGGAAGTATTATTTTAAACGGAAGGGGTTGAAATGGTATTTGACCCAAAGTTTAAGTGGTTTGTGGAACTTGAAACTTTGGGGTTGAATTGGTCATTTTGGAATAGTTGGTCTTGTATAAAACTGGAGGTCGGCTAAGAATTGAGAAATATCTCAATTCTCAAAAATTGGAAGTCGGTTCTGCAGGAGAAAGAGAGAAGAGAAATTAAGCCTTTGATTTCTTACGGTAAGGGCTTGAAATCATCTTCTTTATCTTCTAAATCAGATTGGTAATTTCAAGTTGAATCACCTTTTAATAGGCTATTAAATCAGTGGAGAGAAGAATTCGATTTCTGGATTGTTGCAGAAGAAAGTGGGTCAAAGTTTACCCAGGTGAGTTCATTTTTCTTTAAAGCAAGATTTTCATTAAATTAAGCAGTAAGATGTTAGCATCAACTGTATTGGGGCTGAATGGATACGTGAAAATTGAGCTGGGTGGAACAAATAGCGATCTGGGTTGGAAATTGATGTTCATGTCGAAGTTACCGGACGTTTTGATAAGTGTCCGGTAATTCCTTTACAGTGGTGTCCGGTAGTGACAAATATCCGGTAAGTATCTGAGTTTCCGAATAAACTAGTTACCGGATGGTATCCGGATTACTTTGCCCGTGCTAAGTCGCCGAAAGGGGACATTTGAGGATAAGAATACGATAGGTTATCTAGTATTCTTAGCGTTGAGAATATGATACGAGATGTGCGTGTTTATGTTGTTATGCATATACGCTAGTAAGTGTAATGGATCCATAGGCACTGACAGTATTTGTAACGTGGAATAGGCATAAAGTAACTTGTAATTCCAGTTGACCTGAAATGAGGAATAGGCATAAAGTAACTTGTAATTCCCATTTCGTAAGGTGATGAGAAATGAGGAATAGGTATAAAGTAAATTGTAATTCCTGATTTCTATGGGAAGGTAAGAGATAGGCATAAAGTAAATTGTAATCTCTACTTCCACTCCAAGAAATAGGCATAAATTAAATTGTAATTTCTTGGACATGAGCTACGATCTCGAATCTGTAATGATTCGTAGTAGACTCTCGAACGTGATGATATGACTTACTGATGGTCAGTTATATTCATGGATTCGGGTATGTTCCCATCATCGCAAGATGAGTATGTGTACGGTAAGAATGGTGGCAAACCAGGTTTGTTTATACGCTTTGTTTACTTGAGTTTCCAAAGCTGATAAAGTTTTAATTTGAAAATGGATGTTCTCACTAGGCGTAAGCCTAATCGTTTCAAATTAAATTTTCTTACCAGGTACGAGCTCGGGGAAGTAACAGGAAGAGGGACGAGTGATTTTTGGTATTCAACTTTTGGTGATAAGTGGAGAAGTTAGCATATACGAGGATGCTTCTGACGAATGGCCTAGACAACCAATTTAATCTACTCGTAGTTGTCAAGATTAGATTAATAGGTTGTTTTGATAATTCGAACTGTGTATATGAACCCTCATAGTTAATTCCCCATTTATGTATAAAAGTTTGGATGTTATTATGGTTAACTTTGTGGAATATTAAGGTTTAAATTTGTCCTGGTTTTTTGGACGTTTCACTCACGGGTCTCACGAAAATAGTCTGGTCTCACGTGATCTCAAGTATATATATATATATGTACATTTATAATCCAAGTTAGATACAAGTATTTACGTATATATATATATATATATATATATATTAATGGTCCATAAGGTTATATGTAACACCCTCAAAATTGGAAAGAGCAACTAAATAAAATTTTCAATAAATAACCACTTAAGGATAAAATTCCTTCTACAAACCATTCTTGAAATTACCTTAATATAAACATTATATTTTCGTCAATCAAAACCTAAGTCATTCGCCAAGACTACAAAAGGTCGGGTGTTACTCAACCCCAAAATCAAGTTGCTATTCCCCAAGTGCGGAAGACTTCACCAAGCTACTTACTTCTTGAGCATACAACTAGCTCTCCACTTTACAGTGTCACTAGAACTACATCCCAACCGAGACCTGCTGCACATGCCGACAAATAAAAATGTTAGGCTAATGCCTAGTGAGTTCAAGAGTTTTATCATGATTATATAATTCGTAAGACAAGAGAGGCGCAATTTAAATCATGAGTTCAAAAAGGGTTTACTTTAAATGCAAACCACCCATTTTTCAACGCACACAAATCCCGTGATGAAAGCTCTAATATAAAACGATTCTCAAAATGGACTCATCCCGAAACCCACTTCAAAGGTGAAATAGTATTTGATTTCCAAAATGATTGAAATCATAAATGAATCACTATTATTCAAAACATCCCAAGCGCGAATGAGACATACATCACAACCCATAAAATATGGAAAACAAACCATATAAATAAAACACGTCACCGAAAACATGGATAAAATAAATACCCAAACAACACCTTTTGGTGACGGGGGAGACCCGATTCCATTGTATGTGGCGGAACACAAAGTTAAGCCGCATAACTATGTTATTAAACTACACCTCAGATCGTGACTCTATTGTTTGCTTTAATAACCTCCAACTCGAGTTGGACTTTATTGTCTGTTATAAAAAGCTACACCAGCAACGGGTGGCACCACCATATCCTTAATTGCCTGCTGTGCCCAACTACACCTCAAGGATACACGATCTTATTGCTTGTTCATTCTCTAGTAAGTTACACCTCAAGGTTTCTATGGAACCTTTATTGCCTACTTACTAGCATTCAAGATTTGGAGTCTCGGCTCCTTACTTGATAACCCAAGATATCTAACCCTCGTGCACAAGTGTTAGAACATCAACAATAAATCAAAATCCCAGAGTACAACCCAATGTGGTTCCTCTCCACAACGCCGAGACACAAAATGTCAAGACGGCGTACATCCCAAAGTGAGAATACCAAGACTTTCCACCATGCAATTATGACCGACTCATATGCCTATGGATCCAATGCATTACGATCTAATAGTACACGACTCCACCTGAATGACACACACACTCAAAACATGTACTCTTCAAATAAAATGCAATAAATGCAACTGACGACCAAAGCTCCATATTCAAATGTTAAAATCCGGACAAATGTCCTCAAGAATCATTAAAGTCATAAACCGAGCCATAAGCTCAACCAAAACCAATTAACCACTCATGAAAACCAAATAATCCAGTAAAACACATATAACCCACGTTTATGCGTAAGATACTTCATAGACTCGAATTACTCAACACAACTCTTAATTTAAGACACGTCATTTTCCAAAGTACACATTCAAGTGCATTTATACCAAAAGATTTACAAACGTAAAATAAATCATTTAAAATAACAATATAAGGTTCCTTCATCAAAATACCCAACTTACGTCTTTTCTCAAACCGAATGGTTTACAACTTTTAAAATGTTCACAAGGTCGGAAATGACCCAAAACCCAATGACCCACACGTTCATGCTTCAAAGCGTACCACCACATAAAATTATGCATATTTCCAACAAAACACTAAAAGTGTATTTTTACTAGATAACCTTCAACTATGCATTGAATATCAAAACACTTCCATTAATGCTTGTTTTATCGAGTTATCCAAAAAAGTCCCAAACATGGTTATTTTGCAAGATTTATAAAATCAAATATTCCAAGTAATCAAAATCATTCAAATAACTCAACAATGCATATTTTCTTGTAAAACACTTAAAACACTATTAAATGAACATTTTGGCATGTACAACGTTTTCAAAATCAACTTGAACTCACCTTGCTAGATTAGGCTAAATCTAGATTTTTCCCCAAACGTAAGCTCCTTTGAAGAAACACGAATCTTCAAGCCAAATCTTCCAAAACCTAGATCCATAAGTTTCCAACCATAAATATTCAGATCCAACCACTTAGAATCGTTTCCCGCCAACATAAAACATCAAAATCTTCATTTTGACCCAAAACCCCAATTTGACCTAACTTTTCTCAAAATCATCCAAACCGAAATTGGAGAAATAAAATACTAGGAAGTCAACAATGGATCATTTACAACTCATAATAAAGTTTAGGAACTAGGAGGATGAACTCACCACTTAGGTTTTGGTAAAAACCTAGAAACCTTAAATTCCCTTGAAGATGGAAGTGATTATGATGAGCTCTTGATCTTTGATTCCATTCCACCCCCAAAATACTCTTAGATCTCCCCAAAACTAACAATCTATCCTTGAAAACCTCTCAAAACGAAACCATAGAAACTTGAATCAACAAAATCGGAGTTGAAATGAGAGAGATATGAAGAAATGAAGTTTGGGGCTAAAAATCGTGTTTTATGCAGATCCAGCAATCGGTGCGGTTTCCCGCGTGGTTACACCCGCGCCAAGACCCGTGCGGGACTCTGATCGCCCGGTTTTTTCCTGAACACTGTTTTGGCCATAAATTCTTCGTTTTAGCTCCGATTTCGCTCCGGAAAAAACCGTTGGACTCATATTTGAATTCTCCATCCAACAAGACCATAAAATCTAGAATTCAATCCAAAATCCTATTTTTCATATTTATCTTAAAAGATCGATATATTCCAAAGATCGGGGTGTTACATTATATATATATATAGGGGTGGTATCGGGTACAAACCAACTAGTTTGTACAAACCCGTACAAACTCAATCTACCTTCATGAATTTGCAATTTTTTTAATTTGGCTTCATGAATCTATATTTTGGCTTCATGAATATAAAATTTGGCTCTATAACTTCTTTTTTATTTATTTATAAGGGTATTTTAGGGCTCCACCGGAAAATATAGATTCATGAAGCCAAAATATAGATTCATGAAGCCAAATTAAAAAAATTGCAAATTCATGAAGGTAGATTGAGTTTGTACGGGTTTGTACAAACTAGTTGGTTTGTATTTGATACCCAGCCTATATATATATATATATATATATATATATATCTACATTCATACTTCAAATAATGATTTTGAGCAAACCCTAGCTTTTAGTTAAGATTCCACATACAAGTAACACTACATTTCTTTGGCATTAGGAAGTTAAATAAATGCACATATATGAATAATAACTCACCAAGTAGGGTTTGTAAGGAGAAAACCCCCAAAACTTAGAAGTGTCAGGTTCGATTCTTAACAAGAATTAAACTTCTTAGAAACAGAATTTAGAGAATCTTGCGGAATAGAACTCTAAATCAATTAAAGAACAATCAATAGAATTCAACACACTGTATATATCAAACTGTATTACAAGCTTTACACCAAACCTCAATCTTGTTGAACAGGCTCAACAAGACGACTTCTACTTCTCTAGATATAGGATCTATGATCTTGAGGTTAATTCTCTCTCAATAGCTAAACAACCTTTTGAATAATTGTTCTCTGTATCGTGTATCTTGTATCTTTTCGTGTTTACACGTATATTCTAATAGCTATCTATCAATACTATTTATACAAAAGTAATTACAAGATAACTATCAAAAGTAAATTGATCTTCTGAATCTTCGTTAAACATATCTTGATCAATTCCTTCTTTGTCTCCAAAAGTATCGCATCCCAAACTTATCAAGTCAGCAGTATTAACAATGATTTGGCTCAGCAGCATTAACGACCTTCAGCAGTATTAACCTTCACAGTCTTCAAGCAGTAGTAACCCAGCTCAGCAGTACTAATCATGTCTAGCAGTAGTAACTTCTTCTAGCAGTAGTAACTTCTTCTAGCAGTAGTAACTTCTTCTAGCAGTAGTAACTTCGTCTAGCAGTAGTAACTTCTTCTAGCAGTAGTAACTTCTTCTAGCAGTAGTAACCTTGACTAGCAGTAGTAACGAAGAACTGGCAGTAGTAAAGTTGTCTTGGCAGTACTAACCATACTTAGCATATCTTCAGTTCCCAACAATCTCCCCCTAACTTGACTTTTAGGAAAAGAAGTCAAGTTCTTCAGATGATGCTTCCAAAACCTAATCATACATGCCTAGATTAGGATTCAATCCCAGACTTTGATTGAGAATCCTTTTTACCAAGAATCTACCCATTGCTGAATCCTTGTTGCAGGTCAGCTTAGTATGTAACATTCCTTGCAGCCTCTTCATGCTGTGATTGTATATTTCATCCACCAGATAGTATTCTTGAGTTGCAGAGTCAAGGGAGATGACATATACTCCACAGTTTTCATAGAGCATCCAGTTGGTAATGGCTTGAAACTGTGTGTTTATCCTATGCTGAACTGCTTCAGGTTTGAACATTTGGCACAAGAATTCAAGTACCATTTTAGAGATTGACATCCCTTGCTCAGTCAGCATGTTTTCATATAGCCTCATCCCAACTTTGAACATTTCTTCTAAGTTTGATCTTGAGCAAGTTCTGACAATTTTTCCCCAAGTTGAAAAGACTTCAAATTTTCCATCTGCTCTTTTTATCCTAATGAACTCCTTTCTACCATCTTTCAAAGTGTCCCAAAAGATGATTTCAGGAGCCTTAGATGATATTGGTTCAACCTGAATTGGAATTGGGTTAGAGTCAACACCAGTAATATACAAATCACATTGGGCATCAGTTTGTGATTGTACATTGCTTGATTGCCCTGATGGAGTTGCCACTTCTTCTTCAGCAACTTCTGAGGTTAATTTTTCTTTCACTGTTTCCTCCTGGGCCTCTTCTGCAGTTGGCTCCACCCTTGGCTTCTTTTCATTTTTCTTCTGTGAAGTTATGGGCTTGGTGCTTGGTCTTTTCTTTGACATCATCTTGGTTCTTTTAAGAGTTTTAACAGCTTCAAGAGTTGGTTCAGCTGTTTTAAGTTTTTCAGCAGCAATAACCATTTCTGCTGCTATGGCTGTTACTGCTTCTCTTAGAACATGTAATGATGCTGCTTCAACACTGTTCTTCACAATCCAGTATATTTCTTCATCAATTTCAGCTTGAGATGTAGTTACTGCTTCCTGCTCAGTTTCTGCTGCTTTTTCTGTTTGGCCTTCAGCAGCATTAACTGTTTCTGCTGCTTGTTCAAACTCAGCAGCATTAACAGTTTCTGCTGCTGTGGTTTCTGCTGCTGTTGTAGTTTCTGCTTCTTTAATAAGCTCTTCCCCCTTTTCTGTCTCCCCCTTATTCTGTGCATTGGACTCCCCCTTAAACTGTGCATTCTCAATTTCCATTTCAGTCTCCATCTGAACTGTCTCCCCCTCAACTTGTAGATCCTTCATATTCAGTTCTGCTTCTGACTCTGACTCCCCCTTTTTGGGAGCATCATCAGTTGGAGTTCTTCTTCTCAGCACAAATCTTGCCTTTTTCTTTCTGTGCAACAACTTGGTGACCATCTTTTTGAGCTTCTCAATTTGAGACTGTTGGTAGGTGACCACAGTCTTCAGTTGCTCAATCTCCTTCTTCTGTGCCATAACATCCAAGTTGACATTTCCAATGGTTTCCATCAATTCAGCATAGTTATATCTATCCTCACCTTGTTTAGAAGTGTTTACCTTCTTTAAAGGATCCTTGGAAGTTTTAGCAGAAGCCTTATGCCTAGCAGAAGCACTAACTGCCCCCTTGGTTTCTTGGCACCTGGGTCCTCCTAATGATTTCTCATTTAGAGTTGCCATGGGGAAGGTCTTATTTATGTTACCACTGTCCTTCTCTGTGCTAGCAGAAGTAGTGGCAGCCTTAGCACCCATATGCTCATCCTTCTCCTTAGAGAGCACCTTCTTGGGGTTGGGAGACACCCCTGTGGTTTCCCTGTTGATATTCTCAATTGGAGAATGCTCCAACTGAGGGCTTAAAGGCTTAGGGCTCTGAGTAGGTACATCAAGGGAAGGAACCTTGTGCACCTTTCTTCTTTCAAACCTTTTGGTGATTGTGGGAGTGGGTCGTTCAAGGATGGACTGAGGGATGTCTTTTGAGATGGAAGGTTGGGATTGGTCATCAGTGGGTTGATCTAATGAGGGCCTTGATCCTGATGCCATACCTTCAGAGGGGTGGGACACAACCATCATTGTAGAGAACAATGGTGTGTCAACTCCTTCCGAGTCCCTAGGAAGTCTTTTCATATTTGAAAAAACCTTCCCTTTAGGGGATTTGGGTACATATACCTCAGTAAACTGAGGTAAGTCCATCAATTCCTTGTTAATAACTTCTTGCACAAACCTTGGATACATGTAAAAGCTCTTTTTGGATTCCAAGTTTGATACAAGATCATTAAAGATCATTGCTGAAAAATTGTACTTTCTGGCAGTGGATAAGCAGACCAAGGCATATGCAATGGGACTGCTGAACTCACTCCATCCAGTAGTTTTCTTGGAAATACAGTGCATCAGGGTATGAACAAGAAATCTCCATTGGTTGAAAATTTTTGACTTGTAGAATTTAAAAACACCAATGGGACCTTCATACCCCATTCTTTGTAAAGTCGAATATAAGTCATCAGAAGATAGAGAGGTTATACCTGAGGCATCATCCAAGTGAAGAGAGATGCGAATAACCTCCTCTGTGACTTTCAAGGGTTTATCACAAACCCTTGTTCGAATGGTTTTCTGCCCTTCTTCGAAACTAACAGTGGCATTCTCCCAAAATTGTGTCTGATGTTCGATATAGATGGTTGGGCTCACTGTTAGGGCATAGGAGATGTGCGAGGATTTGAGAAAATCGACGATATCGTGGAATCCCGCAGCTTGTTTCGGCTTCTGAAGCATGGCTATTTCATTGTGCTCATCCACAAACTCCATGATTCCTGAGGATTCTTGAAAGAAAAACACAAAGATTCTGGGGAGACTAGGTTAGAACGAGAGAGAAGAGGTAAATGCGAAGAGTCGTTATGAACTTTGGTGGGCAAACAGGGGTATTTATATGCCCTAGATTATCAAAAGCAGTATTAACTACTGAGCAGTATTAACTGCAAGGCAGTATCAACTACACAGCAGTATTAATTACCAACCAGTATTAACTACCTAGCAGTATTAACTACCTAGCAGTATTAACTACCAAGCAGTATTAACTACCAAGCAGTATTAACTACCTAGCAGTATTAACTACCTAGCAGTATTAACTGCACTAGCAGTATTAACTGCACTAGCAGTATTAACTGCACTAGCAGTATTAACTACTGAGCAGTATTAACTGCAAAGCAGTATTAACTACACAAGCAGTATTAACTACACAAGCAGTATTAACTGCACAAGCAGTATTAACTACTAGAACACAGGCAGTAGTAACTTTGCACTAGCAGTAGTAACGCTGCACGGGCAGTAGTAACTACACTTGCACTTTTCTGCACTTGGTAACCTGAGGGAAACAGAGAATCCTGAGAAAGATAGTTAGTAGCACCAAATATATGAAGAAATACAGGTATAAAAACAGAAAGTCATAAATTTATTCTAGGTTGATCATGCCCACACTTGTTACCAAAAAGGTGAATCTACCCACATCAAAAGCTTTTGTGAATAGATCAGCAAACTGGTCATTTGTATGAACTTTAGCAACCTGAATTAATTTCTTTTCATTGCAATCTCTTATAAAGTGATACCTTATCTCTATATGCTTTGTTTTTGAGTGTTTGACTGGATTATTAACAATGCTAATAGCACTGTTGTTATCAATGAAGATTGGAGTGTGAAGAAATGTTACCCCATAGTCCAACATCTGATTCTGAATCCATAGAACCTGAGAGCAGCAGCTTGCAGCAGCTATGTACTCAGCCTCTGTGGTAGATAAGGACACTGTGGTTTGTTTCTTACACTGCCAAGATACTAGTCTTGTACCCAAAAACTGACATCCACCTGAAGTAGACTTCCTATCCATGTTGGCTCCACCCAAATCACTATCTGAATATGCAAGCAAGTCAAAAGAGGATTCATGAGGATACCAGAGACCTAATCTAGGTTGCCCTTTTAAGTATCTGAATATTCTCTTGACAGCATGAAGGTGTGATTGCTTAGGAGAAACCTGAAATCTGGCACAAACACAGACTGAAAACATAATGTCAGGTCTAGAGGCTGTGAGATACATGAGAGATCCAATCATTGATCTGTAATGATGGACATCCACATCCTCCCCCTCAAGATCTGCAGTGATCTGTTTATGTGTTTCCATTGGTGTGCTTGCTGACTTTGAGTCTGATAAACCAAACTTGTCCAAGATGTCTTTCACATATTTGGATTGGCTAATAAAAATCCCATCTTTCCTCTGTTTTACCTGAAACCCAAGAAAGAATGTAAGTTCTCCCATGGAACTCATCTTGAAGCTTTTGTGCATCAATTCTTCAAACTCTTTACACATTTGATCATTGGTGGATCCAAAGATGATGTCATCCACATAGATCTGAACAAGTAGTGTACCTCTCTTTCTCCTCTTGATAAACAGGGTCTTGTCAATTACTCCTCTTTCAAAGTCATTTTTCAAGAGATAGGTAGACAAAGTGTCATACCATGCTCTTGGAGCTTGATGCAAACCATAAAGAGCCTTCTTCAGCTTGTATACTCTGTCAGGGTGCAATGGATTCTCAAATCCAGGGGGTTGACATACATATACTTCTTCCTCAATACTTCCATACAGAAATGCACTTTTGACATCCATTTGGTACACTTTGAACTTCATGTATGAGGCATAGGCTAGAAATAACCTGATTGCTTCAATCCTTGCCACAAGAGCAAAGACTTCCTCATAATCTATTCCTTCTTCCTGAGTGTACCCTTGTGCAACCAGTCTAGCTTTGTTTCTGATCACAATCCCTCTGTCATCCTTCTTGTTCCTGAAAATCCACTTGGTGCCAATTGCTCTATGACCTTTTGGAAGGTCTACCAAGTCCCAAACATCCTGTAATTTGAACTGTAGCAGCTCCTCTTGCATTGCCTCTATCCAGCTTGGGTCTTTCATAGCATCATAAGCCTTTTTGGGCTCAATCTGGGACAGAAAGCAAGTAAGAACAGTATTAACTGTATTTTGCTGCTCTTGCAATTCTTGGAGTCTGCTTTGCTTTCTAGTCATCATGGGAGATGCAATATCTCCAATCACCAACTCAGGAGGATGATTTTTCTGAGTTCTTGTTGGATGACCAGCTTCCTCTTGAATGTTCTCATCCAGATTTGATTCATTTAATTCTGGATTTGTTTCTGCTTCTTCAGTCACCTCAGATTCTCTGGAATTTGGTCCTGAAGACTGATTTTCCTCTGCTCTCCTCTCTTCTTCATTCTGAATAGGTTCAGTCTCCTCTTGGTGTTCACAGAATTCAACAGGATCAATGGAAGGGAGTGGAAATATCACAGATTGAATTCTGTGTTCTGATGATGGTGTATCCCTTTGTCCTGCATATACATCACTACTGAAACCCAAAGAATTAGTGAGTGAATCAATGTCAAATAGCCAATTAGGACCTGAACCAATAGGATTTGGTGTGTTCTCATTGCATTTGACATTATCACTTTCTTCAATTATTCTAGAAGAGGTATTAAAAACTCTGTAGGCCTTACTTTGAGATGAATACCCAACAAGAAAACCATCATCTGCTTTGCTATCAAACTTGCCTAAGTGAGATTTGGTATTGAGAATAGTACAAGGACATCCAAATGGTTTGAAAAATCCAATATATGGTTTCCTTTTATGGAAAAGCTCATAAGGTGTCTTGTTTTTAGGCTTTACAACTAAAACTCTGTTTTGAACATAGCAGGCAGTATTAACTGCTTCTGCCCAAAAAGTAATTGGTAACTTTGAATCAGCTAACAGAGATCTAGCAGCCTCAATCAGTGTCCTATTCCTTCTCTCAGCAACACCATTTTGTTGTGGAGTCCTAGGAGCACTGTATTGTCTCTCAATTCCTTTTTCTTCACAAAAGGTGTTTAGATCAAAATTTTTAAACTCAGTTCCATTATCTGATCTAATGACTTTCACTCTTTGATTTGATTGGTTTTCAATTTTGAGAATAAAAGATTTGATCAGTCCACTTGTCTCATCTTTAGTTCTCAGAAAATATACCCAAGTAAATCTAGAATAATCATCAACAATAACTAAGCAGTATGATTTCTTGCCAATACTCATCACATTGGTAGGACCAAACAGATCCATATGTAACAGTTGAAGAGGATTTGAGATAGTGTTTATCTCTTTGGTCTTATGAGAAGTTTTGTGTTGTTTGCCTTTGAGACAAGCAACACAATGATCATCACATGAATAGACTTTGGATGGCAAACCCCTTACAAGGTTATTCTTAACAAGTTTATTCATTGTTTTAAAGTTCATGTGACACATCCTTCTGTGCCAAAGTGATGATTCATCCAAAGAAGCTTTTGAAACTAAACAATTTAGGGATGAATCAGATGATACACTTTCCAAATCTAAACAATAAACATTATCCTTCCTAGGAGTTCTCAGAAGTATCATGTTTTCATCAACCACTTTGTATCCAGGAGCAAGGATAATACATTCAGAATCAGTAAACAATATGCTATGCTTCTTGTCACAAACCTGTGATACACTTAACAGGCTGTATCTCAATTGTTCAACATAGTACACATCTTCAAAGGTCATCTTACCCTTTGAAACATCACCCTTACCACTTATCTTTCCACCAGCAGGATTATCCCCAAATGCAACATGTCCTCCATCAATCTTTTTGAAAATTTTGAGGCAGGCCATGTTACCTGTCATGTGCCTGGAGCAACCACTATCAACATGCCAAATGCTCTTCCCCTTGAGCTGTTGGTTGCCCTGCACATCAAGATAAATCAGTTAGTTTTATTGGGAACCCAAGCCGAAGTGGTCTTGGGTCTCCCTTGCTCATCAAAGTACTTGCACTTGGTTTTGATGAGATTTTCAAATTTAGGTACTGCAGTACTGGAGTACTTTGTCAAAATTATTGGTGTAGCAGCACTAGCAGCAGTATTAACCTCAGAAGTACTAACAGTGCTAGCAGTACTAATACTGGGAGCAGCAGTATTGTTAGCGGCAGTATCAGCAGTACTAACAGAGGTAGCAGTATTAACAGAGTTAACACTGCTAGAAGCAGTATTAACAGAGTTAATACTGCTAGCAGCAGTACTATCTGAAGAAGAAGCACTAAAAGTATTAGCAGCACTAACATTGGACTGATTACTAGCAGTATTAACACTGCTAGCAGCACTAACTTTGGAATGATTACTAGCAGTATTAACACTGCTAGCAGCACTAACTTTTGAAGCAGTACTAACAGTGTTAGCAGTACTAACACTGCTAGCAGCAGTATTGTTTTTAGTGCTTTTTGGAACCCACATAGTATCACATTCCTTTTCAGTCGTTTTCTTTATGTGGCTTTTGGGTTTATCTTGTTTCTTTGCCACATTTTTCTTTGCAGACTTTTTATAGCCACCATTCTTTCTGTAACCACCAGGTTTTTGAAAAGATCTTTGAGCATTAAACCTTTGGTTAACAGGATTGAAATAACAGTGTTTGGCTAAATGATTTAGCTTACCACAGATGAAACAAGGTTTTGGCCTGTTGATTCTGTTCAGATCAACTCCTTGTCTCATAGCCCACTGGTTATTCCAGTTCCTTTGATTTCCCCTCTGATTATCATGTTTTTGGGGCTGATTCTCTTTAGATTTCCTGCAAGAACACTGTTTACAAGTATTAGAGTTCACAACTTTGGGCTGTGTGGAATGAACTCCCTTTTCCTTTTCAGTCCTTTTGATCTCAGTGTTCTCAACACATGGACTTTCAGATTCCTCATCAGAGTCTACTTTGTCAGTTTCATCCTCAACAACTACTGTTTCTTCACAAGGATCTATATTAATCTTTAATTCAGGATCCTTCCTATCCTTGGTCTCTAACAAATCAGACTTAGGAGGTATGTAGTTGTTATTGTAGGGTGGAGGTGTGGCATTGTACCCTATCCCTACTTTCATCTTGTCATGGATTTGAGCCTTAATGATGGTATCCATGGTTTTAGAAGCACAGGTAAACTTTTCAACATCAAGTTTAACCTTCTTAAGCTCTTCTTTTAATTTCTCATTCTCCTTCCCAGACACTTTCAGCTTAATTTCATACTCATTCTTCTCCCACTTCCAATAGTTAGTATCATAGTGGTGTTGAAGTTCATTAGCTTGAAAAGCTCTAATCTGTTCTTCAAACCTTTCTACAATCCTAACATAGTCTTTCACATCTTTCTCTAGCCTCTTAAGGTTATCACACATACCCTGATTGTGATCCCTATATCTTTTAACAGCATCAATGCAAGCTTGAGAACAGAGTTTAGATTGTACCTCAGTGGGAATATCAGATACTTCTACCATAAGAGCTTGATTCTGACAGGCTTCCTCAGCTTGATCACTCCAATCAAATCCCATTCCTTGTTGAGAAACAAGGGCTTGAGAGGAGCTTCTGTTTTGGTTTCCATTTGGAGCCTGTTGATGTGATCCTCCACTTCTGCATTCTCTGGCAAAGTGTCCCATCTTGTGACACTTATAACACTCAACCTTGGACTTGTCAAAGCCTGCACCATCTTCTCTTCTCTGGGAAAAGTTGTTTCTCCCAGTCCTTTTGATGAATTTCTTCACCCTCATTGATAGCATAGCCATCTGCCACTTGATGTCCATCTCTTCCAGATCATCAGCATTAATCTGCTCTAAATCATCATTGATTAGAGAAGAGTGAACATGACTAGAAAAGAATGCTTCTAGTACAGAATCTGTAGTCTTCTCTTGATTGGTTCCACCAGCAGCATTAACAGAACCTGCAGTATTAACAGAATCAGGATTAGCAGCATTATCAGAGGATGAAGATAATAAAGCAGCATTATAAACAAATCCAGATGGCCTTTTCTTGGCTTCAACTTCAGCCTCAAATACTCTCAGATCATTGTAGAGGTCATCTAGCTCTTTGTCCTCCAGTTGGTCATTCTGTCTGAATGAGACTGTGTACATGGTCCATTCTTCTCCCAATGATCTAAGGAACTTTCTATTGACATCATCAGCATCCATGTGTACACCCACAGTTGCTAATTCTCCAATCAACTTGTTAAATCTGTCAAAAGTTTGAGTCATAGACTCATTCTTTGCAGACATGAAGTTCTCATATTGTTGCCTGAGAATAGCCTTTTGATTTCTCTTTGTGCTCTTTGTGCCAGTAAATCTTTTCTCCAGAGCATTCCACAACATCTGTGCATCTGTGCAGTGTTGGAATTGATGTTGGTACTCATTAGGAATAGCCAAAAGCAGAGTGCTTAAGGCCTTCATCTCTGTTTGTCTGACTTTCTTTTCAGCATCTGTCTTGGGAGGAGGTCTCTTTCCATCTGCTCCAATCTTTCCTTCATTACATGGGCCATTTTCTATGATGTCCCATATTGCATAATCAGTAAGAAGAATGTACTTCTTGATTCTCAGTTTCCACATGTCAAATTCATTGGGTTTGAGCATGGGAACCTTTGAAACAAGAGTACTGTGAGAATCCATTGAATTGTCCATAGCTTCTAAGATACCAATGCTCTGATACCACTTGTCAGGTTCGATTCTTAACAAGAATTAAACTTCTTAGAAACAGAATTTAGAGAATCTTGCGGAATAGAACTCTAAATCAATTAAAGAACAATCAATAGAATTCAACACACTGTATATATCAAACTGTATTACAAGCTTTACACCAAACCTCAATCTTGTTGAACAGGCTCAACAAGACGACTTCTACTTCTCTAGAAATAGGATCTATGATCTTGAGGTTAATTCTCTCTCAATAGCTAAACAACCTTTTGAATAATTGTTCTTTGTATCGTGTATCTTGTATATTTTCGTGTTTACACGTATATTCTAATAGCTATCTATCAATACTATTTATACAAAAGTAATTACAAGATAACTATCAAAAGTAAATTGATCTTCTGAATCTTCGTTAAACATATCTTGATCAATTCCTTCTTTGTCTCCAAAAGTATCGCATCCCAAACTTATCAAGTCAGCAGTATTAACAATGATTTGGCTCAGCAGCATTAACGACCTTCAGCAGTATTAACCTTCACAGTCTTCAAGCAGTAGTAACCCAGCTCAGCAGTACTAATCATGTCTAGCAGTAGTAACTTCTTCTAGCAGTAGTAACTTCTTCTAGCAGTAGTAACTTCTTCTAGCAGTAGTAACTTCGTCTAGCAGTAGTAACTTCTTCTAGCAGTAGTAACTTCTTCTAGCAGTAGTAACCTTGACTAGCAGTAGTAACGAAGAACTGGCAGTAGTAAAATTGTCTTGGCAGTACTAACCATACTTAGCATATCTTCAGTTCCCAACAAGAAGGAACCCTAGTTTTGACAAAATATTCCAAAGTTAGCTTCTATATTATGTGTAAATCATAACCTAAGATGAAGACGGTTGGTTAAAATAACTCACCTAAGGATTTATAAAAGAGACCCTAGAAATGAAGGTCAAGATCTTGAAGCTTTTCACCTTTGATATAGATTTACTTTTCTCTTCTTGGAAAAATTACTAACTCCTGATCAAAGAGCATTAATTTCTCTTGATGAGAACCAAAGCATTTAATAAGGGAAAAGATGGAATTTTTCTTGGTTTTGAGGGAAGAGTATCGACGAGAGAGAGAGAGAGAAAATGAGAGGAAAGTGTGTGGTAACAAAAAATCATGGCCAATCCCATTAGGGTGAGAATTTATTTTGGGTCAAAAGTTCAAAGGGAGGGGGAAAGAAAAGTCAGCTATGGTGGCTGATTTGAAAATAAAAAGAAAATGGCGTGAGTGTGAGAGAGATAGTGAGAGGGATAATGAAAGAGGTGAGGCATCACGTGGGGGTGTACCCCTTTTCCGCACAGAAGCTCACGCGGCACAAGCCGCTTCCCAAGCCGCGCCGCCCACTGGAAAAGGTGGCCCTCAGACCCTCCCGTGTCTTCCACCGCGATTGAACCCGCGACATTAGCCGCCGCCTTTCCTTCCCCCACCTCTCTAAAAAAACCAACCAATCCCAACACACCAAAATTATAAATATTAATTTTACCCAATTACTTAATAATTGTAAATTATAATAGTACCATCATGATTAACCCAAGCACCAAAATATTAAGGATTGACCAAAAAGAAGGATCATTAGGCAAGCTCACTTAGTTACCCCTACATATTCGTATAACCATAAGTATATATATATAGGGTCGGGTTCAAATGAGGAGCGCATCAAAACATGAGAACGTGAGGAGCACCGTCCATGTACAAAATCACATGTGATTCACAACACAAACTGCGGGACAAGCCGCGCGCTTTTGCAAACCGCGTAACAAACCGCGCGTGTCCAAAATGTTAATCACATATGATTTTTAGTCCTGTGTTGTGAATCACATGTGATTTTGTACATGGACGGTGCTCCTCACGTTCTCACGTTTTGATGCGCTCCTCACATGAACCCTCATCTATATATATATATATATATATATATATATATATATATATATATGTGTGTGTGTGTGTGTGTGTGTGTGACGATAATCAAATGAGAACCTAAAATAGGTTGAGAACCGTGAAAACCAATCTAAGCTATTAATTGATTTTAATCTATGGACATTATTATAGGCAAAAATAGGTTGAGAACCGTGAGAACCTATGAATGAATTTTTTATGTTTTTAAAACCATAGGATCAAAACCAAATGACGGCTTAGATCGGTTCCCACGGTTCTCAACCTATTTTTGGTTCTCACATGATTTAACCCCTATATATATATATATCATATTCTTAAGAACCCAGTCCTAAATTGTGAAACGAAAAGAAATAAAAAACATATTTAACACGAAACCCACATCAGACTTTAAAATCTTACATACCTTAAATTTTCGGGTGTTACAATCAACTTCACAAATGTTCACGTTTCAAATAACACAAACCATCGTTTGGAACAATGAACACTTAATATTATGGATACGCATACGTGTTTCATGAATGTTCAACCTTTCTCTGATGTACTACTCTCTGGAGTTGCATGGTTGAGATTGTTCACAAAGTTTCAAAAAAGCATATTCTGTCATGGTAATTTATGTTTTGACAAACACGTTCAATGTGTGGTGAAGTATTCTGTTCCTAAATGTTCACATTGTATTAGTGTTGTACATGTTGACAACAGTGGAAAATCATCAAATAGTTCCTACGTGTTCACAAAGTTTCTAAAACGCAAAACGATTAGGATTGTTCACAAAGTTTCAAAAAAACATATTCCGTTATGGTAATTTATGTTTTGACGAACACGTTGAACGTGTGGTGGGGTTTTTCTGTTCCTAAATGTTCACATTGTATTCCCGTGAATTGTTTACGTGTACCACATATGAAAGAACTAAAAAGCAAAAATCTTGCACATCTTTCATGAATGTTGACAGTTGAAGCAGTTAAAAATCATCATCCAATGGTCCATTATTCCTAAATGTTCACTGTTCCAATAAGTGGTTTGTGATAATGAAAAGCGAACACTTGTGAAGTTGAACATGCATGAAACGAGTATGTATATCCAATGGTTAATATGGATAACAAAACTAATATACATTCTTATTGTTCTTAAATGTACACAAACAAATCTATTCCAACTAACAATTAATCGAACAAAAATACTGATCGATCAAGAACTTTTTATTAGGTTCGGATATTTCCGCTCAGCTCTGGTTGTCGTTTTGAGTCACCGCTTCTTCATTGAGATTGAGTTATGTTCCATCAACTAATCATGCCGATGTATTTACCAATGACGAACAATTATATACATCGGCTCCTCCATTGACATCATCCAACCCCACAGAATTATTAGAATCGTTCAACAAAACGGGTTGAATGTAGTTCTGATAACATCGAAAATCCATTTTTCATACAAAGAATGTTGATGAACGAATGAAAAATCAACACACCTAGTATTTTTGTTATAAATTAATAATAGCTAAGTCAATTTTGTAACTCATAATTAATGATTATTTTGTAACTTCTAATTAAAAAGTCTATCAAGAAATTCCTACTTTTGACCTTGATCACCTCGGTTCAGATATCCCAAATTACACATCAGCATTTAATTTATTGTACTTATTAATAGGTTCATCTCAAACAATGATTTCTAATATCAATGGATGATAATGATTCATAAAATTAATACAAAAAATGTGGTTAACAAAATAACTTGACCCTATATAGATATATATATGGAATTTGAATTTTCTATAAAATAATGAATTAATTATCTCATCCATTAACTTAAATTAGTGGGTTATGATGGATATTACGGATCTCATAAATTGTGGGAGTTCTCAACAATATATATAGGGTTGGTTCGGTGAGATGTTGAAGTTAACATAAGAAGCGTGAGAAGTGGTTATTAACCGTTGGATGAGAAATGAGCGCACATTATGATGAGATGCAGCGAGATAAGATGCATCTGCATCCGATCAATTCCATTCTAAGCTGTAATTCATAGAAGGGCATTTTGTAACACCCCGAACTTTAGCCAAGGTGCCACGTCATAAATCACCAATTCATAAAGAAAATCATTTATTAAATGAGATCCCAAAATCCTTAAGTAGAAAATTCTTACTCCGGAAGTCTTAAATAAATAAATACTCTAGAATGTCTTAAACGAAAAGTCCGTCCCATACCGGACAAAGACATATATAAATATGCACAAACTTGTATGAGTAGATTATCAGTAACCTTTCTCTTACCCCCAGATTTTCCTGCAGTTCTCCCTTGCCTGCATAAATCCCGACGTTTCAGTAGTGAACCACTCATAGTTCCCTCATATTGCATTTATTAGCATATGTGAGTTTATTCCATTTATAAGCATGCGTAAAAGTTTAAAATGAAACAAGTAGCATGCGATCCCATAACATCACATACATGCAATACATATATCATATAACATGTACAAACAAATCCCATATAGCACATCCCACAATTAATGCGTAAAATAATTTGTACATAGTATGCACCCCAGTGTAAGTCTCATGAAGACTCACCTGAATAGCTTCGCTTAGCTAAACCTCGTCCCTAAGTAATACCCTATATAACATATAATTACATTTTCTTAATTAGTGTCTTGACTTTCCCAAAAAGTCAATCCAAAAGTCAAACGAATCAACCCATGGTCAACTCCAAGTTGGCATGGTCAACGGGTCAATCCCCAAGCATACTTCGTTGTCATGTACTACTAAATGTCCAAAAATAAATTACGACGTATTAAAACCAATCACACATCCCGGGACGGAGCCAGAAATTTAAAAGAGGGGGAGCACCAATTGAACTTGAACTCTTTTTTTCTTCCGAAAAGAATTCTCTTTGACAAACCTAATTTTTTTCCATATCGCCCGATGTTGTTTTAGTCTAATGGTACCTCTTCGAGGGATTTTTAAAGATATTTTTTCTTGATTTCAAGGGATTTTTAAGTTCTTTTTATCGATTTCGAGATTTTTTCGGTTTTTTGGTATATACTCAAGAGTTGTTTTTGGTTTTTTTCCGTTGATTTCAAGAGTGTTTTTGGGTTTTTCGATTGATTATGAGGTACAATTGCATCTTTCACAAACCTAATTTATTTACTTTACGACTTAGAATAATAATACGATAGAAATTATGGATAAAAGGTTTAGGAGACCCATTATCCAATACATACAAAATAATAGCTTGGACTTTTAATAGATAAAAAATAATAGTTTAGGAAGCACCTTTCTATATATTTTTTTATTTTTTTAAACATAATATATGTATCAAATTTTTTTCTTTAAAACCCAAGAGGCTCCAGGCCCCTTCTGGTCCTGGTCCTGGTCCTGGTCCTGGTCCTGGTCCTGGTCCTGGTCCTGGTCCTGGTCCTGGTCCTGGTCCTGGAGTGGCTTCGCCAGTGTACACATCTATCCAATCGCACCCCTTAAACGGATTATTAAATCATTTATACAATTTAATAAACCCCCTTCTTTGAATACAAATTAGCTAATTTGATTCAATAGTAAATCACTAAATAGCAATTTCCAAAAATGTGAAATCCCAATTTTATTAATATCCCTTTTCATTTGATGCCTAAATCTTGACCAACACAATCGAAACATCGCGATTTATTTATTTCGATTAATCAAAGAAATAAACGAGATCGAACTCTTTTGATAAACATTGATTTAATCAAAATGACTCGATGCTAACTGAACCCGGCCCGAGGCAAGGCAGCCTCGGCCATAGCGATGGCCCAACACCTGGTCCAACGACACCCAACTCTACTCGGTTGCACCCTCGTTGCGGCTGTCGTGAACCACCCCCGTTTGGGGTCGTTTCTTGACCGTTTTCGCCAATATTTTTACAAAAGTTTATAAATAATTACCATCCCAACTCATAACTAAATTTACAGCCCCTACGGTCCGATATTAAACTCGTGTTTTGAGTTTTTGTACCCCAAATCCCGTCAATCCGCCGCCACAGCGGCTTTTCGCCCAAATTACTCGATGTACAGATCACCATTGCCTACGAAACTTATACTATTGGAAAGGTAATTGAAAAACGAAGCTAACCATGTATTATAGATCAATTTTGATTGAGTATTTTACCTCCAATCGCCGTTTTTGTGTGGAATGGCCCTAAGCCGCTCCAGGCTCGATAACTCCCTTGTTTCTTGATGAAATTTCGAAATTCGAAAGGGGTTTACTCCCTTACAGCCGTATCTATCATCGTCTAAAATTTCAGCCCCTAACTCCCATTTATAGGGTGCCAATTCGACCATAGAGCCCTAAAACGTGATTTTGGGGATTTCCCAAATTTCAATCCCTTCCAAATCAAGTTTTATCAAATGGCAGAACTGGACCCTATAGTTTCTCCTTTCTGAAATTCTGCCCCAAATCAATTAAATTCAAATTATTTTCATTTCTGTTTTATTGATTTTATTTATTGCAATAAAATCGTTTTTCCAAGTATCGACACTTTAATCCCTCATGTCGCTACTATTTAAATTTGTAACCCTCAATAATTATTTATTTTATAAATCATAAATTTAGAGTGTTACACATTTGATTAAAAGTGATCAACGCTTCAGATCCATTTCTCACGTTAACCTCAACTTCTCACACGATATATATATATATATATATATATATATATAGAGAGAGAGAGAGAGAGTGAGAGAGAGAGAGAGACGAATGTTCAAACGAGAACGCTAACACAAAAACAACCGTTCATGTGCAAAATCACATGTTGTTACACTAACTGCAAAAAATTGGACACAGACGACTTTGGCCGCGACTTAAAGTCGTGGGGCAAGTCGCGTGAGTCATATATGATTTTTTACGTGAATCATGTATTATTTTGTACATTAGTGACCGTTCTCGTGCTTTCTTAAATAGTTATCGTTCTCGTTTGAACAAAAAAAAACGAGAAAACTGAGGAACACCCTGGTAGCCCTTCATCTGGAAAATATGCACTTGTACATACAAGCAACTTGTAACATGCACATGTACATGTGCACAAATGCATAAAAAACAAAAAACAACTTACTTTTACCTGTTTGCACAAGTGCATATCGTCCAGATGAAGGGCCACCAGATTGTTCAATTGTTTTCTGTTTTTTGAAGTTTTCCCTTAAACCTCCATATATATATATATATATATATATATACTTGAGATCATGTGAGACCAGACTATTTCCGTGAGACCGTGAGACCAACAAAAGACTGTGAAGGTACTGAACGGTAAACCTTCACAGTGTTTTTGCTGTGAAGGTTAGCTATTTTTCTTACCTTCACAATGAATCACTGTGAAGTTTAGTGTTAATTTCTTGGTCTCACGGTCTCACGAAAACATGTTGGTCTCACGTGAACCCAACCCTATATATATAGGGTAAAAATCAATGGAGAACCTTGAAAAAAAAGAACCAGCGAACCATGAAAAACGGATGAAAAAATATATCAAAATGGATGTCAAATTAAAGAAAATAAAATGATGATTTTTTGGTGTAATTTGTTTCGCTTCATTTTTTGTTATATTTCACCAATTTAAGATTTCAAAAATAGAGGGTAAATATTTGTTTAATTAAAAAAATTAGTTATAACTACCTTTTAATTCATAACCATTGGATCATCTTCATTTAACGGCTTGGATGGGTTCTTCAGGTTCTTTCTTTTTTCATGATTCTCTCCTGATCTCATCCCTATTATATATATACTAGTTGAGTACCCGCGCAATGCGGCGGGGATGTTAATGTTCTATAAAGATACATTTAAGTTTTAAACATCAAATTTTGCAAAAAATATTTGGTGGTTCACATGGTTCATATATTGTATTAAAAGTTTTTCACAATGCGACGGGATATATCGTAGATTAAAAAAATGAAAACTTAATGCAATTTCTTATCCAAAAAGTCTAAATTGTTGTTTAAACAAAATAGAAATTACAATCAAGTTTTAATCATATACAATCATCACTCAAAACTTCTCGGTAAACCACATTTGATGTGTAAACTCCATTCGGCTTGAACTTTTTGGATGGCTTCACTAATACCTTTGTAGTGCCACGTGATATACCTCTGGATAATGCCACATAAAGTTGTCCGTGTGAGAATACCGGTTCTGGTAGATAAACACCTACCAAGTGCAATATGTCCATGGGAACGAACATTAGCGAGCAAAGCTTTGTACATAAATGTTTTTCCGGTTCCACCTGGACCATCTACAAAAAACACATCTGGACGATCATTATCTACATGACTCATGATCTCATCGAATGCATGTTTTTGTTCGGCACGAACCAAACTATATTTTCATACCTTGGATATTCATAATAGGATCCTTGAACTTGGAAATGCTCCAAAAAGAAAACACCTCCTACCAAATTTCTTTGTCTATAGACATCCAACAATGTACGTGGAACAACTGCAGCCATTTTGTCCCTCTAACGTATATAAATATATACATATACACAATATGTAATTTTAACATTGTTAGTATCTTTAAAAAATATATTTTCAACAAAACTAAAATATGATTAAATTCGCTTACATTTTGGTCAAGTAAGATGATGTATATTTTTTCGTGTATTACATCTTCCCAAACAAATTCTACTCGGACAGGTTCAAAGTTCCACCAAACATGAAGACTTTCTAGTTGGTAAAAATGTTCAGCATGCCACCCTAAATCCATTTTCTACATAAATAATATGATCAGAACAATTTCAGAATGCCAATTGCAAACATCAATAATATTGTTAACATTATAAAAAAAATTCACTCTAAAAGAACACCAAAAGTAGACAAACAACAAGTAGAGCATGAACCATTAACAATAAGAACATTTTGGTGATAAGAACACTTAGAGCAGCAAGAGCAATCTGATTAAGACATTATTAAGACATTACCTTGGTCCGAGAGCAATCGAATGAAATTCTGAAGCCTGAATCAAAGTAAAGTCTCAAACCAAACCCACCAGACCTCGATTTTCGATTTTCTATTCGAACTTTACTTAGGAAGGGTTTCGGGGCCTGTTTTGTCCACCCAAAACCCGATCGGGATGGGGGTTTTTCGGCCCGACCCGACCCGACCGATGCTCACCCCTAGTTTTTAGAAGAAAAGTTACAGCTTCCGTCCTACAAGTGTTTTGACGATTTACTCATACTTAGAGAACAAATTAAGATTTGACATCTAAATTAAAAACGTACTACTATTTCTTAGGAATCTAATCGTCTAAAACAAAAAAGAAGAACAAATAAAAAACCGAAACAATAGAAAATCGTATGGAAGTGAAGCTCACTGTTTGCTATCCTACAGATGTTGCATTTAACCAAATTTCTCAATTGTAGCAGTGATGTTTCTGGTCATGTTATGGTAGTTTCTACATTTTAGGTTGGCTGATTATGTTTTTTTTTGGTTGCAGTGTCTAATTAAATCGGATTTGGTATGACTTATTTTCTCTATGAATTTGAATTTTGATTACTCAACAGTTGGAAACTTTCTTTCAGTGTTGCTGACATCAAACTGGGAATTATATGTTTTTAGTTTAAGGTCATCCGGATTTGGCTTGCAGCAAGCTTTTATTTTGGGAAGTATCTGTGTATGTTTATGGTTCAATTAACACCTAATACTTCTACAATCCACAAAGTGATGAGCAATTAATCAATCATTTAGGGCAAACAGATGCAAAAAATGTTTTATCTTAATCAAAACTAAATAAGCATTTAGGGATCACAGATTTGCACACTATTAATGCCTAAGTTTATTGCATATTTCTCAGTTGACAAAAATAAATATGGATTAAGCTATCTTACCCATTAAGCTTATTAAGCAGCTAACTTACCCATTAACGCATTAACGTTAGATTAAGCTATCTTACCCATTAAACATATTAAGCTTATTAAGCAGCTAACTTACCCATTAACGTATTAGATTAAGCTATCTTACCCATTAAGCTTATTAAGCAGCTAACTTACCCATTAAGGTATTAGATTAAGCTATCTTACCCATTAAGCTTATTAAGCGGCTATCTAACCCATTAAGGTATTAGATTAAGCAGCTATCTTACCCATTAAGCTTATTAAGCAGCTTATTAAGATTGTAGTCCATTATACTCATTTTAAGTAACCTCATCGAAAAGCAAACCACAATCTCAATATATGTTTGCAGGATTATCATGACAACAGTATTTCTAATGAATAAAGTAAAAAAATACAAAAACTCTATCCAACAGATTGATCTTATTCATTTAAATAAAGAAATATGTGTTGAACTTCTGATAAACATGTCTTAAGGTATTTTTCTTTTGATGTTCGTATGTTATCCTCCGTTTCCAAAGGATTGAAGAAGAACAAATAAAAAATCGAAACAATAGAAAATCGTACGGAAGCTGTAAGGTTCAGAATGCTTACAGTTACAGGCATGATTAAACATATATTTACCACCAACTGAACCCCAAAACAAAATGGATATGATAGCCACTTCTAATTGCTTAAAGAGACAAATTATTATATTATTGTGTTCATTTCTTTTATTTCTATTCTAAAACAACACAACAAAACTATAAAATCAACCCCATAAAATTGTCTGTCAGATTATGAACACATAAATATTGATGGTATTTGAATTTTTATTTTATTTTATTGGTTTCTTCAAATTGTATTTGAAGTCTATTTTCACATGGATTTTCATTAAATTCTGCATAGCTTTTTATGTTTTGTTTCCTTCATGAAAGTTGATTTTTTTCAACTTCTGTAGTCATCATGTCTCAATTCACCACCAACAACTTGATTTAAGGCATAATGGCGCAATTGTAGATATACATACATGGTTTAAGTAAAAGGCAATAAACAGTTAGTAAAACAACTTAGATTTTAAAACAAGAATGATATTTAATATCCACATACCTGAGCGATGAGACGGCGGTTCAGGGGACTGATTTATCGCCTCTTTAATTGTATGCTTTTGCAGTCTGCATTTAAAAATACATATACAACTTATTGAGACAAATCCAATACCTAATGTCATAAAATTAAACCAAAAAAATTCATCTGTTTATGCAATTACATGACTTAAAGCTAATGCAATCTAAGCCAAAAATGCATTAACAACAAATGCAAGTAAACAAGGACATAGTACCTTAATACAAAAATCTCTCTTAATTGTAGTGGAACACTAAAGATGTCAATGGGTGTTAATGTTACGTTCTTGCTATGATGTTAATATGGTAGGCTGTCAGTTTATATTTTCATCGCAGCACCCCCCCCCCCCAAGAACACTTAGAGCAGCAAGAGCAATTTGATTAAGACATTATAGAGGTTGATTAAGACATTTGCATATCGTGCGTATTCAAAGAAGGGTTCAAGCAACTTACAGAGGTTGATTCAATCCCCTTTATGAACACCGGATTTGCTAGCTTGAAAGTGACCAAATGAACCTGAAACACCGAAATGATAAACATACATGATTAAGAAGTATTTTACTAAAAAGGTTACAACACAGTTGGTCTTCAAAATCTTAAGCATTAGTTCCATTTCATGAATTATCAACAAATCATTGCATGGTCTATTTACAATATGGTTTCATGAATTAAAAGCAAATCACTGTCAATTAATTATGGAATTTCCTTTTTGCCTCCACACATTGAAAGCAAAGTGGTAAAACTTTTCCATCGACCTCTCTATTCTCAGTTTCGACTACGCATCAATATCTCACTTCCCCAATATCCTTTCTTGCACTTTTCTCTTTGGATTAGTAGATAATTCTGCTGTCATATAAAATTACCTTTTCATTCATTTTGGTTTGTTTTACAGCTAAAGAATTTTGGGGCTTAATAGCAAATTTGGGGCTTAATAACCTATAGTGGTTATTACCAGAAGATAAAAACTTGAAATTTGGATTATGAACATCAGAACGAAATCGAAATAAACATCAGAACGAAATCGACTAAAAGTCTTAAAGTCGAAATAAACATCAGAACTAAAATCGACATACCAGAAGATAAAAACTTGAAATTTGGATTATGAACATCCATACGAAATCGAAATAAACATCAGAACGAAATCGACTAAAAGTCTTAAAGTCGAAATCAGAAAAAGAGATCAAAATCGGTTGGTAAATAAACATCAGAACGAAATCGAAATCAGAAACAAATAAGAAGTTGCATACCTGAACGATGAACGATTCGAGATGGAACGATGAACGATTCGAGATGGAACGATGAACGATTCGAGATGGTTCCTGAACTATTCGAGATGGTGAGTTTGAAGCGTCGTCTTGGTTTGAAGCGACTGATATATAATGGGGTCATTGGGAGTTTGAAGCGTTGTCTTGGTTAGGGTTTGGCTATAGGAAGCGTTGTCCAGAGCGAGGAGTGAGGAGTGACTGATTTCTTGGTTTTGGGAAGAGGAAGCGTCGGCCAGAGTGAAGAATCATTTTATCATTGTTGCTATTATATAAAATGCATAATAAATTATTTTCATCATGTTTGTTTTATTTTATCTAAAATTATCGTTCTTATTAATTTTATTTTATTTGAAGTTTATCATTGACTTTATTTCATCTAAAATTTATTATTAATTTTATTAAAACATCTCCAACAATTATGCTAAAATGAATCAAATTAAGATTTTAGCAATTTTTTGCTCCCATAACTATATTATCTTGTATGCTAAGATAACTTTTAGGATTAAAATAGGTAAAATAAAAAAAAGAAATGTTTTAAGACTCTAAGACAAAAGTCTTACATGCTTTATAAGGTACTATAGATATATATATAGGGTCAGGTTCAAGGGAAAACCTCAAAAAACGGAAAACTGAAGAACACCCTAGGAGCCCTTCATCTGGACGGTATGCACTTGTGCATACAGGTTATTTGTAACATGCATTTGTGCATGCACTTGTGCATAAAACAAAAAATTCAACTATTTACCTGTATGCACAAGTGCATACCGTCCGGATGAAGGGCTCGTAGGGTGTTCTTCAGTTTTCTGTTTTTTTAGGTTTTCCCTTGAACCTCCCTCTCTCTCTCTCTCTCTCTCTCTATATATATATATATATATATATATAGGGAAGAGTTCAATAGAGAAGTCCAAATATTTAGAGAAATAGAGAAGTGATCTTGGCCATTTATTCGGTCAAGATCGGCGGCTTTGACCGAGAAGCAACGGATAATTACTCGCGTGGTCTGCACAAGATAGAGGGGTAGTTTCGTAAAAAATACACGGGCTGAGTTCATATATGAATCTGTGTGATTCACATATGAACTATACGTTCATATATGAACATTTGTAATTCACATATAAACTCTTTTTAACTAATTCATATATGAACCTTTATGATTCATATATGAACCTCTGTGATTCATATATGAATCAGTTAATTTGTTCATATGAGAAATAGTTAAAAAAAATTTCATATATGAATCACAAAGGTTCATATATGAATTAGTTAAAAAATTTCATATATGAATCACAAAGGTTCATATATGAACACAAAGATTCATATATGAATCAATTAATTGGTTCATCTGATTCATATATGAATCTACAGTTAATTAGTTTTATATATGAAACACAAAGGTTTATATATGAAACACAAAGGTTCATATATGAATCATAAGATTCATATATGAATTAGTTATAAAGAGTTCATATGTGAATTACAAAGGTTCATATATGAACGTATAGTTCATATGTGAATCACACAGATTCATATATGAACTCAACCCGTGTTTTTTTGTAAAAGTTACGAAATTGCCCTTCTATTTTTGGAACAACCGCAACTTTTGACCAGTCAAAGCCGCAACTTTTGACCAATTATAACCGATCTTGACCGAATAAATGGCCAATATCACTTCTCTATTTCTCTAAATATTTGGACTTCTCTATTGAAGCTAAGGCATATATATGTTATAATTGTCTCTGAATATCATCATTTTCGATAGTTTTATCCAAATTGTATTAAGATTTTCATAAAGTTATACACGTTCATTTTATAATCAGTACAATAATTAAGATGGCAAAACGAAGATGATCAATCCAAAATTACTGAATTCCATGTTTTATATATCCAACGCTCGTATGCAATATTACCAAATGCATCGACTATCCCCTTGCCAAAATATCGGTGGTTTCTTGCCATTTTGCTTGGCCTAACAAAGTTGCCTTTTCATTCTTTAATCATTTCTTGGTTAAAAGAAGACATACCGACACTTCGGTTTTTCCATTCCTTTTCTTTTCTCTCTCTCTCTCTCCTTTTGTTTTCCTCCTATTTAACCAACGACTTATTCCATTCCTTTTCTTCTCTCTCCCCTTTTGTTTTCCTCCTATAAACGATTTAACTAACGACTTTACTAATCCTTTTTATTTTTGTTTAATTATATCTTTTATTTGTACGGTGTTCGAGTATTTCGTTTGAAATTGGCAAACCATAAAATCAAATTTGAATGAATGAATGAATTTGAATTGATCTAACATTAATAGTTCGATATAACAAATAAAAATCAACTTTGATTTTTGAATTTGAGGACCATTTGATGGAATAGAAAATTATATATGGATGTCAATGATATCAAGTATATTAGTATGAGTAGTTCTATTTGCATTTAAACTCCCTTCTAACATGTGATACCTTTTATAAGTGTATAGATTATTACTAAAAGTTCATTAATTAAAAGTATTTTATAAAGAGCTTGTCTAGGTGATGATTTAGCAACCATCTTTTTTTATCATTAAGGTTGTTAGGTAACGGCTTAATGGTTGCATGGTATGTATGGCTTATTCGGTAAGCCATGCATGCATATTTGCTTGGAAGTGGCATAATGGGTCCGACGAAAACCTATTCGCTTAGCCCAAAAGGGAGAGTCATATACATTCAGCCAAACACTTTTCCACCACTACCCTTGAAGTGAAAAAAGCTCCATGCTCACCCCGACCTTGCCTCGTCCTTCATCGATCTAAACAATCAATAAAGAAAGATGAAAATCACAAAAATTGTTATTGCTAATTTAATTTACCATCGATGCCTCATCTTTTTGGGCATTCATCAACCATGATGTAGCAGTGGTTGTTGAAAAAATAGATATGTGAAGAGATATCGATTATACTTGCAGTTGTTGAAGAGATATCCATTGTACCTACGGTTGTTGAAGAGATCTCGATGGTACATGGACTGATAATATTTTGACAAAGCTTATATTTGAATCTGTCGGGCAAAGCTCTTATTTGTACTTGTCAAACAAACCTCTTATTACAAATTACAATACCACTAGACAACCTTTGCAATTGACCTCATAACAATATATGTGAATTGGTTAAACAAAAGTGCTTAACATATTTTTGAATCAAGAACAAAAGTGTATAGATGCTTTATTAGAGTGAAATTGTTGAACAAGAGTGCAACATGTTTTTAAATGGAGAACAAAGTGTATAGATGCTTTATTTGAGTTTTTGACAGTGGACTTGTGGTTATTTTAATTTAAAAAACACTTAAAATTGATATTTTTTAGAGTAAATTACATAAATCGTCCCTGATGTTTGGTTGCTTTTTGGATTTGGTCCCTATTTCCAAAAAATTACACTGAGCGTCCCTAAGGTTTGACAAACCGCACGGAATTGGTCCCTCCCTCTAACGTCGTTTAAGAAACCCAGTTAAGTCTAAGGGTATTTTAGTCTTTTTACTCTCTTTTTGTCTTTTTCCTAATTAATAAATAAAAAGAATAAAAAAATAATTAATAAACCCCCTACCCCCCTCCTCCTCCTCCTCCTTCTTCTTCTTCCTCAGGACCTCCGGCCACCACCACCACCACCATCATCATCTTCAACCCATCACCACCACCACCACCATCATCATCAACCCATCACCACCATCATCATCAACCCAACACCACCATCATCATCAACCCATCACCACCACCACCACCACCATCATCATCAACCCAACACCACCATCATCATTAATCCATCACCACCACCACCACCACCATCATCATCAACCCAACACCACCATCATCATCAACCCATCACCACCACCATCACCACCATCATCATCAACCCAACACCACCATCATCATCAACCCATCACCACCACCACCCTATAGACACAGATGCACTAATATATATATATATATATGTGTGTGTGTGTGTGTGTGTTTTAGGTGAAATAAAATCAAGAATTCTAAAACCCGTTTTCTAAAAAACCAAAAAATGGGTTTTTATTTAAAGAAAAATCGTGTTACCTTCTTGTTGTGGGACAATGGATTCAGCAAATCTTAGCAAGATGACAAATGAGAGTGATAGAAAGATGATGAATTCAGGTTTCTTTGCTGCCATTGTTGCAGAACTCAAGAGTTTGAAGAAAAGTTGGAGATGGATGGGTGTGAAATTACTAGATATGGTTTGCTGCAATTCTTGAAGATGAAAGGAAGAAATAACTCAAATGTGTGTATAGTAAATTGTGATGGTCCAAAATGCCAAATTAAGCAGTCATACATGAAGGCCTTTTGTGGTAGAGTAAAAACGATTTGCAGACACTCATGAGGAAGAAGAAGAAGGGGGGGGGGGGGGGGGGAGGGGTATAGGGGGATAACAACGGTGGTGGAGGTTGAGATGCAACCGGAGGTGGTGGTGGCCGGAGGTGGTGGCCGGAGAAAGGTGAGGAAGGGGGTTGTGGGTTCGTGAGGAAGAAGAAGAAGGAGGGGGGGTAGTGGGTGTAGGGGGGTGGGGTATTTTTTAATTTGTTTTTTAGTTTTCTTTTAGAATAAAGACAAAAACAAATGTAAAAAGACCAAAATACCCTAGACTTAACTGGGTTAACTGGTTCCGTTAGAGGGAGGGACCAATTCCGTGCGGTTTGTCGAACCTCAGGGACGCACAGTGTAATTTTTTGGAAATAGGGACCAAATCCAAAAAGCAACCAAACATCAGGGACGATTTATGTAATTTACTCTATTTTTTATTATATTCAAAATCAATTTTTAAAGCATATTTATCAAACAATTATTTTAATCGGTGTTTAGTGTCGACTATAGGAAAATAGTTATACTATCCAGCACAATGACGGAACACCATTTTATACTAATCTACGAAGACAACTAAATTCATATAGGGACTAATGAAAAAAGCAATCGAACAAACCCTAAGTCATGTCTGAATTAAGTCGTCTGACAAAGAAAATTCGTCTATATGATCAAATATCAATTGTCGTTTGTTTTGCTTGTCGAATAAATGGTCTGCATAACATACATTACCGTTAAATATTTCACTCTAGGGCTGAATAAAAGTGACTGTTTAATAAATGCTATGAATCAAAATTTTGGATGACCAACAACTCAATATTTGAAATTTAAATATAAATATTTGATATAAATAATGATATATACATTACTAAAGTCAAGTTCAAACAAGAACGATATCTATTTAAGAAAATAAAAAGGCAGTTGATTCACATGTGATTTTACACTAACATCACATACAAAACCACACGTGATTCACGCAACTTTTCCCCGCGACCTGAAGACGTGACCAAAGTCACCCCACTTTTTTTACCCGTTAATGTAAAATCACATGTGATTTTGCACACAATTTGACCATTTTTCGTGTTTTCGTTTGATACTCCATCTATATTACTATGACAACATAAATAGTAACTTAAATTTATCTTCAGACCTAACATCATACAATATTTATTACTCAATATCAAAAAACATTCTAATAATATTTAAGTGGCAGAGTGTAGGGATGATCAAAAATCGAACAACCCGAACCGAAAAACACAAAAAATAGATAATCCGACGTATAATCGATACAAAGGTAGGGCAAATCGAATCTATTAGGTTAGGCCCGAAGTAACCCAACCAACCCGATAACCCAATGAAAGTTTTAGCGGATTCTCTAAAATTATTTGTATTTCTCCTTAGTATGTATAGGTTACCAAAAAGGACTCGACAACAACGAGCAATAAAACTTATAAGATGACATTATTCGTAAGCAGGGGCGGAGCCAGAATTTTATAAAGGTTAGTCCTCTTTAGACCTATTATAGTTAGTTTGCTCCAATGAATCGGCGGTTGTTTTTTCTTTATCAAAAATTTATGCATATTTGTAACATATCCTAATAATTTCATTAGAATGTCAAGAACACGTAAACTAAAAAAGATGATTCAGACTGAAAAAAAATTATTTACTAAATTCATGGTCCTAAAAACTAGCTATGATACAAAACCGTAAATAACCCACAAAAAATATCACAATCAAGTGAAATAGAACACAAAATGATTCAATATAATAAACTGGTAATCAGTAAAAAAATGAGTCTCTATTTGATAAACATAAACATATCAACAAAGGCGTGCATGTTTTAGAGAGATTTTGACTTGAAATTGGGTTTTTGAGGGTGCGATTGGTACACATATAGGGTAAAACAGAACAAGACGGGACAGAACAGAACATAACATATAACATTATATAAAAAACAATAAATAAAATTTAAAGAATGCATAAAATATAAAACAAAACATGTATTTGATGTTTTAGAAAGAATTAGATTTTATTTTGAGGTTATATTGGTAAAACATAAGTCTGTTCCACCTTGTTCAATGGGGTGGGGGTGGAACATGCCTGTTCCAGCTTGTTCCACTCTGTTCCTGTCTGTTCCACATAAAAGTCCTGTCAAACATGGGACAGTGATCTCTGTTCTGTTTTGTTCTGTCTTGTTCAGTGTACCAAACGCACCCTGAGTGAACTAAGACTGCTCCATGAACTTGGAATAAATTAAATGAGAATTGGACTCTATTTAAATCTAACAAAAAAATACACTTGAGGGTGGGCTAGTGAGGCCTCTGGACCAAAGCTGGCTCCGCCCATGTTCTAAAGTAATATTTGATGAACTTATATATTCTTTTAAATGATTGATCGTGTTTCAAATAAAAATTTCCTTTACTTTTATGTTTCAAATGTTGATTTTACTTTGTTAAAAGACAACCCGACCAACCTGACCGAACTTGGTTGCGCTTTTATTTGGGCTAGATTGGGTTGAAAATTTTCAAACCACCAACGTTAAGTTAAGTTATTCAAATACTTTCATACTCAATCAACAAAACCCATGAACATTTCTTGTAGAGTGAAAACAACATGGTTGGATAGAAAGTTTAATTGTAGATATCTTTTGTCTATAGGAAAATTCTTAGGTTTACATCCGGTTGATTTTGCGATTCTACATAAAGTTATAAAAACACTGAGTTTATTCTTTTAAATTAACTTTTATTTCTTTGATAAAGCAAATATATATATATATATATATATATATATATATATATATATATATATATGGGTGAGTTCAAATGAAAACTCATTTTCAATTGTGAACATGAGGGCAACTCACAACCATTGATCAAGATTTGGAAAATTAATCAATGGTTAAAACATAATGAAACCAATTGAGAAGTGATTAGGGACAAATATGGAAATTTAAATTAGCGTCTACCATCTTTGATTTTTTATTTTCTTTTTTAATTAAGTTTTTTTTACCCCCTTAAAGTTTAAAATAAATTATCTTAAAAATTACTAATATTTTAATCAAACAAATTACATCAAAGAAACGAGAATTTCGTGCTCTTTGATATGACATTCATCTTGATATAGTTTTTTCTTCATTTTAACTGTTTTTACTGAAATGTTATGTATGTGTTATATTCGGTATAAATATGTATGCACGTTTCCTGGTGTCCATATTCAGTATGAATAACAAAGGGGAACGTTCATTCACTATTCATGACGAATAACACAGTATTCAAAATAAATAATACAACATTCAGGATGAATAATACACGAATTCCTGATTCATGTATTATTAAACATGAATCGCGTATTATTCATCTTGAATGTTGTATTATTCATCCTGAATGATACATTATTCATGATGAATAATATATGAATGACCCGTGAAGGTGTGAACACATGACACACTCTCTTTTGTTTTCCGATTCACAATCGAAACTTGGTTTTATTCTTTATGAATATGTATGCACATCTCCAAGTGTCCACATTCAGTATGAATAACAAAGGTGAACTTTCATTCACTATTCATGATGAATAATACAATATTCAGGATGAATTATATAACATTCATGATGAATAATAAACGAATTCATAAATCGTGTATTATTCACCCTAAATGATGTATTATTCATACTGAATGATACATTATTCATGAAGAATAATACATGAGTGACCCGTGAAGGTGTGGAGACGTGACGCACTCTCTTTCGTTCCTCGGTTCACAATCGAAACTCGATAGGTTCCCGATTCATATCGATGAGTGTTGGGTTACGGTAATGAAGAACACGATGCCTTAGGACGTTGAAGAAAGTGTTGTAGAAGATGATGTCGAGTTACGGACTTACGGTGTCGAGATGTTGTAAACACTTGAATGTATATAAATATTCATAATGAATATAACACATATATGACATGGACGATAATCAAATGAGAACCACAAATAGGTTACAAACCCGTGAGAACCAATGTAAAAAATTTTGTTTACATGATTTTTTTTCATCAAAACCTATGATTTAAGATATTGTTACACATATGTTCGTGTTCACCATATGATAAGTTTACATGTAAAAAACGAATTTTGTTTCACCTAGTGAAATGAAAAATACTCGTAAAAAATATTCATATGGTGAAACAAATCCATGTGAAACAATCATATTATGAAACACATATATTTGAAGTAAAATATAATAAATCCTAGCATTTGATGAAAAAAATTCATGTAAAAAAATATTTTTATATCGCTTCTCGCGGTTTATAACATATTTGTGGTTCTCACATGATTTAACCCCTATATGACATTTCACGTAAAAACGGTTAAAACAACAAAAAAAACTATATCGAGATGGATGTCATATCAAAGAGCACGGAATTCTCGTTTTTTGATGTAATTTGTTTGATTAAAATATTAGTAATTTTTAAGATAATTTATTTTAAACTTTAAGGGGGTAAAAGTTTTTCATTAAAAAATAAAATAAAAGGTCAAATATGGTAGGCGTGAGTTTAAATTATCTTCCCTTTTTACCCCTAATCACCTTAATTAATAATTTCAATTAAAAACTCTATTTAATATGGGTCATTGGATCAATAGAGATGGAAGGGTTAAGATCCGTCCTCATGTTCACAATTGAAAGTGGATTTTTATTTGAACTTTCCTATATATATATATATATATATATATATATATATATATATGGGAGGTTTCTTTTACAAACCAATGCATTTGTAGAAACTTTGCAAACCACTCCTCAACCAATCATTTCATCTAATTTAATTAAAATTAATTATTAATTAATATCATCACGGAGGGGTATGAAAATTTACTAAATTCAGTTTTTTTAAATATTATTTACAGAATCATGTAAAAAAAGAAGTTTCCTAATTTCTTGCGTTTTGTTGATATCCAATTAAAATTAACCGTAATCTTAATATTAAGGTGTTGGTTTTTTAAACTCTTTCGTGTTCTTCATCTGCAGATGCTCTCAATATTCTTGGGATGTCAAAAGAAAAAATGGATGATTCAACACAGTATGAACCATGAATATTTGATAACTTTTACCCTCATTAATACACATGCACAATGAATCAACACAAAAAATTAATTATTTAATCATGAAGCTAAGACAAAATCCTTGAACAATGATACACCAAAGACTATGGCAATGAATACCTTCAAACATCCATCAATACATAGGATTCATGAAGCCATGAATATTTGATAACTTTTACCCTCATGAATACATGAAACCCATATTACCACCGCCGACTCACCGATTCACCTAATCACCGCCGATTCACCGAATTATCGAATCACCGCCGATTTATCGACCACCGAAGCATCGTCTATTCATCAAACCACCGATTCACCGAATCACCGGCGATTCATCGACCACCGAACCACCGTCGATTCATCGAACCACCGATTCACCGAAGCACCGTCGATTCATCAAACCACCGATTCACCGCCGATTCACCGAATCACCGGCGATTCATCGAACACCGAATCACCGTCGATTCATCGACCACCGAAAGGCGAGGAGTAAATAGCCTCCTAGTTCAGATCCAAACACGATACACATTTTCTAGTAAGATTAAGCATCGATTGCTAGCAAACTGAAGATTGGAGCTTTCCGAATGTAGCCATAGATTTCAGAAACTCTACTGGAAATTTACCAGCGTGTTTGATCCTCTGCGAAAATCCACAACCACAAGATCCTTAACTTCCGGCAACCGGTGGCACCGTTGCTGGTTTTGCATCTTTTGATTTCTCATGTTCCTTGCGATTTATCAGGGATAGTTGATCCCGTGATTTTAGGGGATTATTATCGGAGAAGATGGGGAGACGATGGGGAGATTGTTTATGACAAATATAACCCTGCCTGTCTATTTTGTTTATGAAATTAATTAAAAAATAACAAGTAATTACAATGAATGCCACCGGATGAATCCCCATCGTACATCATTTAATCGGATGGTAATTAGATAGGTTGCATAGTGTGTACAAATGCATTGGTTTGCAGAAAATACCACCCCTATATATATATATATCCAATACCACCACCACCCCTGACCACACTCACAACCCCCTCATCGTGCACCAACACCTCTGCCCCACCATCGTGCCAGCACCATCACCGTCGTTGCCAACACCACTATCGCCGATTAATATTATCATTCCACCATCATCCTGTCGCCACCCCTACCCACCCACCCCACTAGGGGTGGATGCAACTGTATAAAGGTGTTGGGGGGGCGCCCCTACTAAAACAAAAAAATATGTTTTTCTAGTTTAAAAACAAACTTTTTTTCAACGTTCTATTATGGTTCTCCCCGGTGATTTTCTGCTTGCGTCCCCACCAACTAAAAAACCAAAGAAAGTAGCTCAAAATCTACCAAAATACCAAAAAAGTCTCTTGAAATCAAAAAAAAAAAATCAAAATCGATAAAAAAAACTTAAAAATCCCTCGTAATCAACAAAAACTTCAAAAATCTCTCGAAACCGTAGAATTAATCTAAAAACACATTGAACGACTTTACAGACTTTTACCCTCCCTTAAAGGTGCATCCACTATACAAAAATCTTGGATCTACCACTGCACCCCACTATTATCGTCGTCACAACCCCACCTCCAACACATATAGGTTCAAACTTTTTTGTGAAATTCCATTTCACTTTCTACCAACCAAACACATGGTCAAATTTCATTTCAATATTTACAAAGTCAAATTCTTTCGATTAATTCCAGTTTCACTAAATTTCGTTCTACGAATCAAACACCCATGGATTAAACAATTCATTATAGTAAAATATGTATTAGTAGTAAAATAACCAAAGTTATACAAGAATCTGAGTAATTTGTTTCCACAACAGTACAACTTTGCCTATAAAAAATATAATAATAACGACCATCGACATAATTAAATTATTATTTTTACTTATATTTTGTTTTTTTATATCCCAATGTCCTTTTTTTTCATTTTGATGGAGATTCTTGAGACTTTTTGTGATTAGATGCCATCACTTTCCAATTGGATTAGACATCACGAGTTATCTTTTTTAATAATCGAAGATACCTTTATTTATTTATTATAATTTATCCTTACGAATTTAATAATATATATATATTGATGGTAACAAAAATATAACAAATAGTATCAATCATCAACAAAATTACAAGAATTCATTTTAAAATTTTAATAGTATTATTACTTGTTTTAGCTATTGTTAAAAAAGATGTTAATTGTTAGGAGTAATCAATCATAAATTGATTGGGTGTATAATCAACAAAGAAATATGGCAGAAATTTTATAAAATTACATATAAATAATCTTTTACAAATTAGAGTTGTAACATCAAAACAACAACAAAACGTAAACCTTATTTGAAATTCAGTAGATATTTGATGTAATCGAACCTATTGAGGCCTGCACAATAGCAGTGTCCTAAGACAAAAATTCGCCGATGGTATGGGCGTTTGTCCCGAGGATACAACAATCGAATTCAAGTATCAAACTTGAATCTAGCGAATCAAATGATGTTTGGAGATAGAGAATGATGAGAGAAAACCCAGGAAATTGATATTTTTTCGTCTCCAAAATGAAGAGGAATGGTCTGGCTTTTATAGATTGTTGTTACCAACCGACAATAACTGTCAGACGAACCGCACGGCTGTTGCGCCGGTGGACCCCCGTGAAAACCCGCGTCGGACTCTGTTCGTCGAAAACTCTAGAGTCTCCCGCGACTACAGCCGCACCGGCTCCCCAAGAGCCCTAAGGCCCAAGGCTTAATCTTTGACGTTTAATATATATATATATATATATATATATATATATATATATATATATATATAGGGGTGAGTTCAAACGAGAAAGCTAACTATTTACGAGAACACGAGAACGGCCCATGTACAAAATCACATGTGATTCACGTACAAAATCACATGTGATTTTACACTACCTGGAAATCTGGACGTGAATCACATGTGATTTTGTACAAAATCTAGGTAGTGTAAAATCACATGTGATTTTGTACATGAGCGGCCGTTCTCGTAAATAGTTAGCGTTTTCGTTTGAACCTCTCTCTCTCTCTCTCTATATATATATATATATATATATATATATATAAATGTCAAAGAGAGTCCACAAGAACACCACATTTCAAGCTCAAACAATTAAATGATTTATTTAATTCTCTATGGTTGGAGTTTATTAAGTGTTCTAAACTTTGACTTGACTCCTATGTGAGACAAGGTTTATCTAATCTTCACTAAGTTCCAAGTTCCAACATTAATAACATTAGCTACTGTTATTTAATTATATATTTTATTAGATATTATATATATTTTCAAATAAAAATTGGTAATGGATAGAGGTTTCAGGTTTGGGTAACGGTTGCGGGATAGATCCCTCACAACTATGCCACTCTTTTGTTTTCTTTCCCTAAAACTTTCTGTACACACGTTATATATTTTTCTTCCTTTTAGGTTGATTTCTTACCAAAATATTATATACATTAAGTTTATTGATTTGCTAATTTTAGTTTTCGGTAGAACTTTTGGGGTTTATGAGAAATAGAAATAAAGAAATTAGGATGCCAGTCTTGTCAATTAAATAAATCAAAGAATCAACAACGATACCAATAGGGGGATTGAAACTTATTTCAGTCGTATGAAGTCTACTTATAAATTATGTTGGTAATCTAAGGGGGCGTTTGGTTCGCAGAATGTTTTTGGATGAAATGGAATCTGTCAAAGGAATTTGACTTTGAAGGAATTTGAATGGAATGTTGTCAGGTTTGACCAGCTGTTTGGTTGACAGAATTGGAATGAAATCTGATAAAGGAATTGAAATCTGTCTGTTTGGTTCACAGAATGTAGCTTTGGAATTGAAATGAAATTTGGTAAATGACCAAAATACCCTTTTTTAATTTTAATTTTTTTAAACAAATATGTGAAAGACCTATAAATTCTAACCTAAATCGTTTCTAACCCAAATAGAGTCTGCAGCAAGGATCTCGAAGGTGTGTCGATCCCTGTGGGTTGTGGTTCAAAATTCTGCGGTTCATCCCTTTGATTTTGGTTCGTCCATGTCCCTGTTCGATTTTGATTTTCTATCGCTGTTGCTCGTCACCAAAGAAGAAAAGGAGGATTTATAGGGTTTAAAGAAAGAATCTGTTATTTTCTTGGTCCTGTTGCTGTAATTTTCGCTGTGGTGCTTTGATTTCTTGGTCCTGTAGTCGAACAAATTCATATAAGGTGCTACTTTGATTTCTTTCGTCCATGAATCTGTGTTTGTCGTCCCTGAATATGTTGTTTTCATCCACGAATCTATGGTTTTTATCCTTGAATATGTTGTTTTATTGTTACATGTTGCTGTGATTTTCGTCCATGTGCTTTGATTTCTTGGTCCCTGTAGTCGAACAGATGTATACAAGAGTCGATGTTGCTGTTCGATGGAGAAGAAAGGGGTATTTTTGGAATAAAAAAAAACACATTCCATTCCTTTAAAATCCCAGCAATATGTGATGGAATGTTTAAATGGCTATTTGATGGAATTGGTTGGAATTTGAAATTCCATTCCTTTAAAAACCTTGAACCAAACAATGGAATTGAATCTGGTCAAAGAAATTTGAGATTCCAATTCCATCAAATTCCTTTAAAAACCTTGAACCAAACATGTAACAACCCAAAAACACATCACATAATATTAAAGCCAAAAGCCCATAAGGGTCCCAAATACATCATAAACTCCAATATCAAATACATTGATTAAGGTCCTCAAGCAAATACAACCGAGATGCTAACTAAACAAAAACTGGAACTTGACGGTCTCTAAACTCGCACCTCCGTCTCAAGCCTTCTCCTTTCCCTTGCAACAAGCACCTAAGCCACCCTTTCCTGAAAATGGTTTTTAAGTTTTGAAAGCGAGGGTTAGACCATAAGGTCTAGTGAATTCCCTCCTTAAAAGCGTAACTGCAAAACATTTAAAAAGCACTTTTCCATACACATAACACTTGACAAGTTTGAGCTCAAACAAGGGTATACACAGTGGGGCGGACCAATAACACCTTACAAAGCCAGGCACGGCAACTCAACACCTTACAAAGCCAGGCACGGCAACTCAACACCTAACAAAGCCAGGCACGACAACTCAACACCTAACAAAGCCAGGCACGGCAACTCGGGGGTCCTCCACTGTGCAACCCGACTCTACCACAAGCATAAACATTTAAAACATGCTTTAAAACTTACTCGAGGAATATCCTCCTTCCACTTGTAAAATAACACTTTTCATGCATGAGAAAACATATGATTCATGATGATCAAGTAAACTCATTTTCAGTTATATCAATTCTTCGCAAATCATTTTAGGAGATAGAAATAATGCATAAAGGGAACTCACCTGGTACTCGGTTAAAAGACACCCTACTCAAAGCTCACTTAATCACCAAACGATCACCTGAATTGGGTTTAACAAATGAGGTATTAGACTCCCCATTTATGTTCTAAAACATTCCCCATACTGTCCTAAGACAATCCCCTAAACCAAGCCTCGAACCCAAGCCCAAACGACCAACGAAGCAAAAACGTAAAATCACGAAACAGAGCCTGGCGCCGATGCTGGCGCCAGTCCATCGGCGCGGACCTCTGGACAGACTTTTTCCTGCACGAGAATTCTTTCCAAAACTCAAAGATTTCTCAATCCCAACTTCCCCAAATCAGTTCTAGTTCTCCCAAAACAATATTTCAGTCCCAAACTCAAAATGGAAGGACAAAACCTATAACCCTCCATTGGAAAGGTGAAATATCACCAAGAGGTCTCAATCTCCTCAAGGGATTCATCAATCTCACCCTTCCAATTGGTTTTGCCTCCAAAACACTTAAATAAAGAAAGAGATTGCAACAAATTCCTACACAAAAGCCCCATTTCCAAAACAAACCAAGAGATTAAGATGGAAGTATACCTTAGAAGCAAACTCCTTCAATCCCCAGCCCCAAAACCTTTCCAAACCTTCAATGGGGGAAAACTTGAGTTCTTTCTCCTCTCCAATTCTCTCCAGCCGAAATGAGTGAAGGAATAGGGTTTTAGGGAGGGTTTTATCTTAATAAACTTTCCTTCTTCACAACCCAGCCACCAAACTTTCAGTTCTTTACACAAGCACCCCAAAGTTCCTTATTTCTGCACTAAAACCACCAAGTATGGAATATGGGGTGTTACAAAACAGCCCCTAAGTTTTTTAAGGTGGCAATTTCAATGTAAATTATACCATTGAGGGGAGTTTTAATTGAAATAACCGAGTTTTTCTTTTTAATTTAAAGGAATAAAAGTTTTGATGGAAAAATGGTGAAGTTGATGAACTTCAGGGACTGTTTTGGAAACAAGTGGAAAAAGGGTATAAATATCCACATGATTGGCACAAAACCCTATTTTGATAAACATCATTCTGAGCAGCTTTGTGTGGAGGAGCGGAGAGAGGAAATCAAGCTGGTACCTGTGGTTTTGGAGAAGAGGAGTCGTTTGGAAGAGGGAGGTTCACCATCAAGCAATTCTAGGTAACCTCTAATTATAATCCTTGTTGTTTTGTTGGATTGAGAGTTTATACTTGAGTTTTAGAAGTCATCGCTGAGAATTGTTAGAGTAATCAAATCAAGGTTTCAGTGTGGATGAGGAAGAGATTTGAGGAAGAGTATATGCTCACTAACTAAAAATGAGATGATTCGTATGCTATTTTAAATGCATGGGATATTATGAAACTGTATGTTTTATCTTACGAATATAAAGCTGCATGTTTATTATGCTTGAAAAGGTTATGATATTATGTATGCATACATTTGTAAGTGAGCATGATACAGCTAAGTCGGGGTGTGTGTGTCCCACCAGTACTCATACCGGGGGGTGTGTCCCGTTTATGCTATGGAGGGTGTGTTCCAATTAAGGCAGTGTAAGACTGACACGTTGTCACCGGTATACGGGACTCCAGTGTGCCATTTCATGTGTGGATGCTTGTTGATGAAAGTTAAATGTTTCAATATATCAAATTGTTTATAAATGCTTATGAACTGTTTTATACACTATGTTGCGGTGCGAAAGTTTTCTAGAGGGATCTCACTAGGCCTGATGGTCTAACCCTCGCATTTTCAAATCTAAACACATTTTCAAGAAATCACCTAGTAGGAGGCTCGACCAAGGGAAAGGAGAAGGCCAAAGCGTGAGGCGAGGACTAGATGATAGTTAGGGCCTGTTTACTAGCTGCTGACCCAGCTGACTCGGTCAGAAAATCTGACTCGGTCAGTAGTCAGAGCGTTTACCACATCATAGATCTGACCGAGATCTGACCGATTATCTGACCGAACCCGCCTTAAAAATATGCTGACCCGGGTCAGTTTTTATCCTTCCATGCGTGCCCTTGCGATTAGGTCAAAAATAATTCTTCCAAGTCGTCATCGCTCCTCCTCCACGCTCCCTCTCCCTCATCGCTCCTCCTCCACGCCGTCACCGGCTCTCAACGCCGTCGTCTCACCACGCCGTCGTCTCCCCTGACAGGTAATATCTCTCACGAAATCTCTATTGGGTTTTATTCACGATTTGCTGTTAGTTTAGGTCAAAACTCAACTCGAAATATGCTTTATTTTTCAAATATTCACTGCTATTTGTTGTTAGTTTATTCATTGTGATTTGCCCTCACCATCAAATGTTCTCGTATTCTTCTTCATGCTTTGCTAGATTTTCGATTACACATCACATTTTACCCTTTTAAATGGGTTTTATTCACTGAAATGCAAATGGGTTTTATTCACTGCAGTGGGTTTAAAACTTTAATCATTTGCAAATGGGTTTTTATTGTTCCACGCTGTTAATCATTTGCAAATGGGTTTTATTCAGAACAATGCAAAGGGGTTTTCAATTACACATCACATTTTTCCCTTTTAAAGTAGTTTTAAATCTCAAATTTTAAAAGTGTATGTATGTAACTATTTGCATTTCAATTTTGCTCAAATCGGACAGATTTAGCAGGTTTTGTGGTCGAGTATTCTTGCTATGTTACAAACAAAGACCCACTTTTTCGGTCTTGAGTTGTTGAATGTTGTCTTTGTATTTGATGCACTACTTAGGGGCTAGGGCTAGGGCTATAACAATGTATCCTCTAGATGGCTGGTGGATTGCATATTGTGTTGGTTTGAACTGTGATGAAACCTAAGGAATTGTATTTTTTTGTTTCACAAAAGTTATTTTTTGTTAACCAGGGGCCCTTGATTTAAAGTACTTTTAAATCTCAAATTTTAAAAGTGTATGTATGTAACTATAAGCTAACTAGTTTTTAATATATAAAAGTTGCTATTTCTTGAATGAGATGAATTAAATCCAAGATGAGAAAAAGGGGTAATCTGTTATGGGTAGTGCTTCTTGATCATTTTCTTGATGTGGGTGCTTTGAATTTCTAGTTTTTTTTTGTTTTCAAGATTTCTTGATTTCTCTGTTTGTGTTTTGTTGTTGTACACTTTTTGTTTATTGTGATGGTTGAGAGACTTGGTGTGGTGTGTTCTTTAATTAGTGGGTATAAAAAGTTTATGTTTGTTTGTGTGCAGATTGATTCATTGTGTTATGAATTGTGATTGCTTCATAGTTAGTACCTTTTTTTGTCTATATTTTAGAATTACCCATATTTAAATGGGTGTTTTTTTGGGTCAAACCTAAACTAGAAGGTAAACATTTTGTAAAAATACAAGAAATATCAAATATCGTATATGATTACATATACGATACACAAATTTGATTATATATATGATTAAAATACATGTTTTAGAGAGAATTATGGTTTTTGAATAAGCACAATATAACTTTCCTTTCTTTTGCATAAGTACAATTTGTTTATTGTGTTGGGTCTTTTGACGTAGGTATGGAATCGTACGATGAGTCATCCGAACCTAAAAAGTCAAGGGTTAGTTGGAAAGACAATGTAGTCAAAACTTTTTTGGATAGTTGTATACATGAGATGTCCATTAATGGAATCCAGGGCGGTAGCCTTAAGATCCATTCATGGAATAGTATAGCAGAAACATTAAAAAACACTCATAGCTTCATTGTCAACCAAAGGCAAATGAAGAATCACTATGATTATTTGAGGGGGAAGTATGCAGTATGGTCTAGATTAAGGAACAAAACGGGTAATGTTTATAATCCAGTGACCAACACATTCAATCTAACATAAGAGGAATGGAAGGCAGAGAAGAAAGTCAATTTCTTTTTTGGTTTTCTAATTTAATTTCCTTATATTTTTCTTTTAGTTATGTCTTTAATTTTTTTATAAACAGTTGAGTAAATATGCTGAGAAGTTGAGGAGTGCACCACTACTTTATCCTCAGCTTTGTATGCAAGTTTCCTCCGCCAAGTATGTATTATTGTTTTCTAATAGTGAGATATTATTATTTTCCCGTATTTTTTTAATTGTATTTATAAATGCAGATAAATATTATCTTTGTGACGCTGCATACCCAAATACCCGTGGATTTTTGACTCCTTATCGCAACACGAGGTATTGGTTAGCTGATTTTCGACGTAGACGTGCGGTAACTAAAGAGGAAAAGTTTAATCATGCACATGCACATGCACAACTTAGAAACGTTATTGAACGTGCGTATGGCGTTTTGAAAGCAAGATTCCCAATTTTGAAGCAAATGGCTTCTTATCGTTTTCCAATACAAATAGAGGTTGTGGTTGCTTGTTTTGCAATCCATAATTTTATAAGAAGATGTAATATCCAAGATCAGTTGTTTATGGAATACGACGAGGGAGCCATGTTTACTGTGGAAGAGGAAAATGGAGGAGGCGGTGAAGAAAAATTGTTGAACTATAGTGGGGGGGGCTTCTCAGGACAATGGATATATGGCTAATTTGCGGGATCAGATTGCAACTCAACTGTTTTCAAATGCTTCAAATTAATTTTTATTTTGTTTTGGATGAAACAACAAACAATTTCTTTTTGATATTAATGTTTCGTATTCAAATGTGAATGACTATTAATATGTTCCGACGTTTATTTTGAAGTATGAAAATTATATTTTGTTGTCTAATTTGCATGTTAATTATATAAAAAAAGAGTATATTGTTGGTAAACAATTATTTAAAGTTTGAAGTTTGTATTTCTCTTCCATTAAATGATTTATAATATAAATAATTACAATTAATTTAGCATATAATCACATAAGGGTTAAAATGGTAATTTTTTTGTTGGTAAGCACTTACCAAAAGACACTTGGTAAACACTCTTACCCGGACAGCATTTACCAGGGACAACACTTACCCGGGACAGCACTCTTACCCGGACAACACTTACCCGGAAAGAGTTGGTAAACGGCCCCTTATATTTACCTTGCTTTTATTTCGAGACTTTGTTTAGAAATTCTCAGCTGTGTATAGGTTGTTCAGCAAACCTAATTTTGTAATGGTTGTATTCAGTTAAATTTTGTGGCCGTTTTGGCTAGTATTTTATGGCTGAATGTTTACGCTTAAATTTTGAATCTGGGTTGTTACAGTTGGTATCAGAGCCATAGTTTAAGAGATTTAGGTGACCGGACGGGCCTAGACTTAAATTGTGGGAGTAGAAATCACAACTGAGAATTTGGAGAGCGTTAAGAGACACTTTGACAGGGATAGGACTTATAGGGTAGTGAGGACAATCGTGTAAGGTAGGTTCAGGATTACACCTGGCCAGTGTAATTGCGAACTTACAGGTACATGTATGTGCTTATTTTGCCTTATTAATCTAGAACTGTAGCCTTAAGTTGTTTTATTTGGTATATTTCAGTAAACAGTAAGCAGATGTCAGGAAGAATCTTGAGAAGTAGGTCTGTACTAGTTGAGGTTGCAGTACCGGTGCAGGAGGCATTCCTCGTGGAAGAATTTATGGAGGATGGACCGGTGGACCCTCTAAGGCAGGCGGCCACCCGTGGGAGAGGCGGAGGCCATGGGAGAGGAAGGGGAAGGGCACCCGACGAGCTGCCACCCAGGCTGATGGAACTGGTGTGGTGACTCAAGGAAAGAAGAAGGTATCGGCTACCCGTCGGGCTAAGAGTGTAGGGGCACCTGAGGTGCGTGAATTGTCCCAGCAAGAAAGTACTGCCTCTGTGAGAGAAGGAAGTCAGTCAAAAGGTTCGAGGCGAAACCGTAACCAAGCATTCGTGACTGAAGAGAAGTTTACTGCTGAGATGGGCAAACTGCAAGAGACACTACAAGCACTGTTGGATTATCGGACTAAGTCTGCATCGGATGGGCGGACTAAGAGTGAGAATGAGACGAGAACTGAAGCATCTAGCTTACTTCCAACTGAAGTGGGAGATCACTCACAGTTGACCCCGTTTGTGGCTGGTGAATCAAAGGCAGTGAAGGGGTGTACTTTTAAAACTTTCGCGTCGTGCAAGCCTCCATCCATCAGCAGGGAGCGCAACTCGGTCTTGGCTCTGAGATGGATTCGTGAGATGGAACTGGCTTTCGACACAAGTAAGTGTGCTGAGGAAGATAAGGTATTGTTTGCTATGTCTATGCTAAAGGCAGATGCCATCTTCTGGTGGGATGTCGAGACTGGTGGTAAGGGTTTAGAGGTAGCAAAGTGTTCGCTGTTTGACACTACCCTGTAAAAAGATGGAATATTAGTAGTAACCCAGAGAGTAATATCAAACAGGTGTGTATATTGAGCAGAAATAAACCATGACACAAGTATACATCTCAGTCTATTATCGTTTTATAACAAGTAATAATGGTACAAAAGTACCGAATATCGATCCCACAGGGAAGCGTGGAGGAGTTTCTCTTATAAAGGTCCAATTAATTAAAAGCAGGTTTCAGATGGCGAATGAGAAGGAAATATTTTGTTGGGAGTTTGTTGTTAACAACTAATGAAAATTAACAATTATAAAAAGAAGCACGGGGTATAAAGGTCCATTGGGATTAGATTAATAATTAGATATCGAGATGAGACAGTATTCTTCAGTTATCTCAAGTGTCGAATATTTCATGATACAACGTACCAGTTGTCAGTTGGTCAATTGTGTTCCACCACCAAATATAACATTTGATTTAAATAACGTCAGACAATCATACCATACGATACACCTTTTTATCCTTTTATTAGTCTTGGTCCCAATTTCTCTTTATACCCCGAACTAAGGTGATTAGCCCACCATCATTCAGATTGCAATTATAAAAGATTTACGATAATTAAATAATGGAGATGGACAATGCATTAATTAAAAGAGACTTACTTGAGCAGGTTGCCGTGACTTGTTGCGCAAGTTATCTAAGCTTTGAAAAAGTTATTAATTTAACATGACAATTATGAAAAGAGTTGAAAAGCATTTAACATTAATTACTACAAAGTTGGTGAGAGAGTTAAACATTGCGTTTTAAAAAGTAAAGTTTGTGTGTTTGTTAACGGATTAATTATAGAGACTAAAGTTAATGTTTCTTCGAGATGAGAGAAAAGATGGGACTTTTTGTGAAATCACTTACCAAACCGTGCACCAATTTTACTTGGGGATCCAAAGAGATTAATTCAGACTACCGGCTTATATTGTAAGTGAGATTACGCGAGAACCAAATTTTATCAAAAGTCGAGAATGAGAGTAAAGAGAGAGAATCGTAAGTTGTTTGCGAGATTAATTAAAAGCGTGAGTTTTGGAAAGCATTTAAAGTTAACTAAGATGAGTTTAAGAGTTTGACGAGTTTAAAGATTAAAAGTTGAGTTTAAGAGTTTGACGAGTTTAAAGATTAAAAGTTGAGTTTAAGAGTTGAGAAAGTTAATCTAGGAGTTTAAGAGTTGAGAAAAATTAATCTAAGAGTTTTAAGAGTTGAGAAAATAAGTTTAAGAGTTTAAGGGAAAAGAGTTTTATTACTAAAGTTAACGTGTAATTAAGATTAAGATTAAAGTTTACAAACCACGTCGTTAAGTCACAAATGTCGAGAGTCTCGGATCAAGCTAATGGTGTTCGGAATTCATGCATTACAATCGGACCATGGTGCCGAAGTACAAGGAAGATCCAAGCACTAAGCACACTTAAAACCTTAGCCTAATGCACTTATTTATAGTAACAAAATACTTGGTGACCAAGTTTTAGGGAAATGGAGCATACATGGGTCATAGATCCGACCCATGGATCTACCAACACATTCGGCCCATGCAGCTTAAACAAACAGCCGGCCCACATGGTTTTCTTCGGTCCAGTCTTGAGGTTCGGCCCAAGCAGCAGATAACAAACTGGCCTATGTGATTTGTAGTTGTTCGGCCCAGCTATAAATTACAAAACAAACAGCCTCTTATACGAAACTTGGGCCCAATCGAGAGTTTTAGATTTTTGGCCCAAGTAACGATTACAAAAGTCGATTCAGGTTTGTTTGTTTTATCGGCCCATACAAGAATTACATCGAGCCCAAAATATATCGGTTTATCAAAAGCTCCAAAAACGTCACCAATAATCGGCCCAAAATGCCGAAGTCTTCTCCTTAAGCTTTGTGATCCGTCCAACAAGATCCAAAATTAAGACTTCAAACACGGCCGTAATTACATACCTATAAAATACATATAAAAGATAATTATTTTTGGTGTTTTTGCAATGATTTTAGCAATTAAATACGAAACGTACTTAATATTTATTTTTGATGCATTTAACTAATAAAGACTATAAATGAAACGATAAATGCGGGATTTTAGCTCAAAATTAATATGAAACATGGCTAAAACATGGTTAATAAAATAACCCTATCACAAAGACGACTACTTGGGAGTCGTTCACTAAGAGGTTCAAGGCCCAGTTTTGCCCAGTGGCGGCAGTTAAGAAGCTTAAGAAGGAATTTCTGGGATTGGAACAGGGGACAATGTCGGTGCATGAGTATATCTCTAAGTTTTTTGAGAAGGCTCGGTTTGCAGCGTTGTATGGGCCTACAGAGGAGAGGCGCATAGAGAGGTATGTTTGGGGACTGATGAGTAGAATGAGAGAGCTTGTCCAGGTAAAGGACCCCGCTACTTTTCAAGCGGAAGAGAATACAGCAGAACTTACGGGGAAAGAAAAGAATAGACAGATGACTGAGAGGGTTGGTGATAAACGGAAATGGGACGGGCCTAACCGTGATGCTAAGAGGCCGAATGCTCCTAGACCCAAGCTGCGGGTGGGACCAAAAGTGGGGGAGAAACCTTGTGGTAAATGCAGCAGGATGCATAGAGGAGAATGTTTGTCAGATAAAGAAGGATGTTATAAATGTGGGAAAACGGGGCACATGGCACGGGACTGCCATAGTCCAAGATCATGATATCAATGTGGTTCGCCAGACCACATCAAGACGGACTGCCCACAGCTAAAGAGGGGATTTTCTGGTAGCTATGGTCGTAACAACGGAGGAAGGGGCAGAGATAGAAAGGTAGAGCCGGCTCGCACGAAGGCGAGGGCATTCCACATGTCTGCGGAGGAGGCGGTGAATACGCCTGATGTGGTGACATGTACTTTCCCTATTGACTCGACTTTTGCTAAAGTGTTGTTTGATTCGGGCACAAACCGTTCTTTTGTGTCCCCGAATTTTATTCGAAATTTGCAAGTGAAACCTAAGAGGTTGAACTTTGGGTTTGAAGTAGAAGTAACGGATGATAGCCGAGTCTGGGTGAAGGAGGTCTATGAGGGGTGAAGCATTGACATAGATGGTCATTTGTTCCCATTGCGTTTATACCTGATGGGTATGGGGGAGTTTGATGTGATAATAGGAATGGATTGGTTAGCTGATAACGATGCTAACATTGTGTGTAATAAGAAGTTAATTCATAACACTTTGCCTGATAAGAAAGAAACAATAATTTATTTATGGGGATCGGAAGGATAGGAAGTTGTGTTTGATATCCATGATGAAAGCTACGCGATGCTTAGGAAAGTGGTGTTTTGGGTTTTTTGGCATATGTGTTAGATGCTAAGAAAGAGAAGAAGGGAGTAGAGGATGTGTCTGTAGTAAGTGAGTACCCAGAAGTGTTTCCGGATGACTTGACAAGTCTGCCCCCAGATCGACAAGTAGAGTTTAGAATTGATTTGATGTTTGGGGCGCCACCAATTGCACGTGCGCCCTATCGCTTGGCACCGACAGAAATGAAGGAAATGACGATTCAACTGCAGGAGTTACTCGACAAGGGTTTCATTCGTCCGATCTCATCGCCTTGGGGAGCGCCGATACTATTTGTGAAAAAGAAGGATGGGTCCATGCGAATGTGCATAGACTACCGGGAGCTTAACAAGGTGACGATTAAGAACAAGTACCCGCTTCCGAGAATCGATGATCTATTCGACCAGTTGCAAGGTGCAAGTTATTTCTCGGAGATAGATTTGAGGTCGGGTTATCACTAACTGAAGGTGAGAGAGGAAGATGTGCCTAAGACGGCGTTTCGCACAAGGTATGGACACTACGAGTTTCTAGTCATGCCTTTTGGCCTGACCAACGCACCAGCAGTATTCATGGACTTAATGAACAGAGTGTGCAGTTCATTGTTGGACAAGTGTGTAATTGTCTTCATAGATGATATTTTGGTTTACTCCCGATCTCGGAGTGATCACGAGGAGCTCCTTCGGGCGGTCTTGGAACTTTTGAAACGCGAGAAGTTGTATGCTAAGTTTTCGAAGTGCGAGTTCTGGTTGAGAGGAGTTCAATTTCTAGGACACGTGGTATCGGCGGACGGTATCAAGGTAGACCCAGCTAAGATTGAAGCAATTAAGGATTGGGAATCGCCGAAGTCGCCATAAGAAGTGAGAAGTTTCCTTGGATTGGCGGGCTACAACCGGAAGTTTATTCAGAACTTTTCCCGAATAGCCACACCTTTGGCCGCATTAACAAGGAAGAACGTTAAATTCGTTTGGAATTAGGCTCAGGAGGCCGCTTTCGGTATGTTGAAAGAAAGATTGAGTAGTGCTCTGTGTAACATCCTAAATTTTGATATTATTATTTCAATAAGATTTAGAATGTATTTGTATTTGGAGTAACCTTGAATTATATAGAGTATTATAATTTAAGTAAGGTTAAAGTACAAATGTTGAAAGTTTAAAGATTTCTCTTGAGAATATTAAACTTAAGGGTTATTATGAGTTTTATTTATGTATGAGGTGTGTTATGTTATTCCTTTAAAGTTGAGGGTTTGTAGTACTATTCTCTTAAAGTTGGAGGTTTGTTTGGTAACATGCATATGACTCATGTTTAATTTAAGTGAGGTGTCCTAATGTTACTATGTTAGTCATTATAGACTAAGTGTGTGACTAAGTGTGTGAGTGTGTGATATTGTGTGTGTTACGGTTTGAGAGAAAGAAAAACCGAGAGAGAGAAAGGAATCGAGAAGAAGGAGAAGAAAAAGGGAAACAAAGATTTCAGTTGAGTTTTTGATGTAATTGAAGACATCAAAAGGTAAACCATTCTTAAACTTTTATGTTTATAAATTGTTAGATAGTTTGGAAATGGGTTTTTATGATAAATAGAGGTTTTGGGAAATTTGAGTACATGAATAGGTTTAGTTTATAACCTTAAACATATCTGCACATTATCAGAAACAAACATAGATTAAAACTGCAAAATCTGGGTTTAGGGATGAACAAAGTGGACTGAGACTTGGATGAACATCATCGAAGTCGCAACCTTGAGTTGCGACATTCATGATTGTCACAATAGACCGTTGCGACTTGGCTTTGGAGTTGCAACAGTTGGTTGCGATTTAGAGTGGAATCGCAATGGTGGATTGCGACTTGGTACTGTAGTCGCAACAGTTGATTGCGATTTGGAGTGAAATCGCAATGGTAGACTGCGACTTAGGTTGGAATCGCAACAGTTGGTTGCGACTTGGAATTGGAATCGCAATAGGCGGTTGCGACTTCAGTTCATTGCGACTTGAGATGAAATTTTAAGAGATTAAAGATTTTTAGCTGTGAAGGGTTCTGTTTTATAAATTAATATCAGTATATGTAAATTGGATATTACAGTAAACTGTGGTAGTAAAGAAAGGAGTCCCTACAAGTTTAAAAAGGATTAAAGGAAGTGTGATTTCATATCAGGTGAGTTTATTCAACTCTCTTTAAAATTCAGTAATTAATGTTGAAATAGATGTTTTATATGTATGCATGGATATGTTTATATGGGCTTGATTAAGTCAGAGATAAGCCCAAGAGGGCGATTAAAAGTTGTGCTATGTTGATCCCCATGCTAAAATTGCTAAGAGGGGATAACTATGAAGTTGATGAACTGGTACTTATTAATATTCTTACATGTAAAGTATGATTATCTGCTATATGCAATTTGTTACATGTTTATGAACTCTAAATACGATTTGAAGCCATGTTAAGATAAATTATTAAGGACCTATCTAAGAGTCCAAAAATGTAGATTAAACATTTGAGACATTAACTCCCGTGCTAGGTTGCAAAGAAGGGATAGTTAAGAGATTGAGATGAGGAGCTAATAATATTCTTTATTTTTATATATATAGAATATGTTCGGAGAAATGATATATTGTATGCCGGACGCATATAGTAGTATCGATTATTATATTTATATATTATGTGCTATGAGCTTTTACTAAAAATAGGCATCCGGTCACCGAGGGCACTTGGGTACGGTATAATGGGAACCGATTACTCGCCATAGACCAAAGGGATGTAATTTTTAGTAATTGGGTGTACCTTGAATCATCGTGAGTCCCGTTTGAGTATCGCGATATTATAATCCCATTGGGACCATTGATTCTGAGGTGGAATGTGGAATAGGCAGATTTTGATTGTAATTCCCATTTCGATTTTTGGAAGATCGGAGATTTCCATTGTTATAGGGAAGGTCGGAGATTTCCCAGTGATGAGAGGAAGATTTGAGATAGGCATAAAGTAATTTGTAATCTCTACTTCCTGATTAAGAAATAGGCAGGTTTTGACTTGTAATTTCTTGTGTTTGAGTATTGACTGTGAATCTGGGATGATTCATAGTAGATTCTTAAAATTGTTGTTATGATTAGATGAGTTAGTCGTAAGTATGGGATCGGGGTAGATTCCCCGATTTGGAAAGGAGTTGTCGTACGGTAAGATGGGTGAGAACAGGTTTGAGTTATCTATGCATGTTTTAATTATTAAATTTTATTTTGATTTGAGTTTTCTCACTAGGCGAAAGCCTAATGTTTCAAGTTGAATCTTCTTACCAGGTACAAGCTCCGGGAAGTAATCGGGAATGAGAGAAGAGAACTTTTGAAAGATTCAGACTTAGATATAACAGAGGATCTAGTTATTCTTTGATACTTTTGGGACGGTTGTGTAGATAACTTAATTAAGCTGATTGTTATGATATGATTAGATTTAAATAAGTTATTTAAGTAAAGTCGTTTGTATATAGAAACCTTACATTTGATCCTCAGGTTATATAAGTTTGAAGTTTTTGATCATAACTTGTAGTAATTTTTAAGGTTTAAATTAACCCTGTTTTTAGGGTGTTTCACTCTGATTCTGTCTCTACCCGATAGATCCGAGGGGTTTGTAATCTACAGTGATGCATCCAAATTAGGGTTAGGATGCGTATTGATGCAAAATGGAAAGGTGATCGCTTACACATCGCGTCAGCTGAAAGATCACGAGAAGAACTACCCTACGCACGACATGGAACTGGCGGCAGTGGTGTTTGCTTTAAAGATTTGGCAACACTACTTATATGGAGTTAAGTGCCAGATCTACACCGATTACAAGAGTGTTAGAGATCTCTTGATCAGAAGGAGTTAAACATGAGACATAGAAGATTGGGTGGAATTACTAAGCGATTACTATTGTGATTTCCTTTACCACCCGAGTAAAGCGAATGTGGTTGCTGACGCGTTAAGTCCAAATGAGAGAGGTGAGCCGACCAAAGTGGTGGCATTCAGAGTAGAGGAAACTTCAAATCTTATGGACGAGATTAAGAAGTTTCAAGAGGTAGCGATGTTGAAGGAAAATGTGAAGGGCGAACGAATAGTTGGGGTCGAATCCTCACTAAGTGTCAGCAGTAATGGCTTGAGACGCTTAAAGAACTGGGATGTGGGTTCCTAAGTTGGGGAATTTGAGGGTAAGCATTTTGGAAGAAGCGCATAGGTCGCGATATTCAGTACATCCAGGGACGAACAAGACGTATCGAGATTTGAGGAAGTTTTATTGGTGGCCAGGAATGAAGAAGGATATCGCTCACTTTGTGGAACGATGTGTGACATATCTGAAGGTCAAGGCAGAGCACCAACGGCCATACGAAGGGCTCCAGTCCTTGGATATACGAGTGTGGAAGTGGGATAACATCACCATGGATTTTGTTACGAAATTGCCAAGGACTCCTAAGGGTCACGATACGATATGGGTGATCGTGGATTGTCTCACCAAGTCGGCACATTTCCTACCAATTAGAGAAACAGATCCACCTTAGAAGTTAGCGAGATTATATATAAATGAGATCGTGTCGAGGCACGGAGTGCCGCGATCTATAGTGTCAGACCGTGATAGTCGATTCACGTCGTCGTTCTGGAGAAGTCTTCAGTGAGAGTTGGGATCACAACTTAAGTTGAGTACAGCTTACCATCCTCAGGTTGATGGTCAAAGTGAGAGGACTATACAGACATTGGAAGACATGCTTCAAGCATGCATGATTGATTTAAAAGTGGAAAGTCAGAGAACATCATTTTGGACAATGAGCGATTGTAATCTAGATCATCGCTCATATCCAAGAAATTAACAAGTTACTTTATGCCTATTTCTTGGAGTGGAAGTAGAGATTACAATTTACTTTATGCCTATCTCTGACCTTCCCATAGAAATCAGAATTACAAGTTACTTTATGCCTATTCCAAGATTTCTACACACAATACGAAATGGGAATTACAATTTACTTTATGCCTATTCCACATCTCGCGTCACACTATGAAATAGGAATTACAGTTTACTTTATGCCTATTCCTCATTTCACATCACCTTTACGTAATGAGAATTACAATTTGCTTTATGCCTATCCCACATTTCAGGTCAACGGGAATTACAAGTTACTTTATGCATATTCCACGTTACAAACACTACCAGTGCCTATGGATCAATTACACTTACTAGCGTATATGCATAACAACATATCACGCCACTTCTCGTATGATATTCTCAATGCTAAGAATACTAGATAACCTATCGTATCCTTATCCTAAAATGCCCCCCTTCGGCGACTTAGCACGGGGGTTCCGCTGCCCGGTTAGCGGATGGGGTCAAGGGGCAACGCCCTTGCGGGGTCTGGGGGCAGGGCCCACATAAATTTTTTAGAAAACTTAACCAGATAATACATCCGGAAACTGTATCAGGACATCAAAAGTGACCGGACATTATAGATTACCGGACACCCCAAACTATCCGGACATCATAACTTACCGGATACACAAAACTTACCGGATACTAAACCTATCCGGATGTTTACCGGGAACATATTCAATCCGTATGACATCCGGAAACCAAAGTAATCCGGATACCATCCGGTATCTATTTCATTCGGGAACTTAGGTACTTACCGGATACTTTCACTTCCGGACACCTCTGATAAGAACTTCCGGACACTTCTCCATTTGTCCGGTAACTTCGACCTGTACACTAAAATCTCCATCCAGACCCATGTTTATTCCATCCAGCTTATTTTAAACGCCATCATTCAGCCCCAAAGCAATTTATACAAACATCTTGATATTTAATTTGACAAAAAGCAAGGATTTAAGCAAAAAGAGTGAATGAACTCACTTGTGGTTCTTAGACCCACTTCTTCTGCACAATCCCAAAAATCCAAATCCTTCTTTCTTCTGATCCAATAGCCTATTGGAAGGTGATTCAGGCTTGCAATTACTAAACTGATTAAGAATTTAAAGGAGATAATTTTAAAACCCTTACCACAAGAGAATCCAATGAGATCAGATTGCTTTTTCCTTCTTTCTCTCTCTCTGTTCTTGACCGACTCCAACAACAATGAATTGAGATATTTCTCAATTCAGCCTACTCCCTTCTTATCTATAACCAACTTCCCATAAATGACCATTCACACCTTCAACTTCCAAGTTCCAACTAATGACCAAATAACCCTTCATTTTTCTAATTTTCAATAAATAGTTTTCAACTTTGGTCATATTTGAATAAAATATAATGGAAATTCGAGTATAATATGGGAAATATAAGTTTGATAAATACAGTTATTAATGTCTCCCTTACGGGTTTCTTGGAAGTATTGTTGATTCGTTCATAAGTTCGGTCATTTAATTCGATCCGTCATCATTGTGTTTCCTACCCAAGAAATAACCTTGAGTGATTGAGGGGTGAGGGGTATACATCAAAGAGTAGGGGAGATAACTCATTCGGTTGAGTATCTCATTGTGCTGAGGTAAAATGTAAATGAGAGTTTGGGTAGAAGTGAGCAGATAAAAACAGAAAGAGGGTGTGAGAACAGAGTTAAAAGAATAAGAGAACTCTGCACCAACCATTTTCTGAGCCGGGAAGCTATATTACTGATTGGTTCACATTTTTTGGTGACCATCATTGAAAAAGGCAGTTAGCACATGCCAACTCTTGCTTTAACCCCACCAGCTACTCATTTCTTTCTCAACAAAGAAATGCTTCATTTTCTTGGGGATACAACATATAATCTATCTAATCTTCATTCGGAAGGTTTGGATATTGAAAAAGAAGGAAGTTTGCCCCACCTTCGCACTTCGATCATGCACATTGAGTCCGTAGAAAATTGTTGATGTCTCAACAGTTTACACGCTTTGAGTCTATATAATCAAGCATAAGTTGCTTCAATTCTTTCTACACATGCACGTACACACAAGGAATATGTTTTCTTGTCATAACGTTCATAGAAATTCCTTAGTGTTTTTCGATGATTGAATGGAAGCCCTGGGGGAGTGAACATCAAAAAGCTCTTATCCAAAGTACATCCATTGTATTAAGTGGCTTCGTTCTACTTACAGGCATTTTAACTAATTTATTTGTTGTTTCAGGGTTACCACATTCATTCTATCTGAATTTGAAAAGATTCGGATATATATCTCTTGGAATTGACGGTTATTCATATCAAAAGGAGGAGAATGTTAGTGGTGAACAAAGACAATGCTGAAATTGAATAGAGTTTTGATGATCATGATGCTCACAATCATCAAAAAGGTGAAGAAATAACATATTGAAGAAAAGGGGAGATATGCCAATGAAAGATATAGGGGGAGAAATAGCATAAAGATTTCTCAAAGTCAAGAAGATGTTTCGAGACGTTTCGAGAGACTTCGATGTTCAAAGATTGTTATTGTTCAAAGTCAAAGTTCAAAGAGATGAAGATACAAAGTTCAAGAAATCGTTTAAAGAGTTTGAGTTCAAAGCTTCAAAGACTAAAGCTTCAAAGACTCTAAAGCTGCAAAGATCTGAAATTCGCGTTCAAGACTTGAAGACAATTTGTTGAAGAGTACAATTCAAGATGAGTGACTTTACATTGTGAAAGACAAAGACTTTTCAAGTTTGATTGAAGATTCTTCAAAGATGAGAGTTTGAAGACTGTCAAAGCATCAAAGTTCAACGTGAACTTGTGAAGATTCAACTGTTTGAAGATTGCCAAAGCTTCAAAGTTTAAAGCGGTCAGAGTTAAAGTTTTGAAGATCAAGTGCTGAAGACTGCTGCTATATTTTTTAAATCTTGAATCCAAAGGGGGAGAATGTTAGAGCATTATATTGTATTCAAGATTTATTGTAAAAGTCTTGTAATTGTCAAATAGTGTAAAGTCAAAGTCAAAGTAGTTTAAGTAAAAGTCAATGTAATTAGAGTTTATTGAGTTGTAATTAGAAAGTATAATAAGCTTGCTTAGAGATTAAACAAGGTTAAGGAAGCTTATATGTAATATCTAGAGAGAGTTTTAGAGAGAGAATCTAGAGAGAGAAAGTGTTCAAATCACATGTAATATCTAGATTTCTCAACATCAATGAAGATGATGACATTTACCTAATAGATCTGGTGTTTACACAATATTCATACAAACACGAATGAGCAACAAGGTATACAAGATGGGTAACCCAAGAGCAGGCAAATAAGAACATCATGAGATATGGCATGCTCAACTAGAATGGCACCTTATATGGAATCCCATAAGCTAAAACAAAATCAACCTTTATCCTTTGACTTAATATGTAACTAAAAACCGCTTTCGTGAATATCATCCACGTTTTGACTTTTAACTGTGAAAGGAGTTTCTTCAATGAATTTAAATATTAAAAATAAGGCTTTCGATAATCAAACTGAATACCACAACTCAACAAGAAAATGATACATTTTGAGTATGGTAAACTACAACCGTTTTTAATACTGAAAAACATAAGTTTCGAATTTGCAAATTTAGGAAGTAGACTCTTTGGATCAACATTTGCAAAGAGGGTTCAATTTGTTGGACGAAATAGGAATAAGACAACATATTTGTACCGATTAAGAAGCATTTAATATGGCTTAAACAAACGAATATACATACGAATAGAATCAGAGGTACACGAAGTACGTTAGATGGAGAAAAGGAAGTTGAGTAACGGGACACTTCTAAAACGAAACCACATCAAATGGGCTTCTCATCCATGGCATCATTGCTACTTTATTTCTGGCAATCTTCTGCTCTCTTGCTTCTTGAAGAAAGCTTGGATCAAGTTGGAGAAAGCTTGCGATTTGGAGAAGGCAAAATCAAGTCACCAATCGATAGTTAAAACCCTGTTATACAATAAATTAAATGTAAATTAAGTTAAAGATCGATGGATACCTCTGATCTTGAAGAAAGCTTGGATCGATTTGGAGAAAGCTTGTGATTTGGGAGCCGATTGCCGAGAGTTGCGTGTTCGATTGAGTGATATGAGATATTTAAGAATAAGGGGTTAGGTTATGTCTGATTTTTTCAGAACACGGTCAGCCAAAGCCAAAGAGGCTTTGAAAATTTGTAAAAAACAAACAATGTGAATTGTCCTACCTCTTATTGAATTAGATATAAAAGATTGATAAGAGCTTTTAAAAACAAACAAACAACCCCTTAGACATTTTTCTGTCATTTGTTTTTCTCCACTTTCTAGGTATTGATCAAGTAGCGGCTCACAATCAACTCTTATTATACATTTCAGAAGCGGTGTTGATAGTTGTAACGACCCAAACAATTTTAAACATGCAATTTAAATAAAATAAACCATCCCAAAATCGCGTCTCAAAATTTCTTACATAACATCCAAAATTTGGTTGGCGGAACAACCTACACAACTGAGAATAATACTAAACTGAACTATAGTGTCTGTACACTATCAAGCTTCCTCGCTAACCGCCCTGCTCACTTGCCAGAGCCTTTCATTACCTGTTTCCCTGAAAAGGTTTTAATTTGAAAATGCGAGGGTTAGACCATGAGGTCTAGTGAGTCCCTCTTAACAGTTATCAAAGCATTTAAAAACGGTTCATAATTTTCAATATAAATCATCCACAAATCTGTTCGTATAAAATCGTTCACGGAATAGGTCCGCCCCATAAATCATTCACGGAATAGGTCTGCCCCATAAATTGACACCCTGAAGTCACCCTAGGGTGACAACGAGTCAGTCTCATGCTGCCTTACAGGGTCACACTTCCCATGGCATAAACGGGTCACACCTCCCGGCACGAGCGGGTGGGCCACACCCCTTGACTTAGCCAATTTACATCTCAAACAATGTATGCATACATCCCATTTAAAACTGTAAAGAACTTTCATGCAATTAAAAGCATAAGAATAAAACATGGCATTTCTCATCATGTACTCGCTTTAGAAAACACGTTAAAAAGCACGTATTTTAGTTAGAAAACTCACCTGAAGCTCTTACTTCTCTTTTCTAATATGTTCTCGACTCCCAATTGATTTCCTGAATAAATAGACAGAACATAAGATGATCACTTAACTTTTCGGACACAACTCCTTTTCGGACATCCACACTTTCCGGACGACACCCTATCCCGGACAACCACACTTTCCAGACGACACCACATTCCGGACATCACTAAATCCCGGGTACTTCTTACTTACCGGACACTAGACACACCAGACACTTATACTCCTCGGACAAATACTTACCGGGTACCCCTCTCATCCGGACAGTTCCTGTAAAGACCCAACCAAAAATATCATGCAAAACGACAAATTCATAACATCCCAAAATCACGGTCACAAAATTTCATTACAAATACTTAATAGGTTTGCGGAACAACCTACACAACTGAGAAATACTAAATACTAGAGTGTCTCTATCCATCTTTACTCTTCTCGCTAAGCTCAGCCTATTTGCCCGAGCTCCTGGAAACCTGCTTACCTGAAAAGGTTTTAATTTTGAAAATGCGAGGGTTAGACCATGAGGTCTAGTGAGTCCCTCCTAACAGTTATCGAAGCATTTAAAAACAGTTATCTTTTCAGCATAAAACGTTTATACTCAACATGTCAAAATCATATACGAACTAAAGTACGCCTCCTCGTAATCTGACACCCTGAAGCCACCCGAAGGTGACAACGAGTCAGCCTCGCACTGCCTTGCGGAGCCTCGCTCCTGGCATATAGGGACCTCCCTTCCCGCACGAGAGCTGGCGGAACTACTTTCCCGTCTTTGCCAGTTTACGTCTCCTCGATGTATGCATACATTCAACATAAAACTTACAAACAACATTTGTACATTCAAAGCATAAAATATAGCATGGCAATTCTCTTCATAAATACTCCTTTAGAAAACACATTAAAAGCCACACATTTTGGGTTTAGAAAACTCACCTGATTGCAACTCCCGTTTACTTCAAGACTCGCTCCAAACGCACACCTAAACAATAATTTATTGATTAAGTGGATGCATCTAACTTGGATCCTAAACTTTCTCAGCTCTAACTCGCAAGACACGAAAATCGCAGAACTCTAAAACTCGCAAGACTCTAAACTCGCAAGACTCTAAACTCGCAAGACTCTAAACTCGCAAGACTCTAAACTCGCAACCTTGGGTTGCGATAATTTCCCAAACTCGCAGGCTTAGCTTGCGAACTTCCCAAACTCGCAGGCTTAGCTTGCGAACTTCTCAAACTCGCAGGCTTAGCTTGCGAACTTCTCAAACTCGCAGGCTTAGCTTGCGAATTTCAGACTTTACCACTTCATCTTCTTCCCCCAGATACGCAGACAGATCTGGTACAGGGTTTTCTACTGTTCCAAATCGAAAACTTGCTAAGACTCCCCGAAAACCTTTAGGCTAAACTAGAATTTCGGTTCAAATAAAGACTCTAGGCTCACATTACCAATTAAACTCAAGAAAGACGATCTTCCCACCCTCTTATTAAGGAAACAGCGCTGGAAACAGATTGTGTATGTGATTACACACACCCAAACCCTCCCAAACAGCTTCTAATCGGGAAAAAGGAGCTAAGGAGAAGGAGATTAGAATACTTACTTGAGGATGCCAAGGATTCTTCTCTAGCTTTCCCAAAGATCACCAACCACGTCCTTTCTTCGTTTCTTCTTTTCCTCACAGCCGCCGCACACCACAGAGCACACACAAAAAATAATACTGATTTGAAGAATGATTTTCCTCCTAGGGTTTTGGGCCCCTTTTAAATATTCTTCCCAAACTTTACACTTTGACCCCTCAAACTTTCTTTTTGTTTCACTTTTTACACAAGCCTTAATTTATTTAATTGCAATAAAATCTCGGTTGTTACAACACTCCCCCCTCAAAAGAATTCCGTCCCCGGAATTCCATTCTTAAAGAGGTGAGGGTACCTGCTTCTCATCTCCGCTTCCGCCTCCCACGTTGCTTCTCGTCCTTGATGATATTTCCACTGAACCTTCACCAAACGTGTCTCCTTATTCCTCGTCTTTCGTACTTTAGTGTCTAAAATTTCGACTGGCTCTTCCTCGTACGCCAACTTCTCGTCAATGCTTACATCTTCTATCGGAATGGTCACATCGGCTTCGGCTAGACACTTCTTCAAATTTGACACAAGAAAAGTTTGATGCACTCCTCTTATTTCTTCTGGCAAGTCTAACTTATATGCCGCTGCTCTAACTTACTCACTAAAGACAGAAGTCAACTTCTTATCGCTCGTAATTCTCGCAAGGTCGACATTACTACAGCTTCCCTTATCTGTTCCTCATAACAGAAGCGCACATCACACCACGAATTCCCCCAAAATTTCATCTAGTACCTCAAGATCGCGCACTAACTATTCAACTTTCATAACTCCGACGGATCCACAGACATAGTCCACTTTACCTATCTCTCAATTCTCGAGGTTCCCCAGTCTTATGTTCTCAATTCAACCATTCAGTTCTACTTGGCTGCCCCAAATCGTTCAGATGGAAAACATAACCGCACTTCATACATGAAACCGCCCTCGGCGAGTCATCACTTGCTAAAACGTGCCATCTTGCACTATTTACTTGTACCCCCTTCGATCACTATACTCGCTTAAAACTACCTGATAAAACCAAGGTCAACCGCGCCTCCGTCCCCGCATCGGGACTCACAGTTTTAAACACGTCTAATTAAGGTCTCTTATACAATTACACTCCCTTAAGAAAAAGGACTTGGCAGAAATTCCCGCCACGACAACGAGAATCTTCTACCAAGAAAACTCGCTCATTGACAACTCGGCACCAGGCCAACCTTGTACATCCCGACAAGCTCGCACCCATGAGCCTCTCCTTGGTATACCTGAAATTTCTAGATTACTTTTTCCAACCGACATACGTCTAAGCAGATCATAACCCCTTCCCGAATCACATTGGTTACAACACGTCAACTAATTCGTACGTTCTCACAACTTCATCATTTCACACTTAACGTGTCTAATAGTAGGAAACCTCTATACTTCCTCATTTGAGTACTCACCTATCCGAATTGAACTTATCCTGAAGGCTCATCAATTTCTCACTGCTTGCCACGTGCGTCCATCCATATAACATAACTTCGGTTACTCCTACTCATCTAGGAGGAGTAACCACGATCACACCCTACAGTTCTTAATAGCTTACACTGAACGATCAGTTCGCTCGAACGTCTCTCACAAATCCACTAACTTAACTCATTCAGTCGTCTTACCCACTTCTTTCCTGCACAAAAACATACACAATTTCCTCCCTCAATACTCTTTCCAAAAGTTCGCACACTTACCAAGGACAGCCTACACAACACTACACCCATCGGCATTACTGTCAAGTTTACTACTTCCGATTTACTTACTTAATCCGACATACCGTCTTCACCTCCCCACCTTAGCGTGGAGCATTATCCACTATCATTTCTTGTCCCCCTCATCCGACAATTCCCAAGCTGCAAAAGCTTTCTCATCACTATACGTAACCAAACGGTTGCACTAACATTCTAACTTTAGGCTTCCGACCGAATCACCTCGAACTGACACCAGAGTTCGACGTCACTATACATTCTTTAAACTCCAACTTTTACTTTCTCAGACAATTCGTTCACACATAAGCAACAACTCACATTCTTTAAGGTTTTCACATCTATTCCACCACATTTTGACTAATACATCCATCATCTTCTTTAAACTTCCAATGATTCCAAAATATACTTACTTAGCGACTCTTACAACTAAAAACACTTGGTTTCTACTTTGGGTAACTACCCACCACCACTACGTGATGCTATCCCGAACATAATCATATCACGACGTCAACTCACACCCTACGTGCTCCAACAACCTAGTTAACAAGACGAACACCCCAACCGAAACCTCCAACAGGCTTCCATCTGAAGTTTCCTCTTTCTCTAATCTCTCATCGCTATGACGCTAGCTGGCACATTCGACTTGGCAATTATTGCCACTATATAACTGTACATTACTCACTCAAAACATCGCACTGCAGACCAAGACTCTCATGGCCAATCGTACACAACTCAAACTTATCTTCAAGACCTCATTCAAAACTAACCGAGTCTATCTCGCTACATTGCCTCTCTCCCAGCTCTAGTTGAACCACAACACACGAATTTCTGAATAACTCTAACATACTCGTTTCCTGCTAGCTCTTGCGATCCCAAACCAATATATAGACAGGGCGCACTCCCTCACAGATCGACATAATCTATACCCTCACTTCGTTTGTGCTAATTACTTCATTCTTTACGAACCATCCATCTCGTAGGTAAAACGCTTATCTAAAACAACAGTCTTTCACTATCTTAACACCCCTACAAAGTGGTCCTTCAACTTTCAACCTTCTGATTCAAGTCTTCGGTCTCATACACCTTACTCAACTGCCGACTTTAACGTCAATAGTTGACCTGTTGATACTTCCTTAACCTATTCTTCAACAAGGGTCCCTTACTGAACCTAATCCTCCCAACATATCATAATCAAATTCACATCCTGTCGTCCTCATTTCAAACTCACTCGTGAAACGTTAGTATTACAAGATCACTTTAAAACTCTTATTCAACGTCGCGGATATTTCATCTCTACTTCACCACACTACTCATAACGAGTTGCTAATACCTATACCTTGCTGACTTCTAGTCCTTCCCCTGAACACAACCGTCCCTCGGCAACTGCATTTCCAGTCACCGCACGAGGGTACAGACCCTCATACAACCGACACTAAAGTCCACTTCTGACTCCTCCACTGCTCATCTCTCCTCTTGAACATAAGTACCAAAACTACGAACATTCTCCCCTGATCTGTCTAACACCTCTCCACTCTAAAAGTTCTTCCTTAGCTTAAAATGTAGTACTCTACGACCTAGTGAGTTTATAGCCTTCGTGCATGACAACGCGATAAATAAATCATCACACTTTTGATTATTTTAAAGAAACAACACTTGGAAACAACTTGGGTACACACAACCCCTTCAATACCCTGCACTACGATCTCGAGAATCGTTTGCATGCAACTTTCCGTAAAACTTAATCTTACTCAACCAAAATATATTGTTACGACAGAAATAAATATTGGATGAAAATCTTTTCATACGACAAAATTTTGAAAGGACATACCGACACGAAGTAAACCAGTCGGTTCTCACATTTACTTATATAACTTCAACATGTCAATACGTATCTTGGTCATAAAAGTTTTGCATTCAAACGTCTTCTTGACTTTTGCAACAATTTAACTTATAATGAAAAGAGTGGAATATTTTGTAAATCGTAGTCCTCAAGACTTCATTGTGCGAGGTAAATGGATTTGCATTTTTATTTAAACATACGCTTGCACACGCCGACTCATATCTGATCAAATTTGATATTTACACATTTACTTTACTTATGAAAAAAATCTCATATGCACATATACGATCTTACTGCATGAAACTCTACTTGAAATTGAAGGCTACTCACTCAAACAAGGCAATCGCTTTACTCATGCAACTTATCATTGACACTCCACTTTCGACCAGCGGTCGCCCCCTCGGTCTTGCAACAACTTGCTATACATACGTTCAACGGTCCACTTACTCAACTATTTCATATTACTTTCATCTTGACCAATTTACCTCATATTATACTTCTACACGCTTTCAGTATTCTACAGAAATCTCTCTTCAATGATCCTGCCACTGAACAACGCGACTAAAGAGTTAGGACTCTAATCCCCTGCTCGCTCTTGGATTGACACCTTCAAGATCTCGACATTGTCCCGCCTTACTATCCGAACAGATCTATCCCACGATTCCTAGAATCGAGACTCTCCTGATCCAGAAGACTTACTCAAAAGTAATCACTCATCCTCTTCGAACCACGAAGGTCTACCTCTAGACGGCTCATAACATTCCAAACGACAATCCGTCTCCACGATGTATACATACATCACATCATTCATGACTTCTCAAGAAACTTCCCCAACCAAGGTCTCAGTCTACCCCTCAGGGATCTTGCTGACATTCTAAAGTACTGGCACACGACATAAACACTAGTTTCTTACTACCACTTCGGAATAATAAGGCAGGTTAAGCACATACATGTACCTGTAAGTTCGCAATTACACTGGCCAGGTGAAATTTCAAACTTACCTTACATGACAGTCCTCAGTACCCTATCAGTCCTATCTCTATAATAGTGACCTCCTAACACATTTTCCTGATTCTCAGTTGTGATTTCTACTCCCAAGTTTAAGTTTAGGCCCGTCCGGTCACCTAAATCCCTTAAACTATGGCTCCGATACCAACTGTAAAGACCCAACCAAAAATATCATGCAAAACGACAAATTCATAACATCCCAAAATCACGGTCACAAAATTTCATTACAAATACTTAATAGGTTTGCGGAACAACCTACACAACTGAGAAATACTAAATACTAGAGTGTCTCTATCCATCTTTACTCTTCTCGCTAAGCTCAGCCTATTTGCCCGAGCTCCTGGAAACCTGCTTACCTGAAAAGGTTTTAATTTTGAAAATGCGAGGGTTAGACCATGAGGTCTAGTGAGTCCCTCCTAACAGTTATCGAAACATTTAAAAACAGTTATCTTTTCAGCATAAAACGTTTATACTCAACATGTCAAAATCATATACGAACTAAAGTCCGCCTCCTCGTAATCTGACACCCTGAAGCCACCCGAAGGTGACAACGAGTCAGCCTCGCACTGCCTTGCGGAGCCTCGCTCCTGGCATATAGGGACCTCCCTTCCCGCACGAGAGCTGGCGGAACTACTTTCCCGTCTTTGCCAGTTTACGTCTCCTCGATGTATGCATACATTCAACATAAAACTTACAAACAACATTTGTACATTCAAAGCATAAAATATAGCATGGCAATTCTCTTCATAAATACTCCTTTAGAAAACACATTAAAAGCCACACATTTTGGGTTTAGAAAACTCACCTGATTGCAACTCCCGTTTACTTCAAGACTCGCTCCAAACGCACACCTAAACAATAATTTATTGATTAAGTGGATGCATCTAACTTGGATCCTAAACTTTCTCAGCTCTAACTCGCAAGACACGAAAATCGCAGAACTCTAAAACTCGCAAGACTCTAAACTCGCAAGACTCTAAACTCGCAAGACTCTAAACTCGCAAGACTCTAAACTCGCAACCTTGGGTTGCGATAATTTCCCAAACTCGCAGGCTTAGCTTGCGAACTTCTCAAACTCGCAGGCTTAGCTTGCGAACTTCTCAAACTCGCAGGCTTAGCTTGCGAATTTCAGACTTTACCACTTCATCTTCTTCCCCCAGATACGCAGACAGATCTGGTACAGGGTTTTCTACTGTTCCAAATCGAAAACTTGCTAAGACTCCCCGAGCACACCAAAGAGCACACACAAAAAATAATACTGATTTGAAGAATGATTTTCCTCCTAGGGTTTTGGGCCCCTTTTAAATATTCTTCCCAAACTTTACACTTTGACCCCTCAAACTTTCTTCTTGTTTCACTTTTTACACAAGCCTTAATTTATTTAATTGCAATAAAATCTCGGTTGTTACAGTTCCCGCATCAGGGAACCTTCAACCGATTCAACGTATCCGGACGTCCAGAAGACTTTCCGGACGAACGCTGGACGAGTTTTAAGACCAAAAATCTTGCTAAACACTCCATAAACAGGTCGAAAATGCGATAAGCAACTACGAAAATGTTCTATAACCATTTCTCCACAAAAACTTACTAATTAAACTCAATTTAAAGGTGTTTAACTCTTTCATTTGGGCCTCATTCAACTTTACCAAGCAAGAACCCTCAAAACACCCAAAATCATCAAAACAACTTAAATGAAGTTATGGATTAGGAAATACCTGATAGGCTTCTTGCAGAAACGAATTCCAACACTATTCCCTCTTCTGATTCAAAGATTGATGACTCTCTCTTCAAATGCACCAAAAACTCCCCAAAAACCTCTTTCTCATTTCTTTCTACTAATCAGCCGCAAACAAGGGAGTGAGAGGCACACCTAGGGTTTTGTGCCAATCATTTGGTCAATAACCCTACTCCTTATCTACAAGTTGCACCCCTTAACTTTCAGCTTTAACAAATTCTTCCCCAAAACTTGAAACTCTAACAATTTGGTCACGGTTGCTACAATAGTGTATTTCAACTGGATTTGGCCGATAGAACGGATTCAATGTGGCTTTCTATTTGATGTTGAATTTTTATGACCAATCCAATCCAATTAATTTTGAATAACAAATCTAATACAATCCAATCAAGCTATAATTAAAGTTAATATATTTTATATACCGAATATTACTATTACTTATCTATAGATAACCATGTATTTAATATTTTTAACCAATTATCCAACTAGCTAATTACTCATACATTCACATAAAACACTACTTATAAATGAAAATTCATATTAATCAAACAGACAAATATAATATAAAACAAGTATGCGTAAATCAAAATATGAAATCAATTACAATTAAATATTCATTTTATGGAATTATTTTTAACACATGCCAAGGTATTGGTTTGTTAAAATTATTTTAAATTGATGAATATATTGAAATTTGAATTGAAAAAATAAATTTGGAGAAAAGGCATTGTAAAATTTGAGGAGGAAGTCTTTGGGATGGGACAAAAAGCCGAAAGCACGGAAATTAAAGCAAACTTTATGTCTAGTAATCCGTTTTCATTATTCCATTAAAACCAAAGAATGTTCAAATACTTCACTTTTTGTTGAGAGCATCTTCATCTTCTACATCTTTGTTATAATTTTTCTAAAATAGAGAATCAAATTTTAAAATTTTCAAAAAAAATTACATTTATCTTCAACAGTTTTGTTATTTTATGGATTTTAACACAAATTATATTATATAATATTCTTTAATTTATGTTCTCAATACACTTTAAAAGAAAAACTTAATATAAAATGATAAAAAAATTATGTTATTGGTGAGTTGAATAAAATAATTATTTCTTTTTCATAATTCTTTATATTTAGAGATTTATCCATCAATCTCTATTTTAGCAAATAAGATAGCAATACCGTTGGAGAAAAATAGCAAATAAAAACCCATTTTTTTATTTTAACATGGCTGTTGCCATTGCTCTCATAATGTAAGAATGTTGCTATAGGAACACCCATCTATATGTCTATATCCTATATAATCATCCTTACAACATTTATTTATCCAATCATTATTAAATCCATCATTTATTTCTATCTCATCTCTCCTTACTATTTTTATTTACTTTTTTACAAACTTTAGTAATAATAATAATCGTAGCTGTTACATAATAATTACTATTTAATTTAAAATTACTTTTGTATATATGTTAAATACAAATTAAGTGATATTTTTATTCTTCACTATTCACGATTTTATTTGTTTTGCTAATTAATAGTATTTGTTTGTAAAAGAATATTTTACTACATTATTGTAATGTTTGTATATTTTTATTTAGTTTGAGTTTAATATCTTATAAAATATAAATATATAATTTTGTAAGTTACAGAAGATATATATATATATATATATATATATATATATATATATATGTGTGAGGTATCCGTTGCAAACCAGTCAGTTTGTGCAAACTCCGTGCAAACCAATCTACAATCATGAATCTGCAATTTTTTATGTTGATGCTTCATGAATCTATATTTTGGCTTCATGAATATATAATTTGACTTCATTAATCTATATTTTCCGATAGAGCCCTAAAATACCCTTATAGATATAAAAAAGAAGTTATGGATATAAAAAAATAAGTTACGTGATTGGTGGAGATGAAAAAATATGCTAAAAGCCCTAACATACCCTTATGGATAAAGAAAAAAAAAGTTACGTGATTGGTAGATTGGTTTGCACGGGGTTTGCACAAACTGACTGGTTTACAACGGATACCTCCCCTATTATATATATATATATATATATATATATATATATATGTTTAACAATCTAACAACTGTGTTTTAAATAAACACAACTTTTTTTGTGTTTAAACCAATCAAAATTATAATATTATTATTTGTTTATTTTATACAACATTTTTAGTTAGAATTTAAGGTTAATTCTATATATCTTTACTTTATTAAGTTTTAATAGTATAAAGTCTTATTTAAAAAAATCTTAGGTTTATATACTTGTGAAATAAGTAGTATTGTTGTAATAATTAATAGCTAAAAATTAAAGAAAAACGCATGATCTTTTTATGTAACAAAGGATTATAGTAATTTAGTTAATGATAATGATAATAATAATAATAATAATAATAACTAATGGGAAATTAATTAAAATACCCTAAGTCAAACCATGTTTTACTGAAATACCACAAATCTCTCCCATGTTACAAAAATACCCCAAAAATCCGCGATGGAGCCCGCGATCGTGGGCCCCAGGCCACGTGTCACCAAAGTTTGCCCACTTTGCCCGCGTTGGTCCCTCAAGAATGCCCGCGGTCCAGCTTTCCCCCCTCAAGAATGCCCGCGTGTGCAGTTTTGGTCCATGCCCGCGTTTGACTCTCGTTGACCCCCGCGATCGCGGGCTACACGTGTCACCAAAGTTTGCCCACTTTGCCCGCGTTGGTCTCTCAAAAATGCCCGCGATCCAGCTTTCCCCCCTCAAGAATGCCCGCGTGTGCAGTTTTGGTCCCTGCCCGCGTTTGACTTTCTTTGACCCCCCGCGATCGCGGGCAAAAGTGCCACGTGTCGGCACAGGGTTAACCCTAAAATCACTTTGACGAACCAAACCCTAAATTTTTTCTTCGGCCGCACTATATAAGGGGGGGACCAAAAACCGGCCACTCTCATTTTTTTAATAACTCTCTCAATTTTTAATCAAACTCTCTCAATTTTCTCCCACTCTCTCAATTTTGTCGTGTGGAATACGTGTTCGGGTTTTGTGAAAATGTCTCGTATTACCTCTGTGGTATGTTTTCCTTATGTTTTTTGTTATTTTTTGTATGTTATTTTAAGTTAAGATATATGATTTGTAGGTTGTTATAGTGTTTATAACTTATGTTTGAATATGTTCTATGTTTAACATGATATGTACGGTTTTATGTTTGAATGTGATATTTGTATGTTATAATGTGTATGTTGTTATAGTGGGTTTTTTTATAAAAAAATTGTTAAGAGTGTTTTTTATAAAAAAATTGTTAAGAGTGTGTTATTATAAAAAAATTGTTAAAAATGTTTTTTTTATAAAAACACACTTTTAACAATTTTTTTATAAAAACACACCCTTAACAATTTTTTATAAAAACAGTTTTTTTTTATAAAAAATTGTTAAGAGTGTGTTTTTATAAAAAAAATGTTATAGTTTTATGGTTTTATGTTTGAATGTGATATTTGTATGTTATAATGTGTATGTTGTTATAGTGTGTTTTTTCATAAAAAAATTGTTAAGAGTGTATTTTTATAAAAAAATTGTTAACAATGTGTTTTTATAAAAAAAATTAAAAACGTGTTTTTTATAAAAAAAATTGTTAAAAATGTGTTTTTTTTTTTATAAAAACACACTCTTTTAAAAGTGTGTTTTTATAAAAAATTTGTTAAGAGTGTGTTTTTATAAAAAATTTGTTAAGAATGTATTTTTTATAAAAAATTGTTAAAAATGTGTTTTTTATAAAAAATTGTTAAGAGTGTGTTTTTATAAAAAAATGTTAAAAATGTGTTTTTTCATAAAAAAAATGTTAAAAGTGTGTTTTTATAAAAATAATTCTTAAAAGTGTGTTTTTATAAAAAATTGTTAAGGGTGTGTTTTTATAAAAAATAAACCGCACTTTATCTCTATATAACAATATGATACGTTGAAAGAAAATAAACCGCACTTTATCTATATATAACACTATTATACGTTGAAATCAAATACCACCGCACTTTATCTATATATAACACTATTATACGTTGAAATAAAATACCACCGCACTTTATCTATATATAACAATATGATACGTTGAAATAAAATAAACCGCAACATCTATATAAAATAAAATAAACCGCATCATCTATATATAACACTAACTATAACATCTGTGAATGACTATGTAGAAGGATTTCTTTAACATCGACTTGACGCTAAGGTGCAAAGTATCCTACATCGAGGAATTAGGAGCGCTCTTTAGGGGATTAGGTGATGGATGGATGTGTCTTACTCTGGTGGCGACCCTACGCTAGTACACATGTTTCTACAGTTGGAGGTCGAGGACGCCAACGCTGAGCCGGAGGAGATGCATTTTGATTTCTTCGGCTCTCAATTGCATTTTGGGCGTCGTGAGTTCTGTCTAATTACAGGCCTACGTTTTGGAGAGGCTCCCCCTTCCTCCCTTAGAAGACTGCTCCTTCGTTCCTAGGGTTTGGGGCATTTCAGCATCTCGTTTGAAGCTGAAGGCAGCCCGGGACAAGATGAAAGAGGGCCTTAGTGCCCTAACCGACGACGATGCTGTCCGTGTATGCTTGGTGGTGATCGTGGATATGGGCTTCCTGGGCCGTGAGTATAGCCAGTATGCTTCATCGACGGTCCTTAGGGCCGTCGAGGACCTTGAGCTGTTTAACAGCTACCCGTGGGGGTAGCCATATCTGGACACATTGCTACTCTATTCTGCACCGAGCCATAGCCAGACGCGTTGATCGACATGCAAAGATGAATCTTTGTGGTTTTACATACGCCTTCAAGGTTAGATACGTAGTATAACAATTGTTAATAATACATACAAACTGTTTGGCTTTTCTTTTTACGTACTTGCTCTTCTTGTCTAATTCCAGATATGGATCTTGGAGATGTTTCCCGCATCAATCCGATATTTCGTCAAGCGCGAAGATCGAGTACTTAGGGGAACCCGTTGGGACAAGCGTGTTACCCTAAGTAGGTCGCTTTGGATTCAGTTCTTCAATGCGTCTAGAAATGTAAGTTCTTTTACTATGTTTACAATTTGCATACGTTAGTCCCGCTTATTAATTTCTTTTATGTTTTATCATATATTTAGCAACCACTCTTGCCTTTCGATCGCCTTGTGCCTACTGTCGACGAGATGGGCATAGATTGGTACAGAGACAACGTGGCCTTTATTGACGCAGAGGCGGAAAGGGCTCGACGTCCCCCTACTTCCACATTTGACGAAGATGAGGAAGACGACGACAGGCCCCCTTCCGGTGGATACCAGCCACCCCCTTCCTCCTCCTACCAGCCGGCCCGTTCCTCCTCCTACCAGCCGCCCCCTTCCTCCTCCTACAATCCATATGAGGCGGCCCCTTCCTACGAGCCACAACGTGGCTCTCATGAGCACCTGTGGGACTACGTCCACGGGCCGCTAGAGTCACGTGTACAGTTTCTGGAGGGAGTCTACAGACAGTTTAGCGCTGTCAATGTTAGTGTTTAACTTAATTTGTTGGCCACGTTTATTTAGTTTGTATATTAATATTACGTTCTAAATTTGTTTTAGCTGTCGAGTACGACACCGATCCCCGCTCCGTTCGGACAGGGGGCACAATCGACGTTTGCCACCACATCCTATCCGTCATTCCCTGAAAATGTAAATGACATTGAGTAACCATTATACTTATATGTTTGTTCCTAAGTTTGTAACTCTTATAATGATCAATGTCACGCAGGCTGGGATGTCGGGGGCCGGGATGTCCCAAACGCCGTTCGCCACCACATCCTATTCTACTATCCCGGAGAGTGTAAGTGACACTGAGTAACCATTATAGTTATATGTTTGTTCCTAATTTTGTAACTATTTTAATGATCAATGTCACGCAGGCCGGGATGTCGGGGGCATACACCTCGCAGATGCCGCCGCCGTTCGCCACCACATCATATTCTACTATCCCGGAGAGTGTTAGTGACACTGAGTAACCATTATAGTTATATATCGATAATCCTAATTTTGTAACTATTTTAATGATCAATGTCACGCAGGCCGGGATGTCGGGGGCACAGCACATGTCGTCGTTCTCCACCACAGCAATCACAAACATCTTTGGCGGTTCGGCCGGTGACTATTACAGGCCGGAAATGCATACTGTAAGTTATTTTGGTAGTTTTGGTTTAATTGTGAACATTTCCTAAATTGTACTTAAAACATTGAGTAACGTAATTTTCAGACGGGGTCTCCTATTATCCAGGATCACTTCTTGGAGCACTTCTCGGAGCCTGACGATGACTCGATGGATGTTGTAGATCCACCACCACAGGTGACCCCGCTCCCTCAAAAGCGGTCGCATAAAATTTCACAATGGTTTCGTCACCCGTTTGGCCAACAAGGATCTACGACACCACCGGCCGCTAAAAAACAAGCAAAGAAAGCGGGGGGAAAGAAGGGAGGAAAGAAAAAGGGAAAGGTGTCTTCACCGGAGCCTCAACCGGCATCAGAAATATTGAGGATGTGCCGGACTGGTCGCCTCCCCCCCTTGATCTTCATCCCTCACTTGAACTTGGAAATCACCCCCTCGTTTTTCAATGTATTGCTGGCCGTTGACCCTTTGGAGTCTGACTTACTGGATGTGGTTAGTATGAAGTTTAATTATAGTCATATAATCAAATATATTTATTTTACATGTCTAACCATCTATTTTTTATGTATAGCACATCGATTGTTGGGTCTCGTTGTTGCAAAGACATCGTGGAACAGACACGAGGTGGACCATGATGTTCAGTATGTTCTTTCATTACTTGTTGATTGAGCATCTAGGTCCCGCCTCCGTAGTTAATTCATGCAATGGCGTGGAAGGGACCTCTTGGGCTCTCCTCGATGTGGTATGTAAATCGTTTTACTCTTATTTTATTTAACTTGTTTTGTTGCTAACTAAGTTGTCTAATATTGTAATATTTCAGGTGTACATCCCAATATGCATTAATCCCCAACATTGGCTGCTTGGAGTGTTTGAACTTGACGCTATGACCTTGACCATATATGATAGCGACAGTGCCAATCTCTTCAGACAACAATTGGAAGAGCAAATGACAAAGTTTAAAGCTGTGATATATGACTTCTTTTGCCGGGTCAAGGATGTTAGACGTCGCGAAATGACATGTGTCTTTCGCTATAAGTTCGCCAAGAATGCACCCCAGCAGGCCGGGATAACTGCAGATTGCGGTGTCTGGGTATGCCGTAATGTCCAAATGTTGATAAATAAAAATGAGGTATGGGTACACCCTGACGAGGCCGAGGTTGTTGCCAAAGATTTCCGCATACATATGGCGGAGTCCATTTATGAACATTGTCAAATAGGGCCACGTTAGGTTGTTTATGTAACATTAAATAATTGTTATTTTTAGTATTAACTTATTTTGTTAAAGTATTGTGATTGACTTACTGTTTACTTCATTTGGTTTTTGCTAATTTCATCCATTTACTCAACTTTGAGTATCGATATCTCTTTCACACATACTCTATTTTGGACGCATTATATATCATTTCGAAGATCTCATATAGAAGAACATAAACCTACTAAAAGTTAGTTATATATAACACATATATATAAATTTAAATGCGTCCAAAGTTTAGTAAAACCCATATTTCCAACACCTAGTAAGTAGGTTTATGAAACTTGCGATAATCCTAATACAGAGATTATTGGATGAACAAGCATTTATTTCTTGATTATTGGGGTATTGGTTCTTGTTGTCTGGAAGTGATTCATATGATGCAAAAATTGGTATCATGTAATGTAGAACAATATCTATATTATAGAAACTTGCATTTGATAGTACCATATAAATCTGATCTAAATTCTCATTAATTAGCTATGTTTGACTACTTAAAGACTAATTTTCAGCCTAATGAAAGACCTTTATTCAAGAGCAGACGAATATTGCAGTTACTTTTTCAGTGTAATCTTACAGGCTCTTTTCAAACGAATCTTGCAGTGAACTATTCAGACAAATCATGCAGGCAACTTTTTCAGACGAAATCTTTGACCATATCTGATGAAGAACATACATTTTCACGGCTATAAGTAGATGGCATGATGAAGTAGTAATTCACAACTTCCTATCTATCTTTTATACAAACACACTCTCTTTTTTTAACACAATGGATGGAGGTTCAAGATCAAGGGGGAACAGGTCGGCGAATGTGGCTGGAACTTCACGTTCGGGAGCCTACCAACCACTGAACGACGGAGCTCGCCGGAGTACCTGGAAGGTACCGGAAACAGACGAGGAGTGGACAAACTGTGGGCGAACTGCAGCCGATTTTCCATTCACGCCTGAGGAGGAAGCAGACCGGGAGATGGAATCCGACAATTACTACTTCGATAATGGCATGAGAACCCCACCAATGTATGATTTTATGCCGACGGGTCTTCGACAAAGTCAACGAATTACTCCCGCAGTGCAAAAAGCCATTGATGAGGCGAACGCCGGTATCGAAAAGGTAAAGGGTATGTGGAACCATAACAGGGGGATTCAGCAGGGGAAAATGGAGTATCTAGCGGAGAAGAAACGATAACTGGCCATGACTAGGGCTCACGTTCGGCACCTGCAACGAGAGATTATGGAAGCTGAAGAGGAACTAGAAGAACTCGAATCGGACTACATAGGAATGGAGGACGTGATCAAGGAAAAGGTTAACTTCATCACAGGACTCCAGGACGCCTTCCAGTAATAGATTTATTTGTTTACATGCACTGTATCCGTTTCGGTTGGGAAGATGATTTGCAATAATTTTTATATGATGTTGTTAATTAATTTCCTTGTTAAATAACTTAAGTGAATTTCTATATTAAAAACATTAAAATGGAAAGGAAACAATACATTAAAAACCACAAATTAAATAATTAACTATAAGGGTATGAATTTTAAATATAATTTTTTTATGTAGTGTATAACTGTATATGATATATATTAAAATATATAAATCCAAAAAAATTCAAGATTGAGCTCATTTCGAACGTATCGAAGAGACGATTATAATGGTGTAATTTGTTAAAATTAAAACGTATTTTTTAACGTATTTTAGTTAATAAACGATTATATGTGTTAAATGTAAAATTAAAATAATGAAAGTAAAAGGTATAAAGTAAATTTAGTAAATAAGTATAGGGGTTGAAAGTGTAACATTTCAAAAATACCAAAATTTTCATAAATGGTTCCTGGAATTTTTCAAAAATTGTCCCTTGCAATTGAAAAGTCACAAAAATAATCCCATCGCGGGATTCCTTCGCGATCGCGGGATTTCATTTTTCAAAAATGGTCCCTGCAAGTTTAAAAAAGTGTCAGAAAGGTCCCTGGCCCGCGATCGCGGGCTCCCATCACGGATTTTTAGGGTATTTTTGCAAAGTGGGAGAGATTTGTGGTATTTTGGTAACACATGGTCAAACTTAGGGTATTTTAATTAATTTCCCATAACTAATTACTATTTGAATTAGATAAAACAATAATAATGCAATATGATTACATAATAATTATTTAATAATATTGAAAATGTAAAAAGTAAGAATTTAGCATTAATGAGTGTAATAATGATTCATAGAGTGGTGTCTATTTAACAAGTAGAGGGGTGTTTATTTAGAACCATCCTAATTTAATTTACTTTTTGTTGTTACTACTTAATAATTGGTTGATTATAATTTGCATTAAATGAAAAAAAAATATGTAACGATAATATACTTTTCGATGAAAATGACAAATGTGGCAAGTGATGTCATTGACGAGTGTAACACCTCATGTCTAGAAATTCTGAAATAGTTGGAAGATTGGGGCAAAAGTATGAAAAATGAAAATTTATGGACTAGGTAGCAAAATCTGAAGTATGAAATGGGGTAAAACCCCTAAATTCCTGCATTTTCATCTTGGACGGCTGGAGTATTGAGAAGAGGAGAAGTGAAGAGCAAAATCCTAGTGGAGGGTGAAGAAGAAGAATTGCATTGAGAGCCTTGAAGACTTCATCTTCTAGGTATGGTTTCTTCTCCATTCTTCATCTTCTTTCTTGAGTTGGTGAGAATTGTGTTTGGGAATCTTTTGAGTAAATCATTAAGAAGTCTTAAGCTTGTTTTCAATGAAAATGGGATGATAGATGAGTTCCTATTGGTTTACAAACTTCTCGCGAGAATCATTCATCATTTCAATGGTGGAATTTAGGTTTTGTCAAGAATGTGATTTTGGGGTTGAAAGAGGTGAATCATTGGATGGATTTCTTTGGGTTTTACATGTTTTAGATTTGGGTTTTGATTCCTTAAGATGTGATTAGTCAAAACTACCAATTTTGGAAGCTTTCAAGCACTTGGGATCAATTTGGGGGTTTTTGGGATTGAATTTCGGAGTGGATTACAAGTGCAGGTTTTGGAAGTCTCAAACAGAGACTTGTGCGGCCTAACATGCGGCCTGAAGCCGCGAGGTAAGGGGGCGTAAGCCCCTGTTTGGTGCACTTCATCGTTTTGCTTTGTTTTCGTTCGGGTTTGGATCGAGGCATCGTTGGGGTTCATCTTAGGGGTTTAGGGAAGGTCTCTTGGAGTATAATTTGAGGGCTTAACATCACTTTTAGAACGTCAAATTCAGGTGTTCGGTTTGATCTAAAGTGTGTTCGGAGCGTGTGTCGATTTGCTAAAGCTCAGGTGAGTTCTCTTATCTCTTTTGTGCAAATGAAATGTTTTGCTAAAGTTTTCATAACTGAATTTGGTATCGAGCATGATGGCATGATTATACACTTTGAAAAACCTTGTTATTACATGATATGGAAATATTCATTAAAGCACGCATGTTATGATATTGTCTATAAAAGTACATGCTTGATTTACGTGTTGCTATCCGTTACTTGACATGATGTGTTGGAGTCGGGTTGCACAGTGGGAGTAGTGTACCTTGGGATATCATGGATCCCTTGAGAGTTGATTTATACACCCTGTATGCCTGGAATCCGTTTCCGATGTATGCGGGAAATGGGGAGTCTGCTTTGGCCCCGTAGGCGAAAGGGGAGTCGGCTTGGGCCCCGATCGTGGATACTACCGCGTTGTAGAGATTGTCTATGAACACTGTGCAAATACCCAAGTGTGATGTTGAATGGTTGAAATGATTTTTTATGAGCCTTTACGGCGGTTTGTATATTGATATATGTGGTTTGTTAAACTGTTTTCGGGAGGGAATTCACTAGCCCTCATGGTCTAACCCTCGCTTTTCCAAAATTAAAACCATTTCAGGTTAGAGTCTTGTTTGGGGTTTCATCTGAAGAAGATGGAAAGAAATGACGATGTAGAAGAGGTATAGTCTAGTGGAGGCTTGTAGTTTACCGTCGGGCTTCCCGTAGCATCTCAGTTGTGAAGGTGTTATCCGCTGCGAACCTAGAGTAGAGTTGATGTAAATTGTATACTTTGGGACCATTTTTGGTTGTAATGTTACGAATTTTATTTTATGGAAGTTGGGTTGTTACAACGAGTCTCTGATGGAGAATACGCCATTTCTAAACGATAATATGTCTTTCGTGCAAAACTATTTGAATAGTAAGGTGGCGTTTGGTTCGCAAAATGTGATGGAATCTGATGGAATTGGAATGTTGAATTTCTTTGACCAGATTTCATTCCCTTGTTTGGTTCAATCTTTTTGATTGATGAAATCTTTGAATTCCATCAAATTCCATGGATAAAGAAATTTAACATTCCTTCACAATACCTTAGGATTTCGATGGAATGAAATCTTGTATTTTCAAAATCCCAAATATACCCTTCAACACAAATAATTTAATTAATTTAATACATTTGTTTTTCATTATTTTTATTTTATTTTATTTAATATTTTTATTTTATTTTTTTGAGGTATAATTTTATTTATTTTTTTTTGAAAAATTTAATATTTAATATTTTATTTATTATTTTATTTTTGCAAAGTATTTTTAGTTTTATAGAAATTAAAATTTTCAGAAAATGACATTTTGGTCATTTATTATATTTCATTCCGATTCCAAAGCTACATTCTATAAATCAAACAGACATATTGAAAATCTTTAATAGATTCCATTCCAATGTCCGCCAACCAAACAGGTGGTCAAAACTGAAAACATTTCATTCCAATTCATTCAAAGTTAAATTTCTTTGACAGATTCCATTCCATCCAAAAACATTCTGCGAACCAAACGTCACGTAAGTTTATTTGGGAATGAATTAGTAGATGTTGTTTTTAATGTCAACATATAGATACTGGCTGAAGATGTGAGCAGGTACATTGACTACATATATGTATGCATAATGGGTGAAACGTTATCTTGGTAATATGTGATTTTTTTTGAAAGGCAACGGATTTTATTCCAAACCAACCAATTACATGTGCAGCATCATCTCATATATATACAAGAAATCCAAACTAAGAAACCAACCCTTGCCAAAAGTCACAGTGGGTGAAATATATATATCATTGACCAAACAACCCCACCATGCCACCAACACCATATAGACGAAACTGCAGGTTGTTTGCGAGCTACAAACCCATACCTGACCGCGAATCATTGACGTGATTTACTGCAGCAGGGACGGGTTTGCAAGCCACGTGTTGACGTCCATCGAAACTTTGTTATTGCGTCTTTTGATCCATTCAAAAATAATCATCTGAAACTCATATACTTGGTCGACAATTTTACTTTTAACACCTCTGAAAATCATCCGGTTCCTATGCTCCCAAATTAGGTATAACGTAGCCCAAACTACCCCATTCCAAAGCGAGTCGTGACAATTACTGGCTATCGAACTCATTCCATCTTGGAGTAATTCTTGCACCGAGGCAGTGGTATCCAGATTTTTTTTCCACCATCTTCCCATTATTTTCCATACTTGATGTACCTCCGGACAAGATATTAGCGCATGATCAACCGATTCGACCACATCGCCACATCTTGGGCATAATACCGTATAGAGGTCCATACCCATTTTGTCGAGAACTTTTCGACAAGGTATTCTCTCTTTGCTTGCCCTCCAAATAAATACACATACCTTTTTTGGAAGGATCTTCATCCATCTTGTAGGTTCCCGATTGACATTCGTATCACCTTATTCCATTGTTTCTCTTAGTTTCTTAACATTGAAATTCCTTGATCCGTCTAGCGTCCACACCACTTTGTCTTCTCGATTTCTTTCAATTTGAATATCTGCTACTCTTCGGGTCAAAAGTTCTAGCTCCCCGATTTCCCGGCCCCATGGTGGTCTTCTCCATTTCCAGTCCCATGTCCAATCTTGTCCCGTCCACATACCTCTTTCCGAGACTTTTGCGTTTTGGTCTTGATCTAAGCGGAAGAGTCTACCGAAGTCTTCTTTTAATGTTGTGGATCCTGTCCATATATCGTTCCAAAACTTTGTTTCCTTTCCATCGCCAATCTTCTGTTGGAATGAGTTTGTGAAATTGAGACCCATCTTGTCCAGTTCCGCACCGATCCGTGCAATGCTGCTCCAAACCGAACCTGCACTGTAACATCCCAAAAAATACAACAGGACATACATAGCATTACCTCATACAATTTACAAAACTGGGTCCCAAAACTTCATTACATCAATCTAAAACTTAGGTTGGCGGAAACAACCTATGCACAACTGAGAATAATCTAACTGCTACGAGTGGCATATGCACTGTCTCTAGCTGCATCTGTTCCCTATCTTGCTATTGCTGTAACGACCCGCAATCCCAAACATAGTTCATATAGCATAAATTTCATAACGTCGTTATTTAACTAAGATACATCACATTACAACTTCGGTCCTTTAGTCATAAACAAAATACATAATTTCATTACAAACTTTTCTTTTGCTAAATACATTACAACTAATAACAAGACGTGACTGTAAAACATGCCATAATCTTCAAAAACACACTTCTTCCAAAAGCTATCCATCGATTACCATTCCTACTTGTCCTTACTCGATCCACGACCTGGAATACATATTTTAAAACAAAATGAGGGTTAGACCTAGCGGTCTAAGTGAGAAAACCCCTGTCCTTTCACAATCATTATAAAATCCATTTATATGAAATCTTTTATATAAACACATATATATCATACGTAATTAAATACCAATCAAGACTCGTGCACTGTGTTCAATTCATCCTCATTCTCATTTCCCCTGGCCATATCAGTTGGTTACGAGCCAACAACACCGATGTACGACAATTACAGCACCGTTGTACAACAACTACAGCACCGCTGTACAACAACTACAGCAAACACCGCCGACCATAATTTCGGCTAACATATATTCGTGTAGTGTAATGCACATATAAATACAATATATATCTCAATATATCATATTGTCATTTATGAACACCTAATCACATTATCTATCACCCATTTCAATCTACACGTATATGTATTCCAGTTTAAAAAAAACATTTTGAAGAAAAACTCACCTGTTTGCTTAACAACACTCTTTTCAGTCTTCCACAAAGAATTCTGCTTTCACCTTCGATTCACAGTATCTGAAACAATCATGTACAAATATTGTTTTACCACTTTGAACACATAGAGCTTGCTAGGACTAAGAGCTTTAGATAACTCTATCTAACTCTTATCCTCAATTGTCTTCCCCAACCCGAACTTAAGTCAAGTCCACAGTACTTTCGGTCCTCATTCATTCCCTATCCATGAATTAACAAGACACAGGCTACTGGACACTTAAAAGCATCTAAACTCATCAATTTTGACCAATCAGCCAAAGTATCCGGAAACTACAGTTTATCCGGACAACACTACTTTTCCGGACAGCATAACTTTTTCGGACAGCACCACTAACCCGGACAATCTAAACAATCCGGACGTCATCCGGACATCAAAGTAATCCGGATACCATCCGGTATCTAATTCTATCCGGAAAACATAGGAAAAGTAGAACTTACCCGGATGAAGAACTCGTCCGGACACCTTTAAAACATTACCCGGACATCACTAATAAAATCACCCGGATACTACCAACAAAACCACCCGGACACATTCATAGTGTCCGGACACCTCTGTCGGTTTGCATCCTTTCAACCCAGATTCGACAGAAAATCATACCAGGCATGAATTCAACTATTCTACTCCGATAGAAACTATCTATAAGCAATTATGAGCATAAAATGTAAAGGAACATACCTTAATAACACATCCAACTCTTCCAATTTGAAGCCCTAACCTTTCCCTTTCTTTTTCTTCTTCTTTTGCTTTCAACACACACACCTACAGATCTGGATATTTCTGTTTTATGAAATATCTGAATATTACAAGGGATAATATCTAACTCAAATTTACCCTTTAAACCTTAAACTATCCACTAATGACTCAAATTACCCTTAACTCCTAATTTATCCCAAATTTACCCTAACTATTAATTATAACGTTAAATAAATTTAATAAAACTAACTTTTAGCTAACGAACTTACCCGGGGTATTACATCATCTCCCCCTTAAAAGAATTCTGTCCCGGAATTCGATTAGGCAAAAAGGTACGGGTACTCAATTCTCATTTTTGATTTTGATTCCCAAGTAGCATCCTGACCCCTATGATGTCTCCACTGAACTTTCACTTGTCTGATCTCCTTCCCACTACGTAAGATCTTAACTTTGCTGTCTAAAATGGCTTCCGGTTCTTACACATAATTCAACTTTTCATCCACTTGTATATCTGGTAGAGAGACGGCCTGATCTGGTGCAACTAAACACTTTCGAAGATTCGATACATGAAACGCGTTGTGAATCCTGCTTAACTCTGACGGAAGATCCAATCTGTAGGCCACTTCACCGATCCTTTCCGTTATTGCAAACGGTCCAATATACCTTGGGCTAAGTTTACCTTGTTTTCCAAATCGAATGACTCCTTTCCAAGGTGAGACTTTCAACATTACAAAATCTCCAACTTGAAACTCTAACGGTTTCCGACGTCGGTCAGCATAGCTTTTCTGTCTGTCTTGAGCCATTTTCAATTTGTTCCGAATCTGAGTAATCTTATCTACTGTTAACTGTACTATGCCTGGCCCCGCTAATTGTTTCTCCCCCACTTCGTTCCAACATAAGGGTGTTCGACATTTTCTACCATACAGAACTTCAAACGGTGCCACTTGTATGCTGGAATGATAACTATTGTTGTAATCATATTCGATCAGCGGTAGATGTTTATCCCATGATCCCCCAAAGTCAATAATACAAGCCCGGTGAATATCTTCTAAAGTCTGGATTGTTCTTTCACTCTGACCGTCCGTTTGAGGATGATATGTTGTGCTTAACTTTATCTGTGTTCCCATTTCTTTTTGAAAGCTTCTCCAGAATCTAGAAGTAAAACGACTATCTCGATCAGAAATAATCGAGATTGGTACTCCATGTCGCGTTACTATTTCATCAATGTACATTTTGGCTAAGCGTTCCATCGAATCAGTTTCTTTTATCGGTAAGAAGTGAGCAGATTTCGTTAATCTATCGACAATCACCCAAATAGTATCAAATCCTTTCGGAGTTCTAGGTAGCTTGGTAATGAAATCAGTAGTGATCTGATCCCATTTCCACATTGGTATCTCCAGACGTTGTAACTGACCAAACGGCCTTTGATGTTCAATCTTCACTTTCTTACAAGTATCACACTTTTCCACATACTGAGCAATGCTTCTTTTTATCCCCGACCACCAGTAAAATTGTTTCAGATCCTTATACATCTTCTCGTACCCGGATGAATGGAAAGACGAGACTGATGAGCTTCTTGTAGTACCCGATCACGTAACCCACCCATACGAGGCACCCAAATTCTGCTTCCCAAACATAATAACCCACGATCATCTTTTTCTAGCAATGCTGATACCCCCACTAATCGTTCTGACTTCAGATGTTCTTCTTGAAACGCTTCTATTTGACACTTTTGCAAATCGTCAAAGATGTTCGGTAGTAGTTCAGCCCGTAGTGAAATAGCTCTTATTGTTCCACTCATTTCCTGACGACTCAGTGCATCTGCTACCACGCTCGCCTTTCCCGGATGATAAAGGATTTCACAGTCGTAATCATTCACCAATTCCAGCCATCTTCTTTGCCTCATATTCAATTCCTTCTGATCGAAAAGATGTTGGAGACTCTTATGATCGGTAAATATTTGGCACTTAGAACCGTAAAGGTAATGTCTCCAAATTTTCAACGCGAAGACAACTGCTGCAAGCTCCATATCATGTGTAGGATACTGTCTTTCATGGTCCTTCAGTTGACGAGAAGCATAAGCAATCACCTTTCCACGTTGCATAAGTACACATCCTAATCCTAGTTTGGAAGCATCGCTGTAGACAACAAAATCATCAGAACCTTATGGCAATGCTAATATTGGCGCGCTGCAGAGTTTTTCTTTCAATATTCTGAATGCTTCATCCTGTTCTGCTCTCCATTCAAACTTTAGATTCTTCCGAGTCAGCTTAGTCAATGGCGTCGCGATTCGAGAGAAGTCTTTTATAAATTTTCGATAGTAGCCAGCTAGACCCAGAAAACTACGTACTTAGGTTGGCGTCTTTAGCGGTTCCCATCTTTCAATCGCTTCCACTTTCATCAGATCTACTTGAATGCCTTTCTCTGAAACGACATGCCCCAGAAACTGAACTTCCCGCAACCAGAATTCACATTTAGAAAACTTAGCGTAAAACTTTTCTTTCTTCAGCAACTCCAAAATCAAACGAAGATGTTGTGCGTGATCCTCTTTGGATCGGTAATAGATAAGGATATCATCAATAAATACAATAACGAATTTATCAAGATACGACTTACATACCCGATTCATTAAATCCATAAAGGCAGCTGGAGCGTTTGTCAGTCCAAACGGCATTACTAAGAATTCGTAGTGGCCTTACCTTTTACGAAAAGCAGTCTTTAGAACGTCTTCTTCTTTAACCTTCAACTGATGGTAGCCAGATCTGAGATCAATCTTGGAGAAATAACAAGCTCCAACTAATTGATCAAAAAGATCATCAATTCTTGGAAGTGGATACTTGTTCTTGATCGTGCGCTTATTCAGCTCCCGGTAGTCAATACACATTCTCATTGAACCGTCCTTCTTTTTCACAAACAAAATTGGCGCTCCCCATGGCGAAGAACTAGGTCTGATGAAGCCTTTGTCGGATAGGTCTTATAGTTGTGTCATCATCTCTTTCATCTCGGGAGGTGCCAGACGATACGGTGCACGGGCAATAGGAGCGGCTCCAGGAATCAGATCTATACCAAACTCTACTTGTCTAATGGGCGGAAGACTATTCAACTCTTCAGGGAATACTTCAGGAAATTCACTAACAATAGGGATATCTTCCAACTTAATCTTTTTAGGCCTACTATCTATCACATAGGCTAAGTAACTCGAGCAACCCTTGCTGACACATTTACGGGATTTTACCATAGATATTAGGCTAGACTGATGATTCTTACGATCACCATAAATCACTACTGACCTCTTATCAGGTAAAACGACATTGATTATTTTCTTATCACAAACTATGTTAGCCTGATTCTCAGCTAACCAATCCATCCCTACTACCACATCAAACTCGAACAAGGCTATAGGATATAGTTGTATCGGTACTCCACACCCCTCTATATTTATCACACAGCAATCAAAAATTTCTTTAACTGACACTTGGTTATCATTTGCAGTGTCTAACAGTAAGGCATGTTCTAACATTTTAGGCTCTAAATGCATGTGAGCAGCAAATGAAGGAGACACAAAAGATCGGTTTGCACCGGAGTCAAACAACACTTTAGCACGTGTAGAGTTTATGAAAAATGTACCTGTAACCACATTCGGAGTTTCCTCCACTTCTTTTGCTGTCATTTGAAATGTACGACCCCTTGTTCTTGGTGGTTCTAGTCTTGGCACTACTGGTCTAACAACTGCTGGTCTCCCTGATGTACCACCCTGCTGTATTCTTCCCCGAGGACAATCCGACTGAATGTGATCCAGAGAATTACACAAGAAACAAAGCCGCGTTACTGGACAGTTTTTAGCAATATGCCCTGTCCTCCCACACTTATAACAATTCCGAGGGTCAACTTGACAATTTCCTTGATGGACACGGTTGCACTTCGGACAAGATCTTTCTGTTGGTCGGAACGGCGGGCGGTTACCATATCTCTGAAATCTGGACTTCTTCGGGTCATACTGAGGTCCTTCCCATTTTCTCTTTCCCATACTTTTATCACCAGCATCCCTCCTATTATCCCGCTCCACATTTTCCGCAGCATTTATCAGGTCTTGCTGCAGTCACTAACTTTCTAATTTCTGAATTCAATCCGAATATGAACCTTTCCATCTTCATTTTCTCCGTGGCAACATAATACTCTCCAAAACGCGACTTCTCTAGGAAATGGGCGGTATAGTCTCTGACTGATAAATTCCCTTGTTGTAGGCTCAGGAATTCCTCCTCCAATTGTCTAACTGCTACTTGAGGACAAAACTGTTCTTTAAATGCCATTGAGAATTCGCCCCAAGTAAAGGTTGAGTATACATCAGATCCCTTAGAGTCAATAAGGGCCTCCCACCAATATAAAGCATCTGCCTTCAACATTGCAGTTCCGTATAACACCTTATCCTCTTCCGCACATTTGCTGGTTTTAAATACAGCTTCAATTTCCTTCAGCCAACGCATCGCCTTCACTGGATCTCTATCCCCTCCATAAGTTGGTGGTTTACAGCTTAAAAACATTTTATAGTCACACCTTCTTGGTACTGAAGTGACAGTAGGTGTGATAGGCATCTCGTCTTCAAAGTTAGGATCTGGTCTTTCCGTTTCCGTATTATGAGTCTGGTTAAACATAGCCAGGATATTTGCCTGCAATCTTCCCATTTCAGCCGCTAAGTCGTCTCTCGTAACAAACTATGTGCCTCGCCCCTGTACTCTACCCCCAGTCCTGCCTCTGCCTCTTTCTCCCCCTCTTCCCCTTCCTCCGACTGTGGAATTGGTTCTATTCGGGTTTCCTCCTCCTTCCCAATTTGTTTATCTCGTACCACTTGCCATTCTGTTGATTCAGACAAGGTTAATATACACATAAGCACATACCCCATATAACAAGGTATTCCAGTCCAAACATGTACCTGTAAGATCACAATTATACTGGCCAGGTGTAACTCTGAAATTACCTTACATGATGTTCCTGTTACCTTTTTATACTTAGCATCCCCAGGTTCTAAAATAATAGGGACACCCTACTTCACATGCAGTTTAAGTCTAGGTACAGGTACTAATACCTAAATCCCTTAAACTAGGGCTCTGATACCATCTGTAACGACCCGCAATCCCAAACATAGTTCATATAGCATAAATTTCATAACGTCGTTATTTAACTAAGATACATCACATTACAACTTCGGTCCTTTAGTCATAAACAAAATACATAATTTCATTACAAACTTTTCTTTTGCTAAATACATTACAACTAATAACAAGACGTGACTGTAAAACATGCCATAATCTTCAAAAACACACTTCTTCCAAAAGCTATCCATCGATTACCATTCCTACTTGTCCTTACTCGATCCACGACCTGGAATACATATTTTAAAACAAAATGAGGGTTAGACCTAGCGGTCTAAGTGAGAAAACCCCTGTCCTTTCACAATCATTATAAAATCCATTTATATGAAATCTTTTATATAAACACATATATATCATACGTAATTAAATACCAATCAAGACTCGTGCACTGTGTTCAATTCATCCTCATTCTCATTCTCATTTCCCCTGGCCATATCAGTTGGTTACGAGCCAACAACACCGATGTACGACAATTACAGCACCGTTGTACAACAACTACAGCACCGCTGTACAACAACTACAGCAAACACCGCCGACCATAATTTCGGCTAACATATATTCGTGTAGTGTAATGCACATATAAATACAATATATATCTCAATATATCATATTTTCATTTATGAACACCTAATCACATTATCTATCACCCATTTCAATCTACACGTATATGTATTCCAGTTTAAAAAAAACATTTTGAAGAAAAACTCACCTGTTTGCTTAACAACACTCTTTTCAGTCTTCCACAAAGAATTCTGCTTTCACCTTCGATTCACAGTATCTGAAACAATCATGTACAAATATTGTTTTACCACTTTGAACACATAGAGCTTGCTAGGACTAAGAGCTTTAGATAACTCTATCTAACTCTTATCCTCAATTGTCTTCCCCAACCCGAACTTAAGTCAAGTCCACAGTACTTTCGGTCCTCATTCATTCCCTATCCATGAATTAACAAGACACAGGCTACTGGACACTTAAAAGCATCTAAACTCATCAATTTTGACCAATCAGCCAAAGTATCCGAAAACTACAGTTTATCCGGACAACACTACTTTTCCGGACAGCATAACTTTTCCGGACAACACCACTAACCCGGACAATCTAAACAATCTGGACGTCATCCGGACATCAAAGTAATCCGGATACCATCCGGTATCTAATTCTATCCGGAAAACATAGGAAAAGTAGAACTTACCCGGATGAAGAACTCGTCCGGACACCTTTAAAACATTACCCGGATATCACTAATAAAATCACCCGGACACTACCAACAAAACCACCCGGACACATTCATAGTGTCCGGACACCTCTGTCGGTTTGCATCCTTTCAACCCAGATTCGACAGAAAATCATACCAGGCATGAATTCAACTATTCTACTCCGATAGAAACTATCTATAAGCAATTATGAGCATAAAATGTAAAGGAACATACCTTAATAACACATCCAACACTTCCAATTTGAAGCCCTAACCTTTCCCTTTCTTTTTCTTCTTCTTTTGCTTTCAACACACACACCTACAGATCTGGATATTTCAAGGGATAATATCTAACTCAAATTTACCCTTTAAACCTTAAACTATCCACTAATGACTCAAATTACCCTTAACTCCTAATTTATCCCAAATTTATCCTAACTATTAATTATAACGTTAAATAAATTTAACAAAACTAACTTTTAACTAACGAACTTACCCGGGGTATTACACTTGCTCAATTACCTGAGCCTTCTACTATTTGCTTACCTGAAAAGGTTTTAGTTTTGAAAAGCGAGGGTTAGACCATGAGGTCTAGTGAGCTCCCTCCATAAACAGTGTACATCAACATTATAAAAATCATTTATAAAACAATTCACATTCTTCACATAAACATCATTCATGGTACTGCACTGTGTAATGGATCACATAAACATTCCGCGATCGGGGTCCCAGTAGGTTCCCTTCTCGCCTCTTCCGGAGCCTACGCAGACTCCCCTTTCTGGAGCCCACACGGACTCCCCTCTACCGGATAGGAGGAAACGGATTCCAACCTACCAGTCTGTCATACATATCCAAGGGATCATCAGAACCCGAGGATCTATCTCTGATCCCACAGTGCAGACCGACTCCACATAGCATTCACATAAACCATCATAGTCATAAAACATGAGGTTTATAATACACTTTACAATTCGTTTCATCTTGCTGAACAATCTTTTCAGTAGAACATACTTTTCATGGGAAATAAATCATGCTCATAAACATACCCTAATCAGTAAAATATTAAGCTTTCATTTATGTAAAAGTCATGTAAAATAACCGGCATTTCCACATAATCACTTTCTTTGGAAAACACGTAAGATCACGTATTTTAGTTAGAAAAACTCACCTGATGGAAATTTCTTCTCTACCTCGAGTCTCGTACCGGCCGCACACCTAATACATAATTTATCACTTTATTAGGCACGTCTCAAGTTTCCGATCCTAAGTCCTTCTCTTAACTTAGTCTCGATTAACACATTTCTAAACTTACACCAACACTTCGACTCGTAAGCCTTAATTCCTACTCGGCCCAAACCCTCACACGAACTGGGCCTACTAACCGGGGCCCAAAAGCCCGGACCTGAACTGAACTTGCGCCACCCTTAGGTTTGCGCCAGCCAAGGTTTTCGCCAAACAGGGTTTACGCCAAACAGGGTTTTGCGCCAACCCAGGTTTGCGCCAACACAGTTTGCGCCAGCTTCATCTTCTCCATCGAGTAGTTGCCGGTCCAGCAGAAAATTACAAGGAGAAATACATCGTTTCACCCACTCCTTCCTGACAACTCCAAATAATGAGGTTTTACACAAAATCCCTTATAACCCAACTTCAAAACATTACCTAATTAAATACAATCTTAATAGTTAAAACTTGATTCCAAAAAGGTGAACAACTCCACAAAACTAAGCTTGCAAACCCCAAAACTCAGTTTCTAAATACTGGAACAGAAAACTAAGGAGAAGAGGGTCTTGTATTGCTTATCGGAAATTGACACTAGAAGGTTTCTCCTTCTCTTCTCCCAAAACCGCAAGAATCGCCCAGAATTCTTCTCCCTCTCACTCTGCGTTTCTTTCCCAGCTGCCACGCACCAAATTCTGATTTTAGAAAGTTTCTCCTAGGGTTTTGTGCCCTCTTAAATGCTCTTTCTTTTAATTACAAACTGGTCCCTCAAGTTCCATTATTTTGAACCTTGCACAAAAACATAATAGTATTTTTTTTATAAAAAGATCTCGGTCGTTACAATACTTCCCCCTCAAAAGAATTCCATCCCCGGAATTCCGTTTTCGAAAAGATGAGGGTACTTGGTCCTCATATCCGAATCCACTTCCCACGTTGCTTCTCGTCCCTTGTGATACTTCCACTGAACTTTACCCAAACGAACTTCCCTATTCCTCGTTTTGCAAATTTTACTGCTCACGCTTTCTAACAGTTCTTCTACATAAGTCAACCGCTCATCTATACTGTTGACCCCCAAAGGAACAGTCACCTCGGTTTCTAACAACCATTTTATTGAGTCCGAGACATGAAATGTAGGATGAACACCCTTTAGTTCCTCCGACAAGTCTAACTTGTATGCCGCTGTTCTAACTTACTCACTAATGACAAAAGTCAACCTCTTATCGTCTGTATTTCTTGTAAGGTCGCTATTAACTCACTTCTCACTTCGGCTCTCCATAAGAGACGTGCACCACACTATGAATTTCTTCTCAAAATCTCATCGAGTATTTCAAGATTGCTCACTATCTACTCAACTTCATAACCTCGTCGGATCCACAGGCTTAGTCCACTTTACATATCTCTCAAACCTCAAGGTTCAACAATCTTATGTTTTCAATTCAACCACTCAGTTCTACTCGGTTACCCCAAACCATTCAGGTGAGAAACATAACCGCACCCCATACTTTGCATCCGCCCTCGGCGAGTCACCACTTTGCTAAAACGTGCCATCTTCCACTATTTACTTGTACCCTCTTCGATCACCATACTCGCTTACACTACCTGATAAACCAAGGCCAACCGCACATTCATTTGCTCGTTTCCGCTCACACAACGGAACTCACGGTTTTAGAGCACGACCAAATAAGGTCTCTCATACATTTATACTTTCTTAAGAGAAAGAACTTGGCGGAAATTTCCCGCCACAACAACAAGAATCTTTAACTAGGAAAAATTTACTCACTAACCACTTGGCGCAAGGCCAACCTTGAACCTCCCGACAAACTCACACCTAGGAGTTCCCTCCTCGGGTACATAAATTTTCTAGATTACTTCATCCAATCGACATTCGACTAAGTCGATTATACTCCCTTCCCGAATCACATCGGCTACAGCTTGACAACTATTTCATACGTTCTCATCACTTCACCCTTAACGTGCCCATAAACAGAAGAGCTTCCATGATTCCTCATTGAAGCATTCACCTATCCGAATTAACATAACTTCGATTTCCCCCACTCACTAGGAGGAGTAGCCATGACCACACTCTACTGTTCTCAATAGCTTACACTGAACGATCGGTTCAATTGAACGTTTCTCCCAAGGTCACTAACTTAACTCATACAGTTGTCTTATCCACTTCTTTCCTGCACCACAATCATATACAATTTCCTTTCTCAATACTCTTTCCCAAAGTTCGCACACTTATCAAGGACAATCTACGCAACACTGCACCTATCGGCATTACTGTCAAGTCTACTACTTCTGACTTACTTACTTATTCAGACGTACCGTCTTCACCTCCCCACGTTAGTGTGGAGCACTGCCCACCAATATTACTCGTCCTTCTCTCCCGACAATTCCCAAGCTACAAATGCTTTCTCATCACTATACACCACCAAACAGTTGCACTAACATTCTAACTTAAGGCTTTCGACCAATTTACCTCGAACTGACACCAGAGTTCGACGTCACTATACATTCTTTAAACTCCAACTTTTACTTTCTCAGATAATTCGTTCACACATAAGAAACAACTCACGTTCTTTAAGGATTCCACATCTATTCCACCACATTCTGACTAACACACCCATCATCCTCTTTAACTTCCAGTGATTCTGAGATTATACTTACTTGACGACTCACACAACCAAAAACACTTGGTTTCTCATCCGGGTAACCACCCACTACCGCTCCGAAATTCTATTCCGATAATCGCCATATCACAACGCCAACTTCCAACCATGTGCTCCAATAACTTGATTAACAAATCATACACCTCATCCGAATTCTCGAAAAGGTTTTTATTCAATACTTCATCTTTCTATCATTACGCTACTACGACACTGGCTGGCACATTTATCTTGGCAATTGATACCACTATTTATCCGTTCATTCTCCACCTATAACATCACACTGCCCACCAGGTCTCTCATGGTCATTCGTACACGACTCAAACTTACTTACATGTTCTCCCGCATAAATAACTGAGTCCATCTCGCTACTCGTCTCTTCCCAACTCTAGTTGAACCACAACTCATGAGTTCCTGATTAACTCTAACATACTCATTTCTTACTAGCTCTTTTGCGAATCCCCAAACTATTACATAGACAGGGCACAATCCCACACAGATCGACATACTCTATACCTTCACTTCGTTCGTGCTACATACTTCATCCGTCAAGAACCATCCAAACCTCGAAAGTGAAACACTTATCTAAAACAGCAATTTTCCACCATCTTAACACCCCTACCAGGTGCTCCCCCAACTTTCAACCTTCTGGTTCAAGTCCTGACCTCAGCCACCTTACACAGCTGCCGACTTCAACATCAAAGTCAACTTGTTGCTACTTTCTTAACCTCTTCTTGAACATGGGTTCCCTACTGAACCTAATCCTTCCATCATATCATAATCAACTTCATTTTCCCGACGCCCTCATTTCAAAATTTACTTATGCAACGTCAACATTACGAGATTACTTTAAAACTCTCATTCGACTTCAAGGATATTTCATTCCTACTTCACCGCACTACTCATAACGAGTTGCTAATACCAATACCTTGATGACTTCTAGTCCTTCTTCTGAACACAATCATCCCTCGGCAACTGTATTTCCAGTCACCGCACGAGGGTATAGACCCTCACACAACCGACACTAAGGTCCACCTCTGACTCTCCCACTGCTCATCTCTCCAATTGAACACTAATACCACAGCTACAAACATTCTCCCCTGATCTGTCCAACACCTCTCCACTCTAGGAGTTCTTCCTTAGCTTAAAATGTAGCACTCTACGACCTAGTGAGTTCATAGCCTTCATGCATGCCAACACGACAAAAATCATTTCGCACCCTTTATTATTTTTAAAGAACAATACTTGGAAACAACTTGGGTACACACAATCCCAACATTCTCATAACTCCAATGCCCTGCACAACGATCTCGAGAATCGTTTGCATGCAACTTTCCGTGAAACTTAACTCTACTCAACCAAAAATATGTTGTTACGACAGTAATGCTTTGAATGAAATCTTTTCATACGACAAAATTCTGAAAGAATTTACCGACACGAGGTAAACCAGTCGGTTCTCACACTCATTCATATAACTTCAACATGTCGATACTCATTTTGGTTATAAAGGTTTTGTATGCAAACGTTTTCTCGACTTTTTCGCAACAATTTAACTTATCATGAAAAGAGTGGAATATTTTGCAAATCTTAAACCTCTAAGACTTCATCGTGCGATGTACATGGATTTGTATTTTTCTTTAAACATACGCTTGCACACGCCGACTCATATTTGATCAAATTTGATATTTACACATTTACTTTACTTATTAAAAAAAAGAACTCATGTACACATGTACGAACTCAATGCATGAAACTCTACTTGCAATTGAAGGCTACTCACTCAAACAAGGTCAATCGTTTTACCCGCGCAACTTATCATTGACACTCTATTTTCGACCAGTGATCGCCCTCTCGGCCTTGCAACAACTTACCATACATACATCCACGGTCCACTTACTCAACCATTTCATACTCTTCTCGTCTTGGCCAATTCATCTCATATTTACTTCTACATGCTTTCATTTCACTAAATGGTCTTATTTCATTTATCCTGCCATTAAAAGCTCGACTAAGAAGTCAGGGCTCTAATTCTCTACTCGTTCTTGAATTGACACTTCCAAGATCCCGACACTGTCCTTCCTTACCATCCAAACTGATCTATCCCACGATTTCTAGAACTGGGACTCTCCAGAAACAGGAGTCTTACTTACAATCGATCGTTCAACCCCTTCGAATCCACGAGGATCTACTTCTAGACGACTCATAACATTCTAAACACATTTCTGCTCCACGATGTATACATACATCGCATCATGAACGCTCTCTCATGGTACTTTCCCAACAATGGGTCTCAATCTACCCCTCAGGGATTTTGCTGACATTCTAGAGTTCTGGAACACGACACCTGACTAGCTTCAGACTACAACTTCGGAATAATAAGGCAGATCAAGCACATACATGTACCTGTAAGTTTACAATTACACTGGCCAGGTGTAATCCCAAACTTACCTTACATGACCGTCCTCGATACCCTACTAGTCCTATTTCCACTATAGTGTCCTCCTAACGCATTCCTTGTATCAATAATAGTGCCTTCCTAACACATTTCCTGATTCTCAGTTGTGATTTTCTACTCCCAAGTTTAAGTTTAGGCCCGTCTGGTCACCTAAATCCCTTAAACTATGGCTCTGATACCATTTGTAACATCCCAAAAAATACAACAAGACATACATAGCATTACCTCATACAATTTACAAAACTGGGTCCCAAAACTTCATTACATCAATCTAAAACTTAGGTTGGCGGAAACAACCTATGCACAACTGAGAATAATCTAACTGCTACGAGTGGCACATGCACTGTCTCTAGCTGCATCTGTTCCCTATCTTACTCTTGCTCACTTACCTGAGCCTTCTACCATTTACTTACCTGAAAATGTTTTAGTTTTGAAAAGCGAGGGTTAGACCATGAGGTCTAGTGAGCTCCCTCCATAAACAGTGTACATCAACATTATAAAAATCATTTATAAAACAATTCACATTCTTCACATAAACATCATTCATGGTACTGCATTGTGTAATGGATCACATAAACATTCCGCGATCGGGGTCCCAGTAGGTTCCCTTCTCGCCTCTTCCGGAGCCTACGCATACTCCCCTTCCCGGAGCCTACGCAGACTCCCCTTTCTGGAGCCCACACAGACTCCCCTCTACCGGATAGGAGGAAACGGATTCCAACCTACCAGTCTGTCATTCATATCCAAGGGATCATCAGAACCCGAGGATCTATCTCTGATCCCACAGTGCAGACCGACTCCACATAGCATTCACATAAACCATCATAGTCATAAAATATGAGGTTTATAATACACTTTACCATTCGTTTCATCTTGCTGAACAATCTTTTCAGTAGAACATACTTTTCATGGGAAATAAATCATGCTCATAAACATACCCTAATCAGTAAAATATTAAGCTTTCATTTACGTAAAAGTCATGTAAAATAACCGGCATTTCCACATAATCACTTTCTTTGGAAAACACGTAAGATCACGTATTTTAGTTAGAAAAACTCACCTGATGGAAATTTCTTCTCTACCTCGAGTCTCGTACCGACCGCACACCTAATACATAATTTATCACTTTATTAGGCGCGTCTCAAGTTTCCGATCCTAAGTCCTTCTCTTAACTTAGTCTCGATTAACAGATTTCTAAATTTACACCAACACTTCGACTCGTAAGCCTTAATTCCTACTCGGCCCAAACCCTCACACGAACTGGGCCTACTAACCGGGGCCCAAAAGCCCGGACCTGAACTGAATTTGCGCCACCCTTAGGTTTGCGCCAGCCAAGGTTTGCGCCAAACAGGGTTTACGCCAAACAGGGTTTTGCGCCAACCCAGGTTTGCGCTAACACAGTTTGCGCCAGCTTCATCTTCTCCATCGAGTAGTTGCAGGTCCAACAGAAAATTACAAGGAGAAATACATCGTTTCACCCACTCCTTCCTGACAGTTCCAAATAATGAGGTTTTACACAAAATCCCTTATAACCCAACTTCAAAACAGTATCTAATTAAATACAATCTTAATAATTAAAACTTGATTCCAAAAAGGTGAACAACTCCACAAAACTAAGCTTGCAAACCCCAAAACTCAGTTTCTAAATACTGGAACAGAAAACTAAGGAGAAGAGGGTCTTGGATTGCTTACCGGAAATTGACACTAGAAGGTTTCTCCTTCTCTTCTCCCAAAACCGCAAGAATCGCCCAGAATTCTTCTACCTCTTACTCTGCGTTTCTTTCCCAGCCGCCACGCACCAAATTCTGATTTTAGAAAGTTTCTCCTAGGGTTTTGTGCCCTCTTAAATGCTCTTTTTTTTAATTACAAACTGGTCCCTCAAGTTCCATTATTTTGAACCTTGCACCAAAACATAATAGTATTTATTTTTATAAAATGATCTCGGTCGTTACATGCACCAACACCCAAATCATGGTTAGCGGACAGCCCCCCCCCCCCCCCCCCCTATATACTTTTAATGGTTTTTGCCCAAAAGGAGTTTTTTTCGACGCGGAAGCGCCACCACCATTTTCCGAGTAAGGCCCAATTCGACGATTTTAGACTGTCGATGTTTAACCCCCCTTTCCCGAAGCTACTCACCGTGTTTTCCCATTTTACCCATGCTAGACCTTTCTTCTCATTTCCACCACCCCCTCCCCCTCCCAAAAAAAATTTACTTCTCAATCTCTCTAGCTCCTTTAGCACTCCACTCGGGACCCGATACAACGAGAAAAGGTATAATGGAAGACTTCCCAAAACCGACCTTACCAAGGTTAACCTCCCCCCAAAGGAAATCACCTTTGTTTTCCATGAGGCTAATCTTTTTTCCATTTTCTGAATCGCCACTTTCCAATGGATCAATCTTTTCATCGACGCCCCTACCGGAAGGCCGAGATAAGTGAAGGGGAGTACACCCATGTCACACCCTAAACTTGTTGCCTAAAATTTAACCTCGTCTTCCGGAATTCCCATCCCGTATATTTTACTTTTACGAACGTTGATTTTTAGGCCCGACACTAAATAGAAACATTCGAGGATTTTTAGGAGATTTTTTAAATTGCGTAGGCTCCACTTACCAAAAAATGGCATCACCGGCATATTACAAGTGTGATATTGAAACATTTTTTATTCCCACTTTTACGCTTTCGAAGAGTCCTTTTTTTTTACCGCCTCATCCGTTAGAATATGGAGGCCATGGTTGACAGAGTGCAAAACGTGGCTTCTTATTCCGATTAAAGCGACATAAGGTTTGCAAAGTGGACCATATCAATGCTTCTCTCTCATTAGAGATTTAGAGTACTTGCAGCTAAAGTTTGAATTATGCAAGTATTTCGTATGAGCTTTTTCATACACTTGAAGTACTCCCTCTTTTAACTTTACATTGTATGCTTATGACTTACTATTTGTGCAAATGCATGTTCAAAAACAAATATTTATATTAGTATTGTCTATAATCAATTTTAACGGTTAAAATTGGTGTTCTAACCATTTTTATTCCGGTTTTACATAAATGTCACTACTTCCGCAATATATAGGTCCGTAATTGCGAACCTAACTCAAAAACACAAAAACTACGAATAAGATCGATTTTCTTTAAAAAAATTTTTTACCTAGATCCGCAATATACAAAATATATACATTTTTAAAAATCGGTCAGATTCGAATTTTTTAAGTTTTTGAGTTAAGTCTGCAATTACGGACTTATATATAGCGGAAGTAATAACATTTTTTATCTCATTTTTATTCAAGACTTGGGCAAAAAGTTAATTACCGGTTAGGGTTGCCGGTAATCAACTTTTTGCCCAAATTTGATAAAAATGAGAGAAAAATGACTAAGAGACCAATTTTGTTGGTTAAAATGGCTATTTGTGTCAATTTCCCTATAACTAATATGAATTGAAAGGAATCGTGTGAAAATAAAAGTTAAGATGAGAAGTGTAAGAAAAAAATTTGGACTCTTGATCACTTTTAATTAATGTTAATCTAATGGTTCGGATTAAGTCTCAAAATAACCAATGAATATATATATATATATATATATATATATATATATATATATATATATAGAGGCGGGTTCATACGAGGAGCGTACCTATTTAAGAAAACGTGAGGAGCACCGTCCATGTACAAAATCATATGTGATTCACAACACAAACCGCGGGACAAGCCGCGCGCTTTCGCAAGCCGCGTAACAAACCGCGCGTGTAATCACATATGATTTTAGTCGTTGTGTTGTGAATCACATGTGATTTTGTACATGGGAGGTGCTCCTCACGTTTTCTTAAATTGTTACGCTCCTCGTTTGAACCATTATATATATATATATATATATATATATATATATACTAGTGGTGTACCCGCGCGATGCAGCGCGGGTGAATCACAATTCCGAAACATTAGTTTAACCCTGAATCATGTTTCTTTATCACTTTCGATTTTATTTCATGAGTTTACGTGGTTAATTTGCAAATCAACTAATATATAAAGTTAAGGTTAATATTGTTTATTAGTAAGCTCGAATGAAAAATAACGTATTAGGCTTCTAAACCTATAAACTCAAAACTTACTACAAAACTTGAAAACTTGATTGAACAAAGAAATACAATCATTTGTAAATAATGTTCATCCGTATATCCAGAAAGCTGTTTAGTTTCAGTGATGCACTCATTCGGCGAATTTCCTGCAAAAAACGTGCAATGATTTTAATAGAAATATATGGTACCAAAAGCTATTGAGGAGATGAGGAGATGAATGATGACTAATCACTTTGGTAATCCCAAACCATACAATGCTATCTTAGCCACTAAGCTAAGTGTCTCTTAATTTTTATATTCCGTTTGATGAAAACCTTTAGCTGCTAATGTCGCTTTCAGATTAGCTACAGGGATGCACTTCTTTATATACACCTACTTGCAATAAACTTATTATTCCTAGGGAAACTAACAGGATCAATAAAAGGGTAGGCACTTCCTATTCTGGTAAAGGAGATTCTAGGGAATCCTAATTACAGTTGCACAATTGGATATTTTACATTTTTTTGAGTGTGGTTAGTTTCTGTTTAATCCCTCGTTGTCATTGGGTCGTTGTTCTATGGATCTTAAGGTATCTAAAGGTTTCCGGGAAGGGTAATTCTGTGTTTTGATCAGGGACACTGTGGCAAGTTGGATGGTCAACTCATACTATCCAACTTGAGAACTGTTAACCGTTAAGATATAGGGATATGTACAACTTATCTTATCTAGAGCTTATTCGTTTATTAATGTCTATCAACTCCAGTCCATGTAGCCTATATATATATGGACTATTTTAAAGATGACTTGGAACTCTCCAAGCATAAGAAATAACTTTTTAAATAACCCATTATCATTCATAGTAAGATACTTCAACTTCCAAGAGTGATAGAATCTGAGGATTAAGTGCAGCAACTGATTTAGACTATTCTGGTAGCACAAAAAGCCATAACTATTTTAAGTGGACTCCAATAAGCTAAAATCTTATTTATATGACAATATACAATAGGCACCTTTCATATGACTACTAATTGGTCAACTTTGGAGTGGGTTGGATGTCCGAGTATTAAGATAAAATGGCTAATTCTCATCTTCAGGTAGAAAATAGATATGCACTGGAGTTGGATAAAATTTACTTATACGTTCTTTTTCTAGGTTGTTGCTAAAAAACCATTGCCGCTAGTAACATTTCTGGTACATATTCAAAAAGAACATTTAAATACTAACGTAAAATAACAATCAAAGCATTTTTATGGATGGGAACCAACAAATACTTGTACAACCAACAAATCTGAAGATTGATGAAGGGAAGCATAACAAAATAGCCTTCAGTCTTCAAGGAATAAGATACATCCGGTGCTAGATTTATTGACTGCATCAAGAGACACAAGACGGGGGTAGACATTAAAGGGTCGTTTACCAAAAGTTAATCCGGATAAGCACATACCCATAAAGTTTTGGCCATCACATACAAGTAAGACTATCGGTCCTTGCATTAGTTCTTAGCATGTAAAATAATGTGACTGACTTGGTATATAGTTACCCGAGTAAGCGTTTTGTAAATGGCCCCTAATTGTCGAATCTAAACCATAACCTGCAGATGGAGATCAAGAATTCAGGAAGAGATTATCACTATCCATAAACATGAGATTTCTTATTTTGATGCCATCTGGAACTCTTCCTAAATGAAACAATGTAGACTTTATAGTTGGAAGTTAATCACTCCTAAACATGAGAAAATACATAAATAGAGATCAAATAAAAGGTTAGAGGTGCATTTTAACCTTATTTATTTATGGGTTGAATTGAGCATCACCTGCTTCTTTGCTTCTCCTTCCTCCTCTATTGCTCCTATAAAAATCTCTCTCTCATTGCCAGTGGAAGAAAAAATACCCTCAAAATTCCATATGAAATAAATAAATAAAAATTGGTCGTTAAGCCATGGCTTCAAAATAACTCATATGTTGACATATTAGACGATGTAGTAACAACATGGAATTGCGTTAGCAAACATTTCAAACAACGTATCATACTTGATGAACCAATGAAGCAGAGTGTTTCGGGTGTTTCATCAAAAACTCAAACCAAAAGACATACCTCAACAAGCACATCCTTTTATCAATTGCTCGACCTTTGCTTTCCCTTCACCACCATCTTGATCTAATGGAAGCTAAAAATCAAAAAGCAAAAGTTAGCATGTCACACATTAATTCAAGAAAATCATAACTCGTTCTTACTTGGCAAGTTACACATAAGGTGTGACAAAGTTGAGTCGTTCCAATGTGGAATCCGTCGTATAACTCAGTAATGGATCCGTTTTCAATTCCTCCAGTCACGACCAAATGTTGTGATATTAAGAACTAAAGTTATCACTTCAAAGCAAGTACTTAAAAGGAGATCGTCAAACTGCTTGATCACTACAAATTCTAACAGACGATTCGAACAAACAATTTTTACCCAGTAAGAGTCTTTTTCACTCACTAACAATGTAAGATTCTCGGTTCACCCGATAAACATTTGGTAGTCAGCCTCAAACTTTATTACAAACCTCAAACCATGATACGTAGAACTAACACCAATCCCTACACACCCAGTGTGAAAATATGAAAGTAGTTTTATCAAGTTGTTAAATATCTAATAGAAAATTAAAATTGATATACCTGCCAAACCTTAGTCACAGCGGTATAAAAATCCCTTTCATTGAGACAAAAACACTCCGATATGTATGTTATATGTTTTATAGGATCTATCAGAAACAAATGTGATATTTATTAAATTCTAACCTTTTATGGACCCTATTAGTCTCCATCTGTGCACCAAGAAAAAATGAGCACAAAAGAATTTGATCAGGCTCGTCCAACACAAACATTAGACCAAAGACCGAAAAAGCCTCTTTTAATCAACCGAAAAAATACTCAATATCAACCCAAAAACTTAAAACTCCCTTGAAGTCAACCAAAAAACATATTAAAAAAAACCTCGAAAAAAAGGAACTTAGCTAAAAACACATCGGGTTACTTTGATGACCACTTATCACCTTAATGGTGGAAAAATCTTTTGTCCGCAGCTGCACACAGACTTTGTCGAAAAATATTTGTTGTTGCCATTTCCAAAAAACAGTGCATCCAAGACTTGAAGTGCACCATGGGCAAAAATGAGACAAAAAAGTTATACCGACTTCAAGTGCCATCTCGAAATAAGCATGTCTCTCTGTGATCTGTAATCTTTGTGGAAATTAGGATCTCGAAATGAATTCGTTTTAGTGCTCAGAAGATTCAAAATTTTGAAAGACTAAAATGGAAGTTCAACATCTAAATATCAAAATACCCAAAATAAATTAGTCATTGTCGGAGGTTAGCAAGCAAATATCAAACAACAAAGTTTAAATATTAAACTAAAAACTGAGCAGTAGGAAAAGATAATCTCAAAAAATATGGATCTATAATAAACAACATACATCTATCATTTGAAAGAAAAAAACCGAGAAATAAGCAAAACAGGGAGATATCGAACCTCCATGGACAAAAAATCGGGGATAGATCGATCCAACAGGGGTGAACAATAACAGAGAACTCGATTCACGAAGACAGCATGTTACAGAGAGAAGATCGATGGCGTTCCCAGGAGAAAATAGATCGTTCGAAACACAAACAGATATTGTGGTGGGTTTTGACCATTTAATATGTCGTTCAAACCTATATATTGTGGTGGGTTTTGGAGGAGGATGTTAAGAGGAGATTTTACAAAAACTGGTGGAAGTCAAAGAAGAAAGCTTTTACCAAATACTCGATGGAATATGAAACTGGGCCGGGAAAGCACATACAGACACAGTTGGAGAAGATGAAAAAGTACTGCAATGTCATGCGTGTTCTAGTTCCATAATGTACCTTTGCTGAAATTGTCTGGTTAAGTGAATTTTTCAACATAACAATGGTTCAACTCAAAATTAGGGATGGCAATGGTGTGACTTTTGAGCAATCCGACATCTAACCCACCCTTGTCTAGTTATCTGTCACCATAAACTTGATCCCAGTCTTGTTAAACTGATTATTACCAAACAGCCATTTTCCCCTTCCGCTCTTTTACCAGTTATCTACAGCAATGCTACAAATTCCACTAATTTTAAACACAAAGTTGTTATAATCACAAGACACAAACCTAATCTTGGAACAAGTCGATATTGGAGAAAAACAATGATAACCAGTAGAGAAGATAAACATATCAAAACCCTAAACATACTAACGACCTTGAAATAGATAAACAAATTAAAAGCAAAGCAACACACAACAAATGATTGAGATACATCATACCGTCGATAAGCAACAGAGGACGGCGACCAACAGGGTTCGCAAGCATTCTCTAGGCAACAGAGGCGGAGTGTTCGGTGGAGACAGGATATAACTCTTGATTTATATGCGAAGAAATCCTTTATGCGTGCAAGTACTGAAGGTAACGTGAATAGGTAGAAGAAAAATGGTATGGTTGTGGGTATGGTGGAACAGTAGTAGAAGAAGGGTATGGTTGTAGGTATGGTGAAGAGGTAGAAGAAGGGTATGGTTGTTCTCTGGTATGGTCCGACTTTTGTGTTTGCGTAAAAACAAAAAGTAATGTTGGGAACTGAAGATTTGCTAAGTATGATTAGTACTGCCAGAACTACATTACTACTGCCAGAACAACCTTAATACTGCTAGAGCATAATTAATACTGCTAGAGTGAAGTTACTACTGCAAGACAAAATTAATACTGTTGGAACACTGTTAGTACTGCTGATGCATTAATGCTGCTGGATCAAGTTAGTACTGCTGGATCAAGTTAATACTGCTGGAACAAGTTAATGCTGCTGGAATGAGTTAATACTGCTGAAATGAATTAGTGCTGCTGGAGAATATTAGTACTGCTCATGCTGAATGAAGATTAATACTGCTGATGTGATAAGTTTGGAATGCGAAGATTTTGGAGATAAAGATGGAATGGATGAAGATATGCTTAAAGAAGATTCAGAAGATCAATTTATTTTTGATAGTTATCTTGTACTTATTGTGTATAAATAGTTGTTGATAGATAGCTAACAGTGAGACATATACGTGAGATACACAATTCGATTTTGTTTAGAGAGAATTAACCTCAAGGTTTAGAACCCTATTTCTAGAGAAGTAGAAGTCGTCTTGATTGAGCCTGTTCATCAAGATTGAGGTTTGGTTGTAAGCTTGTGAGTCGAATTAGTGAATACAAACAGTTTGTGTTCTCTGATATATTGTTCTTTGATTGTGTGAACTAAAGTTCTTTTCCGCAGATTCTTTAATTCTGAATTCTAAGTATTATTAGTCTTGTTAAGATTCGATCCTGACAAGTGGTATCAGAGCCTGTGTTTCTTAGAATTCTACAATTATTATGAACAATTCTTTTGAATCAAACAGTACTCTTGTTTCTAAGGTTCCCATGCTCAGACCCAGTGAATTTGACATGTGGAAAATTAGAATCAAGCAGTACATTCTGCTTACTGATTATTCCATCTGGGATATCATAGAGAATGGTCCATGTGCTGAAGGAAGAACTGGACCAGATGGCAAAAGACCTCCTCCAAAAACTGATGCAGAGAGAAAAGTCAGACAAATAGAGATGAAGGCCTTAAGCACTCTACTTTTGGCTATCCCCAATGAATATCAGCATCAATTTCAACACTGCACTGATGCTCAGATTCTGTGGAATGCATTGGAAAAGAGATTCACTGGCACCAAAAGTACCAAGAGGAATCAGAAGGCAATTCTCAAGCAGCAGTATGAAAACTTTACTTCTACTAAGAATGAGTCTATGACTCAAACTTTTGATAGATTTAATAAGCTGATTGGAGAATTGGCCACAGTAGGAGTCAAGGTGGAGGATGATGATGTTAACAGAAAGTTCTTAAGATCATTAGGTGAAGAGTGGACAATGTATACTGTGTCCTTCAGACAGAATGACCAACTGGAAGATAAAGAGCTTGATGATCTTTACAATGATCTTAGAGTCTTTGAAGCAGAGGTTGAAGCCAAAAAGAAGCCCTCTGGATATGTACACAATGCTGCACTTCTGTCAGCATCACCTGATTCTACTGCTAACCCTGAATCAGTTAGTGCTGCTGGAGGAGTCAATCAGGAAAAGACCAATGATTCAGTACTAGAAGCCTTCTTTTCTAGTCATGTTAATTCCTCATTGATTAATGATGACATAGAACAGATTAATGCTGATGATCTTGAAGAGATGGATATCAAGTGGCAGATGGCTATGCTGTCTATGAGGGTGAAGAGATTCATAAAGAGGACAGGGAGAAACAACTTTTCCCAAAGAAGAGAAGATGGTGCTGGATTTGACAAGTCCAAAGTTGAATGCTACAAGGGTCACAAGATGGGACACTTTTCCAGGGAATGCAGAGGTGGAACATCTCACAACAGCCATCAACAAACTCAGGCTGGAAGCTCCAATCAAAACAGAAACTCTATTCAAGCTCTTGTCTCTCAACAAGGAATGGGATTTGATTGGAGTGATCAAGCAGAAGAGGCCATCCAAAATCAAGCACTTATGGCTGAAGTTTCAGATCTTCCCACTGAGGTAAAATCTAATCTCTGTACTCAAGCTTGTATAGACACTGTTAAAAGGTATAGAGATCACAATCAGGGAATGTGTGATGACCTTAAGAGATTAGAAAATGACAAAAAAGACTATGTAGTTATTGTTGAGAAGTTTGAAGAACAGATTAGGGCTTTTCAAGCCAATGAACTTCAACACTCCTATGATACAAACTACTGGAAGTGGGAAAAGGATGGTCTGGAGTTCCAACTGAAAGAGTCTAGGGAGGAGTGTGAGAAATTAAAAGAAGAACTTGAGAAAGTGAAACTTGATGTTGAAAAGTTTTCAAAAGCCTCTAAAGTCATGGACACCATAATAAATACTCAAATCCACAGTAAGATGAAAACAGGCCTAGGGTACAATGCCACTCCCCCACCTTATAACAACAACTACATCCCTCCTAAGTCAGACCTATTAGAAACCAAGGATAGGAAGGACTTACCTGAAGGAGCCACTGAAGTAGATCCATTAGATAAAGTAGTTGTTGAGGATAAGACTGAAAAAGAAGGATCTGATGAGGAATGTGTAAGTCCATGTGTTAAGAACAATGAGATGAAAAGGACTGGAAAGGGAAAGGGAGTACATTATACACAGACCACTGTTGTGAACTCTAATACTTGTGAACATTGTTCTTGCAAGAAATCTCAAGAGAATAAGCCCCAAAAACATGATAAAAGGAGGGGAAATCAAAGAAATTGGAATAACCAGTGGGCACAAAAGCAAGGAGTTGATCTGCAAAGGATTAACAGACCAAAACCTTGTTTTATCTGTGGCAAATTGAATCATCTTGCCAAATACTGTTATTTCAATCCTATTAACCAAAAGAAAAGTTTTCAAAGACGTTTTCAAAAATCTTCTGGTTATAGGAAGCCTGCAAAGAATAATGTGGCTAAGAAACAAGCTAAATCCAAAAGCCACATGAGAAAACAGACTGAAAAGGAACGTGTCAATATGTGGGTCCCCAAAAGCACTAACGTTAGCACTGATACCTCAGATAGTACTGCTGACAAGGATAGTGCTGCTAGAAGCAATACTACTGCCAATACTGCTGCTAGCAGTGTTAGTGCTGCTAACTCTGTTAGTGCTGCTAACTCTGTTAGTGCTGCTAACTCTGCTAGTGCTGCTAACTCTGCTAGTGCTGCTAACCCTGTTAGTGCTGCTAACTCTGTTAGTGCTGCTAACTCTGTTAGTACTTCTTCTAAGGTTAATACTGCTTCTAGTTTTTGTGCTGCTAGACCAATCATATTGACAAAGTACTCCAATTCTGCAGTACCTAAGTTTGAAAATCTCATCAAAACCCAATGCAAGTACTTTGATGAGCAAGGGAGACCCAAGACCACTTTGGCTTGGGTTCCCAATAAAAACTAATTGATTTATCTGAGGTGCAGGGCAACCAACAGCTCAAGGGAAAGAGAATCTGGCATGTTGATAGTGGTTGCTCCAGGCACATGACAAGTAACATGACCTGCCTCAAGAATTTCAAAAGAATTGATGGAGGACATGTTGCTTTTGGGAATAATCCTGCAGGAGGTAAGATAAGTGGTAAAGGAGATGTATCAAAAGGTAAGATGACATTTGAGGATGTTTACTATGTTGAGCAATTGAGATACAACCTGTTAAGTTCAGAACCTCAGTATGACTCAGATTGACAAGTGCTGCAAAGTGTAAGTATAGTTACTACTGCCAGTGCAGAGTTACTACTGCTAATACATATTTTCTACTGCCAATGTGTAGTTAATACTGCTTTGTAGTTAATACTGCTTAGTAGTTAATACTGCTTAGTAGTTAATACTGCTTTGTAGTTAATATTGCATGTGTAGTTAATACTGCTTTGTAGTTAATACTGCTTAGTTGTTAATACTGCATGTGTAGTTAATACTGCTTTGTTGTTAATACTGCTTAGTAGTTAATACTGCTTAGTAGTTAATACTGCTTGTGTAGTTAATACTGCTGTGTAGTTAATACTGCCTTGCAGTTAATACTGCTCAGTCGTTAATACTGCCAAGTGGTTAATACTGCTTGTAAAGAAAATCAGGGCTAATACTGCTATAAATACTCTTTCAGCCCGCCAAAGTTCATAACGTCTCTTTGCATTAAATTTTTTTCTCTCTCTCGTTCTAACCTTTTCTCCCTAGAATCCCTGTGTTTTCTATCCAAATCCTCAGGAAGAATGACGACAATGGAGTTTGTCGATGAGCACAATGAGATTGCGATGCTTCAGAAGCCAAAGCAGGCCGCAGGATTTCATGATATTGTGGATTTTCTCAAGTCCTCACACATCTCTCATGCCCTAACAGTGTGCCCAACCATATATATCGAGCATCAAAAGCAATTTTGGGAGAATGCCGCTGTTATTTTCGAAGATGGGCAGAAAATCATTCGAACAAGGGTTTGTGACAAACCCTTGAAGGTCACAGAGGAGGTTATTCGCATCACTCTTCACTTAGATGATGCCTCAGGTATAACCTATCTCTCTAATGATGAACTATTCTCGACCTTACCAAGAATGGGGTATGAAGGTCCCATTGGAATTTTTAAATTCTACAAGTCAAAGTTTTTCACCCAATGGCGATTTCTTGTTCATACTCTTATGCACTGTATTTCAAAGAAAACAACTGGATGGAGTGAGTTTAGCAGTACCATTGCTTATGCCTTGGTCTGCTTAACCACTGCCAGAAAGTTCAATTTTTCAGCAATGATTTTTAATGATCTTGTGGCAAACCTAGAATCCAAAAAGAGATTTTACATGTATCCCAGGTTTGTCCAAGAAGTACTTAACCATTAATTGACGGATTTCCCTCAGTCTGATGAGGTATATGTGCCAAAACCCCCTAAAGGGAAGGTTTTCTCAAATATGAGAAGAATTCCTAGGGACTCGGAAGGAGTTGACACACCATTGTTCTCTACAATGATGGTTGTGTCCCACACCACTGAAGGTATGGCATCAGGGTCAAGGCCCCCATTAGACACACCCACTGATGACCAATCCCAACCTTCCATCACCAAAGACATCCCACAGTCCATTCTTTTAAGACCCACTCCCAAAATCACCAAGAAGTTTGAAAGAAGAAAGGTACACAAGGTTCCTTCCCTTGATGTATCTCCTAATAGCCCAAAGCCTACAAGCCCTCTATTGGAGCATTCTCCAATAGAGAATATCAAAAGGGTAACCACAGGGGTGTCTCCCAACCCCAAGAAGGTGCTCTCTAAGGAGAAGGATGAGCATGTGGGCTGCAAGGCTGCCACTACTTCTGCTAGCAAAGAGAAGGACAGTGGTAACATCACTAAGACCTTCCCCACGGCAACTCAGAATGTGAAAACATTCAGAGGACCCAGGCGCCAAGAATCCATGGGAGTAGGCAGTGCTTTTGCTAGGCAAAAGACACCTACTAAAATTTCCAGTGATCCTTTAACGGAGGTAAACACTCCTAAACAGGGTGAGGATAGATATACTTATGAGGAATTGATGGAAACCATTGCCAACATCAACATTGATGTCATGAATCAGCAGAAGGAGATTGATGAGCTTAAAAAGGTGATTCTTTATCAACACACCAAGATAGAGAAAAATAAGAAGATGATCACCAAGCTGCTGCAAAGAAGAAAGAAAGCTCAGTATGTTCTGAGAAGGAGAAGATCAACCACTGATGCTTCCAAAAAGGGGGAGTTAGAAACTAAACTAAACATGGAGGATGCAAAGGTTGAGGGGGAGAATGAGCATAAGGTTGAGGGGGAGGCTGAGCAGGTTGCAGAAGTTGCAAAGGAAGCAGAAAGTGAGAAAGCAGCAGTAACTGAAGCAGCAGAAACCACAGAAAAAGCAGTAGAAACAGTTAATGCTGCAGTATCTGAGATTGAAGCAGCAGTAACTGAAATTATACATAGTCTTGTTGATGCAGCAGTATCTGACAGTGAGAAGGAAGCAGTATCTGTATCTACAGTAACTAAATCTGAGATTGAAGCAGAGGTATTTGAGATGGTGAAAGCAGCAGTATCAAAGATTTTAAAAGAAGCAGTAACAGAAAAAGCAGCAGAAATGGTTAATGCTGCTAGTCAAAAAGCAACAGAAACCATTCAAGCAGCAGAAATGGTTAATGCTGCTGAAAAACATAAGGCAGCAGAAACCATTCCTGAAGCAGCAGAAACAAAGGAAACATCTGAAACCATTCCTGAAGCTGTTAAAACACTCAAAAGAACCAAGATGATGTCAAACAAAAGACCAAGACCAAAGTCTATAGCTTCAAAGAAGAAAGTTGTAAAGAAGCCTAGGGTGGAACCCAGTGTAGAAGAAGCTAAGGAGGAAGTTGTGAAAGAGAAAGCTGATCATAAAGTTGCTGAAGAAGAAGTGGCAACTCCATCAGGTCAACCAAACAATGTACAATCACCAACAAATACTCAATGTGATATGTATATTACTGTGGTTGATTCTAGTCCTATCAAAGTTAAACCATTAGCTTCTATGGCTCCTGAAATCATCTTCTGGGATACTTTGAAAGATCAGAGAAAGGAGTACATTAGAGTAAAAAGAGCAGATGGGAAGTTTGAGGTCAGTTCTACATGGGGAAGACTTTTAAGGATGTGCTCTAGATCAGACTTGGAAGAGATGTTCAAGGTGGGAATGAAGCTTTATGGAAATATGCTGACTGAGAATGGAATGTCCATCACCAAAATGGTACTTGAATATTTGTGTCTAATGTTCAATACAGAAGCAATTAAGTATTTGACAGAAAGGCAATTTCAAACTGTTACCAACTGGATGCTTATTGAAAATTGTGGTGTGTATGTCATAACAATTGACTATGCATATCATGAGTATTATTTGGTGGATAAAATATACGAGAACAGCATGACAAGGTTGAAAGGAATGCTAAAAACTAAGTTGGTGAGTAACAAAGATTCTAAGATGGCAAGATACCTGGTAAGAAGGATCTTAAATCAAAGTTTGGGATTGAATCCTGACTTGTGTGTTCAAGATTAAGTTTTGGAAGCATCATCTGAAGAACTTGACTTCTCAACCTGAAAAGTCAAGTTAGGGGGAGATTGTTGGGAACTGAAGATTTGCTAAGTATGATTAGTACTGCCAGAACTACATTACTACTGCCAGAACAACCTTAATACTGCTAGAGCATAATTAATACTGCTAGAGTGAAGTTACTACTGCAAGACAAAATTAATACTGTTGGAACACTGTTAGTACTGCTGATGCATTAATGCTGCTGGATCAAGTTAGTACTGCTGGATCAAGTTAATACTGCTGGAACAAGTTAATGCTGCTGGAATGAGTTAATACTGCTGAAATGAATTAGTGCTGCTGGAGAATATTAGTACTGCTCATGCTGAATGAAGATTAATACTGCTGATGTGATAAGTTTAGAATGCGAAGATTTTGGAGATAAAGATGGAATGGATGAAGATATGCTTAAAGAAGATTCAGAAGATCAATTTATTTTTGATAGTTATCTTGTACTTATTGTGTATAAATAGTTGTTGATAGATAGCTAACAGTGAGACATATACGTGAGATACACAATTCGATTTTGTTTAGAGAGAATTAACCTCAAGGTTTAGAACCCTATTTCTAGAGAAGTAGAAGTCGTCTTGATTGAGCCTGTTCATCAAGTTGAGGTTTGGTTGTAAGCTTGTGAGTCGAATTAGTGAATACAAACAGTTTGTGTTCTCTGATATATTGTTCTTTGATTGTGTGAACTAAAGTTCTTTTCCGCAGATTCTTTAATTCTGAATTTTAAGTATTATTAGTCTTGTTAAGATTCGATCCTGACAAGTAATTCAAGTTGTACTCAATGCATTATATCTTGTAATTAAGAGTTTTTTGAGTTTTATGCTTTAAAGTCTTGTACATCATGCATAAAGGGTTGTGTTTAAGACTTTTTGCTAGCATGCTTATATATGTAGTATAGATAAAAGCAAAATGTGGAGTTGCTTAGGTGGCATAATGAGAAGCCACCATTTCCCCTTTCCTAATTTATCCTAATTTTGAATTTCTTTTAAATAAAAAAACTAGTGTTCGGCACCGCGCCTTGCGCGGTGGCGATACTTTCTAAAAAAATATTGAAGTTAAATGGGTTGATGATTACATATTAGATATTAAACTAATATTAACAGATATTAATCTAATATTAATAGATATTATACTTGATATGAAACTATTTCTCAGTTGTTTATTTTGATATATATACATATATAAGTTTTACTCATCAAATTTTGTAAATGGCTTAAAACGATAAAAGAATTATTTGAGACTACTGATTATAATATGGATTGTTTTGTCATAACTCGTAATATACTTAATTATAGATTTATCCCATAAATACACCGTGCAAATAGGGTGTTGTTACCTAGTTTTGCATAATTGCGAGACATTTGGATAGTGTGCTCACTTTTGTTGTAATGTACTTGTTTGTAACTTTAGCCAAAAACTTTCCACGAAATCATTCATTTCCAAACCAACGGTTGCAGGAAGAGTCACAGTAGTTGTTATTAGTATTGTGATCACCGATTATAAGCAAATCCAATTAAATTGTTATTTTTTTATTTCACGTGTTTGAAATATTTCGATCTACTTGAGACTGATTTGTAAAAAATCTTAAAAAAGAGGTTTTAACCATTCCATATAAAATGAGAAGTATTATATCGGATTATAGTTTTATTTTTATATATAGTTTGATTTCAATTTAAATTGAAAAATGAAACTGAAAGAATTCATATATCAATGATTGTAGTAAGTTGTCTTTTCTAATTTTATATGTTTGGTTTTTCTAATTTAATCTTTTTATATTGCTTCTATCATCTTCTAATATAGATGTTATATCAATTTTAATAAGTTTCATTTTTTATTATAACTAAAATTATATATATTAATTCTATAATTGTTTTAGTGTATTGATTTTAGTTAATAATATTAAATGTAATAAGCATTCTATTTATTAAAGAAAGGTTAATAATAATTATTTAATTATATATTAAATGTAATTAGTGATATTAAACATACTAAATGTTTCATTTGTTAATGACTGGTTAATAATTAATATTTAATTATATGTTAATTCTTAATTTATATATATATATTGTTTCTAATTTCATTTATATTAATTTATATAGTAAAAATAATAATATTTTAAATGATAATATTTTCTAACTTTATATATTCATTGAGATTTCAGATATTTAATTAATTTATATATGTTGTACTAAAGAATTTTTTTGAATCTCGTGAAGTGATTTAGTAAATATATTGTTTTATAAATATAATATATATAAGAATGTTGTGTAAATAATATAATTGATAATCATCATGAAGATTATAAGTGTCATCTTCATTTTATTTTATCCATTAGTTATATTAATTATAATCAATTATAAGAATCCTACTTTAAGAAGATATCATTCTTGATGGATCTTCCTTTTATATATACATATACAAATACATATATTATTATATTCAAGTGTCTTGTACATAGACTTATATATATTAATCATGAACTTCGTTTATATAAATGAGTTTTTAAATATAACGATTATATATATTCACCAATCTTATATAACTATAATATTAGAGTCATGTGAAATAAAAGAAATTAATAAGTTTGAGTGTAACTAAATAAGATAAATAGTCTAATTAATTTAATGTTTGTTAATAAATACACCAAGAAAAAACAAAATCCAGATAAAATAAAATAAAAATATACATATTATTATATTCAAGTCTCATGTGAATATTAACATATATACATATTATATTCAAGTATGTAAATAAAAATATACATATATCTATGTAATTTCATTTATATAAAAGAGTTTATAATTATTTTAATTATATATGCATATATATATATATATATATATATATATATATATATATTCAATAAAAAATAGTCATGTCAAATAAAAGAATTAAAAAAAATATTGGGTGTAACCAACAACAATGAATAGTCTAATTAAAAGATGTTTTGATGATAAATACATCAATAAAAAAAGTAAAAAATTGACACAAAGAAAACTTGGATTGAGATGCTTATAAATTTGATAAAGTACAAAAAACATAAAAAACAGAGATGAGGATCCACATTTAGCGTACTTGAACCGGACAACTTTCTTTCGAACTCCAATATATATTTATTCTCTCAACCTATAAAAACAACAAAAATATAAAGTAAATCAAAATTCTCACGAAATTGTAAACCCTCAAAGGATCCATACTCCAATTCCTTCTTATATATAGATAAACACGTATATATGTCGTAGATGAACAAATTGAGAGTTGTACCGGTTTACCCGATTAAACTCATGTGTGTGTATGCTTCTCTTTGTCAATGGGGGTAATTGGTAAGGAAATAGAGAGAAATGGATTGAGGGATGGAGAGATCGTTTAGAATAAAAACAACCATAAACAAAGTGAAAAACTTAAAAAGAAAACATGAATCAAAATGAAGAAATCAAGAAATGAATAGAATAAAAAGGTTAGAGGTTATGGATGTATTAATTGGTTGAGAAAGTAAAAAGGCTTTGAGGAAAGTGAAGGGTTTGGAGGTAAAAAGTTAATGAAAGTGATTGTAGAATTACCAAAATGACCTAATTGCAATAAAAAATACATTTGCTCATATAGGGGCATAGAAGTCTTTAACATAATTATTATATAAAAAATTCAAAAAAATGAGAAAATTTCTAGCTATGAATACTACTCTAAGAAGGTGCCACCTCATTCTTGATGGATCTTCCTTTTATATATATATATATATATAGATTATTTTCTCATTAAATGACTTTAACTTTTCATTTAACATCTAATTTTCTTAGTATTTTATAATTATTTTTATTATACACAAAAACATCAACAAATATAATTTTTATCTATCTTACATTTATTATTTGACATATAATTTTCTTTATTATTTATAATTATTATAATTTGCACAACATAAAAGCATCAACAAATATAATTTCTATTTAACTTACACTAATTTAATCAAACATTTATTAAATGAATCCACCATCTTTTAATTAAATTTATAGTATTATAATTTATTTACCTTACATTTTTTATTTAACATTTTTTTATTTTTATTTTATAATTATCTTTATTTGCACAACATAAAAACATCAACAAATATAATTTCTATTTATCTTACACTAATTTAATCAAACATTTTATTAAATGACCACCATCTTTTAATTAAATTCATAGGATTATAATCTATCTATATATCTATATAACAGAGAATCATCAAAAGATGATATGATTTCTTGAAAAAACTGGAAACATTAGTTCTTACTTTCTTCAGTTTTTGAGTTGTTTAGCATGAAATGAATGAACATTTCATTTCTTTTTACAAGTTTCTAGAATTTTTTATTATATAAATATATAGCCTAATTTACATAATAAATCTATATAAATATATAAGTTAATCAATATTAGACTAATTTACATAATAAATCTATATAAATGAGAATTGTCAAAAATGATGTAACATATTGGCAATGTTTATATCTATAAAAGAGGGTTTTAAAGAGATGATATGACACATTCTAATACATAGAATGTATTCTCTTTTTTCTTATCAATTTTTTGATTTTTAAAATATAGAATATATTAAAGATTTTTCCATTCTCATATGTAAATTATATTTTTATTATAAATGAGGGTGTTTAATAGTAATTCTATATATCCATGGCAATTTATGTTATTAACCATTTGTTTTCCTCTTTTTATGTTATTAATTAGTTTTCCATTATTTATTTTAATTAATGATTCAATTTATTGTAATTTATGTAAACTGACTTTTTATTTTCCTTTCTTTATGTTACCAACCATTCATTTTCCTTTATTTATTTTAATTAGTCATTCATTTTCCTTATTTAAACATAAATGTTTTCTTTTGTTATGTTATTGGTGTTTTAACCATTTGTCATTCAACAAACTACCTTTTACTTTCTCCCTCTAACACATTTCTCTCCTAAATTTGTAATGTTAAAAGATTAATCTTTGTTATCGATATTTGTTCATTGTTGAGTTATTTGTTATTGTATTGACTTCATGTGTCTTTTATGTTGTCTTTTTTGTAGTAAGTGACAAGGGAAACAAGTTATCTACGTATGTCGAATAACATCAAAGTTTTATCATCAAAACACATATATTATTATTACATGTAAGTATTTCATTTGAGTACTAATTCAAGTACAATGTATTATTGATTTTTTCTATTTTGTAGTTTCGTGATTTATTGCTACCTTAATTCTCATTTTTATGTCACTTTTCCAATGTAACCCACAATGCTAAAAAACATTTGAGTATTGATTATTTTGATATTACATTATTACTCGAATGGGACAACAAATCTTCGTTTTTATATTCGTTTCTTGATTTGATTCGAGTGTTCATTTGAAAAATCCATGTTCTACTACAACGTAAACTGACTAACATTCTTCGAATTTGTTTTCTTGACCTCCAATTATTTTGAATTATGATAAAAGTTAGGTCGATTTCATTTTGTGATTTTTTTTTTGCTTTCATTAACTTATAAGTTTGAACATCAATTTTTTGCTACAATTTAACGAGATTGATACCACTGTTAACAATGTATCCAAGACAATCAATTTAGAAAATGAAGTTGATGAATCACATTTAAAAAATAAAGTGAAAACGGATTGACAATCCTATGTAATCGTGTTCACGTGACTCCTGCATCAATACAAACTTTGACCCAAACTACCAAAAATTTAAGGAATTGATCATAAAGGAGAAAAAAAATATTGGAAGAAAAGTCAATGACTAAATAAAAAAATGTGGATTCTTGATAAAAAGATCTTTTAGAATCTAAAGAATTCTACGTTTTTTGTTATAACTTTAATAATATTGATAAATATAAACACTTTATTACACTTTTCACGTATTGTCATACTTTTTTTAAAAGATGATTACAATTGTTGAAATAATCATATTATTTGTTTTTTATATAAAGATTCTTTAAATTACCTATTTTAACGATAATACAAAAAATTTAATAATGTAATTTTATTTGGTAATTGTTGAAACAATTTGTATGTGTGTTGTTTCCGTTTAAATAAGTATAAAAGATTTATTCTAAATCTAAATCTAAATGTTTTTAATTTTTATTTATTGTAGTCTCGAGCCTTGGTTATCTGATATTTTCTACTACTTTGTATTTTGTTTTATTTTTCAATTTATGTTATTTTTTGCAATGATTTATTTTAAACGACGTTCATTAATGTTACGTATAAATATTTAAATTTTAGTTATTACTAATAATGTATCTCACACATCCAACATATTTCATAATTCTATTAACTAAATAATTTTAAAGTCAATCAATATTTAAAATAAATCATTGTATATGTATTTGCAACATATTCCATATCTATGAAAATAATAACAACAATTTTCATAGTTTTGTTAACATAAAATTTGTTCATTGCGCAAAGCGCGATGTCGAACACTAGTTAGCTTATAATGGAATTTCCAATTGATCTCCAATTAAGATTGCTCCAAAAGTGGAGATCCCTTCTTACTCTTCTCACATTAACTACGACTATTATCGGAAACCAACTCTAATATGAATTACAAAAATTATATAGTCTAAGAAATTACAGTATATATGAAACATGTCTTTATCTTAGGTCAAGCGTCAACATTAATTAATAAGTAAGGAACTAACTATGCAAAAACAATTAGAATCATGTATCTTTTGGAAAGATAAAAGATGTATGTGTTGGATATAGTGTCCAGAGTCATTAACTATTGGTAATATTTCTAATAATAGCAGGGTCCTTTTGGGTTGCCCTTAAGACCCAAAATAAACAATCATAAGAATAAAAGGGAGTTAAAGCAATTAGTTCAATTGATGATAAGCTGCAATATAATTAATTATATAAAGTGCAGGGACTAATTGGTTAAAATAGTTTTAACAAGCTTATCGGTTCAAGGGGGATAAGTATAAAATAGAGGGTTATAAATAAACTGCTAGGGGTTAAACCCTAATGAGTTTTTTCAATCTCTCTTGGAGCCGTCGATCTCCCTTCTCCCTCTCCCAAAATCGTAAACCCTAATTTAGGGTTTAGTGATTAAGCATCTTCTTGTTGTTGGTATTTTGGTGTTCTTAAGTGTGAGTCACTAGAGGGATTCATACTATTGGTCCTTGACATCCAAGAAGCGACATCAAAGGTTTGATTCATCATTGTGGTTTTCGACAATCGCAATAAACAAGTAAGTGTTCTTGATTCAATCTTTTGTAGTTAATTATCTAGAACGCATGTATTCATATAGGTTGATAGTTTGTATAACCATTGATGATAAAAATTAAAATATGCTTCCGTTGTCTAAATCATGTGGTTGTATGTTTACTCAAAACCTGACAGTGGTATCAGAGCCAGGTTCTTAGATATTATCTCAAAAGTGTTTCAATTTGATTTGCAAAACTGTTTATGTTGGATTAGGGTTTTTCGAAATTTTGGGTTTGAGGTTACAAAAAAATCGATTTCAAATTTTTGTGGCCATTGGATTGCTTAATCCCTAAGTTAGGGTTTCATGGTCATAACCTCAAAACATAATTTTTGGAAACTAATTTTTTACTTGCATAAAAGGTTTGTATTATTAGCGATTAAGTTTTATCGAAATTCCTAAAGGGTATAGGGTAGTCTTTTTTATGCAATGTTATACCCTACGTGTTTTTGGCTAGTTTCCTAACTTGCCTAAAACACAACAATAAACAATTTTGGCAAATATTGAATAGATAATCTTACATATTATCTTATCTTATATAAATATATTTAAGTTGATAATTATAAGATAAACATTAACATTATTTATATAGTGAATATAAATTGTATGTCAAATATTTACATTAATTATTAGCATGTGTCCTCACATGTTTAATTGGAATTAATTATGGAAACGATTATATTAATTATTAAATGTGCCCTCACATGGTTAATTAGAATTAATTAGATAATCATAATTTTAAATTGTTTAAAATTCCATTCAATTTATGTATATATATATACTAGACCTTAATTATATATATAAAATTAAATTATACATTGATAGTCAAACCGATACTAGGCGTACTCACTATAAGCACTCTAAGGGGGTTTAAGGAGGTTACCTATAATATGGTTGCCGAATGAGTCAATGGTTTTTAAAACGTCATGCGTTACCATGCTCACCGCCTCTTGTGTGGACTAGTGGAATTACCGAAAAGGTTTGATAGGTCAATGTGACAAGTTAAAAGTATTAACTATGAAGTATAAAAACAAAATCCCGTTTAGATATACTAAGAAATGTGAAAGTCTTATGCTACCCATGAAAAGAACACACATATTCTTATAGTTTGTTAACGGAGCGTGTGCGGTTTGCCGGCACGTTAATGTGAAACTATAGTCGAAAATGATGTGGCGCTCGTGATTCTCAAGCGTACTTGAGCCGAGGGGTCCATGTGTTCTTGCATGGTCGATTCACCATCTAGTTTGTGATCCTCGGCATCCCAGTCACAAATAGAAGATAAGCATAGTCGAGATTAACATGCCATTGACATAAGTCGGTGAATCTCAAAAGAACTAGGAGTTTCATAGTGAATGAAATTAACAAATAGCATTTGTTTACCTAAATAACTTTATGATGTGATTACGGCATCCCTTTTCACATCATAGAGTAAAATATGGATCCTAGCCTTGTTAAATAATTTTGGATAATTGTTTTTTAAAGGTTAAATTTCAAACTAACTAAAATAAAACTATATCTACAGATGGCTGAAAATATTCCTCCTCCTCCTCCTCCTACTCACTCAACATCCAACCTTACATTACTCTCTATCCTAAGTAAAGATAAGCTGATTGGGCCAAATTACTTGGATTGGATTCGTTCCTTGAGAATTGCCTTGAGGTACGAAGATAAAGAGTATTTGCTCGACGAGGATCTTCCTATACTTAATGATGATGCAAGCCCCGAAGCAGTAACTGAATACAATAAGCAATTCGCAGAATCCACAAAAGTCGCGTGTCTCATGTTAGCGTCCATGTCCCCGGAACTTCAAAAGAGTTTCGAGAACATGGGGGCGTTTGAACTAAATGAGCAGCTTCGTGAAATGTTTCCGGAGTAAGCGAGGCAAGAAAGGTTCCAAGTCATAAAATCGCTTATGGAATGTAAGCAACAGGACGGCGCCCCTGTATGTGCGCATGTGCAAAAGATGAAAGAGTACATTGACAGGTTAGGCAATCTAGGTGTCGATTTCCTAAGAGAGCTTGCCATTGACATGGTGCTAAACTCTCTTAGTGGGGCATATAAACAGTTCATAGTGAACTTCAATATGAACAATATGGACAAGACCTTGATGGAGCTCCATGGCATGTTGAGATCTGCTGAAGCAAGTATGGGTAAGACCCAAAGTGCTCACTCAACTGCTCCCGTCCTGGCCATTAGGGAAGGTGGATGTAAGAAGAAGAAAGTTTCTCATCCCAAAGTGAAGGGAAAGGCTAAAGTTGTTCCTTGCAACCAAGGCCATAAGAGAAAAGCTGATTCTTCTGACATACCACCCATAAGTGACCCTAAAGAGGCCATATGCTTTTACTGTCAAGAAAGGGGCCATTGGAAGAGAAGCTGCCCAAAATATCTGGAGTACTTGATGTAACAACCCAATTCCCATATACACAACAAATCACATAATGTAACATAACATCGATATAACAAAAGAGATATCAGATTTCAAGTTCGGTCCCGTAGTCTTTTACAATCAAAAGAAACCATCATACTACAAACTTTATACTAAATATATACATAACATTTAGTTATTAAATTACAACTGCTAAACAAGCCAAAATCTTCGTCATATAATCCTTCACAAAAGCCATCCCTTGGTTACTCTAATTACTTGCTCTTACTCGATCCACCACCTGGAATACATATTTTTAAAACAAAATGAGGGTTAGACACGATGGTCTAAGTGAGAAAATCCCTGTTAGTTTGAAACCATTTATATAACTTCATTCATGTAAATCACGCAACACAATCACATCTATCCAATTAAGCTCACATATCATGTACCTTCCCTTCTCATTCCTCCTGGCCATATTAGTTGGTAGCAAGCCAACTAATAATTTACAACGCTGTACAACATCTACAGCCAAACAACGCTATACAGATTCTATAGCCAAACACACCGGTCCTATGCCCGGCCAACGTATTATAACACATTATAATACTCATGTAAATATAATACCTCAATATATTATAATTCACATATACCATACATATAAACACGTAATCACCAATTATCACTTTCCAAAACCATACGTATATGTATTCCAGTTAAAAATACTTTTAAAGTAAAACTCACCTGTTTTGATTATTACACACGCTCGCAAGCTCCTTTCACAATGGTCTTATCTCTTACTACGACTCCACAGAATCTGAAACAATTTAAGGGATATATATTGCCTTACAAGCCAATCATATAAAACCTACAAAGTTCCTATCCCCAACTGATTCACTGCATACTACAACCAATTGTCAAAGCTTAACAACTACCGGGACTACACAGGGTACCGGGACTTCTCAGTACCGGGACTTCTCAGTACCGGGAGTCTCTATCACTGGGAGTTAACAATACCGGGACTCCACACTATCGGGAGTTGGCAATACCGGAAGTCCGCAATACCGGGAGTTCACTATACCGGAAGTCGACTATACCGGGATTCTACCATACAGGGACTCCACACTACCGGGAGTCTACCGGAACTTCCCCGGGACTCTCAAGAACACAGTCGGTTCCATTTTCACAGATTCGATTGAAAACTAATACCAAACAATAAAATCGATCTTTCTAAACCGATAGATATCTTCTACTTAGGATTACAAGCACAAAATGTAAAGGTACTTACCTCAAAATCAACTTCAACCAAATCAATCGATACTTTCTCCGTATTTTTCCTCTTTTGCTTCTTTTCGCCTCCAGAACTCCCGCACACACACTCTTTCTATTTTAGGATAATCTGATACATCTGATACCTAGTTTGATAATATCTTAACTAAACTTACCAATTGAACCCTCAACTATTAACTAATGGCTAACACACCCTTTAACCCATGATTTTACCCAAACTTGCCCTAAACTTCCTTTATAGAGTTAAATAAATCTGACGGATAGGTAAATTATCTAACGGACTTACCCGGGGTATTACATCATCTTCCCCTTAAAAGAATTCCGTCCCGGAATTCAGTTAAGTAAAAAGATGAGGGTATTTGGCTCTCATTTCCAATTATGATTCCCACGTAGCATCCTGACCTCTATGATGCCTCCACTGAACTTTCACTTTCCTGATCTCCTTATTCCGTAGCACTTTGACTTTATGATCAACTATAGCTTCCGGCTCTTCCACATAATTCAATCTTTCATCGACTTGTATTTCTGGTAGGGAGACTGATTGTTCTGGAGTAACCAAACACTTTCGGAAGTTCGATACGTGAAATGCATTATAGATCCTGCTCAATTCCGGTGGATGATCTAATCGGCAAGCTACTTCACTGATCTCCCAAATCGGATGACTCCCAAATCTAATTGCAAACGGTCCGATATACCTTGGGCTAAGTTTACCTTGTCTCCCAAATCGGATGACTCCCTTCCATGGCGAAACTTTCAACATACGAAATCCCCAACTTGAAATTCCAAAGGCTTTCGACGTCGGTCAGCGTAGCTCTTCTGTCTATCTTGAGCCACTTTCAATCTTTCTCGAATCTGAGTAACCTTATTATCGGCAGTTAACTGAACTATTTCCGGTCCCGCTAGCTGTTTTTCTCCCACTTCGTTCCAACACAAAGGTGTTCGGCATTTCCTACCATACAGTACTTCGAACGGTGACGCTTGTATGCTGGAATGATAACTGTTGTTATATGCAAACTCGATCAACGGTAAGTGTTTATCCCATGATCCCCCAAAATCAACAATGCAATCCCGGAGCATATCTTCTAAGGTCTGAATCGTTCGTTCACTCTGCCCGTCTGTTTGAGGATGATACGCCATACTTAACTTTATCTGTGTCCCCATTTCCCTTTGAAAACTTCTCCAAAATCTCGAAGTAAAATGACTATCACGATCAAAAATGATCGAGATTGGAACTCCATGTCGAGTTACTATTTCGTCAATGTACAACTTAGCTAATCGCTCCATTGAATCGGTTTCCTCTATCGGTAGAAAATGTGCAGACTTTGTCAATCTGTCGACGATCACCCAAATAGAATCAAATCCCTTCGGAGTCCTTGGTAGCTTCGTGATGAAATCGGTGGTAATCTGCTCCCACTTCCACATAGGTATTTCTAGCCGCTGTAGTTGACCAAATGGCTTTTGGTGTTCGATCTTTACTTACTTATAAGTATCACATCTTTCCACATACTGAGCAATCCCTCTTTTTATCCCCGACCACCAATAGAATTGCTTTAGGTCTTTATACATCTTGTTTGTACCTGGGTGAATAGAGAAACGGGATTGATGAGCTTCTTGTAACACACGATCACGTAATCCACCCAAACGAGGTACCCACACTCTGTTTCCCAGACACAATAACCCACGATCATCTTTTACTAGCAATGCTGACATCCCTGCTAACCGTTCTGATTTCAGATGTTCATCCTGATAAGCTTTCACTTAACACTTCTGCAATTCGTCAAATATGTTGGGTAGGAGTTCAGTTTGTAGCGAAATAACCTTTATTGTTCCACTCCTTTCTTGACGACTCAGCGCATCCGCCACCACATTCGCCTTTCCCGGGTGATAAAGGATTTCACAGTCGTAATCGTTCAGCAATTCTAGCCATCTCCTTTGTCTCATATTCAGTTCCTTCTGATCAAAGAGGTGTTGGAGACTCTTGTGATCAGTATAAATCTGACATTTGGAACCATACAGATAGTGTCTCCAAATCTTCAACGCGAAGACAACTGCTGCAAGCTCCATGTCGTGTGTAGGATACTGTCTTTCATGATCCTTTAATTGTCGAGAAGCATAAGCAATAACTTTCCCACGCTGCATAAGCACACATCCCAATCCCAGTTTAGACGCGTCACTATAAACAACAAAGTCTTCCGAACCTTCAGGTAGTGATAGAATCGGTGCGCTGCACAGTTTCTCTTTCAATATCCGGAATACCTCGTCTTGTTCTGCTTTCCATTCAAACTTCAGGTTCTTCCGGGCCATCTTAGTCAAAGGCGTTGCGATACGAGATAAGTCTTTTATGAATTTCTGATAGTATCCAGCTAAACCCAGAAAACTACGTACTTCGGTTGCTGTCTTCGACGGTTCCCACTTTTCAAATGCTTCCACTTTCATCGGATCAACTTGTATACCTTTCTCAGAAACCACGTGCCCCAGAAATTGAACTTTCCGTAGCCAGAATTCACATTTGGAAAATTTTGCATACAACTTTTCCTTCTTCAGTAGCTCCAGAATCAAACGAAGATGTTGCGCGTGCTCTTCCTTGGATCGGGAATAGATAAGGATATCATCGATAAATACAATAACAAATTTATCGAGATACGACTTACATACCCGATTCATTAAATCCATAAAGGCAGCTGTAGCGTTCGTCAGTCCGAACGGCATCACTAAGAATTCGTGATGTCCATACCTTGTTCGAAAAGCAGTCTTTAGAACGTCTTCTTCTTTAACTTTCAACTGGTGATAACCGGATCTTAGATCAATCTTGGAGAAATAGCAAGCTCCAACTAACTGATCGAAGAGGTCATCAATTCGGGGTAACGGATACTTGTTCTTTATCGTACGCTTATTCAGTTCTCGATAGTCGATACACATTCTCATCGAACCATCCTTCTTTTTCACAAATAACACTGGTGCTCCCCACGGTGAAGAACTAGGTCTGATGAAGCCTTTATCGGATAAATCTTGTAGTTGTGCCATCATCTCTTTCATCTCTGAAGGTGCCAGACGATAAGGTGCACGGGCTACAGGAGTGGCTCCAGGAATCAGGTCTATACCGAACTCTACTTGTCTAACAGGCAGAAGACTATTCAAGTCTTCGGGAAAAACTTCTGAAAATTCACTAACGATAGGAATATCTTCCAACTTAATCTTTTCAGGCCTACTATTTATCACATAGGCTAAGTAACTCGGGCAACCCTTACTGACACATTTACGGGCTTTTACCATAGATATAAGGCTAGACTGATGATTCCTACGATCACCATAAATCACTACTGGTCCCTTCTCAGGTAATACCACATTTATTAACATCTTATCACACACTATGTTAGCCTGATTCTCGGCTAACCAGTCCATTCCCACTACGACGTCAAACTCTATCAAAGTTATAGGAAACAATTGTATCGGCACTTTACACTCCTCTATATTTATCACACAGTCATCAAATACTTCTTTAACTAACACTTGATTATCATTTGCCGTATCTACTGATAGAGCATGTTCTAGCATTTTAGGTTTCAAACATAGGCAAGCAGCAAATGCAGGAGATACAAACGATCGGTTTGCACCGGAATCAAATAACACCTTAGCACGTGTAATGTTTAATAAAAATGTACCTGTGACCACATTCGGAGTTTCCTCCGCTTCTTTCTCAGTCATTTGAAATGCGCGACCCCTGGTTACTGGCGGTTCCAGTCTTGGTATTACTGGTTTAACAATTGCTGGCCTGCCCGATGACCCACCTTGCTGTATCCTCCCCCACGGACAGTCCGACTGAAGGTGATCCGGAGAATTGCATAAGAAACATAACCGCGTTACCTTACAATCTTTAATGACGTGTCCGGTCTTCCCACACTTATAACACGCTCGTAAATCACCTTGGCAATTTCCTTGGTGGACACGATTGCACTTCTGACATGGTCTTTCCGCTGATCGAAACGGCGAACGGTTATTATACCTCTGAAATCGGGACTTCTTCGAATCGTGTTGTGGTCCTTCCCACTTTCTCTTCCCAATACTTTTATCGCCAGGATCCCTTCTAATATCTCTTTCAACATTCTCCGCGGCATCAACTGCAGCTGAGAAGGTATCGGGTCCTTTTGCAGTTACTAGCCTTCTGACTTCTGAGTTCAGCCCAAAGATAAACCTTTCCGTCTTCATCGCCTCCGTAGCAACGTAGTATTCTGCGAACCGAGACTTTTCCAGAAAGCTAGCGGTGTAGTCTCGTACGGATAAGTTTCCTTGTTGCAAGTTCATAAATTCCCCTTCCAGTTGTTTGACGGCTGCTTGGGGACAAAATGCATTCCTGTAGGCTATCACAAATTCTTCCCAAGAGAGAGTAGAATAAACATCAGATCCTTTAGAATGAATAAAAGATTCCCACCAATACAAAGCACCCCCTTTTAACATTGCTGTCCCATACAATACCCTATCTTCATCTGCACACTTGCTTGTCTTGAAAATAGCTTCTATTTCCTTCATCCATCTCATTGCTTTTACGGGATCCCTATCTCCTGAGTAGGTCGGCGGTCTACAGTTCAAAAATATTTTGTAGTCGCACCTCCTTTGTACTGGTACAACAGTTGGCGTGATTAGCATTTCATCTTCCGGTCCGGGATCCGGTATTCCAGTTTCATTATGACGGTTTCGATCAAACATTGTTTGTATGCTAGCCTGCAATCTTCCCATTTCTGCCATTAGATCATCCCTGGTAACAAACTCTGTACCATGTGGCTGGACTCTGCCTCCGGCTCGACCTCCAGCTCTACCCCCGGTTCTACCCCCGACTCTGCCCCCAGTTCTGCCTCCCCTGTCCCCCGTTCCTATCGGCGGATTTGTACTATTCGGATTTCTTCCTCCTCCTCGATTCGAATTCCGTGTACCGCTTGCCATTCTGTAGATTTAAACAAGGTTAATATACACATAAGCACATACCCCATATAACAAGGTATTCCAGCTCAAACATGTACCTGTAAGATCACAATTACACTGGCCAGGTGTAATATGAAATTACCTTACATGATGTTCCTTCTACCTTTTATACTTAATAACCCAAGGTTCTACAATAATAGGGACATCCTACTTCACATGCAGTTTAAGTCTAGGTACAGATACAAATACCTAAATCCCTTAAACTAAGGCTCTGATACCATTTGTAACAACCCAATTCCCATATACATAACAAATCATATAATGTAACATAACATCGATATAACAAAAGAGATATCAGATTTCAAGTTCGGTCCCGTAGTCTTTTACAATCAAAAGAAACCATCATACTACAAACTTTATACTAAATATATACATAACATTTAGTTATTAAATTACAACTGCTAAACAAGCCAAAATCTTCGTCATATAATCCTTCACAAAAGCCATCCCTTGGTTACTCTAATTACTTGCTCTTACTCGATCCACCACCTGGAATACATATTTTTAAAACAAAATGAGGGTTAGACACGATGGTCTAAGTGAGAAAATCCCTGTTAGTTTGAAACCATTTATATAACTTCATTCATGTAAATCACGCAACACAATCACATATATCCAATTAAGCTCACATATCATGTACCTTCCCTTCTCATTCCTCCTGGTCATATTAGTTGGTAGCAAGCCAACTAATAATTTACAACTCTGTACAATATCTACAGCCAAACAACGCTATACAGATTCTATAGCCAAACACACCGGTCCTATGCCCGACCAACGTATTATAACAAATTATAATACTCATGTAAATATAATACCTCAATATATTATAATTCACATATACCATACATATAAACACGTAATCACCAATTATCACTTTCCAAAACCATACGTATATGTATTCCAGTTAAAAATACTTTTAAAGTAAAACTCACCTGTTTTGATTATTACACACGCTCGCAAGCTCCTTTCACAATGGTCTTATCTCTTACTACGACTCCACAGAATCTGAAACAATTTAAGGGATATATATTGCCTTACAAGCCAATCATATAAAACCTACCAAGTTCCTATCCCCAACTGATTCACTGCTTACTACAACCAATTGTCAAAGCTTAACAACTACCGGGACTACACAGGGTACCGGGACTTCTCAGTACCGGGACTTCTCAGTACCGGTACTTCTCAGTACCAGGACTTCTCAGTACCGGGACTTCTCAGTACCGGGAGTCTCTATCACCGGGAGTTAACAATACCGGGACTCCACACTACCGGGAGTTGGCAATACCGGGACTCCACACTACCGGGAGTCTCTATCACCGGAAGTCCGCAATACCGGGAGTTCACTATACCGGAAGTCGACTATACCGGGAGTCTACCATACCGGGACTCCACACTACCGGGAGTCTACCGGAACTTCCCCGGGACTCTCAAGAACACAGTCGGTTCCATTTTCACAGATTCGATTGAAAACTAATACCAAACAATAAAATCGATCTTTCTAAACCGATAGATATCTTCTACTTAGGATTACAAGCACAAAATGTAAAGGTACTTACCTCAAAATCAACTTCAACCAAATCAATCGATACTTTCTCCGTATTTTTCCTCTTTTGCTTCTTTTCGCCTCCAGAACTCCCGCACACACACTCTTTCTATTTTAGGATAATCTGATACATCTGATACCTAGTTTGATAATATTTTAACTAAACTTACCAATTGAACCCTCAACTATTAACTAATGGCTAACACACCCTTTAACCCATGATTTTACCCAAACTTTCCCTAAACTTCCTTTATAGAGTTAAATAAATCTGACGGATAGGTAAATTATCTAACGGACTTACCCGGGGTATTACACTTGAAAATGAACAAGGTCAAAGGGTGTGGCACCTCAGGTATTTTTACAATTGAACTCCATAGTACTTCGATTTCTAACTCTTGGGTCCTTGATACGGGATGTGGTACTCACATTTGCTCTAATTTCCAGGGACTAAAGGGAAGTAGAACGTTGAAGCATGGGGAGCTGAATCTGATCATGGGAAACAGGATGACTGCCGCTGTTACCAAGATTGGAGATGTTGAGCTCATGCTTAGTAGTGGTTTTTCAATAAAGTTATTAGATTGTTGCTACTCGCCAGAAATGGCTCGAAACATTATTTCTTTTCATGCATTGTATAAGGATGGTTTTGAATTTCAATTTGATAATAATAATGGTTGCATTTTGGTTTATAAACATGGTTGTTTTTATTTTAAAGCCTCTCATTGTAATGGTGTGTATGAAAGTGTGATTTGTGTTGGTAGAAATAATAATAACTTAACTCTAAATGTTGGTTCCTCCAATAGTGAATTGGATAAATCGTTGTTATGGCATCATCGTCTTGGCCACATAAACAAGAAACGCATCGCCAAGCTCCAATCGGATGGGATCTTGGAACCATTTGGCTTAAAGTCGGATGGAGAATGCGAGTCTTGCTTACTTGGCAAGATGACAAAAGCACCTTTCAAAGGAAAAATGGAAAGGGGTAAGGATCTGTTGGACTTAATCCACACAGATGTATGTGGACCGTTCAGATCTGCCACGAGAAACGGTGAGAGATACTTTGTTACCTTTACTGACGATTTCAGTAGATATGGATTTATCTATTTGATGAAAAACAAGTCGGACACCTTTGAAGTGGTCAAAGGATTCAAAAACGAAGTAGAAAACCAACTGGGTAAGAAGATCAAGATGCTCCGGTCCGACAGGGGTGGAGAATACTTGAGTCATGAATTCTACGACTATCTAAGGGATTGTGGAATAGTTTCGCAATTATCTCCTCCCAGAACACCACAACTCAATGGTGTTGCTGAGAGAAGAAATCGAACGCTACTTGATATGGTTCGGTCCATGATGAGTCGAGCTACACTTTCAATATCGTTCTGGGCTATGCCTTAGAAACTGCAGCTCATATCTTAAACCTCGTTCCAACTAAGAAGGTTGCAAAGACACCCTCTGAAATGTGGACTGGGACTCGTCCCTCGTTAATTCATAAAAAGGTCTGGGGTTGTGAAGTCTTCGTTCGGCGCGAAACTAACGACAAGCTAGAACCTAGAGTAGACAAGTGTCGGTTCATTGGTTATCCCTACAAATCCTTTGGATATATATTTTACAAACCTTCTGAGAACAAAGTGTTTATAGCTAGAAGGGGAGTCTTCCAAGAAAGGGAGCTCATTTCCAAAGAGGATAGTGGGAGCAGTATTGATCTTGAAGAAATTCAAGAAACAACCAATGATGAACCTATAGTTGACACTAGCCCTCAACATGAGGTTGAACCACCTGTTGAGGAAACTGACATACCTCCACCACCTCTTCGCAGAACTAGTAGAGATAGTAGAGCTAATCAATCTCCTGATTTTTATTATGGTTTTCATATTACAAAGGAAGGAGATACACTAGTCAATGATAAAACATTTGATAGTGCGGATGATCCATCCAACTACAAGGAAGCGATGGCAGTCCCTGAGGCTGCCAAGTGGAAAGAGGCCATGGAGAGCGAGATTCAATCTATGTACGATAACCAAGTTTGGAAATTGGTTGACCATGCACCAGGTCGCAAGACAGTTGGGTGAAAGTGGATCTTCAAAAAGAAGACCGACATGGATGTAACATCCCGACATTTTGATATATTATATTTTATTATAAGGAAAGTTGTTTTGTAAGTATGTTGTAAGTTTGTACTATATTTGTTAAAATATAAAGTTATGAGGTTAAAAGCATGAAAAGTCAAAATTTGAGCTAACTTTGATATTTTACAAAGTAGAAGGTGTGTGGAGTCATTTAGGGATAGTGTGTGTGAGGTTAAGAAGCTGAATTGGGTGAAATATTTGATATTTTGGGCTAAGGTCGGTCAAGAGAAAGGAAGAGAGAAATAAGTATCTTGAAGAGAGAAAGAAGGAGAAAAAAGAGAGATAGAAGAAGGAATCAAGCTGAAATTTGGTAAGAGTATTAAGGATTCTGTAATTTTGATTTCCTGTAGCAAGATGATGTCCATAACATAAGCTGAATTCATCTAGGTGCTGTTTGGATTGGAATCAAATTGTGCAGGAAAGTGGGTTTTGCAAACAAGAGGTGAGTTCATTCTATTCATCTTATAAACATTAAATTGGATGTTTTGGAGTGTTAATTTAGTATCTATATGCTTTATAACTGTTAGAATGATTTGGGTTGAACTGAAAATGAGCCTATTGGGGCTGATTGGTGGAAAATTCGATGAACAGCCGCAGTTTCCGGATAAAAAGAATTATCCGGAAAACCTTTGTGCAGAGGTATCCGGACGAAGCTTGTATCCGGTAAGTATGTTTAATTCGTAGTCTCCGGATGAAATAGATACCGGATGGTATCCGGATTCTTTGGTGTCCGGATGTTGTCCGGAAAATTATGTTATCCGGACTGTTTAGATTGTCCGGATTATGTATGTTGTCCGGAAAGTATAGTGTCCGAAAAGTGGTGTTATCCGGACAGGTTTAGTGTATCCGGTAAGTTATAATTTCCGGACAGTGTGTGTGGTACCCGGAAACTTAGTGTATCCGGACACTTCTGATGTACCAGATTGTTTTGAGTATTTGGTGACTGGAAGTTTTGTTAACTAGCTGACAAATAGGACTGAGGTGTTGGAATACAGTCTTAGTAGCTTGAACATACTAATTAATGGATGTTAGAGTATTTGGCTTAACGATGGTTTTAGTCTGATACTGAGCTGATATGTAGTATGTGTAATGGATCCATAGGCGCTGTTTGTAACGTGGAATAGGCATAAAGTAAATTGTAATTCCCATTTCGTAAAGGTGTTATGAAATAAGAAATAGGCATAAAGGAACTTGTAATTTCTATTTCATAGTGTGAGGTGAAATGAGGAATAGGCATAAAGCAACATGTAATTCCCTTTCACATGGGAAAGAGAGATAGGCATAAAGTATCTTGTAATCTCTACTTCCGGTCCAAGAATTAGGCATAAAGTAACTTGTAATTTATTGGATAAGAGTACAAATCTAGAACCCTATAAAGATTTGTAGTGGACTTTGGTTTGATAATATGACCTACTGAATGTAAGTCATATTCATAGGATCGGGTATGATCCTATTGTTGAGGTGAGCATAGGTATGGTAAGAATGGTGGATAACAGGTTTGTTTATATGTCTTTGATTTGAATTTGAATGTTCTCACTAGGCGTAAGCCTAATCTTTCAAATTAAATTTTCTTACCAGGTACAGGCTCAGGGAAGTAAAGGGGATGTGGGCCGAGAGCTTTTGATGCATTCAACTTAAAGAGATAAGCAGAGGAGTTAGCTAATGCCTGGAGATTTTGGTAGATTTACTTAGATAACTTAGTTAATCTAATTGTAGTGGACACGGTTAGATTAATAAGTTATTAGAAGAATTCCACATTGTAATTATGAAACTTCATAGTTATTCCTCATCTTTTATATAAAGTTTGGATGTTATTTTGTCATAACTGGTTACAATTAAAGTTTAAATTGGCCCTGATTTCTAGGGTGTTACAATATGGTATCAGAGCATTAGTTTAAGTGAACTAGGTATGCTTGAGAGATGTCTAGACTTAAGCTGAGATGAATTAAGTTATGATTTGTGAGAAAGGGGTAGAATTACTAAGACGGGATAGTCTTAGAGTCAACGGAAATACGTGAATTTAGTACTGTAACAATGGCAACGAGAATTCTCATGTAAAGTATGTTCACAATTCCAATTAGCTACTGTTATTATGAATATGTGTTACACGAGCATACTTGTTTCTAAATTGTCACAATTACTAATGATCGGTAAAGTACGTTTCGTATGTCTAGCTGTATGTAACAATTTCTTATGGTTATTTCTTTGTGTTATGTCAGATCAATGGTGAATACGCCGCCATTATCCCCTATTTCTTCGATGAATAGGTCTATGATTGATTGGTCGAGAGAAAAACGACCTGAAATTGGTGAAACTCATGAGAGTCCGCCAAGGACATCTATATTGGGAGGTACGGATAGTCAGGTACACCAAACAGGTACCAGTGCTGCTAACCAAGAAACACCACAATCAACTATGGAATCTCGTATGATGGACAACATGATGAGAATGATGAACACAGCGATGGAAAAACAAGCCAAAATGTTTATGAAGGTACTAAATGATCGGGGTTCAGAGTTACATCGCACGGAAACCGATGCAGGGGTAATAAATCCAATTCGTAACCCAGGGTCGGAAACGGAAAGAAGGGTGGAAAGAGTCTGCTCATACAAAACATTCTTAAGTTGTAAGCCACCAGAATTTATTGGAGCAGATAATCCAGTGGCCTGTATGAATTGGTTAAGGGAAATGGAACAAACTTTCAAGGCTTGTGATTGTGATGAGAAGTCAAAGGTCAGATTTGCTTCCCAGATGTTAAGAGGTAATGCCTTGACTTGGTGGAATATAGTGATGGCTGCAATCTCGGCTACAGTCTTGACAGCTGTGACTTGGGAGTCATTCAAAAAGAAGATTCTGGAAGAATATTGCAATGAAAACGAGATGGATAGAATTGAGGAAGAATTTCGGAATCTGAAGAAAGGTACTTCTACGGTTCGGAAGTACACTGAATCTTTCATGGAAAAGCTAAACTTAGTGGGGCATGTGGCTCCAACTGAGAAGGATAAGGTTAAGGCTTATTTGAAAGGTTTGCCAGCAGATATGATGTCAAGGGTGCGGAATTCAAAAGCTTCAACGTTGAGAGAGACGATAGAAGAAGCAAAGGTTATAGAGGAAGTGTATGCAAAGGATAAGGAAGAAAAGACACACGTGGGGGATAAGCGGAAATGGGAAGGTCGGTCGGAATCTTCTCAGAAATTCAAATCAATGGGAAAGAACGTTCGTTATGAACCTCGTCGTGAACCAAGTTGGTGTTCGAAGTGCAAAAGTAAACATTTTGGTCAATGTCGGATGGTCGGGAATGAATGTTTTAAATGCGGGAAGCCTGGGCATATCGCGGCAAACTGTCCTATTCAAGTATCAGTTTGCTTTGAGTGTAAACAGCTTGGACACTTCCGAAGAGAATGTCCGAAGTTAAAGAAGGGCGGAGTTCAAGGAAAGAAACCAGATGTTCCTAAACCAACAGGCCGAGCATTTCATATGACGGCGGAAGAGGCGAAAGAGTCAAAAGATGTCATTTCTGGTACATTCCTCATTAATTCAATTCCTTCGCGCATTTTATTTGACTGTGGTGCAAATTTGTCGTTTGTGTCCAAGTCGTTCTTTCATAAGTTAGCTATGCCTGTAATTACTTTAGAAGATGCTTTAGTAGTTGAGGTAGCCAACGGGGGTCAAGTCTTGGTACGTGAAAGACTCGAGGGTTGTTTTATTTCAGTAGGGGAAACGAAATTTCCGATCAATTTGTTGTTGATGGAAATTGTGGGATTCGATGTGATTGTGGGTATGGGCTGGCTGACAGTCAACCAAGCAGAGACATTTTGTGCAAAGAAATTAATCCGGATTTCGATGGTTGAAAGGGATGATGTACTCATCTTTGGGGAGAAGCAAAAAGGGGAAGTTCCGTTAATTTCGGTTACAAAAGCGCGTAAATGTTTAATGAAAGGATGTTCATCCTATCTAGCTTATGTTTTAGATGTAAAGTCAGAAAAGAAGCGAGTGGAAGATATCAATGTAGTACGTGATTTTCTAGACGTATTTCCCGATGATCTTCCTGGTCTGCCAGCTGAACGGCAGGTAGAATTTCGTATTGACCTTGTCCCTGGATCGACACCTATTGCGCGAGCACCATATCGTCTAGCGCCGGCCAAAATGAAAGAGATGATGACTCAACTTCAGGAGTTGTTAGATAAAGGTTTTGTTAGACCGAGTTCTTCACCTTGGGGAGCTCCGGTTTTGTTTGTTAAAAAGAAAGACGGCACCATGAGAATGTGTATCGACTATCGTGAGCTGAATAAGGTGACGATTAAGAACAAGTATCCGCTTCCAAGGATTGATGATCTGTTCGATCAACTTCAAGGTGCGGGATGTTTTTCTAAGATTGATTTGAGGTCAGGATACCATCAAGTTCGAGTAAGAGATGAAGACATTCCGAAGACCGCATTCAGAACGAGGTACGGGCACTATGAATTTATTGTATTGTCGTTCGGGTTGACAAATGCTCTAGCCGTGTTCATGGATCTGATGAACAGAGTATGTCGACCATTTTTAGATAAGTCTGTCATTGTGTTCATTGATGACATACTTGTCTATTCGAAGAATGAAGACGATCATGAATGCCATCTTCGTGAAGTCTTAGAAGTTCTGAGGAAAGAGAAATTGTACGCTAAGTTTTCAAAGTGTGAATTTTGGTTAAAAGAGGTACAATTTCTAGGACATGTAATTACTTCTGAAGGAGTTAAAGTAGATCCAGCAAAGATAGAAGCAATGACGAACTGGGAGACACCGAAGAGTGCGTCTGAAATAAGAAGTTTCTTGGGTCTAGCTGGTTACTATCGGAGGTTTATTAAAGACTTTTCAAAGATTGCTTCTGCTTTGACAGTGTTGACTCGAAAAAATGTAAGGTTTGTTTGGACTGAGAAACAAGAGTCGGCTTTCAAAACTTTACGTCAGAAATTGTGTGAAGCTCCTATTCTTGCATTGCTAGAGGAACGGAAGATTTAATAGTATATAGTGACGCGTCAAAGATGGGTTTGGGATGTGTATTGATGCAACGAGGCAAGGTAATTGCTTATGCATCAAGACAACTTAAGGAGCACGAGAAGAATTACCCTACGCATGATTTGGAATTGGCAGCAGTTGTGTTTGCTTTAAAGCTATGGCGTCATTATCTGTATGGAACAAATTGTACTCTTTATACTGATCATAAGAGTTTGAAACATGTCTTTGATCAGAAAGAGTTAAATATGAGACAACGACGATGGTTAGAGTTACTTAAGGATTACGATTGTGAATTGCATTACCATCCTGGTAAAGCCAATGTAGTAGCCGATGCTTTAAGTAGAAAGGAGTATAGTGGGTGTTTGAAAACGACCAATGCTAGAATTGATGTAACGTCCAGTCTGATTGAAAGGATAAAAGAGGCACAAGCGGAGGCCTTACTGGAAGAGAACCTGAAAGACGAAGTAATGAACAAACAACATCTTCAACTGACTGAAGATGGCCGTGGAATTAAGTTGTTTCAAGGCCGTGTTTGGGTACCAAAGATTGGAGGGAATCGAGAGTTGATTCTAGAAGATGCTCATAGATATAAGTATTCTATACATCCTGGGAGTACTAAGATGTATAGAGATTTGAAGTTACACTATTGGTGGCCAGCTATGAAAGTAGATGTGACACGAATAGTGGAAAAGTGTACAACATGTTCTTTAGTGAAAGCTGAACATCAGAATCCTTATGGAAGTTTCCAATCCTTGGAGATTCCAGAATGGAAGTGGGAGAAGATTACTATGGATTTTGTGACGAAGTTACCAAAGACGCAAAAGGGTAACGACACCATATGGGTGATAGTAGACCGTTTGACAAAGAGTGCTCATTTTCTGGCTATGAAAGAAGCGTCACCAATAGAGAAATTGGCGAAGTTGTATATTGATGAAGTGGTGTTAAGACATGGTATACCGGTGTCTATAGTGTCGGATCGTGATAGTCGGTTTACCTCAAGATTTTGGCAATCACTGCAAGAAGAATTGGGTACGAAAGTTAATTTGAGTACTGCTTATCACCCACAGACTAGCGAACAAAGTGAAAGAACCATTCAAACTTTGGAAGATATGTTAAAGTCCTGTGTGTTAGATTTTGGAGGTAACTGGGATACGCACCTACCGTTAGTAGAATTTGCGTATAACAATAGTTACCATTCCAGTATTGGAAGGGCACCTTTTGAAGCTTTGTATGGTCGTAAGTTTAGAACTCCGGTATGTTGGTTAGAAGCCGGAAAAAAGCAGTTTGCTGGTCCGGAACTGGTACAACAAACGGCAGATAAAGTGAAAGAAATTTGGCAACATATGAAAGCAGCTCAAGATAGACAAAAGAGTTATGCTGATCCGAAAAGAAGAACAAAATAATTCCAAGTTGGGGAGCGCGTAATGCTTAAGGTATCCCCATGGAAAGGGGTGATAAGGTTTGGTAAACGTGGGAAGTTAAGTCCTCGTTTTCTAGGACCTTTCACTATCACTAAGAGGGTCGGATTGCAAGCTTATCAGTTAGATCTTCCACCAGAATTGGAAGGGATCCATAATACCTTCCATGTTTGTTACCTTCGGAAATGTTTGGCCGAAGAGGACGATGTGATTCCACTTACTGATGTAAGGGTGGACGAAAAGAGCCGATGTGTGGAAGAACCAGAGGCAATTTTGGAAAGATCGGTTAGAAAGTTACGTAGTGGTAAGGAAGTGGCTATGTTAAAGGTACATTGGAGGCATCATCGCGGTGCTAATGTGACGTTAGAGTCGGAGGAGGATATGAAGATTAGATATCCTCACTTGTTTGCCTAGCTTTGATTTCGGGGACGAAATCAGTTTCAAGTTGGGGAGTATTGTAACATCCCGACATTTTGATATATTATATTTTATTATAAGGAAAGTTGTTTTGTAAGTATGTTGTAAGTTTGTACTATATTTGTTAAAATATAAAGTTATGAGGTTAAAAGCATGAAAAGTCGAAATTTGAGCTAACTTTGATATTTTACAAAGTAGAAGGTGTGTGGAGTCATTTAGGGATAGTGTGTGTGAGGTTAAGAAGCTGAATTGGGTGAAATATATGATATTTTGGGCTAAGGTCGGTCAAGAGAAAGGAAGAGAGAAAGGAGTATCTTGAAGAGAGAAAGAAGGAGAAAGAAGAGAGATAGAAGAAGGAATCAAGCTGAAATTTGGTAAGAGTATTAAGGATTCTGTAATTTTGATTTCCTGTAGCAAGATGATGTCCATAACATAAGCTGAATTCATCTAGGTGCTGTTTGGATTGGAATCAAATTGTGCAGGAAAGTGGGTTTTGCAAACAAGAGGTGAGTTCATTCTATTCATCTTATAAACATTAAATTGGATGTTTTGGAGTGTTGCTTTAGTATCTATATGCTTTATAACTGTTAGAATGATTTGGGTTGAACTGAGAATGAGCCTATTGGGGCTGATTGGTGGAAAACTCGATGAATAGCCGCAGTTTCCGGATAAAAAGAATTATCCGGAAAACCTTTGTGCAGAGGTATCCGGACGAAGCTTGTATCCGGTAAGTATGTTTAATTCGTAGTCTCCGGATGAAATAGATACCGGATGGTATCCGGATTCTTTGGTGTCCGGATGTTGTCCGGAAAATTATGTTATCCGGACTGTTTAGATTGTCCGGATTATGTATGTTGTCCGGAAAGTATAGTGTCCGGAAAGTGGTGTTATCCGGACAGGTTTAGTGTATCCGGTAAGTTATAATTTCCGGACAGTGTGTGTGGTACCCGGAAACTTAGTGTATCCGAACACTTCTGATGTACCAGATTGTTTTGAGTATTTGGTGACTGGAAGTTTTGTTAACTAGCTGACAAATAGGACTGAGGTGTTGGAATACAGTCTTAGTAGCTTGAACATACTCATTAATGGATGTTAGAGTATTAGGCTTAACGATGGTTTTAGTCTGATACTGAGCTGATATGTAGTATGTGTAATGGATCCATAGGCGTTGTTAGTAACGTGGAATAGGCATAAAGTAAATTGTAATTCCCGTTGACCTGAAATGTGGAATAGGCATAAAGTAAATTGTAATTCCCATTTCGTAAAGGTGTTATGAAATAAGAAATAGGCATAAAGGAACTTGTAATTTCTATTTCATAGTGTGAGGTGAAATGAGGAATTGGCATAAAGCTACTTGTAATTCCCTTTCACATGGGAAAGAGAGATAGGCATAAAGTATCTTGTAATCTCTACATCCGGTCCAAGAATTAGGCATAAAGTAACTTGTAATTTCTTGGATAAGAGTACAAATCTAGAACCCTGTAAAGATTTGTAGTGGACTTTGGTTTGATAATATGACCTACTGAATGTAAGTCATATTCATAGGATCGGGTATGATCCTATTGTTGAGGTGAGCATAGGTATGGTAAGAATGGTGGATAACAGGTTTGTTTATATGTCTTTGATTTGAATTTGAATGTTCTCACTAGGCGTAAGCCTAATCTTTCAAATTAAATTTTCTTACCAGGTACAGGCTCAGGGAAGTAAAGGGGATGTGGGCCGAGAGCTTTTGATGCATTCAACTTAAAGAGATAAGCAGATGAGTTAGCTAATGCCTGGAGATTTTGGTGGATTTACTTAGATAACTTAGTTAATCTAATTGTAGTGGACACGGTTAGATTAATAAGTTATTAGATGAATTCCACATTGTAATTATGAAACTTCATAGTTATTCCTCCTCTTTTATATAAAGTTTGGATGTTATTTTGTCATAACTGGTTACAATTAAAGTTTAAATTGACCCTGATTTCTAGGGTGTTACAATGGATGGGAATGTGCACACATTCAAGGCTAGACTGGTTGCGAAAGGTTACACTCAAACTCAAGGGATTGATTATGATGAAACCTTCTCACCAGTAGCAAAGATTAAGTCTATCAGGATATTACTTGCCATAGCTGCATTTCATGACTATGTAATATGGCAAATGGATGTAAAAACCGCTTTCCTCAATGGAAAACTTGATGAGGATGTGTATATGGCACAACCTGAAGGTTTTGTACATACCGAGTATCCAGATAAGGTGTGTAAGCTTGAAAGATCCATTTATGGACTTAAACAAGCGTCTCGTAGCTGGAATCTTTGTTTTCATGAAAAGGTCAAGGAGTTTGGATTTTCTCGAAGCGAAGATGAGTCATGCGTATATGTTAAGGCTAGTGGGAGTAATGTTGTATTTCTAGTCTTGTATGTTGATGACATACTACTCATAAGAAACGATATTCCGATGTTGCAAGACGTAAAGGTCTGGCTCGGGAAATGTTTCGCTATGAAAGATTTGGGAAATGCAGCATACATACTTGGAATAAGAATTTATCGAGATAGAACCAAGCGTTTAATTGGACTTAGCCAAAGTACATACTTGGATAAGATATTGAAGAAATTCAATATGAGTGAATCCAAGAAAGGGTATTTGCCCATGCAACATGGCATAAGATTGAGTAAAGATCAATGTCCCAGCACTAGTAAAGAACTGGACAGAATGAGTTGAATTCCATATGCATCTGCTATAGGATCGATCATGTATGCCATGACATGTACTAGACCTGATGTCTCATTTGCTTTGAGCATGGTGAGTAGATATCAAGGGAACCCAGGCGAAAGTCATTGGACGGCTGTAAAGAACATTCTTAAGTATCTTCGGAGAACTAAAGATGTGTTCTTAGTCTATGGTGGAAAGGATGAATTACGAGTAACAGGTTATACTGATGCGAGTTTCCAGACAGATCGGGATGACTCCCGCTCGCAGTCAGGATGGGTGTTCTTGCTGAATGGTGGGGCCGTGACTTGGAAAAGTTCCAAACAGGACACGGTGGCTGACTCCACGTGTGAATCAGAATATATCGCAGCTAGTGAGGCAGCGAAAGAGGCTGCATGGTTGAAGAATTTCATAGGTGATTTGGGCGTTGTACCAAGCATCAGTGAACCCATTGAAATATTCTGTGATAACGAAGGTGCAGTCGCATTGACTAAAGAACCTAAAGACCATGGGAAGTCAAAACACATACAGAGGAAATATCATTTGGTGCGACACAAGGTTGCGGTAAACCAGATCGTGGTGAGTAGAGTGTCGACTGAAGAAAATCCGGCGGATCCTTTCACGAAAGCATTAACTCGACCCAAACATGAGTATCATATTGAAGCCATAGGTGTTAGAATAATCAATATACCTTGAATGTTTTAGTTGTTAGTTTGATGCATTAAAAACGTAATAAATTGTATTTGATTTGGAGATTATTATATGGAGATTATAATATATGTTGGATTGCGTCCATTTACATTTAATTTATTATCGTGTTTTGTTTTGCATGTTTAGAACCAACTTCCCGAGTATTAATTTACTTAAACCTCCACAGTCAGTCATACTCCTGGAAGTAAGTAGTGATTCAATACTGTCATGGAGTGTTAGAAGCATAGAGAATGCAACTAACGCTCATGAGTACTTAATAGTGATTTAGGTATTGGAACAACCCGCACTCAAAAGTTTACTTCATGGATTAAGTCAGAGTAATTTTGAGATGATAATATTTTATGTTCTTCAAACGGAGATACATAGAGTTTTGCTCTAGGATTCTGTTATGCTTTGGTGTGCTCCAACGCTGACCGTAACTGGCAACTATACAGGGTATGTCCATGTATAATATGATGAGTAGAAATGAACTGTGTAGTCAAAATTTATTTGTTCCTTCTGCCTAAACAGGAGAAGCGATATCCATGGGCCCCTCGATGATTTGGTGTTGACATTAAGTGTTTGGCCAAACCCTGACTAGAATTGATGTTCAATTGAGTAGTCTGATGAATTCAACACATATCGGAAATCGGGAAACATAATCTTGATCCATGAGATAGACATTTATCCATGTCTCAAGTTCATATGATATCTTGTAGAACAAAAGAACATTAAATCACTTATCTTAGGACCGAATCTTTATCAGAGTTCGGCAGCTGCATTGGATGGCTTGCTCTCTGCTGATTATTGAAAGTGTTAAAACCAAATAGAGTTAATAACTTGTCCAAGTGGGAGACTGTTGGATATAGTGTCCAGAGTCATTAACTATTGGTAATATTTTTAATAATAGCAGGGTCCTTTTGGGTTGCCCTTAAGACCCAAAATAAACAATCAGAAGAATAAAAAGGAGTTAAAGCAATTAGTTCAATTGATGATAAGCTACAATATAATTAATTAGATTAATTATATAAAGTGCAGGGACTAATTGGTTAAAATAGTTTTAACAAGCTTATCGGTTCAAGGGGGCTAAGTGTAAAATAGAGGGTTATAAATAAACTGCTAGGGGTTAAACCATAATGAGTTTTTTCAATCTCTCTTGGAGCCGTCGATCTCCCTTCTCCGTCTCCCAAAATCGTAAACCCTAATTTAGGGTTTAGTGATTAAGCATCTTCTTGTTGTTGGTATTTTGATGTTCTTAAGTGTGAGCCACTAGAGGGATTCATACTATTGGTCCTTGACATCCAAGAAGCGACATCAAAGGTTTGATTCATCATTGTGGTTTTCGACAATCGCAATAAACAAGTAAGTGTTCTTGATTCAATCTTTTGTAGTTAATTATCTAGAACGCATGTATTCATATAGGTTGATAGTTTGTATAACCATTAATGATGAAAATTAAAATATGCTTCCGTTGCCTATATCATGTGGTTGTATGTTTACTCAAAACCTTACAGTATGTTACCTTCATACTAAATAAAACAGCATTACTGACGGCTATATCGACGGATTTTCCTTTGGAAATAATTCTGGCGGATTTCCAATGGAATGAACAATCGTCTACACCTGCATAAATCCATCGAAAATCCGCCACTGATAGCTATTTCCGACGGATTTCCGACGAACTTTTATCTCAAAAATGACCATCTGTTATGAACAATTAATAATATTAAAATTACAAACTAATTCCCACCATTTATCATCTATTAGGCCATCCGTAGCGCAGCCCTCAAGCCCTCAAGCGCCACATCAGCGCCACATCAGCTTTTCTCCTAACCTCTCCTCAAACCCTCAAGCCCTAAAGTGGCGTAGCGCTACCCTCAAGCCCTCTTGCCACCTCATTTTTTTAATTCTTTTATTTATACATTTAATTATTTAACAAAATAAATTTTTTTATATATTTTTTAATAAATAAAAATAAGATAAATAATAAATAAAAATAAGAAAAAAAATGTCGTAACTTAAGGATAAAAATGTAAAATTTGATATACAATAAACAAGGACCAAATATGTAATTTTCTCAATTATTTTTTGGAAGAATTAACTCTAATTTTAACAAAGTTGGATGGAGGGATGAAAATAGAAGGAAAATAGAAACCATAAGGATAAAAAAGCAGTTTTAAAAGATCAAAGACGAAAACCGTTATTAACAGTAAACCACAGTTTTATGTAGTTTATATGATATATATTAAAATATATAAATCCAAAAAAATTCAATGTTGGGGCTCATTTCGAACGTATCGAAAAGACGATTATAATGGTGTAACTTGTTAAAATTAAAACGTATTTTTTAACGTGTTTTAGTTAATAAACGATTATATGTGTTAAATGTAAAATTAAAATAATAAAACTAAAAGGTATAAAGTAAATTTAGTAAATAAGTATAGGGGTTGAAAGTGTAAATTTTAATTAAAAATCATTAAAATATGGCAAATTTTCACTCGGGTTCCACGGGCTTACAAACCCGCTCAGCCCGAGCCCGCACCTAGCCCGCTCCCCCCGTACGGTAACCCGCTGGAGCCCGCCCTACCCGCTGCCTAGCCCGAGCCCGAACCCGCATGCGGTACTGATGGCCTTAGTTATTACAAAATGGTGAAATTGATTATGCTTACTTTTTTATAAAAATTTTGTTCTGCAAAATAAATTTAAATCAAAAACTTTATTTATTTATTAAGATATGGATTAAAGTAAGAAAAATTCAATCCAAAGGATGTTTGGTTCATTTTAAAGAATGAATATAATATGTAATAGGAATGGATATTTTCATTATATTGTTTTGTATTGATGTATATTCCTTTGCACTGTTGATGTTTGGAACCCTCATGGGAACGTTAATGGGTTCTCTTACTCCCTTTACTCATAGATCTTGATCCAACAGGAAAGAAAAGCGAAGATGAAGACGGAAAAATGGAGGCATATCGGTTGAGTTTGATGTTGTAGACGAGTTTTACAGAGAAGCGGTGATTTATTGTAACAAATCGATCAATAGAAGCAAATCGATTGAGTTTGATGTTGGCAGACGAGTTTTACAGAGAAGGAGAGACGTTTATTGTAGCCGTCGATCTCTTGAAGCAAATCGATTGAGTTTAGCAAACGGGTTCTATAAAAAAGAAAAAAACGAATAAAAATTTGGAGGCTGTTGTAGGATAAATATGCCATCGTCAAAGTATAAGACGATAATGATAAAGTTAGAGATAGAGATAGAGATAGAGGCATTAGAGTTAGATTAGAACTTGGTATCTCATGATTATCTCTTTGTAAACCATCCCTATTTAAAGGGTTTATGATTAATGAGAATTAGGATTCATTTTCTCTATTATATTCTTGTTCTATTTAGCTTTCCCTTTAACACGTTATCAGCACGAATAACTCAAAACCAGGTTTCACCACCGTTGAACGGTTGTTTTGCCCGTTGCACGATGTTGTTGAACGGCTTGTTGCAAAATTCCGTAGTTACTCCGCTATCCGTTGCTCGTTATCACGTTCGACATAAATTCTAGTAAGTTTTTCTCTTAACCTGTTTACATTTAAGATCTCTTTACTTGATCATTCTAGAACAAATATATGAAAAGAAATACCGTCTCCTGCTTTTGTTTTTGTTTCCTGCAACACCATTAACAAAAAAAAATGGCCGTCTCTATTTTTATTATTATCTTTTTTTTAATGTTGGTTTCTAAAAGAAAAAAAGAAGCACCATTATTTTTCTTAAAAAAAGTAAAATAAAATTGCAAAGCCCTACCATGAGTTTCTGAGTCCATGAATTTTTTCGATCACTTTAGTATTTTTTTTCTTCTATATATTCATCTCTAATATTTATCTTTAATTAATCCTACATTAGTATTATCTTATCTTATTTGTTATGATTTTACGTTTATTTAATTATCATAATTCAATATAAATATAATATAAAGATTTATATATAGCATTTAAAGATTATTAAAGTATCATATAATTTGGACTTATATTTATTTGTATGGTCATAGATAAACAAGTTTAGAAAATATACGATAGTTAACTTGACCATGATTTAGGTATATTTGCTCTTTCTTTTAGTTTTAAAAAAAATTATTATTATAATAGCTATTTTTTTACCACTATATTCTTTGATGATGAATATGATATAGATGAAGATGTTCATGTTTTTGTTATCTTGATTATAATCTCTTCAATATCTGCAAATGTATGTTATCTATATATTTCATGTGCCAACAACAGTTCTATGTGTCTATTAATTTTATTAAAACATGCATAATTATTTGATTTAACTATTAAAATTAGACTACTTTACTTGATCGTATTAGATTTGTTAATGTTATTTATGTACACTGTTTGTTCTTTTACTCAAATTATTTGAGTACTTCAATTATTTTACTCCAATATTTATTAATATTATGCAAGTATTATCCAATTAAATAAAGTCTACATTGTTATTAAAAAAAACGATGGGATAATACCAATAATTTAGTATGGATAACAAATTCAGAGAGAATAACTTGAAACCCCCAAGAACCGTGGGTAGTCCCAAAAAGGAAATTCGGGAATATTCAGTACCATATACTTCTCAAACTAATCATACAGTGGAAAGAAACCTACTTACTTGATTACAAGAAGGTAACTGATTTTGACAATGAAATGTAATGTCTCAAAATGCATCTCAATCTTTGTGGCAAGGAACTCACAAAAGATTATGCGAATCATAACATCTTTTCATCTTTCCTATATCACCAATCATACTAATGAAACAGTATAAGCTGCAATATAACCTTTAACAAACTCATTAACTTAATGCAAGTGGTTAAGAGTTGTAGCAATGTTTTTTTAACAACGCTAAACATACCCGGATAAAGAAAATTCTTGGGGGTTAATAAGGCAAGCGTTGGAGGTGGAAAGAACTCCAAAGGATAGTGAGTTGAACATATTAATCCACACACATATGCTAAATATGTACCATATGGACAATGTTGTGGAAAGGGTCAAATTCATGGCAAGAGTCGGGAACGAACTCCTAATAGAAAATGGGACAAGTTATAAATGAACTATGTCATATCTAAGATTGGTTAAGTACAAGTTTATTTGAATACACTTTAACTATCAAATTAATTGCATTTGTGTATATATACACCTGAGTTTATAACCATTAGAGATGTAAATGATCACATCAAAAACAAATGCAAAACTCTCAACGTTCTTCGTTCCATGTAGGAATGTATCGAGGAGAACTTGATTGTTTTTGTGGCATCTCATACAATCCTAAGAAATAGATTATTTTCTTTTTAATTCCCCTAAACACTTAGACGATGGACTGTCACTTGTTGCTAGAGACTATATCAATATGAACCTTGTTAAAATATTCGTACCAGTCATATTATAAGAATGGAAATGGGTATATGTACATCAACTCTAATGATATGAAATCAAAATATATTAGAGAAATTAATGTATCAGATTAATGGATTATCTATGTTAGTAAAACATATTTTGTCACCAATAAAGAACTTTGGGACAATGACACATATATGTTTCGGCATGACCACGTGGGACACCATGGTCATGACATAGTGATCTATGTATTGGAAAATACACATAGGCACATTCTCTTTCAAGTGAAAGACAAAACGAGGGAATTAACCAAATTGTAACTGTTGACTTCTACTGCACAAGAAGCAACACCACCATCATAATATGCCCTCTCCAATACCTCGAACTTTTGTATACCCTGATTCTTAGCCAAGACAGGAATGAGACCATCCTAAAGCTAAGGACATAATATAAAAATATTTCATTCTTACAACGAATACAAGGTGATATTTATGGACATAAACATCCAGAATGCGGACCATTAAAGTACTTATGGTTCTGGTTTTGACATGATGAACACGTGTCGTATTATGGTCCACATGAAATGTTGCACTCCTAGCACTAGTTATACGTTTAAGGACTAACCACCCTGATTTTCTCATCAAGTCTACATGACTTAGAATGCTGGAGAATTTACATCATAAGGATTTGATGATTATTGCATGTGTATAGAGGTTAATGTAGAGTTTCCTATACCCCTTGTGTATATATAAAACGGTCTCGTAGTATGATAAAAGTTGTCATCAAAAGAATATAGATGGTAGCTGGGGCATTGGTTATGCGCAACAATTTATCCAGATCTACGTGGGGTTATGCAATATTACATGCAACTTTAATTATTCGTGTTTAGACCCACAACCAACCAACCAATCTTATGCGTACCAGTTGGTAACTGGATATAAGTCTGATGTTTTACATTTACGTATGTTTGGTTGTGTTGTATATGTGCCAATTACGCCCCCACAGCGTACCAAAATGGGTCTTAAAGACGAGTCATCAAATGTTGGATATGAACCCCCAACAATTATCCGCTAATTAGAACCCTTGACGAGTGATCCCTTTACCGCAAGATTTGTGGGTTGTCACTTTGATGAGACAACCTTCCTGTCGTTAGGGGGAGATAGGAAAAAGGATTTTCCATGGGAACGACATGAAGTGCCATTGAATATTTCAATTGTGTCTCATTTTGATCCCCAAAAACTTCACAATGTAAAGTTGAAGTCAAACGAATCAGACTCGATACCTGATATGTTTAATATTATCTAGAGTGACAAGATCACATATACGAGCTGCAAACATACTCGCAAGGTCAAAAGTCCCCAAACAAGGGCACAACGTCGCTGGAAGTACGTTGCAATCACACATGGTGGAGGTGTGGTTGAGGTCGTAGCTCCCAAAAGGAAATGGGGGAAGCTACTTGGTTCGATAGATACTCGTCTAAAGGAAGAGAAGAGTAAGGCACAACCATATATCATCAATACATGAGATTATCTCTGATTAAATCTATGTCTATGAATCATTACTGGAGGACGCTCCGAAGTTATACTGATTCCAGAGATCAAAGAAATCTCAAATGAATATGAGTCGATGGACAGATCATAAATACTAAATGATGATATATTTGCATATATCGTTGCTGATGAGATAATAGAGCACGATGTCATCGAACCATGCTCAGTTGAAAATGTCAACAAAGAGCAAATTGACCTAAATGAAAACAAGCAATCCAGGATAATTATTTGACAAATGAATAGGTATTTGGTTCGGTAGTGCTAACCGACCAAGTGTAAAGCCTGTAGGACATAGATAAATCATTTGTCAGGGAAGCGAAGTGAGAATAATTAAGTCATAATATATAAGGCTCTCCTTTGGCGCAATGTTTCTCACAACGCACTGGATTGACCACAGTAAGACTTACTCTCTCGTGATGGAGAACGTTCTGCTAATTAATTAGCCAAGTAGTTTCTGAAGGACTGGAAATTGCAGCTCAATGATGTAGTTACTACATATCTCTATGGGGATCTAAATTCAGAGATATATAAAAGTTCTTGATGGCATTATACCAATATTAAGTAACTCTAAACCATGAAATGCGTTTACAATAAAATTGAAACACTCACTTTATAGATTAAAGCAATCTATGCGGATGTGGTATACCCGCCTGAGTGAATACTTGATTGGGAAATGATAAATAAGAACGATGAATTGTGCCCTTGCGTATTTATATAAGAAAACAAGTCCCAGATTTTCATAGTAGCTCTATATGTCGATGTTATGAACATAATAGGTACTCTTGATGAAATAAGAGAAAACACAAGCTACTTGAAATCTGAATTTGAGATGAAAGATCGTGGGAAAACTTGGTTTTGTCTAGATACTTGAGCTACGACACCGAGTTTGTGGAATATTAATCCACCGATCCGCATATGTCTAGAAAATGATCAGGCGACCTAATATGGACAAAGCGCATCCGATTAGCACTCCCATGATCGGTCAAAGTGATGGATATAAGGAAAGATCCATTTCGTCTAAAGGATGAGGACGAAGAGATGTTAGGAGCTGAAATTCCATACCTAAGTACAATAGGCGCATTATTGTACTCAACATAATACACTTGACCGTATATTGTACTTCTCACTGAACTTGTCAGCTAGATTTAGCTCAGCGGCAACGCAACGTCATTGGAATGATTTCAAATTAATCTTTTGGCACCATTGACGTGGGCTTATAATTTTCCTACGGAGATAAATGGATTGATAATGAAACTTCAATACCTACTTAGATTATGAGCGACAAAAGTACTGGCTCTTATAGAAAAACACCAGACAATGCCTTGGTATACATTTGCTGATATTAGGTATATGTTTGATTCATATAAAGATTGTTCCCAAACTGGATAAGGAATTATCATATGGAACATGTCGATTGCTTAGAAGTAAACTAAGCAAACCCTTAATAGCTATCCTCTTATATTTATCAACAATCTTACTCTCCATGAGACTATTCAGGGTGTATATGGTTAAGGACTATCATTACACATATAAGAGGAGCTAGTAATTTCAAGTTTAACCACTATACAACTTGCATGTATGGAAATAGTGCATCATGTATCGAAGAAATGAAAGTAAAATATATCAAGGGTTATAACACAAAACATGTTTTTCTTAAGTTTTTATATAATCAATTATCCTCAAGATTCAAGTGAACTGAATAAGATGTGAGGAAAATGTGACATGTTTGTTTACCAAATCAATACGTAAAACCATATTTGGGAAACATGTAGAAAGTATCAAAACGAAAATGTTTTAAACCTCCTTTGATTAATGCACGAATCAGGTGGAGTGGTAGACAAAAGGGGGAGTCTACTATATATGTAATATTGGTATATTGTGCTCTTTCCTTCAACCAATGTTTTATTTTTCCCATTGTGTTTTGTTCCTTGGTGTAAGGTTTTAGTGAGGCAACAGTTTATATACCATCATGTTTTCTTAACTCTCATGATTAATGTACGAATCTAAGAGAAAATTAGACTAAAGTAAAAGTCTATGTATTGTAAAGAGACTGATGCGTTGTACTCTTTCCTTCGTCCTCTTTTTGTTTTTTCCCACTGGGTTTTTATTTGGGCGTATGGTTTTAACGAGGCAACAATTGTGCACCTTCACTCCTTTGACTCGACACAAGGGGGAGTGTTGTAGGATAAATATGCCATCGTCAAAGTATAAGACGATAATGATAAAGTTAGAGATAGAGATAGAGATAGAAGCATTAGAGTTAGATTAGAACTTGGTATCTCATGATTAACTCTTTGTAAACCATCTCTATTTAAAGGACTTATGATTAATGAGAATTACGATTCATTTTCTCTATTATATTCTTGTTCTATTTAGCTTTCCCTTTAACAGAGGCATGAATTTTAGCCACTTTTAATATAATAATTAATTATTTAATATTAATTACAATCAAACATCTTTAATTTCATTCAATATTACTTCCGTTCCATATCTTTTCATACCGACACCCCCTTATTTATTTAATATATAATAAATATAATATGATTAGGAAAACAAAAGGGATAAAGCAAGCAACATTCTGCTGTTTACTTGATGGGTCTCGACTTGGAGCGTTGGAAGTAAACATCGTGGCACCAGATCCGAAGCACGATCAAAGTTAGCAACAGCACGTGCTATTTTTTTCTTACTAAGAGCATCTCCAATGGTAACACCCAATAGCTTGAAGAATGACTTGAAGTTGTGGACCCCACAATTTTTTTGATTTTTTTAATACAATGACTTGAGTTTTGTTGCTAATGACTTGGTGCAGACCAAGTCATTTGAAGTTTGTTTGTGAGAGGGCATTTCAAAGTCCTTCAAGTCATTGTGGGTCCCATTAATTTTTTAATATAAATTTTTTTTATCAAGACTTTGCCATTGTGGATGCCCTAATACAAAACATATAAATAATTAATTCAAAATATTTTATTCATTTCACGCCCTATTTTCCCCTTCGTTTTAATTATCTATTGGATAAAAAATTACTAGGATGTCGATACATGATTTTATATAATATTATATCTCGATATATTTATCTAAAGGTTTAACCATCAACTAATTAATATATTTCTAGTTTTCATTTAATAATGATATAGAATACATATTATAAAGATGTGATTAATTATACGTTGCCGCCTGATCTGAATTAGTGCACACCAATTTAGGGGTGGACATGGTATGATATCATTTTTTCTTCTTAATATCGTGTATCAACCAATTATAATTGGTACCAAAAAATTTCGATTGGTACATGTTAGTACGGTTTTGTACCAACATCTCAAAAGTTTGATTACAATTAAAGGTATTAATACAAATTGACGATACAAACGAGCTAACTGTTCAAATAACGGATTGTTCAGCATTAAGAGATTTAGGGAGTTAAGGTTGCCTATAATTGTAATTACGTAGTTGCATTGAGAAGAAAAAGACAGAAGAGTTAGAAGATTAGAGGCTTAGGAATAAGAAGTTAAGGGCCGAAGTTTAGTGAGTTGTAAATCAACATCCAACAATCCATTTTTGAGGTTCATTAAAAAAACAATACATTAAATCATTAATAGATATATTTTTTTTCATTTCCTAACTAATAAATAATTAAAAATAATATATATATATATATATATAAGTCGGTATTATCGTGGTACACAAGTTTCAATACCACGCACCAATCAAGTTTGTGAAGTTGGTACGGTATTACCAAAACTTAATTGGTACCAACTTAGTTGATATCATTTGAATTGGTTGGTATTAAATTGGTTGGTTTGTCATGTCACAAATTTGACACCCCAACACCAATTACTAACCATATTAAATGGAGATAAAGCAATTATTAAATAGAATTACTTGATTGATAAAAAAACCGGTGACAGATTCTAGAAAATAAACAACAAATATATGTATGTGTACTACATATATGTTTTTTGGATGACCTCATTTCACCATGATGTAGGAATAGTCTTTTTGGTTGGAAACATTAAAAATGGTTGCTTTATATATATAGATAAAAGTTGAATAAAGATGCATAAAATTAAAACCCGATGAAGAATCTCAAAAGATGAAATGCTAAAACTGGAAAAGCAATGAATAAGTGCACATGACAAAATTAAAACACAAGACGCTATCAATCATGCTCATCAAAGCAAAAAAGGCTCAATGCAAAGGACCCTTCACCAAAAAGGGAATTTCATAACCATCATCATACTGTTCAAGATGCTTTCATGTGAAAAGTTTGATCAAAATGAAACTTTTCACTATGCACCTCCATCAATATATATATATATATATATATATATATATATATATATATATTATTTTATTATATAAACTACATATATAACAAAAACAACCTTTTGATTTTTGAATGCCATCAACAATTTAATTTCAACGAAATTATTAAAGAACCCTACAAGTAAAAATGTACAACAATTATTGAAAGGTTAACTTAACATATAATACCACCCTAACTATTTAATTTTAAAATTATTATTTGTGGTAATGGAAATATATGACCAACGGTTTGATTGATGTACATATTAAAATAGTATGATTGCAAGAAAGGATTTATAAAGGTATAATATAAGGTAAAGGGAAATGGAAGTTGGAACCCTACCCAATTTTAAAAAAGTATTGGATGTTGTTGGCAGGCTGCAAGGAGTTTTCGCAGCTACCTTTTATGCCCCACAACACTCACTGTGCTGTGCCAGTAGTGCTGCACAGAGGAGGAGAGAGAGAGAGAGAGAGAGAGTAACAAAAATGTTGCAGAAGAAGAAGCTTCCAACGGTGAAGTACACAAAGAAGAGACCTCCTTCTACATACAGTAAAACAAATTCGATGGTCCTGTCAACATAGATGAACCTAAATTATACAGAACCAAAAAAGGGAAAATAGTCATATAGAAATTAGAATTCGAAATTTGCACAAGTAGGGACTAATTAAGATCATATTAAGACGTTTCATCCGGTTTATGTAGCGTAATTAATTTGCCAGCTGCCTGATCCAACCATTATGGCTTTAACCGAACCCATTGATACCTTCCTTCCATTGGAGCGTCTTTCACGATATCATAGTTGTACCTATTCCATGAGTAGGAAAGACAAAAATTAGCTGAAAATGTTTTCTGTACTCATCTACAATGCGCATGTAGAGGTTAATGTTAAGAGTTGCTTATCATGCACGAAGAGTCACACAGGCCTAGTTTTACTTACTTATCTGCGAATCGTTTCTTCTCGTACTTTTCCGCTTCGGAGAAAAATTCTTCAAGCTCCGCCGCAGAAGGCATCTTAGCCGCCGCTGATGCTTTACGATGGGATGTAGCCTCATTTGGCCGTGCGGAATTCTTCTTCTTAGGAGTAGACGTGGATACCGACTCCATTTCTTCTGATTCTAAGCAAATCACACTTGACACACTTGTCTCTCCACTGTAGATTCACAGACACGAACGCATAATTTAATGGTGTGGATTTTTTATATACAGAAAAATACGAAACGCTATATATAATCAATGGATCAAAACTAGATCAAAACAGAAATTTTATACAAACAAAAGCCAAATAAGAATCATAATTTAGAGTGATTAATTATTTTAACCTGAAACCGTCGTTACTGGAGATGAAGACTTCAGTTTCGGAAATACACTCGGCCTGCGATTGAACATCCATGAAATTAATTAGTAATAATTAAGATCCAAAAGAAGTAACGGAAATAAATTTATTACTCCAGCTTTTCGAAACGTAAGCAAACAACATATTTACGAGAAATTTCAATTTTCAAACCTTCAGATCTGGTCTGGAATCGTCATTTCTAAAGCACATAAAAGTCGAAGCATGATCAGTGGTAGCAGATACCGCCGTCGAAAGAACATTCTCCTGAAAATTCACGTCAACATCACGTCGAGACTGATAAACATTCTCCTGATCCTGAGAACCTAATTTTCTTCTCTTACCGTTGACGGAGCTCGTAACTTCACAATCTCTACTCCGGCGCACACCTCCACGCGAATTTGAAACCTCCATCACCAAAACCTTATCTGTTATTTTGCATCGCTTTCTATCCACTGTTAATTCCTCGATCATAAATCAACCATATAGATTACCGTAAAAGCTTTCGTTAAATCAAACTGAAAGATCGGAGCTCTCCTCTCTCTCTCTCTCTCTCTCTCTCTCTCTCAAGAGTAGAAACAAGCTAGTTGAGGATTAGACAAATGGAAAGAAAGAGTGGAAATAAAGGTAAGGGTGGATATGATCGGACGGTGGATAATTAATGAGTCGGTTTTTTTGTTTTCTTCCCTCCTCCCAAAATATTTATTTTGTAAAATTTAAACAACATACATCCAAAATATTTTACAATTTTCATTTAAATAATTATGAAAAAAATATTTACAAATTCTTGTCAATTTCATATAATCTTTTAATTTTCGCTCAACTGACAAATAAGTATTAGGCCTTTAGGGTCAGGTTAAGAGGAAAACCTTAAAAAATGAAAAACTAAAGAACATTTTGGTAGCCTTTCATCTGAACGATATGCACTTGTGCATACAAGTAATTTGTAACATGTACACGTACATATACACAAATGCATAATGCACTTGTACATAAAAACAAAAAAAAATCAACATAATTGACCTGTATGCACAAGTGCATACCGTCCAAATGAAAGACTACCAGAGTGTTCTTCTGTTTTTCGTTTTTTTGAGGTTTTTCTCTGAACCTCTTTTTAGGCCTGTATTGTTTCTCTTTATAGGTAATCAATTGAGTCCTACAAAATTGTTTCGGACACTCATGATTAACAAAGAAAATCCAGAAAATCAATAAAAGAAGTTTGAATGTTTTTTAATCCACATAAGTTCTTTTTTCTAGTCTTAAATCGTGACAATTTAAATTATAGTTTTAATATAACATTTATTTGATTGGTTAAAATGATTTAAAAGAAGTCATAAAGTATCAGGAGACGATGGTGGTGAATGCAGAGGATGACTGATGATTGGAATTTTGAGGTGAGAAGAGGAATTACAGTGATGAATGGTAGATGTAACTTTATTAAACATAACTAACATATTTATACAATCACTTAAAGTCATATATTATTTGATTTTTTATCAAATGTTCTGGAGAAAAGTTTTTTTTTTTAATTTTATAAAATATATTTTAAGACAATATAATATCTTAGTATTTATTATTAGAATTGGTATAGAATTTAATATTAGTAATGGCTCATCCATCCAATCAGAGATGAGGCAATATGTGGTTCATGGTGGGCCCTCGACATTACTTTTGTACAAGTATTATATGGTCTTTGAATTTCTAAACGTTTTATTCTACTTCCTTTTATTTTTAACATTTAATTGGTGAATGTGATATGTTACTTTATATTATACAAAGAAAAAACATATAAAAGGATAACTTTAAAGAATCCTCCCTCGACCAACCATATTTATATATAGTTTTAGTTTGAACAAATAGAAGAGTTTTATAGCCGTAGAGGTGGGTCATACGAGAACGCTAATTATTTAAGAAAACACGAAAACAACCACTATGTACAAAATCATATATGACTATGCGACTTTTTTCGCCACTTTAAGCCGCGGCCAAAGTCGCGTGTGTCCAGTTTTTGCAGTTAATGTAAAATCATATGTGATTTTACACATGATTTGCTGTTTTCTTGTTTTGTTAAATAGTTAGGTTCTCGTTTGAATCTTCCTCTATAGCCGTAACTTATTAACATTAATAATAAAGTAAATTGCAATTTTGGTACCTGTGGTTATATGATTTTTCTTTGAAAGGAGTACCTGAACTTCAATAAGTCAAAGATTGGTCCCTGAGTTATACGATTTTGCTGCAAATGTAGTCCCTAGTCACTAACCCCGCCTATTTGGTCCGTTAGTGTCAGGGGTAGTTTCGTCTATATAACCACAAGTACTCCTTTCAAAGAAATCATATAACCACAGGTACCAAAAATGCAATTTACTTTTAATAATAATAAAAGATAAATTCTTAGTTTTAATTCTAACTTTTTAAGACATCAAGAATACCCCACGAAAAATTCTGTTTTTCCTAACTAAAAATAAGAAAAAATTAATATTTTGCTTTAAAATTATTCCTATTGAAACCTAATTTTATTTTTGAATGTACATATTTATAGTTAATATATAGTTCGTGTAATATGTAAAATTAAAATTAGTAATAAAAAATCTATAAATTATTTATTGAAAAAAAAAATATGCATAAACCCTATGTTACGAATGAAAATGTATCGAAATAATCCTCACGTTATTTATTGGCCCACTTATAATTTTTAGTCGCGAAACTTACCACTACACGGGATTCACATTTCTTTCCGTTTTGAGCACTTTAATTTTCTATAAATATTATAAATTTATTATATAGTCAAGTTAATTACTTTAATGATGATTTGCAAGTGTATGCCGATTATCACATTTAATATACCAAATTTTGTTAAAAACGGTCGTTGGTACTCACAAAATAATTAAAATACTAGATACAAAAATTGAATAAAGAATGAGGATTCATTTTTTTTTTTGGTAATTACCCATTATAACCTTGAATGATGAATTGGACATATCAAGCTTGTTGTTATATTGGACCACTCACATTTATAATTTATCGTTTTATTTAGGTGCTGAAATTATAGTTGATACACTAAAAGTTGGTGCAATCACTAGTTTTAAAACCCCCACCACCCCATGCAATTATTATCAATATCACATGTTTTTTAATATCAATTAAATTGATTATATATATAGACTTGAGATTATATCAGACCAGGTTATTTCTGTGAGACCAAAAAATTTACAATAAACATTCACAATGTTTTTGTTGTGAAGGTTAGTTGTTTTTCTTATTTTCACAATGAATCACTGTTGAAGGTTTAGTGTTAATTTATTGGTCTCACGGTCTCACGAAAACAGGTTGTTCTCACGTGAACCCAACCTTATATATATCTGGTATTTACGTTCAGAGGAAAACCTCAAAAAAATGAAAAACTGAAGGATACTTTGATAGTTGTTTATCTAGACGATATGCATTTGTGTATAAAAGTAATTTATAACGTGCACACATACATAAAAACCATCAGTATGTTCCTCAAATTTTCATTTTTTTAAAGATTTTCCCCTAAACTTTACTCTATATGCACAAGTGTTTCTTATGCATGCAAAAATACGTAGTTTTATTTGCTATGCATACAAATATTACTATTGTTTTTCTTATATAAAGATATAACTATTTTTATTTATATATTTGAGTAAACTACAAATTTCGTCCCTGGTGTTTACCAAAATCTTTGAAAGTGGTCCCTATACTTCAAAAACTGCAAGTATAGTCATTGGTCTTTTAAAATCACTTTGAAAGTGATCCCTCGTCGTTAACTCCGTTAAAAAACTCAGTTAAATGAAGAATACTTTTGTCTTTTTATACTTTTTTGTCTTTTTCTGTTAAATTAAAATTAAAATAAAATATTTTATATTTTATATTTTATATATTTATATTATATATATACATATACGTATAACCGGTGGGCTTCTCCACCGCCACAATCACCGGCCGCTACCACCATCATAACCACCGCCACAATCACCGGCCGCTACCACCGCCACAATCACCACCGTCATCACCGGTGATCGTCTCCACCACCATCACCACCATAACCGGTGGCCGGTGGTCTTCTCCACCACCATAACAACTGCCACAATCACCGGCCACCACCGACACCATCCCTGTGATTTGTTCTTCAAAGTATAGAGGTGGAGAAAACAGCGGGAGACATCTCTTCCATCTAAACCCACTTTTTTCTAACAATTATAATAAGAACCCTAAACCCTAATCTGATGATTCCTTCTGCTAAATATTCCAATAATACAAGTAAATTGGGGTTCTTTAGAATCTAGTAAAACAAAACCCCAAATCCTATTTTTCACCACTAAACATCAAGAACTTAAAAAGAAAAACAATTGAAACCAAACCGAGATGGGTTTCTTCCCTGTGATTTGTTCTTCAAAGTATAGAGGTGGATGCCTCGGTGGGAAAGAAAAGCGAGGGTGAGGTATGTGGAGATGGCCGGCGTTTGCGTCTTTGGAGATGGCCGGCGAAATTTGGTTCTTTCTCTAAATTATATATATATATATATATATATATATATATATATATATATATATATATATATATATATTAATATAAATATAAATTAAAGTGAATTACAATATGGTCCCTCTTGTTCAAACAACATTATAAAACTTGTCCTCATAAAAGAAAATGCAAAAATACCCTTGACTCTAACGGATAATTTTAACGGAGTTAGTGGGCATGGACCACTTTCAAAGCGATTTTAAAAGACCAATGACTATACTTGCAGTTTTTGAAGTATATGGACCACTTTCAAAGATTTTGATAAACACCGGACTCTATATATTTTTGAGTTTATAGTTTTATATTACCCAAAGAAAAAGGTGAGACCAAGTCAAGAAAAGGGTTGAATATTGGAAAATGGAAAGGGCCGTAACTTGAAAATGAAGAATAATTATGACTTTTTTAAATAATTTTATCCAAAGTCAACCACATGATGATGATATAAAAGCATGGTTTATTTCCTTTCATAAATCATTATAAAATTGAATCTAAAATAAAGAATAATCGTTATTACAAAACCTATATTTTTTTCATAAGAACTCAAACTTTAATTATATTTTGCAAACATGAAATAACTTATTATTATAGCATATTAAAAGAATTGTTTGGTAAATTAATTAAAAAAAAACTAATTCCTATAGTTTATCGAGTTTTTTTAACTACACTCTTTTATACATTTTCAATTAATTTCAACCTCTTTTTATATCATTTTACTTATCATTTGTTTTATTTATTATTTTTTAGCTAACAGATATTACTCGTTAGTTACAACTAGTTTGTCATATGATCGACATTAACATATCAAAACAACGAGTCGAGAATATATATATATATATATATATATATATATATATATATATATATATATATATAACGTATTTCGAAAGGCTTGGACCACATGTTCATTTGATTTTTATCCTTGAATAAAGGGTAGAAGTGATTGCATTATGGAGCATGGTTGATTATGGGTATGTTAAAAGGAAGGGAAATTAATTAAAGTACCCAAAATTTGATTTTTATTTACTAAAATACCCACTTTCTCGCTGATTTTATCAAAATACCTATTTTTTTCGCGATCTGGTCCGCGATCGCGGACAGGGACCAATTTTGAAAAAAAATTCCTGCGATCGAGGGAGGAGTCCCGCGGTCATGTGATTTGGTGACTTTTCGATTCATATTTACACTTTCAACCCCTATAATTATTTACTTAGTTTACTTTATAACTTTTACTTTCCTAATTTTAATTTTACACCTTCATCATATTAACACATATAATCGTTTATTAACTAAAATACGTTAAAAAAATACGTTTTAATTTTAACAAGTTACACCATTATAATCGTCTATTCGATACTTTCGAAATGAGCCAAATATTGAATATTTTTTGATTTAATTATTTTAATATATATCATATATACTACATAAAAATATTTTTTATATTTAAAATTCATATTTTTATAGTTAATTATTTTAATATTTTTTATATTTACAATTGAATAATTAACTATAAGAATATGAATTTTAAATATAAAAAATACTTTTATGTAGTATATATGATATATATTAAAATAATTAAATCAAAAAATATTCAATATTAGGCTCATTTCGAAGGTATCGAAGAGACGATTACAATGGTGTAACTTGTTAAAATTAAAACGTATTTTTTTAACGTATTTTAGTTAATAAACGATTATATGTGTAAATATGATGAATGTGTAAAATTAAAATTAGGAAAGTAAAATGTATAAAGTAAAGTAAGTAAATAAATATAGGGTTGAAAGTGTAAATATGAATCAAAAAATCACCAAATCACATGACCGCGGGACTCCTCCCTCGATCGCGGGAATTTGTTTTTTTAAATTGGTCCCGATCGCAGAAAAATGAGTATTTTGATAAAATCAGCGAGAAAGTGGGTATTTTGGAAAATTAAAGTCAAACTTTAGGTATTTTAATTAATTTCTCTAAAAGAAAGTATGTAGATATGAAAATTGGCAACAAAACAAAAAAGAATTAATTGAGAAAATGAGTGAGGGGGAATTAATTAAGAAAGAAAGGGAAATGGCCTGGGAATTAGAAAGGAATCTTGCATGTGGGTAGGCATGAAATCCACATATATTTTAGGGGCATTGGATTCCTGTAGAGTCTAGCTAGAATGGGATTGATCACGACTTGGGCTTTCACCACATCGTCTTCTTTTTAACTTCATCAACCCCCTAGAATCAAGGCTTCTTCTATCTTTTGCATTTTCATATTCTTAAAACTCATATATCAACAACTTCTTTAGTTAAAACTCTTCAATATACAAACAATATACAAACAGAAATGTAAACCCTAAACTAGAACAAAGACTATTGTATTCTAGAGAGAGAACGTTTGAGATATTGGATGAAAAAAAATGAATTGTTATCTCAACTACTGAATAACAACACATTTATATAATAATGAACAATGTTCATCTTCAGTCCCTCATCTTTATGATAACTTGCTCCGCTACCCTTTGATTCTCACAAGATGTGAGATGCACCCCTTTATATCACGAACAACTCGACATTTGCACCATATCACCTTTAGTCTCTACTTGTTCTACGTTCCTACACTCACACACACATACAATAAGCACACAATAAATAAGTGACAAGATTGGTAAACATGTTAACTACTTTAACACTCTCCCTCAATCTTGACACTTGAATAAGTCCAACATGTGTAACTTTTCACAAAGATAGTTATGTTGACTTATTCCTAAAGATTTTGTGAAAATATCAGCAGGATTTTCAGATGAAGCAACTTTAACCGTTTTAATCATTCTTGATGCAACCTTTTCCCTTACTTGATGAACGTCTATTTCAATATGTTTCGTACGTTCATGAAATACAGGATTGTTTGCAATCTGAATTGCTGACTTATTATCACAATTAAAATTTACAGGAAGTAAATTTGTCACTTTCAAATCTTTTAACAAACCAAGAACCCAAATAATTTCGCATAGAGCAGCAGCCATTGCTCTATACTCAGACTCCGCAGAAGAACGAGAAACACATGTTTGTTTCTTGCTCTTCCATGAAATCATAGAATTTCCCAAGAAAACACAATAACCAGAAACAGACCTTCGCGTATACAAACACTTACCCCAGTCAGCATCAGCAAAAACATTCAACTTAAAATCAGATGAAACAGAAAAGTTAACACCTTTACCTGGAGAAGCCTTAAGATATCTTAATACTCTTAAAGCTAATTTCAAATGAGACTGTCTTGGAGCATGCATAAACTGACTAAGACAATTAACTGTAAATGCTATATCAGGTCTTGTAGCTAACAAGTAAATCAATTTTCCAATTAATTTTTGAAACCCAGTGAAATCCTTTAATAGAGAATCAGTGGAATCAGAACCAAGAAAATCTGTCACAACTAAGTTCATATCCATTGGTGTTCCTATTGGCTTAACCCCCAAATATCCAAACTCATTTAAAAGCTCCAAACAATATTTTCGTTGTGACATACAAATTCCTTTTTCCGTTCTCAAAATTTCTATCCCTAAAAAGAATTTCAGTTCACCCAGATCTTTTATCTTAAAATTTGATTGCAAATGTTTCTTTACCTTATTAATTTCAACTGAACAGTTTCCAGTCAATATTATATCATCTACATATACTAATAAAATAAGAAACACAGAATCTACCGACTTTGTAAACAAGGAGTAATCACAAGAACTTTGGCAAAAACCATTTTCAAACAAACAAGACGAAAGCTTTTCATACCATTGTCTAGGCGCTTGTTTTAAACCATATAAAGACATAACTAATTTGCAGACACGTTTTTCATTTTTAGAAAAATATCCAGGAGGTAATGACATGTAAACTTCCTCAACTAAGTCACCGTATAAAAAAGCATTGTTCACATCTAACTGGCATAAGGCCCAATTATTTTGAACAGCAAGTGCAATAACAGATCGAACAGTAACCATTTTAACTACTGGTGAGAAAGTTTCCTCATAATCAAGTCCCTCCCTCTGAGAATACCCTTTTGCAACTAGTCTGGCCTTGTATCGTTCTACCTCACCAGTGGATTTATATTTGATTTTATAAATCCATCTACAACCTATTGGCTTTCTACCTGGAGGTAACTCAGTTAACACCCAAGTCCTATTTCTGTATAAGGCTTCCATCTCATCATTCATTGCAGTTACCCAATTTTGATCTTTAGATGCCTCAAAAAAATTATTTGGTTCTACAGCTTTATTTAGAGTAGAAACAAAACAAAACAGGTCTTTATTAAGAAAAGAATAGTTTACAACTCTTTCAAGACCATATTTAACTTTACCTTCAATTACATAATCAGTGAAATGTTTAGGTAAATTTGAAGATCTACTGGACTTTCTAGAAGAAGAGATCAACTGATTAGAACCACCCTCAGAAGGGGACCTCAAAGATTCATCATGATTTTGAACTCTCAAGGGACTATATACAGTATCACCTAGATCACCGGCAGCTACCTCAGTACCACCATGGATCTGAGATCCGGCAGAATTATTTTGATTATTCATATTTTCAGTTGTTTCACCGATAAATCTATCTGGGCTACTATCCAGGTGATCTGGGTTACTGTGAACATCAGTGTAACCAGAATTTGGTTTACTTTGAGTATTCGCCCTATTATCATCATAGGGTAATCCAGAAGCAAACTCATTAGACTGATCAGATATTGAATCAAAAAAATTTAAAGTATTTATGCTACCAGAAATGTTATCTTGCTTGTCACTACTCATTTTAAAAGGGAATATAGTTTCGTAGAACTTAACATCACGAGAAACTATAATTTGCTTTGATTCGAGACTATACACTCTATACCCCTTTTTTGAATTTGAATACCCAAGCAAGACACATTTCTCAGCCCGTGCAGAAAACTTATCATTATTATTTGGTTTCATTGCAAAACAAAGACACCCAAAGTTACGAAGATGAGAAAGCACGGGAGAGAAACCAAATATCATTTCATAAGGAGATTTTCCATTCAAAATAGATGAAGGAGTTCTGTTTATAAGGTATGTGGCAGTGAGAATACACTCACTCCACATATTCAATGGAACTTCCCCTTGAAACATAAGAGCTCTTGCAACATTCAGCAAATGTCTATGTTTACGCTCCACAACACCGTTTTGTTGTGGAGTATAAACACAAGACGTTTGATGTAAAATACCATTCATCTTTAAAAAAACACTTAACCTATTATTAAGAAATTCAGTCCCATTGTCACTACGAAAAATCTTTACAGACTTCCCAAATTGAGTGATGAGTAAACTGTGAAAAGAAACAATGTTATCATAAACCTCATCCTTGTGTTTTAGCAAATAAACCCACACAGAACGAGTATAATCATCCACCACAGTTAAAAAATATCGATAGCCTTCTCTACTGTTTACACGATAAGGACCCCAAAGATCTATATGAATTAAATCTCCTAAACTAGAGGTGTTATGATTACTTATATTGAACTTGTCCCTAGCTTGTTTAGCTTTGTGACAGATTTCACACGGAAGCAAGCTATGATCAGTTTTAATTTCAAGTTTATCTTTTAACACAGTTAAAACTTGATCTGTGGGATGTCCTAATCGTGTATGCCAGAGATGACGAGATACATTACAAAAGATAGACATATTAGAGTCATTAGTCCTATTGTTGAACATACTAGAATTAACAACTTGATGGCTATTAACCTGATCATGCCAATATAAACCACCACGTTCACTACCAGTCCCCACTATGTTCATTGCAGGAAAATCCTGAATGAAGAAACACTTATATTCGTTAAATCCCACAAATATTCTGTTATCTCGAGCTGATTTGTGCACAGATAACAAGTTTACATGAAAATCGGGAATCACAAGAACATCAAACAAAGTAACCTTATTATTTAGCTTAAAATTTCCAATCTTATTTATAACGACTTCGGCACCATTTGGTTGAGTAACTTTTAACTTTAAATCAGCAATATCAACCACATTTTCTAGATAAGCAACAGATGAGGTCATGTGTTGGGTTGCCCCAGAATCAATGATCCATCCATGCTTATTTAGATTATCAGTTTTTGAAGTAAAACCAGAAATATTAGCCATACCACAAAACATACCAGCCATATTAGCAGCAACACCATCGTTTTGTTTTTGGTCTATAAGAGACAGCAACTTGTTTATCTGTTCTTCAGTAAGAGGTGAGTACGTAGGGACATGACTGGACCCCTCAGTGGTAGTAACATTGTTGGAAAAGGATTTTCCAGATTGATTTGATTTATTTTTATTGAACTGAAAATCTTTTGGAAAACCTATTAACTTGAAACATCGTTCAATAGTGTGACCAGATAAACCACAATGCTTGCATGACATGGGTATTTTACCCGACTGCCTTTTGTTGTTAGAGGAAATTTTGCCAAAAAAGGCAGTGTTCTGAGCTTTGGTATCAACAGTAGGACGAGTCACACCTCTGTGTGACTCTTCCCTTGATACCAAAGAGAAGGCGGTTTTAACTGATGGCAAAGGATCAGTTAAAAGAATGTGACTTCTAATATTAACGTACATATCATCAAGACCCATCAGAAACTGCATTAATTTTAAAAGTTGATTGTGTTGGGTAAAGTCATGAGAAGCATTGCAAGTGCATGATGGTAATTTTATTAAAGCATCAAACTGTTTCCAAAGAGAATTTAACTTGTGGTAATACTCAGAGACAGGCAAACCATTTTGACTAAGAGAATTAATTTTTTGATGCAGATTAAACGTAACAGACCCATCAATCTTATCATAAGTCTCCTTGAGTTCTTCCCATACTTCAGAAGCAACTCTGGAGAAAACTTGACTTACAAACAAGTCATCAGAAATGGAACCAAGAATCCAAGATAGAACAACAGAATTACATCTATCCCACTGTCTTCCTAAAACCTCATTATCAGTTGGTCTAACAATGGTGCGATTTATAAAACCCAATTTATTCTTGGTTTCTAACGCTAATATCATAGCACACGACCAAACTTTGTAATTCTCAGTACCACTTAATTTCATGCCTAAAATAGAGGCACTAGAGGTATCACTAGGATGAAGATACAGAGGGTCCCCAAAATCAAGTTTAGCAATAAGAGATTGCTCCACTTGATTTTTGGGATCATCTTCTCCAACAGCCATGACAGCAGTAAAACACACACGCTGGAAAGTAGGAGACTAAAACAGGAATCCTTGCCACTCGAGGTGGTAGGTCAAGTCAATCTCCTAGTTACCAGACCAAGACAAAATGAGAGGGGATTATGCAGATGATAAGGCACAGAAGACTTACAGCGGTTGCGGCTACAATAAATTCTGAATAAAAAAAGGAATACGGACAAGGAGTATTCGAATGTAAAATACCGAGAGCACAGCGGATCATGAGACAACCAAGCTTCTGAAGTTCGAACTTGCAGTCAAAGTAAGTCTCCGAACAAGAGACCAGGAGCAAACCTGAACAAATCATAAAACGACGGCCACAAAGAAAAAACAGGAAAAAAAAACATACAAGTGAGTTAAGAAAAAGAGCTTCAGACAGATCTGAACATATGTAGAACCTTTACCAAATCTGAAGCATAAAAGAGAAGATAGAACCACCCCTAACCACTGTTAAAACAAGCCTCACATGAGAGAAACCTCAGTTCATCAGCTATACTACAAACGAGGTTAAAGAAGGAGAAAGGCAAGACACATGAAAAGCCTTGTAGACCAGCGCAGGACAATACAGATCTGAAGATTCTTGTTATGAATCCACTGAAAGGTCAATATAGAGCCTTATAGATCGTAACAAGGAAGAACAGATCTGCAGTAAAAAAAACGAGGTCTGAAACAACCTAAAGAGAACGAATCAGAGATGAGCAGATCTGCAGTTACAAGAGATCGAAAAGAAATTTCACCAAGAACAACAGATAGAGATCGATCTTAACCTTGGATCTGCAGCTGCTCAGTCTGTATGCGTAAACAAGAACTTTTAACAAACACACTACTAAACAGAACTTGAAAATCTATGCAAAAAAGGAGTAGATCTGTGGTTAAAAAAAAACGCAGGCATGAGCACTTCGTAACAGATCTAAACATGGATCTAAGAAAAGATAGATCCAGGATCTGAAGATAAAAAAAAAGAACCAGATCTAATTAATGTTGAAAAGAACAGATCTAAGAAAAGTTTGTTTTTAAAGAAAAACGAAACTAACAAGTCATGTAGATAACAGAAAACGAACAGATCTGAGCATAATCGGTATAGAAAAAAAAACAGATCTAAACGAAGGACACGAGAGGATCTGAAAGAAAACTCTCGATAAAGAACCAAAAAATCTACAGACCAAAAGAGCAACACAGATTTACGCAAACAAAGAACAGATTTCCTTTTGAAAATCGAGAAAACAGATTTCCTTTTGAAAACGATAACCAGATGAAGAAGAAGAGCAACGTGGATCATAAACTCACCACAGAAAGAACCTTGTTGATTTTGAGAGATCGATTAAGCACAAAGCTCTGATACCATCTTAAAACTCATATATCAACAACTTCTTTAGTTAAAACTCTTCAATATACAAACAATATACAAACAGAAATGTAAACCCTAAACTAGAACAAAGACTATTGTATTCTAGAGAGAGAACGTTTGAGATATTGGATGAAAAAAAATGAATTGTTATCTCAACTACTGAATAACAACACATTTATATAATAATGAACAATGTTCATCTTCAGTCCCTCATCTTTATGATAACTTGCTCCGCTACCCTTTGATTCTCACAAGATGTGAGATGCACCCCTTTATATCACGAACAACTCGACATTTGCACCATATCACCTTTAGTCTCTACTTGTTCTACGTTCCTACACTCACACACACATACAATAAGCACACAATAAATAAGTGACAAGATTGGTAAACATGTTAACTACTTTAACACATATGCCTCGTTTTGTTTTTATATATCTATCATATACATATACATATACATATACATATACATATACATATACATAGGTAGGTTCAAACGAGAACGTTAACTATTTAAGAAAAACAAGAACGGCCGCTAATGTACAAAATCTTACATGATTCACGTACAAAATCATATGTGATTCACGCGACTTGCCTCGCGACTTTAATTCGAGGCCAAAGTCGGCCGCGTCCAATTTTTTTGTAGTTAGTGTAAAATCATATGTGATTTTGCACATGAACGATCGTTTTCGTGTTGTCTTAAATAGCTAGCGTTCTCGTTTGAATTTCCTCTACATATATATATATATATATATATATATATATATAAATATACATATAAATACGTAATGTTTGGTAGAATAAAAAAATATGATCAATTACTATTTCTTTCTATTATCTATAATAGATACTTTTTCTTTCTCTTTTCTCATCAATAGAAAGATGGACTTGAATCAAACGTGAAATATACTTCATGGCTCTATTATGTTTTTAATTTTTAAAGAGGGAATTTTAAAAAAAAGATTGGGATAATCTGATTTGTAAAAATGCGTTATTGTAGAAAAATCTTTAAAATAAAATAATGAATTGATTTTCCGTGTTGTGCTTGTTTTAAATTGGTGATCTACAAGATTTACCTAAATGAATTGGGGCCGTAATTCGGCAACTTTGGAATTTAGTATCAGGAATGATTTGTTTTTTGGTTTTGAATTTGTTGAATCTTTTGAACTAGTTTGTTTTTGGGTTTAGTTTATTTTTATATGAAGATATTTTTTTTAATGTTCTTTTGACGGTGGAGGCGGGTGGTGGCGATGGCGATGGCGGGTGGCGGACAGCTCGCCGTTAAAAATCATGATGGAAGATGAATAAACTAATGAGCTACTAGGTTTCTATTTGAGGTGTGTTTGGTGCCTTGGGGTTAGTATTAAAATTTCAAAAATCTAACATAGCGAAATGCTATAATAAAATGGTGTTAATACAAGTACTTTTCATTCAAATATGTTTTATAGTGCATTTTTAAATTTAACCAAATATTGATGGGAAAAAGAGTACCATCACACTTATGAATCTTGTCTAATCCAAGTAATGAGATGTTAAAATGTCTATTGAATAATTTTTCAAAAGAGAACAAACAATACACTTGATTTGTCTAAAGAGGTAAGAATCTATGGATATACTGATACCTATACACACCAAAAAATTCATTTGATATCAGGTTTTAAAAATGAAAAAGAGTGTTTGATTTCATGTATGTCGACCTACTAAGTTCACAAGACATTATTACAATTTTACAACATGGGGATTTAAAGGGAAAGATCTTTATCGCTTAAGGCAATGAAAAACATGCTTAAATCTGGCAAGTACGCCGATAATAAACATCAAACGAGAAGCACAACACTTGAAGAACATTCTTAAACAACAAATCTCGTGTACACAATACAAGTAATCTAACAAAAAATCATGAACCCCACATGAACCCTTACTCCCCCAAAGATCAATTTAAAAGGCATGAGTTTGAGATCGATGATTTACTTTATATGCCTCAATCTCGATCGTAATTTCTTGAAACTCATAACAACAAAATATATTGAACACTTAATGATTAACAAACAAACATTACAACTATTATACAAGAAAACAACAAACTAAACTATGAACTTCATCTTCAAGAGATTTGAAGATGAAAACTATCAAACCTTAATTTTATGAGAGAGAGAACTCTAACAAAACTTAAATTGTAAAATGAAATCTGCCGCTTCACAAGGAAATGATTTGCTTATATATTTCTTCCACAATTACACAATAGTCCTCCAAACTTTAACCAATTGCTCCGTTACCCTTTGACATCTTCTGAACATGAGGCGCAGTCCTCCTTTTATTCCTCTTCTTTTACTTTAGTCCCTCAATATTCTAATCTCTTATCAACTGTCAGCAACAGTCCCTATATTCCTAAAATATTACAAAAACCAGATTAAGTTAGTTTAAATGTCAAGATTGGTATAAAGTCTTACCTTTTAACACCCTCCCTCAATCTTGACATTGGAACATGTCCAACATGTTTAACTTAGAAACCAGATAATTGTGTTGATTAACACCAAGTGATTTTGTAAATATATCAGCTGGATTTTCTAAAGATGGAACTTTAACCGTTTTCAACATTCCAGTTTGAACTTTATTTCTCACTAGATGTACATCAATCTCAATGTGTTTGGTCCTTTCATGGAAAACAGGGTTGTTAGCAATTTGGATTGCATATTTATTGTCACAGTTTAAATTTACAGGTAGCAACTTATCTAATTTTAAATCTGCAAGTATACTAAGAACCCATATTATCTCACAAAGAGCCGAAGCCATTGCTCTATATTCTGATTCAGCAGAGGAGCGAGAAATAGTTGACTGTTTTTTGCTTCTCCACGAAACCATACATTTTCCTAAAAACAGACAATATCCTGTAAGGCTGTAACAGACCTTCTTGTGGTTAAACACTTTCCCCAGTCATCATCAACGTAGGCAGAAAGTTTAAAAACAGAATCATCACAAGAAGTAAAATTTACACCCTTACAAGGCGAGGCTTTCAGATACCTCAAAACACGAAGAGCAAGTTGTAAGTGTGACTCACGTGGAGAATGCATGAACTGACTTAGACAGTGTACTGCAAAAGCACTATATGGGTGAGTAGCTAAGAGATATATAAGTCTATCAATAAGTTTTTGATACCCAGAAAAATCTTTAAGAAGAGGTTCCTTTTATTCAGGCCCAAAAGAGTCCGTTACAATCAAGTTCATATCCATTGGAGTATTTATAGGTTTACAACCTAAATACCCAAAGTCACTTAACAGTTCAAGGCAGTGTTTTCTTTGTGACATGCAAACTCCACTATCAGTTTCCAGAATTTCAATACCCAAAAAGAATTTTAAGAGTCCACGATCTTTGATCTTGAAATTGGATTGCAAATGATTTTTAACTTTTTTTATTTCTAAATCACAATTCCCAGTAATCACAATATCGTCAACATACACAAGAAGGACAATAAAAATATTATTAGAAGATTTAGTGAATAAAGAATAGTCAGCAGTACTTTGAGAAAAGCCATGATTAATCAAACAAAAAGATAATTTGGCATACCATTGACGAGGTGCTTGCTTCAGTCCATAAAGAGACTTATCAAGCTTGCACACTCGTTTGTCATTGGGTGAAAAATATCCTGGAGGCAGATTCATATATACTTCTTCTTCTAAATCACCATATAAAAATGCATTATTCACATCTAACTGGCACAAAGGCCACTTATTTTGAACGGCAAGAGCAATTACACATCTTACCGTGACCATTTTTACTACTTGTGAAAAAGTTTCTTCATAATCTAAATGCTCACGTTGACTATATCCTTTAGCTACTAAACGGGCTTTATACCTTTCGATTTCACCCGTTGATTTATATTTGATCTTATAGATCCAACGGCATCCTATAGGTTTTCTGCCTGGAGGTAAATTGGTCAAAGTCCAAGTGCCATTTCTGTACAATGCCTCCATTTCATCATTCATTTCATTTCCAATTCTGATCCTTACAGGCTTCAAAAAATGTCTCAGATTCATAAGATTTATTTAGAGTCGACACAAAACAAAAATTAGGTTTACTAAGAAAAGAGTAATCGACCACCTTTTCAAGTCCATACTTAACCTTCCCCTCTACTATATAATCATCAAAACGTCGAGGAAGATTAAAAGGACGACTGGACTTACGAATAGAAGAAATAGTTTGATCAGAAAAATCACCCTCAAAAGGGACCTCAAATGTTCATCACTATTATTTTGAACAGTTAATCGACGAAAGCCAGCATCACGTGAACTCCTGCCAGCCATATCAGAACTACCAAGAACATTTGATCCAACAGTCACATCAGTGCTACCAGGATCATTTGATTCGGCAACTCTGTTTTGGTTACCAAAACAGTTACGGTTGCTGGTATTATCAGAAGTACTAGGGGCATTTTCATTTTGAGAGTTCACCCTAAAATTATCATTGGGTATTTTAACAGAAGAGTCATTAGTCTGAAGATAAATAGAATCAAAAAAATTTAAGGAATTTATGTTACTAGAATCCATGTCTGGTTGGTTTGCACTCATCTTGAAAGGTAAAATTGTCTTATAGAATTTAACATCTCTAGACACAATGATTTGTTTAGTGTCTAAACTATAAAGTCTATAACCCTTTTTTGAATTAGAGTAACCAAGATGAATACACTTTTAAGAACGTATAGAAACTTATCAGAAACATTTGGTTTGACTGCAAAGCACAGACATCCAAAATTTCTAAGATGGTCAAGGACAGGTGCAAACCCAAAAACCAGTTCATAAGGACTTTTCCCATTTAATACAGAGGACGGAGTGCGATTAATAAGAGATGTAGCAGTTAAGATGTGCTCATTCCACACATTCAATGGTAGATTACTTTGAAATATTAAAGATCTAGCAACATTAAGTAAGTGTCTATGTTTTCGTTCAACCACCCCATTTTGTTGAGGTGTGTAGACACATGTAGTTTGATGTAAAATACCCTTAGATTTAAAAAACTCACCCAATTTATTATTAGTGAACTCAATGCCATTATCACTTCTGAATGTTTTTATGTGTTTGCCAAATTGAGTAAACAGCAAGCTGTGAAAAGCAACAATGTTGTCAAAGACTTCATCTTTGCTTTTCAGCAAGTACACCCAAACAGATCTAGAGTAATCATCGACAATAGTTAAGAAAAATTTATAACCATCTTTAGTTGGGACCCCATACGGTCCCCATAAGTCTAAATGAACTAACTCACCAAGCACTTTGGAAGTGTGACTACTAGGACTGAATTTATCTCTGGTTTTTTTAGCTTGATGACAAACGTCACAAGGAAGAGAAGCATGAATATTCCCTAACCCTAGAGTGTTCTTTAGAACTCCTAGAACTTGATCAGCGGGGTGACCAAGTTTACTATGCCATAACTGACGAGACACATTACAAAGAACATAAATATTTGATTTATTCAAAATATGACCATAACCATGTGAATCCAACGACTCACCTTTGGATAGTTTATCAAAGAAGTATAGACCTCCTTGTTCACTACCAGTCCCCACAATTCTCTTGGGAAGAGAAACCTGAAGAAGGTAACACTTGTACTCATCAAAACCCACAAATTTTTTGCTATCTCTAGAAATTTTGTGCACAGAAAGAAGATTAACATGAAAATCAGGAACAACAAGAACATCATATAAGACCACATTATTGTTAAGTCTAAAGTTCCCAATTTGATTTATTTTGGCTTCATCACCATTAGGTTGAGTGACCTTGAGGTCAAGATCAGATATATCTAAAACATTTTCCAGTTGAGAGACAGAACTAGTCATGTGTTGGTTTGCCCCAGAATCAATTATCCATCTAGAGCAAGAGGAATTAAAAAAGGTTTTAGAGAAATTAGTTATATTAGCAGAGAACATACCTGCCATATTGAAAGAGATGCTCTCATTCTGCTTCTGATCAACAAGGGAAAGCAACTTGTTTATTTGATCCTCAGTTAAAGACATGAAAGCATTATGGACACGACCAGGAGGATCAGAAGAACAAGCATTTCTTGAGGGAGGCTTGAAAGATTGGCCATTGCCATTTTTTTGACTTAGTGAATTGGAAATCCTTTGGGAAACCAATCAGTTTATAACACCTTTCTATCGTGTGCCCATTTAGACCACAATGCTTGCATACCAGAGGAGATTTACCAGTTTTCTTCCTGCTGTCATTTATTTTCCCAAAGAAAGCAGTATTTTGGTTTTTTAGTGTCAGAGGATCGAGTCACACCTCGATGTGACTCTTCTCTGGACACGAGAGAAAAAGCAGTTTTTATAGTGGGAAGAGGGTCGGTAAGAAGAATATTACTCCTAATATGAACATAGTTGTCATCCAGTCCCATAAGAAACTGCATGAGTTTTATAAGTTGGTTGTGTTTTGAAAAATCATGAGCAGCATTGCAAGTACATGAGGGAAGTTTGATCAAAGCATCAAATTGTTTCCATAGAGCGTTTAGCTTCTGGTAGTAGTAAAAAACAGATGAGCCGTTTTGAGACAGGGAATTAATTTTTTGATGAAGGTTAAATGTAACAGAGCCATCTATTTTATTATAAGTTTCTTTAAGTTCAGTCCATACCTCAAATGCAACATTGGAAAAAACTTGATTAACAAATAACTCATCAGAAATGGAATTAAGAATCCAGGATAGCACAATAGAGTTACATCTATCCCATTGTCGCGATAGAACATCATTATCAATAGGACGAATCACATAACCATTAACAAAACCAAGTTTATTCTTAGTTTCAAGAGCAAGAATCATAGCACAAGACTAAACTTTGTAATTATCTGTACCACTCAACTTAAAACCCAAAATAGAGGCTCATGTGGTGTCACTAGGATGGAGATAAAGAGGATCCCTAAAATCCAGTTTAGCAATCAGAGGTTGCTGTTCTAGAGTCTTGGGAGTTGCTTCCCCCGTCATAGTGAATCAGCAAGGAGAACAAAAAGGAGAAGGAAGCACACAAGGGAAAAACCTGAGCAGCTTAAGGACATGATTCCTTGCCACTCATAGGTGGTAGGTCAAGTCCACCACCCAGATACCCAAACAAAAATGGCACACAAAGGGAAAGAGAGACTTATAGTGAGATGGCGACAAATAAGTGAACGAACTTACAGAGATCCTGTTGAGATAAGCACAACGGAAAGGAAGAGAGCAAATCTGGAGTCTCAGACAAGGAGATCCAGAGTAAGCACCAGGTAAACACAGGAGTAGGAAAATAGCCTGAACACAGACAAATAGCTACAGAGAGACTACCACACAGATAAACTTGAGAACCACAAGAACTTCAACAGTACAATGTGAAGCAAGAATCAGATGTGGTTAATAAGACCAGATATGATGTATAATATCCTATGGTAACAATAACAAAAAGAAACAAAGAAAAAAAACTGAGGTCACAGATCCTTTGATGAAAGAAGATCTACGAGACAGAAAAGTCCAGATCTATTTCCTTATGAAGGTTAACAAGCACACAGAGAAAAATTAACAAGATCTTGAAATTTTCAAAAAAACCTTTAACTAAAATTTGAAGAGTACTTGACTTGAAAGACAACAAGGATCTCGTACAAACAACAAGCCACACTCAAGGCCAGGTTCGAACACGATCAAAGAAGAAAGGAGTCTGACCTCAAGAAGTCAGATCCACATGAAATATAATGAAGACGGAGAGGCCTAGATCAGATCTAAAAAGATAAGATCTAGAGACGAAGATAAAAGAAAAAAAAGTGTAAACAAATAGTCTAGATCAGATCTATGAAGATAAGATCTAGATATGATGTAAACAAACAGTCTAGATCAGACCTATGAAGATAAGATCTAGACATGAGAGAAACATATGTAACAAACGAATCTAAACAAGATCTACACCAATCAGATCCAGATCTAGCCAAGAAAAATTACAATCTAATGTGTAGCAGTAATGAACACATACATGCAAATATGATTTTCACAGTTAGCATAGTTAAAAAATGAAGATGAAGCAAGATCAGTAACGAAAGAGCACAAGCAACTCATAGAGTTGATTTTATTTTTTATTTTTGAAAAACAAAATGAAACAACAGATGAAGAAGATCTCGCAGAGAAATAGTGAAAACAAACTCAGAGAGTTTATTTAAACAAGAAAACACAGAAGATGAATGATTACCATTCATTGTTACGAGTGAGAAGCATCACATGGATGAGGAATCGGAGCCAATGCTCTAATACCATCTTGAAACTCATAACAACAAAATATATTGAACACTTAATGATTAACAAACAAACATTACAACTATTATACAAGAAAACAACAAACTAAACTATGAACTTCATCTTCAAGAGATTTGAAGATGAAAACTATCAAACCCTAATTTTATGAGAGAGAGAACTCTAACAAAACTTAAATTGTAAAATGAAATCTGCCGCTTCACAAGGAAATGATTTGCTTATATATTTCTTCCACAATTACACAATAGTCCTCCAAACTTTAAGCAATTGCTCCGCTACCCTTTGACATCTTCTGAACATGAGGCGCAGTCCTCCTTTTATTCCTCTTCTTTCACTTTAGTCCCTCAACATTCTAAACTCTTATCAACTGTCAGCAACAGTCCCTCTATTCCTAAAATATTAGAAAAACTAGATTAAGTTAGTTTGAATGTCAAGATTGGTATAAAGGCTTACCTTTTAACATAATTTATTATTTGTACGCGGTGCTTAGAGCATCAATTATAGGGGAGTTCTATCATACTGCAATAAGTTTATATCTAGCGTTGACTTTTTTTAATAGATATAAAATGGTTATTCAATGTTACCTATTAACTTTTATGATTTCGTATCTGTGGTATTATGGTGTATTTGGTTTTTGTCCCTACAATTTGCGTATTACAAATGAGAACCTTTGTGGTACGAATTGTGCTTTGGTTCTAGTCCCTCTACCATGTATCCTATGATGTTAAATACGAGGGCACTATTAGCATTTTAGGAAGAAAAAAAAACCCTTATTCTCACATTATTTCTCCTCATTTTCCCTCTCCCTCTCACATTTAGTTTCTACCGTGGTGGTCGAAACCACCGCACATCTCCTTATTTTGAAATCCACTTGATTCAGCCCCTTTCCACACCTCTCTCTCTCTCTCTCTATATATATATATATATATATATATATATATATATATAGGGGAGGTTTCTTTTACAAACCAATGCATTTGTAGAAACTATAGAAACCACTTCTTAACCAATCATTTTACCAAATTTAATTTAAATTAATTATTAATTAACATTAAACAGTAGGGGTATTTATGTAATTTTATTTTGTCATTTTTTTAATTAATATTTCCAGAATAATTTAAACATGGAAGTTACCTATTTTAAAGGGATTTGTGATTATCCTATACTAAACCGTCCTAATCATGATCGCATTTTTTTATTTATTTTTTCTTTTTCCATGTTCTTGATTCTGCATATCATTCGAGATTAATATATCCAGAATCGTTTTCTTTTTCCGTGTTCTTTCTGGGTAACTGTTTATATTTTATATTCATGATTCCGTAACTGGTTTTTCTATTTTGTTTTAGGATGTATGAATCCATAATCTTGCTACATTTTATATTCATGATTGCACCCCTATATGAATTAAAAAAATAAATTACTATAAACATAAAATATTATGAAATCAAAACAAACAATGATTTTTCAAAACCAATACTATTAAATCCATGATTTTTTAAAGACCATTATAATCATTTAATTCACATAAATAAAATCAAAGCTTTCCATCATTCAAAAATAAATAAAGATTAATAATAGACCCAAAACGAAAGTTCTCCATCAAACCAAAACATTAAAACCACAAAAGTACAACGAAATTCAAAGTTTAGCATGAAACCAAAATATCAAAGAGACATTATATCCAACCAACCATTAAAAGTGATTCATCAAAGTTAATAGACGTTCTGAAAGTGACCAAAGTCGTTCACAACGACTATCTGTTGCTTGCCGGATTAGTTCCTTCTTTGGCGTAACCTTCATTGCTTTGAATTGTTCTTCCAAACTGTTATTAGGTTCTGGTCAGCAGGTACATCATCCTTTCCAAGCAAGTCTATCCCTCCAATTGGCAAGCCTGTTAATTGATGAATCGATGTTACCGTATCGATGACGGTCTTTCGCTGCTTGTTGCTCAATGCAACAATGGTGTCATGTATAGCCTTTAGTGATGTTCTTGTGCGTAGTACGTCATACCAACACCTTATACCATCAGATGAATTCTGCCGAATCCCTTTGGTTTTTATCTTCCCTGTTTTTTGTGCACTTGCCCTTATGCCTTTTGACTTTAGTCTGCTACTCCTCCGTGAGTTTTCACCAACTGTGCATGTTTTCATACCTGACACCTTCGTGTTCCTGGAATCATCGATGTTATCTAGAAAAATAAATCAAAACGTTCATGTCATTTTTCATTTTGTAATTAGTTTCATGTTTACACAAATTCATCAAGCATAACAATTTGAAACCAAATGTCAAGATCAACAGGTTACTAGTCATATTCATAATGATGATTAATTCAAGCATGTTTCCTATGTCTACCAATGATTCATTTTTCCTAGAATACATTATGACAAATTCATGATTAATGTTAGTTTGAATCAGATTCATGATTAATGTTAGCATGAATCAGATTCATGAATCATAACATTATTAAACTAACAATCAAACATAACAGTTTCATAATCATATTCATACTGATGATTAACCAAATCATGAGATTAATGATAAACTAAGCATCAATCCCATCAACATGAAGCATCAATCCCATCAACATTAACCACAAGGCTTGTGGCGTACTGGTTAAGGCTTGTGGGGGATGTGGCTAGTAACCCATCTACCCCAAGTTCGAATCCAGGCGCTTCCAACTTGTGGCCACTGGGGATAAACTCAGGGATGCACGCTTTAGCAGCTGGGGCAATTGCCTCACCTTGCCGGGATTAGTCGAGGCAATGTCCTCGGATACCCTTCCAAAAAAAAACATGAAGCATAGCAGTTTTATATCAAATGTTAAAGTCAACAATTTTGCATAACAATGAATAACAAATTCATGATTCATATGTAAAAATGATGATTAAAGATTACCTTAAACAAAATTACAAACAAAATTATAGATGCATGATTAATAAATTCATGATTCAGTTGTAGAGTTCCCCTTTTCTATAGAATTCAGTTCAATCAAAAGAATCACCCCACAATACATCCTACACAAGAATCACTCATTTAAATCAAGTCAGCCAACCTCTGCAGTGCATCCAAGCCAGAAGTTCCATCTGCACAAATGAGGTGTAAGGATTTGGAGCCAATCCTAGCATAAGCACCCCAACTAATATTTATTTAACATTGTTTTGTATTCACCAAGATATGTGCAATGAGTGAAAATGGTAAATAGCCTTATCATTCAACATAGCTGAACAAAATCAATAAAAACTAAACCATGACCACATAAGAAATCTTACTTGGGTCGTGTTACCGGTGAATAGGTGTCAAAGAAATCTTGACCTTCCTTTTGGCGGTAACCTTTGGCAACTAATCGAGCTTTATATTTCTCTATAGTGCCATCAGGTCTTAGTTTCCGCTTGAAGATCCATTTATGGCCAATTACCTTGTGACCCGGTGGTAAATCTACCAATCTCCATGTGTTATTCTGAACAATGGAGTCTATCTCGCCTTGAATAGCCTCTTTCCAATAAGGTGCCTCCGATGAGTCCATGGCGGTTTTATAGGATTGAGGTTCTTCATCGACAACGAATGTCATGAAGTCGGGTCCAAAGTCTTTAGCAATCATTCCCCTTTTACTTCTTCTAGGCTCCAAGTTTTCTTCTTGAGCCTTTGATGTACCCTCTTCATTTGGTTTCTCAACACTATCATTGTTTTCTACTTCACATACTCTCTTCCTTGGATTAGAGAGTTCTTTCTCTTTATCCTTGAAAGGAAATATGTGTTCAAAGAATTCAGCTTCAATTGATTCCATAATTGTGTTGTTGTGGATATCTTCATTGTTTGACTTATAGACCAGAAATCTATAAACAGCACTATTACTTGCAGGACCAAGATATATACAATCAATGGTCTTTGGTCCAAGTTTTGTCCTTTTGGGTAAAGGTACTTGAACCTTTGCAAGGCAACCCCACACTTTCATCCTTTTGTTGGAAGGAAGTTTTCCTTTCCATAGTTCATAAGGAGATTTATCGCTCTTTTTATGAGGAATTCTATTAAGTATCATGTTTGCAGTTAAGCATGCTTCACCCCACAAACTATGTGGTGCTCCCGAAGTAATCAACATTAAAATAATCATGTTTTTCAATGTTCTATTTTTCCTTTCGGCAACTCCATTTTGTTGTGGAGTATAGGGAGCCGTGGTTTGGTGAACTATGCCATGATGAGAACAAAATTCTACAAAGTCCTTAGACTCGTATTCTCCTCCTCTATCGGATCTCAGAATTTTTATTCTTTTATCAAGTTGGTTTTCAACTTCAGCCTTGTATGTCTTAAACATATTCAAAGTTTCATCTTTGGTATGTATTAAGTATACATAACAATATTTACTGCAATCATCAATAAATGATACATAATAGTTCTTTCCTCCACGTGTGGGTGTGGCTTTGTAATCACATAAATCGCTGTGGATAAGTCCAAGTACTTGATTAGACTTTTCAACAGATTTGTGTGGATGGCTTGAGTATTTAGATTCAACACATACCTCACATTTTGTCTTGTTTTCCATGGTACACTTAGGTAATAACCCAAGTTTTGTCATCCTTTGTAAGGATCGGAAGTTTACATGTCCTAGACGGGAATGCCATAAGGAAGAAGAGTCAAGCATGTACATAGAAGCAGAGCTAGAGCCTGCGGTTTTATTGCTATTTACAACATTTACATTATTTACACCATCAGTGTTCATCACACTCAGTTTAAAGAGCCCCTCATTAAGGTAGCCCTTGCCAACATACATCCCACCCTTAGTAATTACAAATTTATCCGATTCAAACACCAACTTGAATCCTTTGTTACTAAGTGTGGGTCTAGAAATCAAGTTCTTTGTAATAGCCGGTACATGCAAGACATTGGTGAGCACAAGTTCCTTCCCCGATGTAAGCTTGAGATTCACCTTCCCCTTTCCTTCAACCTTCGCGGTCGTGGCATTACCCATATACATGGGTTCTTCATCATCAACTTTTTGGTAAGTAGCAAACATGTTCTTGGAGTTGCAAATATGTTTGGGGGCACTGGTATCAACCCACCAAGCGGTCACGTTTGTAACCATAAAATCCTCAATTACTCCAACGAATTGATTTGGAGCATTGACCACGTTGGCTTGATGTGGGTTTCCACCGACACCTCCTCCTCCGGCGCCTCCTCCGGGACCACCATGGTCTCTCCTATGGCGGCAATCATTTGCTCGATGCCCCGGCTTTCCGCATACCCAGCAACTCATCACACGCTTCTTGAAAGGATTTCGTTGTACGGACAACGGGTTTGAAGCATTGAGGTTGTGCTTGAAACCCGTGGACTTTCCCTTTCCTTTTTGGAATTTAGTCCTAGATGAGTTACCTATGACCATGTTTGCATTTGGTTCCAACGAGATAGCATCCGCCTTCTCGTTCATCCGGTTGTCCTCCTCCACCCGCAATTTGAGTATCAATTGCTCAAAACTCATATCCTCGGACAAATGTTTGAGATAGAGTTTAAAAATTTTCCACGACGGAGGTAACTTATCAATTATTGAACCAACAACAAAATTAGAGTTGATGCCCATACCTTCGACTTCCAATTCATGGACCAAGATTTGCATTTCTTCTACTTGTTTCACGACCGGTTTGGAATCCGTCATCTTAAAGTTCAGGAATTTGCCCATGACAAGTCGTTTGGAACAAGCGACTTCCGTCTTGTACTTTGATTCCAACGACTCCCAAATTTCTCTTGTCGCAGTGAAGGATGAATAGATGTCATAAAGACCATCATCCAAACCATTAAGAATATAATTCCGACAATTATATTCGTTCGCGTTCCAATTATCAAAGGATCGTTGGAACATAGCCATTTTAATTTGGGATGGGGCGTTCTCTCCTTCTCCAACCGACGGTGTCGGTGCTTGACCGGTAAGCACGTTAGACACTTTCAACGTCGTCAAGTAGAAGAGCATCTTTTGTTGCCATCTTCTGAAATCGGAACCCTTGAATTTTTCGGGTTTCTCCACATGCGATTTCAACAAGGAAGAGTTATCCATCGTCAACGGAATTTCTGTCTGAGATTGTTAGAACTTAGATATACGAAGTGATATTCGTAACACACAATATAGAATCAAATGGAAATACTGAATTTATTTCTCTATATATATATTCAAAATTTACATATAAACAGAAATTACATAATCAAAGATTCAAGAACAGATGACTAACTCGACTTTCTTGATTACGAATTTGAAGAAGAACGTTGTTTGGATTGAGGCCTGGAAAGCAGTGTCCTTAGACAGAAATTCGTCCCTCGTACCGTAGAGAATGGACGTCTATCTAAAGGATACAACAATCCGTTCAAGATGCGAACTCTCGAACCCGACGAATCGTACTATGCTTCCATATTGAAGAACAAGGCCCAAGGCCCATCTTTGACTTTAAATATGTCCTTGGCACAACTTACTAGTTAGCCAATTTATTAAGAGGTAGGGTACTCTTAATATAAAGCTATCTAGATTTTCTCTTTTGGTCTATGTGGGACAAGCAAATCCCAACAATACCCCACATTTTCTATTCAAACTCTAATAATACCCCATATTTGAATAGAAAATAAGATATTCTCAAAGTATTTATTGTTCTTATTCAGGAAATAAACATGAAGTGCATCAGAAAAAGGTGTATAGGTGACTTGAACCGTTCATAGTGAGTATTCATCGGACCTACTTTGTGGGTAGTGACGAAGAGTCTTGAACTAACCACGTTGTGTAGTAAGTCAAGTCAATGAATATCACACAAATCATGTTTATGCATAGTTGACTCTTACCGTTGTGTTCATTTCGGTCGTGAACAATCCTTCTTCATGAGAATTTTAGAAGACGTAGCCATATCCGTCTTCAAAGATGCGACCCCACATCAATCTCATATAGGTAATACTGATCAAGAACATTCCGTTGTGTTCCACCAACGAGCTATCAGTATTATTAAGAATAAGAATTCAACCCTTAAATCATTAACGAAAAATACACTAAAATAAACATCATAGGAATAGGCGTACCTGTGTATTCGGGCTTGAGTTTTCCTCAACTAGTTGTCCTATTGAACCTAGACCATGGGATCTCCAATGTTGCTAGGTTAGGTTTCCGCCGAGTAGAACTCATTGAATTGGCTTTAAGCCCATCCCCCTCGATGTATAAGAGACTTGTTCTCTATTAAGGCCTTTTGTCAAAGGATCTGTGATATTTTCCTTTGACTTTACATAATCGATGGAAATTATTCCATTCTTGAGCAAGTCTCATATCGTTTTGTGGCGACGCCTGATATGTCTTGATTTGCCGTTATAAATTTTATTCTTTGCTCTTGTAAGAGCAGCCATACTATCACAATGTATGCAAACGGCGGTAACAGGCTTAGGCCACAAGGGAATACCCTCTAGGAAGCTTTTAAGCCATTCTGCCTCTTCGGCAGCTTTATCTAGGGATACGAATTCGGCTTCCATGGTGGACCGTGTATTCACGGTTTGCTTTGAAGATTTCCAAGATATGGCTGCACCACCAAGTGTAAACACATAGCCACTTGTGGATTTACTTTCAGAATGATTGGAAATCCAGTTTGCATCACAATATCCTTCTAGTACGGGAGGATATTTGGTATAGTATAACCCATAGTTCATTGTATATTTGAGATATCGAAACACTCTTATAAGTGCATACCAATGATCCTTACTTGGGTTATGTGAGTATCGACTAAGTCTACTCACGGTATATGCTAGATCCTTACTTGGGTTATGAAGCAAGATCAGTAACGAAAGACCACAAGCAACTAATAGAGTTGATTTTATTTTTGAAAAATAAAATGAAACAACAGATGAAGAAGATCTCGCAGAGAAATAGTGAAAACAAACTCAGAGAGTTGATTTAAACAAGAAAACACATAAGATGAATGATTACCATTCATTGTTACGAGTGAGAAGCATCACAGGGATGAGGAATCGGAGCCAATGCTCTGATACCATCTTGAAACTCATAACAACAAAATATATTGAACACTTAATGATTAACAAACAAACATTACAACTATTATACAAGAAAACAACAAACTAAACTATGAACTTCATCTTCAAGAGATTTGAAGATGAAAACTATCAAACCCTAATTTTATGAGAGAGAGAACTCTAACAAAACTTAAATTGTAAAATGAAATCTGCCGCTTCACAAGGAAATGATTTGCTTATATATTTCTTCCACAATTACACAATAGTCCTCCAAACTTTAAGCAATTGCTCCGCTACCCTTTGACATCTTCTGAACATGAGGCACAATCCTCCTTTTATTCCTCTTCTTTCACTTTAGTCCCTCAACATTCTAAACTCTTATCAACTATCAGCAACAGTCCCTCTATTCCTAAAATATTAGAAAAACCAGATTAAGTTAGTTTAAATGTCAAGATTGGTATAAAGGCTTACCTTTTAACATAATTTATTATTTGTACGCGGTGCTTAGAGCGTCAATTATAGGGGAGTTCTATCATACTGCAATAAGTTTATATCTAGCGTTGACTTTTTTTAATAGATATAAAATGGTTATTCAATGTTACCTATTAACTTTTATGATTTCATATCTGTGGTATTATGGTGTATTTGGTTTTTGTCCCTACAATTTGCGTATTACAAATGAGAACCTTTGTGGTACGAATTGTGCTTTGGTTCTAGTCCCTCTACCATGTATCCTATGATGTTAAATACGAGGGCACTATTAGCGTTTTAGGAAGAAAAAAAACCCCTTATTCTCACATTATTTCTCCTCATTTTCCCTCTCCCTCTCACATTTAGCTTCTACCGTGGTGGTCGAAACCACCGCACATCTCCTTATTTTGAAATCCACTTGATTCAGCCCCTTTCCACACCTCTCTCTCTCTCTCTCTCTCTCTCTCTCTCTCTCTCTATATATATATATATATATATATATATATATATATATCGATTAAAGTGCCCCGCCTCCCCCCTCGAAAGCGCCAACTCTTGTGGTGAGCACCAACATAGGTGGTTGCCATGGGATTGCATTTGCTTTTGTTCGAACAAACCGTTTCACGAACTTACATTTGATATGACTGAATCTGCTTATGTTATGACTACATCTACTTGATCCGTTGTTGACTGCATCTATTCTAGTTGAGCGACAGTCGTCATGGGTTTTAAAGCCACCAAATATTCGGATTTTGATGTTCTTTCTTATAAAAACACCAACCATCATATTACTTAATGCTTATGTTGCAACCAACGAGATTTAGGGTTTATTCATGTAGTGTTAGGTTTGGCTATTGGTATTAATCTCATTTTGTTTTGTAGTACTCATATAGAGTTTTTGATTTATAATGTATTTGCGGTATTATATCTATTTATAATTGTGTATGATAAAAACTAATTACAAAAGATAATTGAAAATAACAAAGGTGGCCTCACTTGAGGTCCACTTAAATGACTAAAACATAACAAGAGATTGAAGCAAAGCAAATTTAAACAATAAGGTGTTGTTTGTTTTTTTAAGAGGTCTAAAGTCTGAAATCTGATTTTACATCTAAAAAGTAAGAGATGATGTTGAAGTCTGAAATCTGAAATATTAAGATTGTTTGTTTTTATAAAACAATAAACATCTTAATTAAAAAAAATATTATGTTTTAGAATTCCAACTTGAAAGAGACCACTATTTGATAACACACACATTCATACCCATCAACCATGCTTGCAATTGAGGAGGAGGTAGAAGGAACTGAACCCTTAAAAAAATAAGAGGAATTAAGTGGATGGTGCACCTCTGAAATTTCAGAGGACAATAAGAGGTTTTCAGACTTTTTTCTAAAAATAAAACAAACAGTCTTAAATCTGAAAACCTTTTAATTTCAGACTTGAGAGGTTTTAAGAGGTATTTTTTTCAAAAACAAACAACCCCTAAGACTTTTTATTCAGTTATATTAACTTTAGGAATAAAACCAAAAAAACATTAATACAACAAAGACAGCATCCCTAAATTTTATACTCAAATTGCTGACTTAGCTATTGTTGGGACAACTTTTATCATATAAATAGTTTATCATATCTTTTTGATTCATTTCTAGATACCACCATACCAAGAAATAATATAAAAGAAAAGAAAGAAAATATGGGCTAAGATTTATGGGCAAGAGGGAAAAATTGCTATGGGGAAATATATAATGAAAATTAAGAGGGTAAATTACATTTTGGTCCCTATGGTTTATTCATTTTCTTGGATTAGGTCCTTTCAAAAGTCTTATTGCAAAGAAGAAACCTTGTTGTATGTGAAAATGTTTGGTTTTGGTCCCTCTTCCTAACGGTTGTTTGTTCCATCCATTAAGCGAGAAACATTTTTCCAATTTCACTTCTAAAAAATGCAATTTACTCTTTTTATTTTGTTACACCACCACACCACCAATTGAGTCGCCCCAACGATTTCAAGTGAACGCCGCCATCTCAAACCATCTTAATGCAAAAAATACAAACATCAAACATGAACTTCAAAGAGAAATTGAAGAAAGCAAAATCGAAAATTCGGTCAATTGAACATAATCATCTCAAGAACATCAATGAAGTTTGAACATAAATAATAAAGTTGTATAAATCTTATAATCAACGTAAATCCAACCCTAAATTACAAATGTTTTTAATACACTAAACTAAATGAAAAATCCTCGATCATAAGAAAAAACCTTGAATGAATGGACCAAAACCCTAAATACCAGTCCACCACATGTAAACTCAAATCCGACAAAATTTTAAAATCCAATTAGATTAGTAAAAACAAATGTGGTTGAATCTTGTAGATGAGGGATTAGATAGGAATTCAGAAGAACGATAGATGTAGGTGAAGGTTTTTGATGATTCAAAAGAAAATTGATGAGTTAGGGAGGTACATGTGGGGGGCGAAGAAAGGTGTTGTATACCGAAGGGAAATGGTTTGGGTTCGATTTGGAGAGAAACAGAGAACAAGAAAGACACACAAGGGTTGAGGACAATTGCAAAGAATCTTAGTTTGTCTGTGCTTAAAGTAAAGCTTCGGCCTTGCTCAAGCCCCCATTGGAACTTAACCTTTTTTAAGACATTTGGAGATAGGTGTAGTGATGGTCCTAAATTTCCTTACAAATCTCCGGTAGAAGGTTTCTAGTCCATGAAAATTCTAGACATCAGACACGGTTTTTGGAGTGGGCCACTCTTTTATAACACGTACCTTCTCTTCATCCACTTCTATATACCGTCATCTTCAACGATAAATTCCAGAAATGGGAGTTTGTTGGTACAAAAGTGCAGTTCTATAGGTTGACATAGAGTTTGTTTTCTTGAAGTACATATAGGACTTGCCGCAGGTGCACCAAGTGATCCATTTTGCTCCGACTATAGATGAGTATGTCATCAGAATACACCACTACAAAAGAGTCGATGAAGGGGTGGTGAAACACCTCGAAATTTCGATAATGATTATACATTTTTGGGAGAACGTTTAAAATATTAGGGGATGTTACTTTAAACAAAGTGTACGATTTATTGTCGAAGGGTCAAAATGTAATTGACCAAAGTTAAATCTATTTGTGGAATTATGATACTTCAGGGTTGGTTTGGTCTTTTGACTATAGTTGGTTATGTATTTATTGAGGAGGTTGGTTCTGAATTGAGAATGTCTCAATTTCTCTGAAGGTGAAGTCGGTTCCAAAGGTGCATAAGAAAGACAAAATTATAAATCTCATTCTTGGTAAGGAATTGGATTTCTCTTTCAATCGATTGTTTAAGAGGGATGTTTATGAGCCAATCTATCTCCTGAACTAGGTTATTGAATTGTTGGAGTGGCAAATTGGAAATCAAGTCCTGTTTGAAGTCGATTTCTGTTCAGGTGAGTTCATCTCGTTTTTTAAGTAATTGAAATAGAAATTGCATGATTTATGTGTTTTCAAATAGTCTAAGTGATTTAGAAATACTGTGATGGTAAGAAGTTGATTGAGAATTGGATTGCAGTGAGTTTTAAAGCTAAAATCAATGTCCAGATCGAAGTTACCGGACGATTTTGTTAGTGTCCGGTAATTCCATTTCAGTGGTGTCCGGTAAAACCTTAATGGTGAAAACATCTGGTAAGCACCTGAGTTTCCGGATAACTAGTTTACCGGATGGTATCCGGGTTACTATGGTTTCCGGACATCATCCGGATTGCATATGTTTCAGGTTTGAAATACGGAAGTATCCGGTAATTTGAGTTCCCGGATACTAGTTCCGGATTGTTTCCGGATTCCGGTAGTTTCCGGATATGGTTCTCGGACAACTTGTCCGGATAGTATTGTTGTCCGGTAAGTTCTGATGTTCCGGATACTTCTGAGTTTCCGGTAACTAATAGTTTCTAGTAACTTTTGGCAGGGAATGATTAATTAATCGAAATTCAATCCTAGCAGCATGAACATACTTAAAATTTGATTTTAGTATGTATGATTTGGTTTGATACAATGCACGTATGCTAGAAAGTGTAATTGATCCATATGCACTAGCATTATATTTGATTAATGTGGAATAAGCAAGGGATAATTGCTATTCCCATTATATTTGATAAATGTGGAATGGGCAAGGGATGATTGCTATTCCCGTTTATATTTGGAAATGTGGAATGGGCAAGGGATGATTGCTATTCCCATTTCGTATTGTGACGTGAAATCTTGGAATAGGCGTGGCTTAATCGTAATTCCTGATTTCTATGGGAAGATAAGAGATAGGCATGAGTTAATTGTAATCTCTGCTTCCACTCCAAGAAAAAGAGTTAATTGTAATTTCTTGGACATGAGCAATGATCTATAATCCGTGGTAATTCGTAGTAGGCTCTCGAACATTGTAACACCCCGCTTACCACGACACAATATTGTCCGCTTTGCCCCACTGGCTCACGGCTTTGTTCTTGGCGACCTGGCGAGGACTTCCCAGGGGGTCACCCATCCTGGTACTACTCCCACCCAAGCACGCTTAACCACAGAGTTCCCAAGGAACCCGCATGCTTGTGGCCCCAAAACGCGTTGTGTCTGGTAAGGCCAAGGTTTACTAATATACCCAGCATCTCTCTTGTCCACGGCCGATGTGGGATATGCCTAAGGTGTTACACACCCCCCCCTTAGGGACTCATCGTCCTCGATGAGGTTTGCCCCACCATCCCGAACGGCACAGGAGTGGCTCTGATACCATTTGTAACACCCCGCTTACCACGACACAATATTGTCCGCTTTGCCCCACTGGCTCACGGCTTTGTTCTTGGCGACCTGGCGAGGACTTCCCAGGGGGTCACCCATCCTGGTACTACTCCCACCCAAGCACGCTTAACCACAGAGTTCCCAAGGAACCCGCATGCTTGTGGCCCTAAAACGCGTTGTGTCTGGTAAGGCCAAGGTTTACTAATATACCCAGCATCTCTCCTGTCCACGGCCGATGTGGGATATGCCTAAGGTGTTACACACACAAGTTGTAACGTCCCAAAAAATTACAAGCAAATTTAAAATTTTAAAATAAACATTTCATTGATAACAACTAATTAAATGATCCCAACGTTTCGTTTGCAAACACATAATTAATATCTTTATAAAACAAAACCAGCGGAATAAACGTTTAATTATTAAAATCATAAAGCAACCAGCTCTTCTCGCGCACCAGTGTGTACTCGTCACGCCTTGGAGCCGCCCGTACCTGAAACCACAAACTATTGGGAAAGGGTAAGCACGAAGCTTAGTGAATTCCATCACATGCGCAGATAGGAATTATATACACATCACCCCTATCCGCACATAAGCAACAACATCACGGTTACATAGAACGAGTAAACATCTACAAGTAATTATGTATCCAACACCTCGGTCCCACCGAATTGTAATGTAACACACTCGTCACACTTCCACTTCCTCGGTCCCACCGAATTGTAATGTAACACACTCGTCACACCGAGTTCCCACAACGTTTCTTTCCACTTCCTCGGTCCCACCGAGTTGTAATATAAAACATTTATACTAAGCATTCAAACCAATCAAATATTACACACCACAAACAACTAGTTCACACCACAAAGACAGTAGTACATACAAACTACTAAGACATGCATACAACCCCTAATTACACAGTGAGAGAACTCACCTCGAATGCGCGCCCAGCTTAATAACACAATTCAAGCTTCACAAATACGGTCACTTCCCAGCACCTAAACGCATGTTAAAACCTGTCAATACGAGACCCGGACCCTATGACACGACATACGCTTAAACCGTCACTAAAACTATTTTCCGTTCTCGCCAAACAGGTCTGTTCGGAATCTGTTTCGACCCCTTTAAACCCAGAAAATTCCCAATATTATTTCATGATTAGAAAGTACTCTGAGTTAGGGTTCCAAGGACATATTATACACCTCCTAACGATTTTTCTACATTTAACTACGGATTTTATAAGATCAGCCCACAGAACAGCGAAAAACAGCACTTATCAGTATAAAACGACGATTTGGCCTAAGCTACACTCCGAACTGGATTTTGCACAAAACACAGAAAAGTTTATAGACTCAAAAAGGGAACTTTTGGCACCGAAATCACCCCAATCCGAGTTACGAGGATAAAGTTACAGCTTACGCAAAACAGTGACAGAACTGCAGTTTCTTTTACATAAAATGACGAATCACTGAACTTACGACCACTTTTCCACCTAGCTAGAGGCCGAACCAGTTTTCCGCTAAAACACGGAAAACGTGCCCGACCCCGAGCTTGAACCGTGGGCGCCAGTTTCGGCTCAATCGGAGTTACGACAGAAAAGTTATGATCACGCGAAAACTGGACAACACACTTAGAATTTTCATAAAATCACGATTTATAAAAACGGTTCAAGGCTTAATCGATTCGGGTTTTACGCTACGAGTGTTATCCACTGCCACCGCCCTCCACCCACAGCCACCGTAGCGACGGCGTGCGGCGGTGATTATCTTGCCGGAAAAACGAAAAGGAAAAAGGAAAAGAAACGAGACGAACGAGAGAACGACTTACCTCAAGACGACGCCTCACCACCACGACCGATCTTCTCTCCCTCGACTCCTCCGACGGACAGCAGCAGCGGCGACCTCCGCTAACAGCAACCGCGGCGACAGGTGGGGGGGGGGGGGTTCCGGCCAACTCCTCTCTCTCTACCTCTCGGTTTCTATCTCTCTCTCTACCTCTCGGTTTCTATCTCTCTCTCTCTACCTCTTCTTCTCGCGATCTCTCTCTCTTCGGCCGCACCACCAGGAAACGAGAAGAAAGAATGTAGGGTTAAGGAAAAGTTTGGTTGCTTAGATTACAAGAAAGAGAGAAAACAAGGCTGGAAAACGGTCATGGGCCGAGACCCATGCAAAGGGTTTCAAGAATTGCACAACTAGCCCCTCAACTATACCTCATCTCACAATCTATAACAAAAGACACGTAAGCTAACATTTTTGGTCCTTTTTGACACCAAACCACTAACCAAAAACAATTAAAGGCAGCAATTTAAAATGGTTTAAAGATTTATTACGCATTCGGTCAAACTTGCTAACCCCGTTAGTAAAGATTCGCTAAAAGAACGATATTAAAGCAATTAATTAAAATATATATAAACATACCGGAACACGGGCTTTACAACTCTCCCCCACTTGGATTAGACTTCGCCCTCGAAGTCTCTGCCTACGAATAGCTCCGGATAGTTCTCCCTCATCTCAACCTCAGGTTCCTAAGTCCACTTGAAACCCCTACTAAACTTCTCGAATACTATTCTTACTAACGTACTCTTTCTAAGACACTGGGATTATGATCGGCAGAACACCCCGACAATTGAAATCATTCCTAGCCAAGCGACTACGGTTGTCCCCCAACCTTAGATATTCCATACATCCCGAGTCAAATCTCAAGCTCTAACCACTCTAAAGCTGCTCACCAGTATACTCCACAGGATACTCGATTACGATCCCTCCTGTCATTAATTGACGATTAACTTCTACGAATTCTAATAGACTCCAAAGATTTTCAATAACTTATATTAACAAAACATCGACCCCCTGCCGAACATCGGTCCAACCGATTACAATACAAACATCGGCCACCCGCCGAACATCGGTCCAACCGATTACAATAACAAACATCGGCCACCCGCCGAACATCGGTCCAACCGATTACAATAACAAACATCGGCCACCCGCCGAACATCGGTCCAACCGATTACAATAACAAACATAAGCGTGGTATTATCCTAGACACTAACACAAATAGATATCCCCCACAACCAAATCAACTAACACACACGTAGGTCATTCCACCATAACCATCCACCACAAGTGATCATTTCAGGGTTACTACTACCATCACCATGATTATCTTAAAATCGACTACAACTCTCCGATTATACTAAAGGTGTTTGGCCTCAAGCCTAAAAGTCGACACCTAAATATACCACCTACCTCGAAATGGTTGATGCGCATTTATTCTCTTAATAACAAAGGGCATCAATCCCTTAACCGATACTATTCGGCCTACAGTACTAACGCGCGTGGAATACCTACCTTCCACCGTCGACGTATCATCCACACTTGCTCTACGAAGCCAAGTCACACCGTATCGAGGATACACCTTGACGTCTACCTCCCAGGTAACGACTCAAGACCCAGCACACCGGAACTACCTCCCAGGTAAGTGCCCACAACTATATCCTCCTAGTACTTACTGGAAAGTCTAGGTTAAAACACATGAATACCGGGGTCCCACCCCGAGATACCCAACCGACCATTACCAACGACTGACTAACGTGTCTAAGGATCCGAAGCAAACAGCCTACCAACAACATGCCTATTCCGGATTGACTCACTCACCCAAACATGTAAACACTCAACGTGCAAAGAATGCCAAACGGTGCGACAAAAACAACTCATCAATTAGACTCCACATCGAGCCATTAAAACCGGTCAATTGGCCCATGACTAACTCCAAGTCAAAACCGAGCAAAATGCTCCACGCTTGCTAGACCCACAGGTCGGAAAATGCGTTTAAATAAAGTCTAAGCAAGCAATACTCTGAAATCAACCTTAGTCCCAGACTCAACACGGGTTAAACAAAAGAGTTTTCCAAAAGGACTCACACCCTTAAAATTCTCGAAATGACACATAACACTTAAAAGCACATTTCCCCAAATGGTTTACAAAATCATTTACAAAATATTTTCAACATCAGGATTTTCATCTCAAAAAGATCGTATGTAATAAAACTACTATTACCTGATCGATAGTTACGCAAAACTGGACACGCTCGTCCCACATAGGAAAATCATGTTGAAAATCGTTCCATTGCAGTTCAGTTTACTCACACACCAAAGCAAGCGTAATACATAATTTCTTTAAAATGAACCGCCTCGATTCCAGTATGGATTGACTCATGACATGCACTTACAGTAACCGCTTGACCTTAAACAGGGTGCGACAAAGGTGTGCACCTAATTCAAAATAAGTTTCACGACATTTGATTTAAAAAAAATTCTTCTTTTTAATCTTAAAATGACGTGGCACAGGGTTCGCCACGAATTTTCGCGCGTCAGCTAATCACACAAAACGATGACACGGTTTACAAATATATTTTTGTTAAAACACAACTGCCTCGAGTAAGCTTCAAACTTGAAGACAGAAACCAATCCGCTTCTATTAATTGGAAATATCGACTAAAACCTCATAAAATCTCAAACTGGGGGCAGACATGCAAGCTTGTAACACTTCCTCAAGTTTCGTACTTGGGACATATAACGTCAAAACATTATAGTTTAAAAATGTATTTATCGAAATTGCTCAAAATACTCGTTTCCTCCAAAGCAAAAGTTTTTAATTTCCAAAAAGAAATGATCGGTAATTCTAAATTAACCGAATGTCAAAAATCTACGCATTTATATTTCCAAAATATAACACATTGTAATCGTATGCATGATGTTCACAACATTAAAACACTCCTTGGATCAAATGGTCTTCCATTTCGACAAAAAAGAACTAAAACATTTTCATGCACGACTCGTTTATCAAAATGTCGAGAACAAAGGTTACTCCAGTATGCATACCCCTAAGTCGATAAATCGCATTTTCATCGAAATGTCAATAAAACCTTTAGCTGACTGAAAAGCGCACTAAACAACTCCTTATGAAATGTTACCAAAATTCCTCCATGCACCACTTATGTCACGCATGAATCAATCCACGCACTGAACTATTTGCAATAAAATACTTAGTAACACAAACTCTCGAAAGAAAAGTTAAGCGACACAAGAATTCCAAACTCATTTTAAACAAATCATCAACAAAGTTTGTAACTCTCGTTATAAAAAGGTTTCATGCACTTTCAAAACCATAATTCGACATCTTGTGTGTGTGCTAAACATTTCCCAAAATTCCAAAGCACAATCCATATAAGGATTGGAAACACAAAAATTAGTTAATGCAATCCTATTTTCAAAATAACTTCGTGCATGACTCATTCGGCATTCAACGTCTCGACCCCTACCACTCTGAAACTCCCCGGTCTACTATTGTCATCCATACATTTAAACCTCTTAAGGAAAGTTGGGAAATCACATCAAATCATCTTACAGGTTTTCCTCAAATCAAAGTCGGCTCTATGAGCCTATGACTCTAGCACAATCTTCCATCTTGGCCCGAAATGATCTGCTTACAACAAATATCATCCTTATCGTCACTCCAAGTGACTAATATTAGAATCGTCCTTCTATTCCAACGACTACTAGTTTAGGACCTTCATCAATACCCCCAACGATCATCACCTCAAAACACTTCGAGTACACACCTGTACTAGTAGGTTTACTATAGTTGTTCCTCCTTGTGATGGCTATTCTGGGTAGACAATACAACGCGTTATTAGCACATAATAACTCATACTAACAACACTCACGCTCAACTCCTTGGATTCCTCGTGACTTCCCCGACTCGAGCATTGATCCTGTGCTTCCGGTAGTAGGAGCTCTACTACTACCTTCCACGCCTATCATCGCTCGTTCCGAGTCCCATCCCGAGGGGTCCAAGTAGCTTCTTGCCGCAACTACACACATATGCCCGCACCGGCATATATACTCGTTCTTCCTAGCTCCCTAGGAATTCCATCCAAACCACTACCCTTGCTACTGCCAAATCCCTAATAGCAAGCAGCAGACATGCAATACAGTGTAACAAGCACCAAGCAATTTAGCATACATACTCCTATGTTCTAGAAAGCAATCTAGCACACGTACTCATACATAAACACCCTTCCCAGCTCTCTAGGAACTTCCTCTTATCCCACTACCCTTGCTACTACCGAATCCCTACTAATTATAACGGGTGACCTCGCGAATACCTGATTATATGCAGTGCGAAACAAATAGACAGTCGAATACAAGACTCTATCCTAGAACGGTTGGACTCAAACAAGAGCTGCGCAATAGAACTAAATCAAATATTCTAAGGCTATAAATCTCTTACTGCATACAACCTAGAGGGCATCCACTTAGTAACCTATCATAATTAGCATAAATTCCTAATATCAAGTAGTTCAACATACAGCATAGTGTCCACAACAGGCAATCTAGCATGCATACTCTATGATCTAGAAAGCAATAAAACACTAAGTACTGTACCTTTCCCCTTTGGCTCCGGCTGACTGTACACACTGCGCCTCCGATCACCGTTTTTCAAACGGATTTTTCCTTCTTTTTATTTCTCAAAAATTTAAAGAAAATTTTTTTATAGCCGCAAACTTGAGATCAAACACACCGAAATGCGTTTGATTCACTCAAGACGTGCTCTGATACCAAGTTGTAACGTCCCAAAAATTACAAGCAAATTTAAAATTTTAAAATAAACATTTCATTGATAACAACTCATTAAATGATCCCAACGTTTCGTTTGCAAACACATAATTAATATCTTTATAAAACAAAACCAGCGGAATAAACGTTTAATTATTAAAATCATAAAGCAACCAGCTCTTCTCGCGCGCCAGTGTGTACTCGTAACGCCTTGGAGCCGCCCGTACCTGAAACCACAAACTATTGGGAAAGGGTAAGCACGAAGCTTAGTGAATTCCATCACATGCGCAGATAGGAATTATATACACATCACCCCTATCCGCACATAAGCAACAACATCACGGTTACATAGAACGAGTAAACACCTACAAGTAATTATGTATCCAACACCTCGGTCCCACCGAATTGTAATGTAACACACTCGTCACACCGAGTTCCCACAACGTTTCTTTCCACTTCCTCGGTCCCACCAAATTGTAATGTAACACACTCGTCACACTTCCACTTCCTCGGTCCCACCGAATTGTAATGTAACACACTCGTCACACCGAGTTCCCACAACGTTTCTTTCCACTTCCTCGGTCCCACCGAGCCCTCGGTCCCACCGAGTTGTAATATAAAACATTTATACTAAGCATTCAAACCAATCAAATATTACACACCACAAACAACTAGTTCACACCACAAAGACAGTAGTACATACAAACTACTAAGACATGCATACAACCCCTAACTACACAGTGAGAGAACTCACCTCGAATGCGCGCCCAGCTTAATAACACAATTCAAGCTTCACAAATACGGTCACTTCCCATCACCTAAACGCATGTTAAAACGTGTCAATACGAGACCCGGACCCTATGACACGACATACGCTTAAACCGTCACTAAAACTATTTTCCGTTCTCGCCAAACAGGTCTGTTCGGAACCTGTTTCGACCCCTTTAAACCCAGAAAATTCCCAATATTATTTCATGATTAGAAAGTACTCTGAGTTAGGGTTCCAAGGACATATTATACACCTCCTAACGATTTTTCTACATTTAACTACGGATTTTATAAGATCAGCCCGCAGAACAGCGAAAAACAGCACTTATCAGTATAAAACGACGATTTGGCCTAAGCTACGCTCCGAACTGGATTTTGCACAAAACACAGAAAAGTTTATAGACTCAAAAAGGGAACTTTTGGCACCGAAATCACCCCAATCCGAGTTACGAGGAAAGAGTTACAGCTTACGCAAAACAGTGACAGAACTGCAGTTTCTTTTACATAAAATGACGAATCACTGAACTTACGACCACTTTTCCACCTAGCTAGAGGCCGAACCAGTTTTCCGCTAAAACACGGAAAACGTGCCCGACCCCGAGCTTGAACCGTGGGCGCCAGTTTCGGCTCAATCGGAGTTACGAAAGAAAAGTTATGATCACGCGAAAACTGGACAGCACACTTAGAATTTTCATAAAATCACGATTTATAAAAACGGTTCAAGGCTTAATCGATTCGGGTTTTACGCTATGAGTGTTATCCACTGCCACCGCCCTCCACCCACAGCCACCGTAGCGACGGCGTGCGGCGGTGATTATCTTGCCGGAAAAACGAAAAGGAAAAAGGAAAAGAAACGAGACGAACGAGAGAACGACTTACCTCAAGACGACGCCTCACCACCACGACCGATCTTCTCTCCCTCGACTCCTCCGACGGACAGCAGCAGCGGCGACCTCCGCTAACAGCAACCGCGGCGACAGGTGGGGGGGGGGGGTTCCGGCCAACTCCTCTCTCTCTACCTATCGGTTTCTATCTCTCTCTCTACCTCTCGGTTTCTATCTCTCTCTCTCTACCTCTTCTTCTCGCGATCTCTCTCTCTCTTCGGCCGCACCACCAGGAAACGAGAAGAAAGAATGTAGGGTTAAGGAAAAGTTTGGTTGCTTAGATTACAAGAAAGAGAGAAAACAAGGCTGGAAAACGGTCATGGGCCGAGACCCATGCAAAGGGTTTCAAGAATTGCACAACTAGCCCCTCAACTATACCTCATCTCACAATCTATAACAAAAGACACGTAAGCTAACATTTTTGGTCCTTTTTGACACCAAACCACTAACCAAAAAAAATTAAAGGCAACAATTTAAAATGGTTTAAAGATTTATTACGCATTCGGTCAAACTTGCTAACCCCGTTAGTAAAGATTCGCTAAAAGAACGATATTAAAGCAATTAATTAAAATATATATAAACATACCGGAACACGGGCTTTACAACTCTCCCCCACTTGGATTAGACTTCGCCCTCGAAGTCTCTGCCTACGAATAGCTCCGGATAGTTCTCCCTCATCTCAACCTCAGGTTCCTAAGTCCACTTGAAACCCCTACTAAACTTCTCGAATACTATTCTTACTAACGTACTCTTTCTAAGACACTGGGATTATGATCGGCAGAACACCCCGACAATTGAAATCATTCCTAGCCAAGCGACTACGGTTGTCCCCCAACCTTAGATATTCCATACATCCCGAGTCAAATCTCAAGCTCTAACCACTCTAAAGCTGCTCACCAGTATACTCCACAGGATACTCGATTACGATCCCTCCTGTCATTAATTGACGATTAACTTCTACGAATTCTAATAGACTCCAAAGATTTTCAATAACTTATATTAACAAAACATCGACCCCCTGCCGAACATCGGTCCAACCGATTACAATACAAACATCGGCCACCCGCCGAACATCGGTCCAACCGATTACAATAACAAACATCGGCCACCCGCCGAACATCGGTCCAACCGATTACAATAACAAACATAAGCGTGGTATTATCCTAGACACTAACACAAATAGATATCCCCCACAACCAAATCAACTAACACACACGTAGGTCATTCCACCATAACCATCCATCACAAGTGATCATTTCAGGGTTACTACTACCATCACCATGATTATCTTAAAATCGACTACAACTCTCCGATTATACTAAAGGTGTTTGGCCTCAAGCCTAAAAGTCGACACCTAAATATACCACCTACCTCGAAATGGTTGATGCGCATTTATTCTCTTAATAACAAAGGGCATCAATCCCTTAACCGATACTATTCGGCCTACAGTACTAACGCGCGTGGAATACCTACCTTCCACCGTCGACGTATCATCCACACTTGCTCTACGAAGCCAAGTCACACCGTATCGAGGATACACCTTGACGTCTACCTCCTAGGTAACGACTCAAGACCCAGCACACCGGAACTACCTCCCAGGTAAGTGCCCACAACTATATCCTCCTAGTACTTACTGGAAAGTCTAGGTTAAAACACATGAATACCGGGGTCCCACCCCGAGATACCCAACCGACCATTACCAACGACTGACTAACGTGTCTAAGGATCCGAAGCAAACAGCCTACCAACAACATGCCTATTCCGGATTGACTCACTCACCCAAACATGTAAACACTCAACGTGCAAAGAATGCCAAACGGTGCGACAAAAACAACTCATCAACTAGACTCCACATCGAGCCATTAAAACCGGTCAATTGGCCCATGACTAACTCCAAGTCAAAACCGAGCAAAATGCTCCACGCTTGCTAGACCCACAGGTCGGAAAATGCGTTTAAATAAAGTCTAAGCAAGCAATACTCTGAAATCAACCTTAGTCCCAGACTCAACACGGGTTAAACAAAAGAGTTTTCCAAAAGGACTCACACCCTTAAAATTCTCGAAATGACACATAACACTTAAAAGCACATTTCCCCAAATGGTTTACAAAATCATTTACAAAATATTTTCAACATCAGGATTTTCATCTCAAAAAGATCGTATGTAATAAAACTACTATTACCTGATCGATAGTTACGCAAAACTGGACACGCTCGTCCCACATAGGAAAATCATGTTGAAAATCGTTCCATTGCAGTTCAGTTTACTCACACACCAAAGCAAGCGTAATACATAATTTCTTTAAAATGAACCGCCTCGATTCCGGTATGGATTGACTCATGACATGCACTTACAGTAACCGCTTGACCTTAAACAGGGTGCGACAAAGGTGTGCACCTAATTCAAAATAAGTTTCACGACATTTGATTTAAAAAAAAAATCATCTTTTTAATCATAAAATGACGTGGCACAGGGTTCGCCACGAATTTTCGCGCGTCAGCTAATCACACAAAACGATGACACGGTTTACAAATATATTTTTGTTAAAACACAACTGCCTCGAGTAAGCTTCAAACTTGAAGACAGAAACCAATCCGCTTCTATTAATTGGAAATATCGACTAAAACCTCATAAAATCTCAAACTGGGGCAGACATGCAAGCTTGTAACACTTCCTCAAGTTTCGTACTTGGGACATATAACGTCAAAACATTATAGTTTAAAAATGTATTTATCGAAATTGCTCAAAATACTCGTTTCCTCCAAAGCAAAAGTTTTTAATTTCCAAAAAGAAATGATCGGTAATTCTAAATTAACCGAATGTCAAAAATCTACGCATTTATATTTCCAAAATATAACACATTGTAATCGTATGCATGATGTTCACAACATTAAAACACTCCTTGGATCAAATGGTCTTCCATTTCGACAAAAAAGAACTAAAACATTTTCATGCACGACTCGTTTATCAAAATGTCGAGAACAAAGGTTACTCCAGTATGCATACCCCTAAGTCGATAAATCGCATTTTCATCGAAATGTCAATAAAACCTTTAGCTGACTGAAAAGCGCACTAAACAACTCCTTATGAAATGTTACCAAAATTCCTCCATGCACCACTTATGTCACGCATGAATCAATCCACGCACTGAACTATTTGCAATAAAATACTTAGTAACACAAACTCTCGAAAGAAAAGTTAAGCGACACAAGAATTCCAAACTCATTTTAAACAAATCATCAACAAAGTTTGTAACTCTCGTTATAAAAAGGTTTCATGCACTTTCAAAACCATAATTCGACATCTTGTGTGTGTGCTAAACATTTCCCAAAATTCCAAAGCACAATCCATATAAGGATTGGAAACACAAAAATTAGTTAATGCAATCCTATTTTCAAAATAACTTCGTGCATGACTCATTCGGCATTCAACGTCTCGACCCCTACCACTCTGAAACTCCCCGGTCTACTATTGTCATCCATACATTTAAACCTCTTAAGGAAAGTTGGGAAATCACATCAAATCATCTTACAGGTTTTCCTCAAATCAAAGTCGGCTCTATGAGCCTATGACTCTAGCACAATCTTCCATCTTGGCCCGAAATGATCTGCTTACAACAAATATCATCCTTATCGTCACTCCAAGTGACTAATATTAGAATCGTCCTTCTATTCCAACGACTACTAGTTTAGGACCTTCATCAATACCCCCAACGATCATCACCTCAAAACACTTCGAGTACACACCTGTACTAGTAGGTTTACTATAGTTGTTCCTCCTTGTGATGGCTATTCTGGGTAGACAATACAACGCGTTATTAGCACATAATAACTCATACTAACAACACTCACGCTCAACTCCTTGGATTCCTCGTGACTTCCCCGACTCGAGCATTGATCCTGTGCTTCCGGTAGTAGGAGCTCTACTACTACCTTCCACGCCTATCATCGCTCGTTCCGAGTCCCATCCCGAGGGGTCCAAGTAGCTTCTCGCCGCAACTACACACATATGCCCGCACCGGCATATATACTCGTTCTTCCTAGCTCCCTAGGAATTCCATCCAAACCACTACCCTTGCTACTGCCAAATCCCTAATAGCAAGCAGCAGACATGCAATACAGTGTAACAAGCACCAAGCAATTTAGCATACATACTCCTATGTTCTAGAAAGCAATCTAGCACACGTACTCATACATAAACACCCTTCCCAGCTCTCTAGGAACTTCCTCTTATCCCACTACCCTTGCTACTACCGAATCCCTACTAATTATAACGGGTGACCTCGCGAATACCCGATTATATGCAGTGCGAAACAAATAGACAGTCGAATACAAGACTCTATCCTAGAACGGTTGGACTCAAACAAGAGCTGCGCAATAGAACTAAATCAAATATTCTAAGGCTATAAATCTCTTACTGCATACAACCTAGAGGGCATCCACTTAGTAACCTATCATAATTAGCATAAATTCCTAATATCAAGTAGTTCAACATACAGCATAGTGTCCACAACAGGCAATCTAGCATGCATACTCTATGATCTAGAAAGCAATAAAACACTAAGTACTGTACCTTTCCCCTTTGGCTCCGGCTGACTGTACACACTGCGCCTCCGATCACCGTTTTTCAAACGGATTTTTCCTTCTTTTTATTTCTCAAAAATTTAAAGAAATTTTTTTTATAGCCGCAAACTTGAGATCAAACACACCGAAATGCGTTTGATTCACTCAAGACGTGCTCTGATACCAAGTTGTAACGTCCCAAAAATTACAAGCAAATTTAAAATTTTAAAATAAACATTTCATTGATAACAACTCATTAAATGATCCCAACGTTTCGTTTGCAAACACATAATTAATATCTTTATAAAACAAAACCAGCGGAATAAACGTTTAATTATTAAAATCATAAAGCAACCAGCTCTTCTCGCGCGCCAGTGTGTACTCGTCACGCCTTGGAGCCGCCCGTACCTGAAACCACAAACTATTGGGAAAGGGTAAGCACGAAGCTTAGTGAATTCCATCACATGCGCAGATAGGAATTATATACACATCACCCCTATCCGCACATAAGCAACAACATCACGGTTACATAGAACGAGTAAACACCTACAAGTAATTATGTATCCAACACCTCGGTCCCACCGAATTGTAATGTAACACACTCGTCACACCGAGTTCCCACAACGTTTCTTTCCACTTCCTCGGTCCCACCAAATTGTAATGTAACACACTCGTCACACTTCCACTTCCTCGGTCCCACCGAATTGTAATGTAACACACTCGTCACACCGAGTTCCCACAACGTTTCTTTCCACTTCCTCGGTCCCACCGAGCCCTCGGTCCCACCGAGTTGTAATATAAAACATTTATACTAAGCATTCAAACCAATCAAATATTACACACCACAAACAACTAGTTCACACCACAAAGACAGTAGTACATACAAACTACTAAGACATGCATACAACCCCTAACTACACAGTGAGAGAACTCACCTCGAATGCGCGCCCAGCTTAATAACACAATTCAAGCTTCACAAATACGGTCACTTCCCATCACCTAAACGCATGTTAAAACGTGTCAATACGAGACCCGGACCCTATGACACGACATACGCTTAAACCGTCACTAAAACTATTTTCCGTTCTCGCCAAACAGGTCTGTTCGGAACCTGTTTCGACCCCTTTAAACCCAGAAAATTCCCAATATTATTTCATGATTAGAAAGTACTCTGAGTTAGGGTTCCAAGGACATATTATACACCTCCTAACGATTTTTCTACATTTAACTACGGATTTTATAAGATCAGCCCGCAGAACAGCGAAAAACAGCACTTATCAGTATAAAACGACGATTTGGCCTAAGCTACGCTCCGAACTGGATTTTGCACAAAACACAGAAAAGTTTATAGACTCAAAAAGGAAACTTTTGGCACCGAAATCACCCCAATCCGAGTTACGAGGAAAAAGTTACAGCTTACGCAAAACAGTGACAGAACTGCAGTTTCTTTTACATAAAATGACGAATCACTGAACTTACGACCACTTTTCCACCTAGCTAGAGGCCGAACCAGTTTTCAGCTAAAACACGGAAAACGTGCCCGACCCCGAGCTTGAACCGTGGGCGCCAGTTTCGGCTCAATCGGAGTTACGACAGAAAAGTTATGATCACGCGAAAACTGGACAGCACACTTAGAATTTTCATAAAATCACGATTTATAAAAACGGTTCAAGGCTTAATCGATTCGGGTTTTACGCTACGAGTGTTATCCACTGCCACCGCCCTCCACCCACAGCCACCGTAGCGACGGCGTGCGGCGGTGATTATCTTGCCGGAAAAACGAAAAGGAAAAAGGAAAAGAAACGAGACGAACGAGAGAACGACTTACCTCAAGACGACGCCTCACCACCACGACCGATCTTCTCTCCCTCGACTCCTCCGACGGACAGCAGCAGCGGCGACCTCCGCTAACAGCAACCGCGGCGACAGGTGGGGGGGGGGGTTTCCGGCCAACTCCTCTCTCTCTACCTCTCGGTTTCTATCTCTCTCTCTCTACCTCTTCTTCTCGCGATCTCTCTCTCTTCGGCCGCACCACCAGGAAACGAGAAGAAAGAATGTAGGGTTAAGGAAAAGTTTGGTTGCTTAGATTACAAGAAAGAGAGAAAACAAGGCTGGAAAACGGTCATGGGCCGAGACCCATGCAAAGGGTTTCAAGAATTGCACAACTAGCCCCTCAACTATACCTCATCTCACAATCTATAACAAAAGACACGTAAGCTAACATTTTTGGTCCTTTTTGACACCAAACCACTAACCAAAAACAATTAAAGGCAACAATTTAAAATGGTTTAAAGATTTATTACGCATTCGGTCAAACTTGCTAACCCCGTTAGTAAAGATTCGCTAAAAGAACGATATTAAAGCAATTAATTAAAATATATATAAACATACCGGAACACGGGCTTTACAAACATGATGTTATGACTTACGTAGAGTTTGTCATATTCATGGAATCGGGTATATTCCCGTCATCGAAAGATGTTATGTGTAGGGTAAAAAAGATGACAACCAGGTTTGTTTATATGCTTTGTTTACAATTGGTTTTTCAAAGCTTATAAAGTTTTAATTTGAAAACTGGATGTTCTCACTAGGCGTAGGCCTAATCCTTTCAAATTAAATTTTCTTACAGGTACGATCTCGGGGAAGTTATAAAGGGAAGAGTGACGAGTGGTGTCATAAATTCTACTTTTGGTGATGAAATGGAGAAGTTAGCGTATACGAGGATGTTTTTGATGAATGGACTAGACAACCAATATAATCTGATCTTAGTCATAAGGATTAGATTAGTAGGTTGTTTTGATAATTCAAATTGTATATGTGAACTCTTTATAGCTAATTCTCCATTTATGTATAAAAGTTTGGACGAAATTGTGGTTAACTCTGATAAAATTTAAGTTTTAAATTTGTCATGGTTTATGGACGTTTCAGGTGGAGGACTTGGTTCATTGTCATCATAAAGGTACTTTGGGGAATTAGAGGTTCCAAAATACATGATTACTGATTAGCCACTCGTATAGCCCGAACGGTGTTTTGATTTTTTTTCCATTCATCGCACGGTCAGATCCGGATTTGGTGGTATTCACTTCGGATGTCAAATTTTGAAAATAGTTTTGCGTCGGCTAGTTTATCAAATATGCCTTCTAAATGGGGGGATACGGAACCAATACTTGATAGTGATTTGTTGATGACGCGACTTTGGTTGCTTTGGTACAAGAAGGATGGGAACATGGACTTCAAATTTCCTGGATGAACCCTTTTCTTAAGAGGTATTCAACTTACTCTCTCAAGAGTTGATTCTCCTTGGGGCTCATGCGATAATGAGGAAGATTTGATTGATTAGCACCCATAATTAGGTCTATTTGATGTTGAATGTCCTTAAAGTCCTTGAATATCTCGTCCACTTCTTTCGGAACTTCATCGTTAACTTTTTCGGCATTTATCAAGCCTTTAACGACTATCGGGCAAAAGACGTGGGTCTCTTTGAAAGAGGTTTCAAGGAGTTGCTCATTAGAAGTAATAATCAAAAACGTTCTCACCTTTCCTTGGGGCTCATGCGATAATGAGGAAGATTTGGTTGATTAGCACCCAAAATTAGGTCTATTTGATGTTGAATGTCCTTAAAGTCCTTGAATATCTCGTCCACTTCTTTCGAAACTTCATCGTTTACTTTTTCGGCATTTATCAAGCCTTTAACGACTATCGGGCATAAGACGTGGGTCTCTTTGAAAGAGGTTTCAAGAAGTTGCTCATTAGGAGTAATAATAAAAAAGTTCTCACCTTTCTTTTCCAGAACTTTGTTGAAGTGAGCTATGGGTGCCATGGCGATTTTATGGTCTCTGAAACGTCCTAAAAATCACCATAAATTTAAACCTTAATTTATCACAATAATTTACAACAGCTCTCAAAAGTTTCCATTTCCAAATGGAGAATTAGTGACAAGGTCTATAATTACAACTAACCTATCATAAACAACCGACTAATCTAATTCATAACCAATAAAATCAGATTATACGGGTTGTCTATAATATCTCCAAAATAATCTCTATCCCACTAAATTCTCCATAACGTCTCCAAGATACAGTTATGGTACTCCTCGACACTCATCCCTTTGTATCCCTTCACGAGCTAGTACCTGGTAAGAAAATTAAATTTGAAAAGATTAGGCTTACGCCTAGTGAGAACATCCAATTTTCAAATTAAAACTTTATAAGCTTTGAAAATGTAACACCCGTAATTTTCGGATAAACATAATTTCGAATCAGTGAGAAACCGGTCTTTTAAGAAAAATATGAAAGGTAAGATTTTGGGTTAAATCTTAGATATTATGGTCTTGTTGGATGAGGAATTCGTATACGAGTCCGACGGTTCTTTCCAGAGCGAAAACGGAGCTATAACGAAGAAGTTATGGCCAAAACAGTTATGGTATACCTTGTGCGACTATGACCAGCGACTATGACCGTGTCAATGTCGTGTGTCATTGTCGCGCCAAGGGTACAGCCTACGGTACGCCTTGTGCGACTATGACCAGCGACTATGACCGTGTCATTGTCGCGTGTCATTGTTGTGGTCGGGTACCTGGTTGCTGTCAAATACGAAATTCACACCCCAAACTTCATTTCTTCATATCTCTCTCGTTTCACCTCCGATTTTGGCGATTCAAGTTGCTATGGTTCCGATTTTGAGAGATCTTCAAGGATCTAGAAAGAGTTTTGAAGTTCATAGGAAGATTCAAGGGTGTTTGGTGGTGGTAAGTCTCTCAAATCTCTTCCCTTTCTCTCCCAAATCGTTTTCCCTTCGTCCCTCACGAACCCTAACTGATTTTGTGACTTTTTCTTGGAGATTAATGTATTCATTATCCACTTTATTCTAGTGATTTCATTTATTGATGCAAGATCAAGTTTCATCCACAACACTAGAGATTTTTGGGGTTTTCTAGGTTTTCATCAAAACCTAAGTGGTGAGTTCATCCTCCTAGCTTCTATACTTTTATATGAGTTATAAATGTTCCATTGATGATCTCCTAGTGTTCTCTTTCTCCAATTTCGGTTTGGATGATTTTGGAGAAGTTAGGTTAATATTGGGGTTTTTGGTCAAAATGGAGATTTTGATATAAGATGGTTGGGGAATGGTTTTAAAGTGTTGAATATGAATATTCATGGTTGGAAGTTATGAATTTAGGTTTTTGGAGGTTTTGGCTTGAGGATGCAAACTTCATCAAGGGAGCTTATGTTTGGAGAAATTCTAGATTTAGCCTAAATCTAGCAAGGTGAGTTCAAGTTACTTTGCGAAAACTTTGTACATGCCAAAATGAGTATTTTCCAAATATTTGTGTGTTTTACTTGAAAATATCAATGGATGAATTATTTGGTTAGTTTAACTCTTTGGAAATATTTATCTTCATAAATGTGTAAAACACCCATATTTGGGGCTTTTGGTTATTTGGATGGTTAGAAATCATAATATGTCTTTAAAAGATTAATTGCTCAAAATGATGTCTATTTGATGATTTAATCATTTTAGTGTGATTGATTTTATAAACCATTTGGGAAATACACGATTTAGTGTCAAGAGTTATTTTGAGAATTATAAGGGTATGAGTTCTTTGGGAAACCCTTTTTGTTTAAACCGTGTCGAGTTTTGGAGTTAAGGATGATTTGGGGGTACTTGTTTACCTAAACAATGTTTAAACACATTTTATGCAATGATGATCGTTATTGATGGGTCTAACGAGTTTGGAGCATTTTGCTCGAGTTTGTCTTTGAGAAAGTTTGGGGACATTTGTCAGGTTTTAAATGGCTCAATGTGGAGTCTTATTTATGGTTTGCATTTATTGCAACTTGATGCATTTTATTGCTTATTATTGATATTTACATGCTTGGGTGCTTCTTGTCATTTCGGGTTGAGCATGTTTTGGTAGACTGTGTTGCATTGGATCCATAGGCAAGCGAGTCAGTCTTTATTTGATGGTCTATCTCTTTGTGCATGAGGGGTGGACTATGGGAACGCATGGGAATATACGTCAGGCCGTGGGGCCACTAGCGAGTTTGACTGTCACAGGGTGCTGGAAGGCTGGTATCAGCAGGCATGCTTGTGCGGGACGCGAGAGTCCTAGAGATGTAACTCGTCTAGACTGGATAGGCAATATGGTCCCCTGTAAGTCCTTGAGGTGTAACTCTACGGGGTATGCAATAAAGGCAATCTATTTATGACTTGAGGTTGTGATGTCTTTATGGCATGGGAACTAAGGTCGGGACTTGAGGTGTAATCCAGTAACATCACGAGTGACTTAACTTTGTGTGCCCGTCACTTTCGATGGAATCGGGTATCCCCCGTCACCGAAAGGTGTTGTTCTTGGGTAGTATTTTTATCCATATTTTCGGTGACGCTCTTTATTTATATATGAAATGTCTTCATGGTTTATTGGCAAAGTTCTATGCCTCATCCTATTTGGATGTTTTAAATATTGGAGTTTTGTCCAAATTTATATTCATTGGGACATTTAATGTCAAATACGTTTTGAGTGAGTTAGATTGGAATTCATTTTAGAAAAACGCTTTATTCATTTTAGAAAAACGCTTTATACATTTTTGGGAACTTTTCTCATAAATTTTGTGTGCGTTGGAAAAATAGTCGTTTACATCCTTTCATAAAACTCTTTTGGAAATCATGATTTATGTCACAAACTTTCTTTCTACAAATTATATAAATCATGTTCTAAACTCTTGAACTCACTAGGCGTTAGCCTAACCTTTTTATTTGTCGGCATGTGCAACAGGTTTCAGATTGGGAGTAGGTCTAGTGACACGTGGGAGAGATCGTGTGCTAGTATCGTGCTCGAGAGGTGAATAATTTAAGTGAAGTCTTCCGCATTCATCTTTGGGATTAGCAACTTATACTTGGATTAAGTAACACCCGATGTGGTTTTAGTTTTTATAGTAATATTTTCGACTATATAATGTTGAGATTGATTATAGATTTTTATTCGAGGTATTTCACCTATTGTATTATAGGAATAAATCCTATTGTCTCGGATGTAATATCGAAATTTTAATTAGTTGCTCTTTCCAAATTTGAGGGTGTTATAGAAAACCAAATTGTAAACAAAGCATATAAATTAACCTGGTCGCAACTTTCTTACCGTACAAATAGCATCTTTCGATGACGAGAATCATACCTGATTCCATGAGTATGACAAACACTAAGTAAGTCATAATCTAACGTTCTAGAGCGCCACTACGAATCACCACGGATTCTAGATTTCAGCTCATGTCCAAGAAAATACAATTAAGCCGTGTTTATTTCTTGGTGTGGAAGTAGAGATTACAATTATGCCATGCCTATACCTTATCTTCCAATGGAAATCAGGAATTACGATTAAGCCTCGCCTATTCCATGATTTCACATCACAATATGAAATGGGAATTACCATTAAGCCCGACCTATTCCTCATTTCAATCAAACGGGAATTACGATTAAGCCACGCCTATTCCATGTTTACCAATTCACAATAATAAATGAGAATTACCATTAAGCCCGACCTATTCTTCATTTATCAATTAATGCTAGTGCCTATGGATCCATTACACTTCCTAGTAGGGGTGCTCACGGGTTGGGTTGGCCGGGTTGAAGGCACTTTAACAACCCAACCCAATCATTGCGGTTTGAAAAATCTCAACCCAACCCAACCCAATCGAAAGTGCAACCCAACCCAAACCAAACCGTTCGGGTTGGGTTGGGTTGGTCGGGTTGGTTGGGTTGAAACATTTATCGATCATTTTATCATTTAACTAAGTTCGTGTCTAAACAAATTACTAAATGTTTCTAAATATTTAAATGTTCAACAGATTACTAAATTGTCTAATAAAAGATTGCTTATAAATGTTCTGTTTATAAATGTGACATCAAGAATCAATAACAAAGATTACTAAAATAACAAGTGGTCAACAATTGTGTGTTTATAAATGTTCAATAGTAACAAAAATGACAATAATATGAATTCAAAATTAGATTAAAATGTTTTTCATGGGTTGTCGGTTGGGTCGGTTTGTTTTGGGCCTAACCCGTTATCAACCCAATATATGCGGGTTGGTCAAAAATAGTATCGATTATACATCGGGTTGGCTCGGTTTGAGTTTTTTTTTTTGCCTCGGGTTGGGTTGGATTGGCCGGGTTGGTCGGGTTGATCGGGTTGGTCGGAAATTTGAGCACCCCTACTTCCTAGCATAAGTGCGTATCAGACCAAATCATACATAAAATCATACCATAATTAAAATCGAGTTATAAGTATGATTATACTGCTAGGATTGAATTTCAAGTAGTTACAATTGTTCCCTGTCAAAAGTTACCGGAATCACTACTTACCGGGAACTCATCAGTTATCGGATACTACCAGAAACTATCCGGACCAAGTATCCGGAACTCATATCCGAAAAATACCGGAATCCGGGAACAGTCCGGAACTTGTATCCGGAAAAACCCACTTACCAGATACTTTCGAAAAACATACCGGAAACCCAACAATCCGGGTATCATCCGGAAACCAAAGTAATCCGGATACCATCCGGTGAATTGACTATCCGAAAACTAAATACTTACCGGATACTTTCAGCATTAACATTTTACCGGACACCACTGAAAAAGGATTTACCGGATAATAATAAAACTTACCCGGGAACTTCGACATGCATACCAATTTCTCAACACAAATCGGTAACCATCCAACTATCTTTTTATACGACTTAACCATAAATATCCAATACTCTTAACAATATCAATTTACTCATTAATTTGATAAAAGACGTCTAATTTCATGAAAAGTTGAACTCACCATAGAATTCAGAACTCGAACACAATTCTGCAAATAATTTCAATCCAGTGCTCCAAATTCAAACCTGATTCTCAATGATTTAAAACCCTAATCAGAAGCCAAACTTTACTCATACTATCAATCTTAATAAATTGGAATTGGAAAAGATTATCAATTTCTTACCGATTGAGAGTTCAAAACTTGATTTCTTTCTGCTTCTTTAGACCGACTTCAAAACCAAAAGCAATTGAGATAAATCTCAATTCAGCCGACTCCACCAACTTAAAACCTCAACTTTCTACAATTGGCAAAATTACCCCAAGGTTTCATAATCTCAAGTTTTAACCCATAACTTATCCAAATTGATGAAACTAACCCCAAGTTTCACAATTTCCCAAATTAGCCCAATGCTTTAACCAATTCCACCTTCGACCCTTCGGCATCAAATTATAACATATCATTTAAACATAACACTTTTGAATATCTTAAACGTTCCTCGAACAAAATTATAGAAATCTTGAGGTGTTACAGTCTCCCATCGGAATAACATGACGTTGTCCCTTCCTTTGTAGGTGACGTTATTGTCAAGCAAGATGTGATAGACATCCATGTCGAGAATGTCACAAAGGACTTTTTCCTTGTAATGTTTGCCTATAGATAAGAAAACTTTTCAAACTTGAGTGACACGTACTTACAACCCTTCTTGACCGATCCAAGTAAGTACGGTGCATCATGCGGTTGGGTTGGTAGACCAAGGTAGTCTACTAACTTTTGAGAGAGTAGATTTTCACAACTTACGATATCGATGATCATGTTGCAAACTTTTTTGTTGCTAAAGCAGTAGGTACGAAAGAGGTTCTTCCTTTGGCTCTCCTCTTTTGAAGATAGAAGGACCATTTGAAGCACGATGTTTACCTTTTTTCTTCGAATTATTCCTCCGTAATTTCAGCCCCTTCTTATTCGTCTTCTTCTTTGCTTTTTCATTGTCGTCTATGAACCCAACAGTTTTCCATATGCCACATTCGTTGGATCGGTGGCCCAGTTGACTACGACGATAGCATTTAAGTACTGTTAGCTTGGCGTAGGGGTTAACCGGTTTTGGAGCAACGAGTTTGCTTTGAGATCCGATGGAGTTTTGGGGGGAATTAGGGTACGGGGAACCTGCTTCGGCACTGCGTTTTCCCCTTGTCAAGTGTAGAGCTAGTAGTTTCTGTGGGAGTTTGTGCAGAACACCTACGATAAAGAGGAGGCTCGAGTGGACCTCTCTATGAGTTCGAACTTCATGGATAAACTTGATGCTTCTGTTGCGGTCCACACAGTTTGGAGCCCGATCTTATCTTGTATTGAACCTCTCAGTCCATTGATGTACCGGGCAACCTTTTATCCCTCTGTTTTGCCGATTTCATTCCATTTGGAGAGTCGTAAAAACTTTGTGGTGTATTCGGTTACGAGTCTTGTGCCTTGTGAACAATCCAAATACATCTTACAAAGGATTTGCACATAGTCTTCTTGTAGGAACTGTTCCATCATTAACTGCATCATTCTTCTCCATGATCATATTGGGCCTTTGCCGTTGTGCTACAACCTTGTCGCACCATACGACGACGGTGTTCTTTAAGTGGAAAGCGACCATCTTTATTTGCTTGTGTTCCGGTATCTCCATGATGTCGAAAAAACGGTTGACCTCGTTTTGCCAATCTAGGAACTCTTCAACGCCCATGGTTCCATAGAAGTAAGGATATCGACCTTCATCTGGTAATTCAGGTCTTTTTCGGGGTGGTTTGGCTTCCTCCTTGGATTCTGATTCGGAACTTGAACTAACGATTCGGTTGTGTCAACCACCAGTTGTCAATTTCGAGCTTCTTGTTTGTCTCGTCTCTGTCGTTTAGTGTTGTTGGCGTTAATTTGATTGGTGAAGGTTATGATCAGAGTGTTGAGGGTTGAGGAGAAAAACGTTGTGATCCCATCAAGATTTGCTCAGGTGAGGGGTGGTGGTGGTGGTTGGTCTTTCGTCTTAAAAGATGAATAGACAAGAAAGTATGTGCTATGATACCAACTGACGTAATAGAAAAACAAAAAAAAAATCGACAAGCATCAAATCCCGACGATGAACGAGTTTACAAATGTAAAACTCAAAAATTGATGAAAAAAACACACAATTATTAAAAGAGAACTGTTATTAAAACTTGATAATCTGAATATGAATGAAAAAAATTAATACATATTTATAGCTAAACTAAACAAGGATAACTATTAATGGAAATTAAATCCAATGCACCTATAAAGATCAAAAGATAAATTAAAAATAAAGGAAGGATCATATATGGAAGCCCGCGTTCGGGTGACTTCCCACGCGACTTAAGTCGCCTGGAAAGCCGTGTTAGCCACTGTTGGCTTCAGCCTCCAGTGAGTTATGCGACTTGTCCAGTGACTTGAGTCGTGTGGGAAGTCGTGATGTCATCTGTTTCGGATTTTTGGTTTCAGTCAATTGCTCTTCGAACTCTGTTGCTAGTTGACACGGGGTTTTCACACCCCGAGAATCTTACCGCAAGTGTACGGGTCGAAGTCAAGTAATAGTACTTGAGAAAGTACGAGTATCGAATCACGGGGAACTAGGAACTAAGTATCACAATTACTATAAGAACTATTAATTGAACTGTCGAAATTGGAGGATTGGTTTTATAAACTAATTAATTGCAATAAATAAAATAAAATCAAACACAAGACAAACAGAACAGCTTTGTAAACTTTGATAGAGAGAAAAGTTGAGGGTTGGAAATCCTCAGGTTATACACATGCAAACAATCGACTCAAAACAGTTACCAGTTAATCCCCTTAATGATTCCCAAATCTTTTAAGATCACCGTCGTTTTCTTTCGACCAACAACGGATTTTATTTTGAAAAGGATAAGTTCAATCTCTCGATCTCACTTATGGGTTCCAAAACACATTAAGTACTCGATTTATGTTAAATTGGCTAGATTTTATCTCTCGATATCAACCTAACGGTTTAAATGGGACTAAAGCCTACTCGGTATATCTCTATCACCTTTCGGGCTTTAGGCATGCAATTTCTAATTCTAAATAGCAATCAATTCTCACGAACTTGATTACTAACAATGAATCAATTGTAAACTGGCCAAATTCACAAAAGCATTAAGAACAAAATCACATACTTCATTAAGTAAGGAAAACTGATAAACGTTCAAATCAATTCGTCACATGCTTATAAACTGAATTCATTCCAACCCCCAACACGAACCGGTTAGTTCATGTCGGTGGTGGATTCAAACATAAGAGGAAAAGGTGCAAAAGTGTATGTAAACATGATCAAATGTGAAAGATGAAATCGTGATAACAAGTGATGAAAACTCCCTCCTCTCGTGTTCGTCGCTACGTTCCGTGATGAATGTATCCGTGATCGGCTCTCTAACGTTGCTTTGAGGACTCCGAAAAATCGCCCAAAGTCGCCCCTGAACTGCTCCCGATCGTCTGCCGTAAGAATGATATCCAATAATGACCTAAACCCCGGAAAATAAAGCTAAAAATCGCAAAATAGTGACTTACGCGACTTGCCACGCGACTTGCAAGTCGCGGGCTAAGTCGCGCATATGCTTTTTGCTGTGTGGGTCGATTTCTGGTTCGCGGGTCGGGTCCTGCTTCGGCCGCGGGTCTTGGGCTTGGCTTTTGGGCTCCCGTTAGGCTTCGTTTTGACTCGTTTTGGGCTCTTTTTAGCTTCTTTCTCGAGAAATGCCGCCTTTTAGCTAACATGCATAGTTCACTAGATAAATCATAAAATACACGCCTTTTCACTTGAATACAAGCCAATCTCGTTGGTTTGAGAACTGAAAATAACGCCAAAAAGTGGCGTTATCAACAACCCCAAACCGAGCGTTGCTTGTCCCCAAGCAAATTAGTGATAAAATAGAATAAAAGCACACAGTGAATTTAGTAATGACTGCACAATTCCCAATCGGTACCAAGTGATGCATCGGTGATTTCCCATACCCGTGAATGTCTATCTCACTCTCGCCTCATTCTTATTTCGTTTGATCTATGACCTTCCATTGGGAGTTGAACTCGTGAATGTTCCGATTACGTTAAGGTTAGACTATGTCCAAACATACTAGGGAAAACATTTCGCTTCGACCCTACCTCACGGGATACTCTCTTTGCACTCGAACCTAGGTTGTCGCTCGTGTTGTCTTGTTTAAGGAAGTTCTGTACAAGAATACGCAATAATTGCATGACAACTCTATTGAAGACGCACAAATGTCCAAAAGTTTGATCTCGGAAAGAAATCAAATAGCAAGACAGGGAATATCAGTAAAGGCAGTCGTAAACCGTAATCACATTTTCCAAAAGATCATCCAGGTCTTTACACGGGTTGTAATGGGGCTAAGGTTAAGGCTAAGAAACGAAGGGTAAAAAGGATCAAAAATCCTCGGTGTGTCAATCTTTGGCAATTCCTGAACTCTCGTTGCTTCACATTTGCTTACTTGGCCCTTTTTGTCACTATTGGAGTCGCTTTGACTCTCTTATTTTGCAGCTCTAACTATTATCTAAATAACTGTATATATTTTTTTATTTTAAAAGGACTTCATTGGTCCTCTTTTCTACTTCTCGGGTTACATTGACCCATTTTATTCTCATGACTGGCCTATTCTATTCTTTTCTACTCTGTCTCGAGTAGTTCATTACTGCTTCCAATTGACACACTTTCGGATAAGGGTTGGCTAAGGCTTTTGGCTAAAGGTTTAATGGTGGGTTTAGAAAGAATTAAGGTGCGTGTTTGGCTGCAAAGTGGGTTATTGGTACACACAAAAGGGTAAAAGGTAACGCTAGCTAAAAATGGTTTAACAAAAACTAGATGCCTGGAATCATATCTGAAGGTCCACATGATATAGTCTACTTTACCCTTATCTAATCTCCCGATGTTCGTCTTTGCTACTCAATACAATAATGTAGCGAGATCATTCTACATTCACGACAAGGAATTCGAAAAGTGTATAAGAATTAAGTGTATGAATCCCTCGAAATGAAAACGTCTTTTAGGCTCAAAATCTCACTATCGGGTGGTCTCCACTAATGTCCCTAGTCATGTCCTTTCCCGGTCCTTCCCTAACGGTCACGTCACTATCACAAGATTCTTCCCACAATGGTTGGTCTCAATCATTCAAAACAAAAAAATTCGCTATGCGATCTAGGTACTCAGAAGTGTAGGAAATCTACGTGCATAAGCTTGGGCCCGATTGGGCAACCCCAAACCTTACCCACACATTGTCCCCAATGTGCAAGCAAGTCGTAGGTGATGCGACTCAATCATTGTGCAGTTATTACGGTTATCAAAAGGACGGGCAAGGCATTACATAGCAAGCAAAAAGAAATCCCAACTTTCTAAAATGGGCACCCCAAACCTAGGCCGTGGCCTAGGTTTGCCAATAAAAGCCAACCCCAAACCTCGGTGAAACCGAGGTTTGCACAGGGTTTAAAGAATTGAGTGTGTAGATGTGAAAAAGATAAGGCACCCCAAACCTAAGTGGAACTTAGGTTTGTTGCCTCTCGTTTAACTAATACTGAAACAAACATCATACACCACTCATTAACATAAAGATTTAGAACATGCCTGTTTTGCCCGGCTGGAGGATTCTTGACTGGTTGAGCATCAATCGGAGGAGACGGAGAGAACACGCAAAACAAAACAAAGAAAAACAAGGCACAAGACAAAATACTGGGAAAGAAACACACCAAGCAAGAAAGGAATAAAAACTGCACGAAAAACAAAACGAAGCAACAAGGACTTACGCGGTTTAGCCCGCGACTTGCAAGTCGCGTGACAAACCGCGTAACCTACTGTTTCAGAAAACCAACAGAGGGTCCCGCGGCTTGCTGCGCGGTATACAAACCGCGTGTAAAGCCGCGTATGTCCCTGTTTCAAAATATTTTTGTCTTTTTTCGATTTTTCGATTTTTATGGCTTTTCGGAAATAAAAACACACGCAAAGTAAAAATAAACGGAAACAAACCTTGGTGGGTTGCCTCCCACCCAGCGCCTTATTTAAAGTCGTGGCACGACTATGTGGGTTCAGCTCGGCTCAGTATCCGCAGACTCGAATCGCCCACACTTGCGATTCCCCGCGGATTGTTCCCTCTTTACTTGACCTTTACCATCTCTAGATCTGCACTGTCCACTCTCGAACATCTTGAAGTCTACCTTCTCGCCACCAACTCTGAAGGTAATCTCTCCTTCCTCCATGTCTATTAATGCTCGACTCGTGGCCAGGAAGGACCTCCCCAAAATCAGCGGGACTTCCTCATCTTCATCTATGTCGATGACCACGAAATCTACCGGGAAGTAGAACTTACCAACTTTGATCAGCACGTCTTCAATCACCCCGTATGGATACCTTATCGATCTGTCAGCGAGCTTGAGTGTTATGTATGTTGGGCTCACCTCTCCCAATCCGAGTTTCCTGAAAACAGATAACGGCATTAAATTAATACTCGCTCCTAAATCACATAACACTTTATTAAAACTAAGATCCCCAATTTGAATAGGGATTGAAAAACTCCCTGGGTCTTTGAGCTTCTGGGGAAGCTTATTCTGGAAGATGGCACTACACTCTTCAGTGAGTGTAACTGTAGATTGATGATCGATCGCCCTCTTTTTGGAGAGGATCTCTTTCATGAATTTCATGTAAGAGGGCATTTGGGTGAGAGCATCTGCAAAAGGGATATTGACCGTTAGCTTTTTAAATACTTCAATAAATTTAGAAAAATTGACCTGATCCTTATTTGCTTTCAGCCTGCTCGGGTAAGGTACTCTTGGTGCTGCCTGCTTGACCGGTGGTGTCACTTCTTTCTTCTTCAGTTCACTTTCCTCGCTTTCTTCAGCTTCTACTTCCTTCACCTTCTCAACCTCTTTTTCCTCAGGCTCGACTTCCCTTGCTGGCTTCCCATTCAGTTCTTTGCCATTTCTCAGATAGATGGCATTACAATTCTCTTGGTTCCTCTTTTCAGCCATGCTTGGAAATGTGCCAGGTGGCCGGTTTTGTAGGGCTTCCGAAATCTGCCCCACTTGCCTCTCGAGAATTCTGATTAAGGCTGTATTTTGATCAGTTGCGGCTTTCACCGTGTTGATCGTGCTCGCTAATCCCTCGACCGTGCTGTCCATTTTTGACATGAACTTCATCATCATCTCTTCTAATCCCGGTTTCTTCTCCATCGAGGGTCCTTCATTCCTTTGGTGAAAACCTGGAGGACGGTACACATTATTAGTTTGAGCAAAATTAGAAGAGTTAGAAAAATTACCTGACTGTGGTTGACCGAGCTGATTCCATGAAAGATTGGGATGCTTCTTCCATCCCTCATTATAGGTGTTCGAGAAAGGATCATTTATCGGTTGGTTCCGGTTTGACACAAAGTGAATCTGGTCAGGTTCTTGAAGATTTCCTCCACTCAGCTGATTCGTGAGAGAGGCTAGTTGAGCTCTCAGTTCATTCAGCTCATTACTTTCTTGCACACTTGCTACTCTTCTTACGGCTGATCGTGGAGTAGAGAAACTGTGCTCGGCCAAGTTCTCGATCAGCTCACATGCTTCCTCATAAGATCTATCCATTAATGCTCCACCCGCTGCAGCTGTGATGTCGTTCTTAAATTGCGGGTGAAGTCCACTGAAGAAGGTCTGGATGATGACCCAGCCTTGTAGCCCATGATGAGGACACTTCTTGATCATGTCCTTGTAACGTTCCCACGCCTCATATAACGTTTCTTGATCCCATTGAGAAAAATGGGTGATTTCCGCCATCAGTTGGGCGGTCCTGCTAGGTGGGAAGAACTTCTGGAGGAAGGCAGCCTTCAGTTGTGCCCAAGTAGTGATTTAATCTAACGGTAGGCCTTCTATCCATACTTCAGCTCGACCTTTTAATGAAAAACTGAACAACCTCAGTTTGATTGCGTTCTCCTCCATCCCGTTGATCTTGAAGGTGCTACAAATGCGCTCGAAAGCCCGGAGATGAGCGTGAGGATCTTCGGTCGGTGCTCCTCCATATTGATTTTGCTGCACCATTACGATGGTGCTCGGCTTTATTTCGAAATAGTTAGCCGTGGTGGTAGGTGGTTGAATGCCTATCCGTGCGGCCTCCACATTAGGATCGGCAAATGACCGCATCGGAACTCTTTCCGGAGGTGGTGGTGGATTGTTGCGGCGAGGTGGAAGATCATTGCGTGGAGGTGGTCTCTCGTCGTCGGACATCTCAACTTTCAGATTTCGTCTAGCTTTCGCTTCTTTACGTAGACAACGGGCGGTTCGTTCAATTTCCGGATCAAATTTCTCGAGCTCTTCCCCTCGGGTCTTCCTTGGCATAAACCAATTAGTACCTGAAATGAAAAATGAACAAAATCAGCAACCCAACAATTGAATGTGACAAAATGAAATAACAAGAAAAGAAAATGCTCAATCTAATAGCGCGTATAGCTGGTAGTGCTATTAGCTACAACTAGTTCCCCGGCAACGGCGCCAAAAACTTGACACGGGGTTTTCACACCCCGAGAATCTTACCGCAAGTGTACGGGTCGAAGTCAAGTAATAGTACTTGAGAAAGTACGAGTATCGAATCACGGGGAACTAGGAACTAAGTATCACAATTACTATAAGAACTATTAATTGAACTGTCGAAATTGGAGGATTGGTTTTATAAACTAATTAATTGCAATAAATAAAATCAAATCAAACACAAGACAACCAGAACAGCTTTGTAAACTTTGATAGAGAGAAAAGTTGAGGGTTGGAAATCCTCAGGTTATACACATGCAAACAATCGACTCAAAACAGTTACCAGTTAATCCCCTTAATGATTCCCAAATCTTTTAAGATCACCGTCGTTTTCTTTCGACCAACAACGGATTTTATTTTGAAAAGGATAAGTTCAATCTCTCGATCTCACTTATGGGTTCCAAAACACATTAAGTACTCGATTTATGTTAAATTGGCTAGATTTTATCTCTCGATATCAACCTAACGGTTTAAATGGGACTAAAGCCTACTCGGTATATCTCTATCACCTTTCGGGCTTTAGGCATGCAATTTCTAATTCTAAATAGCAATCAATTCTCACGAACTTGATTACTAACAATGAATCAATTGTAAACTGGCCAAATTCACAAAAGCATTAAGAACAAAATCACATACTTCATTAATTAAGGAAAACTGATAAACGTTCAAATCAATTCGTCACATGCTTATAAACTGAATTCATTCCAACCCCCAACACGAACCGGTTAGTTCATGTCGGTGGTGGATTCAAACATAAGAGGAAAAGGTGCAAAAGTGTATGTAAACATGATCAAATGTGAAAGATGAAATCGTGATAACAAGTGATGAAAACTCCTTCCTCTCGTGTTCGTCGCTACGTTCCGTGATGAATGTATCCATGATCGGCTCTCTAACGTGGCTTTGAGGACTCCGAAAAATCGCCCAAAGTCGCCCCTGAACTGCTCCCGATCGTCTGCCGTAAGAATGATATCCAATAATGACCTAAACCCCGAAAAATAAAGCTGAAAATCGTGAAACAGTGACTTACGCGACTTGAAAGTCGCGGGCTAAGTCGCGCGTATGCTTTTTGCTGTGTGGGTCGATTTCTGGTTCGCGGGTCGGGTCCTGGTTCGGTCGCGGGTCTTGGGCTTGGCTTTTGGGCTCCCGTTAGGCTTCGTTTTGACTCGTTTTGGGCTCTTTTTAGCTTCTTTCTCGAGAAATGCCGCCTTTTAGCTAACCTGCATAGTTCACTAGATAAATCGTAAAATACACGCCTTTTCACTTGAATACAAGCCAATCTCGTTGGTTTGAGAACTGAAAATAACGCCAAAAAGTGGCGTTATCACTAGTCGTTCTACATTAGTTTAAGACAAAGGGTTAATGTGTCATAAAGTGTCTCACGTGCTGTAAGAATACGTGGAACCCTATTAAACATTTAGATTACTCTGTAAAAAGTCCACTGATGAGAGAAGGAAGTTTTTTGAAAGGGTATCCTAGGCTTTGCCTAGACTAATCCCTGACACTGATTGACTGCTAAGCATGCAGCCCTGAGATAATTCCTCAGTGGCCACAAGTTGCCAATGTGAGAATATGTTGAACCTCATTATATTACTCTCTAAAAGAGACCTTTAAGAGAAGTTCCAATATAGAGAAGATATGGTCCAATTTTTACTGACTTGAACTCCAACACAAGTCACATGAAGGACATTTTGGTCTTTTCAACTACACTTTATTAAAAACAAAACAGTAAAAAATATGTATAAATCCTTAAAGCATTAAACAATGAAAATAAAACCCAACCCCACCTCTTTTCGTTGGCCAACTACTTCTCGAGTTGCCTTCATCTTCTCAAGCTTGAGTTTCCTCAACGTTCTTACCAATGATTGTGTTTATTACAAAAAATCAAGACCTAGAAGGGAAAGATTGAAATTTACAAACCCTGAAACCCCTGAAATATAAACCAAAATGATCAAACTAAAATATCCAATTTTCTGGACTTGTAGCCAAGTGCATTCAAACTTGCATCTCATAGTTTAAAGATCGAATGAATGAATATTTATGCAAAAGAAACATTTAAGAATCCAAAAATGGTTGATTTGGTTTCCATAATTTTGTAATCGAAGCCCAAAAAATTGAAGGGGGAACATAACGTTGTAAGTGTTAATGCCAAAAATCGTCCAGAAGGATAACTTAAGGTTGATTGTGGAGATTAACAACTAAAGAAATAGGAATCTTACGACAAAGCGTGCGACAAAGACATAAAATGTAAAAGAGACAAAGATTTTGGTGACGCGGGAAAAACCTCAACGAGGAAAAAACCCGCGGACGACTTTGGGGGTCGTCGCTGCACTATGGTCGCCAAACAGGGGTGATATCCTTTGTTTCAGGTGTCGAGGGTACAATGATTACAATACAGATGAAAGAAAGACTTTAAATGTAAAGTAACAAGTGAATCGAGTGTAAGAAATTGGTGCGTCGTATGTAAAAACTGTCTGTCGTGCGTATAAGTCGTGCGTCGAGAGCGGTCACTTGAGAGAGAGTTCTTTGAATGTTTTCGCTGTGTGTTCCTTGTTCTTCAAATCAGATGTCCCGAAATGAGGCTGGGATCCTTGTATTTATAGTCTTCGAGTGCCTTGAATGACTCCATAAATGCTTCTGATAACGGTCGCAACGGTCATTGCTGTTAATGCTCATAATTGCTTCTGTCGGTTATGTCTATTGGCCATAAATGATATTGACCCTGCATTGAATGACGAAAAAACATAACAGTAATGTCTTACGTTAGTCGGTCGAGGTCGAGAGCTATGTCACGACGGTCGAGTGTTATGAGCAACCTTAGATTTTACTTAGGTCGAGAGATAAAGTGTTTATGATTTTGATTTTATTATGGGAAAGTGTAATAAACGTTTTTCTTTGTTTTGGTCGTGGTCGAGGCTGGTGAAATTTTGCCCAAACAGTTTGCCCCCAAAATTTAAAAAATGGAGTGGCAATTTCAAGTTTCAAAAGTTTTTAAATTTTGTTAGTCGGACGTCTAGGGTCGTGCCACGTGTCAAAAAATCTTTTCAGTTTCCTTGGAACTGGATCGGTCCGTTTCCAACTAAAGAGGAAGTCGAAAAGGGGATAAGGTCGTGACGTCACGCTGACGCATGATCGTGCTTGATAGCTGTAAGCGCCAGGTGTCGACGATCTGTCGAGTATTCGAAAAGGCAAGGGCACGTGTCGACCATCGAGAGGCTCGATCTGACACGATCTTTTGTATAAATAGTGACCTTCGACGGATCTTTTCTACTTTACGATTCCAGAGAGTTTCTATTACGAGATTTCTTCTTGATTTCTTTATTGTTCTTCGCCGAATCTTTTCCAAACCTGCAAGAGATCTTTGACCTGTTAGAGATTTCGAGGTTTTAGGCGCCTATATAAGGTACGACTCTCCAGTCTTTGTATGCGTCGCAAATCAATTGCTAGGAAACCTAGGAAGAACTGGGATATTTGGGTCTTTTCAGACCTACAAATTTGGCTAACAGGATTATCGATGTCGACAGAGCCTAGGAGTACCATTCAAGACCAGGATGATCTTGATAGTTTTAGGAGCCTAGCGAAAATCCCTGCGGAGGTTTCAGTGACCAAGGCCGGTCAGATTAGACCGGATATGTGTCCCAAGGGATACGTCGTGATATACGAGTATCCCTTTAGAATAGGTTTTGAGTGACCCTACTCTCCTTTAGCGAAATCTTTTATGTGCGAGTTCGACCTCTCGCCTGGACAACTGATGCCCCAATTCTGGAGGGTAATACTTGTCGTCGAGCGACTTACCAGTCAGTGGGAGTCGCCGATGAATGTAAAAGACCTCTTGACCGCTTATCAGGTCAAGAGGGATCAGCACCGTCGCTATAGCTTATTTTCCAAGCATAAGGGTGATCGTACCCTGGTCTTAAAAACTGCGGTCAACGACCGTAAATGGAAGACCAGTTACGTCTTTGTACGGGTAGCGACACTGGACTCCGATAGTGATTGGATCAGGTCCGGGTGGAACATGGATGGTGAGTTTTAGCTTTGGTCGAGCGCCTTTTTTATGCTTACTGCTTTGTTTTTGTAACTAATCCTCTCCTTTTTGTGTTTTCAGTTATAAAGTTCGATGCAGTGAAGTCTAACGACGATTCCAAGGAAAAAATCGTGAAATTCCAGGAGATCAGTCGTGACGACCGATCATTCGTCACTCGAAATCTAGTGGACGAGGACGACGACCTGGTGTGTTTGGGTGAAAACTGTCGAGAGAGTCGAGAGGAAGTAGAGGAAGAAGAAGAAGAAGAAGAGGAAGACGAGTCTGAGGAGACTGAGGAGGAGAAGAAGGAAGAGTCGAAAGAAGAGATAGAGATGACTGATAAGTGTACCCTACTCTGTTCGACACCTCTATTCCCTCATTTCAATGTTTTAATTATTCTTCCTTTCTTGCTTCATAGGAGAATCCCAACAATCCCAGCCAAAAGTGTCGCCTGCCGCGATGGCCAAGAGGGCGGTGTTTGGGCGAAAAATCACGTCGCTCGACCCCGACCAGAACGGGTAAGACGTATGATTAAGGACTATATCTTGTATTAAGATAAGGTCTCGACAAAGACCTATAACACCATCGTCGTCCCTCATAAAAGATAAGTCGAGAGTTCCTTACGACGCTCGACCATAGCGTCGCCCGATCCGCACGACTATTATATAAGGACGTGCGACCTCAACCAAAGCTAACGTTCACCATGACCGTTTGTTAAGTGTTTAATGCAGGAGTAAAAGTCATTAAGGAGCAACGACTATAACCGACACAATCATTAAACAGCCAGCGACCGTAACGGACGAAGATCATTACTCCGGCGACCGTTTCCAACCGTTAAAGCCATTAAAGGAGCATTTATGGATGAAGCTAAGGACGCGAAGACTATAAATATCAAGCTCAATCAACATTTCAAGACATGGAATATCTGTTTGGGTAAAAAATCACACCCTCGACCGACTTGGGAAATCCCCTCGACATGACCTATGGACATTGATTACCCCCGACCGACAAAGATAATACCCATTATTATCACATCCCCGACATACGTTAAATAGCCACGATAATTGACATATTGGATCAATAGTAATATTACATCGTCACGTATCGCACTTCACACATCACTAGTCTTATGTCGCCAGTTATGCGTCGCCAGTTACGACTCGTCGGTCTTACGTCGATAGTGTCATAATTTTATGCGTCCGACTGACAAAATTTAAAATTTGAATTTAGCATTCTACTTTCAAATTTTGGAGGCAAACTGTTTGGGCAAAATTTCACCAGTATCGACCACGGCCAAGGTAAGTAAAACCACTCACTTCTGTTACTTCTGGTAAGGTAAAATCATAGCACTTTATCCCCCGACTAAAGTTAAGATCAAAAGTTATTTACCTCACGACACTCGACCACGATGTCGTACATTTCACACGATCGTCGCATAGAACCATGCGACCTCGACTAGCTAATGCGTGATACAACTGTTACATTTGTTTAGTGTTTATTGCAGGAGTCAACGTCATTAATGGACAACGGCTATAACTGATGAAAGCCATTAACAGCACTAAAGGCGACGTCCGTCACGACAGTTATCGAAGTATTTAATGAGCCAATTAAAGCGCCCGAAGACTATAAATTCCAAGCTCAATCCTCAGTTCAAAGGACATCGAACAACAGACACAAGTACTCAAACTCCGAAGAACACTCGAAGCAAAGAAATCATTCACAGAAGAATCGCTCTCGACGCACGACATCAGCGCACGACACACAGTTTAAACACACGACGCACATTGTTTTTACATTCGAAACACTTGTTACTTTACATTTCGAAATCTTTCATTTGTATTGTAATCTCTGTACGATCGACACCAGAAACACAAGGATATCGCCCCTGTTTGGCGACCATAGTGCAGCGACGACTTCCACAGTCGTCCGCAGGTTTTTTCCTCGTTGAGGTTTTTCCCGCGTCACCAAATTCTCTGTCTCGATTACATTTTAGTCTTTGTCGCACGCTTTGTCAAAAGATTATTTTCTTTAGTTGTTAAAGTCCACATCGACCTTAAATTGTACTTTGGTGCGATTTTTGGCATTAACATTGTTCATATTGTAGTTCAGACTGAACGAGTCAGCGAGTTTAGGATGAAATCCGTGGCAAGCTCCTGACTAAAGGGAAAACCAAGACGCTTACATAAAAATTGGTTAAAAAAATAACCAAGAATGATTGTATAAAAATACAACTAAGATTGACATTATAAAATTTGTGTATTTCTTAAATCTTAAAATGTGATTGAGTTTTCATATCCTACATTGATGGAAATAAGATAATCAATCAGTCAATATATATATATATATATAAAGAAAAACCAAAGGGTATTGAGGTGACATCATGAGAATAGAGTATTGGGGTATATATTGGTGAATTTTGGTTGAGTTTGAGATATCCCACATTGGTGAGAGATAGAAAGATTGGAGTCTAGTGGTATGTATAAAAAAGAATAATATGATGTCATTGTGTCAACTCATGGGGTTTGCGTCATGGGTTATCTTATTTAGATGACCCTATTTATGCAAAACAAAACATCATCAATATATATACTAAAAGAATAACCAAGAGGTATTGAGGTGACATCAAGAGAATAAAGTATTGGGGTATTGGTAAAGTTTGTTTGAGTTTACAATATCCCACAATGGTGAGAGATATAAAGATTGAAGTATAGTGGTATGTATAAAAAATTGATACGATGTCATTGTGTCAACTCATGAGATTTGTGTCATGTGTTATCTTATTTAGATGACCGTATTTATGCAAAATAAATCTTATTATAAAAAATCGATATATATATATATATATATATATATATATATTAAAAGAAAACCCAGGCGGTATTGAGTTGGCGGTATGAGAATAGAGTATTGGGGTATTGGTGAATTTTGGTTGAGTTTGAGATCCCACATTGGTGAGAGATAGAAAGATAAACCAAGAATGATAGGATGTCATTGGGTCAACTCATGGGGTTTGCGTCATTAGTTATCTTATTTAGATGACATTATTTATGCAAAACAAATGTTATTATAAAAACGTTAAAAAAATTGTTGGTTGAAATTTTTGAAGTAGGAAGTGACTATAAAAAATGAAGGATGGATATTTTGTGTAAACTATGTGGTTGGCTCAATTTAGTTTACCCTATTTTGCATCATCCCATATTGGTTTGAAGATGCAAGTTTTTTGAAAGATGAAGTGAGTATAAGAAAGGAGGGGTGGATGTATTTGTGTCAACTCATGTGTTTGACCCAATTTAGCTTACTCTATTTTGCGAAAGCATTTTGAGGTGACACCTTGAGAATTAAGAATTCTCAAATGGTGGATTGTGGTTGAATTTAAGTTGTCCCAGATTGGTAAAAATTGAAAGATTGGAACAAATTTGTGGGTATAAGAAATGAAGATGATAGGTTTTTATGTCAAAACATTGAGTTGCCATAACTTAGTGATCTTTTTTGAAAAATATGTAAAAATCAAACCGAGGATGAGGATTTGACAACATTAAATTTGAGTAATCCTCAAATCTTGATATGTGGTTTAGTTTCATCATCTCACATTGGTGAGAAGATCAAAGTTTTAAAGTAGAAAATGACTATATATATTAAAAATTTTAATTTTTTTTGTGTTAACTAATAAAGTTGTCTCATGTTTATGTAAGTTTAGGATCCACTCTTACAATCAATATATCAATGTATAGAATAGTAATTGAGAAGTAATATGATCGAACCAACTTGTATTCAATGAAGAACAGATTTACAGATCTTAGAGAGAGATCTCAAAGATTACAAAAGATGAATACAAATATATGCGGGAAAATCAGTTAGCGTAACAGTGCTAACCACTATATATATTGTAATGGAAATACTAAAGCTACAGTACGAATATGAAAGACTAATAGGAACAATACACGTGTCCTAATTAGTTAACTAAATACAAAGTAAAGCATTTAGTTATAAGTTCTGAACATGTTGTTCAGAACTTCTGAACATTATTATGATTAGGCTTCTCAGAACTTCTGACTCTTCTTCCCAGACTTCTATACTTGGTCAACTTTCAGAGCAATACTTCTGAGTCTTCTTAGTCAGAACTCTGACTCTTCACTTCAGAACTTCTGAGCCTTCTTAGTCAGAATTCAACACTTAGTTTATTGACAAAACTCAGATCTAACAGTTTATTTAATGCAACTCATAGGTTTGACTAATTTTAGTCGAACCAATGTTTGGAAGAAAAATAAAATTTTCAAACCCTTCGTAACAACAATAATGATAGGATTGTGTGACATGTCGTTTGAGTTAAAAATAGCATAACAAAGTTGTTACCGATACATATGAAACTTTTCCTAACAACACATTTTATCAATATATAAAAGGGAATTTAATTAAACTACCCCAACTTTGACTTTGACTTTGACTTACCCAAATGCCCCTTATCTATCCCATTTTGCAAATTTGCCCCACGAATCCGCGATATGGGTCGCGATCGCGGACCCGACCCATATGGCCCGCGATGGGTGCATTTTCGTTAATAAAAAATAAGTGAGGCATTCGCAAGATGCAAGATTCGAACCCTGCATCTACAGCACGTGTGCACAAAACCTTAACCAATAATCTAGCAACCTTGATAAATTTTTATTTCGTCCTATTTAGTTTTATTTCTAATTTTTTTATTGACGTTTATCTTCCATTTAAAAATCTTTATTAATTATTTTAAGGTTTAAACATTAGAATTATTTATTTTGAAAGAGTAAAATCATTAGAGTTTTTTTATTCATTTTATCTTGATACGTTTAATTTTAATTATTTATTTTGAAAGAGATGGTTTCAATAAATCATTTATATATTTATTTCGATGGTTCAAATCAACTTTTCATGTTTTTCACGGTAACCTCAACATCTCACATGGTCTTTCACAATATGTATATATAGAGATTAACTAGATTTTATAAAGCAAAATGACATAAAATGGAAAATTTTAAAATGTCTCCGGCTTAATTAATTAATTAATATAGTTGAGTGAATTACGTTTTTCGTTTCTTAGGTTTTTTTATTCATTCTAATTTTTATTTTTAACATTAACTCTTTTAATACCATATAGACTGAAACAATTACGAATTATAAATTATAAAGATAAAAATAATAATAAATTGTAAATTATGATGATAAAAATATAATTTTAAAACTATGAAAACCAAAAATTAAACAGAAATAAAAAAGGAAATAGATATGAAAATACGTATTTTTTTTGAATGAGTCAGTTTGATTTGGGGTTGTATCTGAAATTGGAAATGAAAGGGAAATTGAGAATTGGATGACATCCATTTTAGTTTTATAATAAAGTCATAGCAAATTGGAATAAAATGTTTGTTTAGTAATATTATAATATAAATTGGACTCACCACGTGTGTCAAAATAATTAATAAATACTTCTAAATGAAAGATAAACGTCAATAAAAAATTAGAAATAAAACTAAATAGGATAAAATAAAAATGTATCAATGTTGCTAGATTATTGGTTAAGGTCTTGTGCATGCGTGTTGTTGATGTAGGGTTTGAATCTTGTACCTTGCGAATACCTCATTTGTTTTTTTATTAACCAAAATGCACCCATCGCGGACCAAGATCACGCCACGTTGGCCGGGTCCGTGATCGTGGCCCATATCGCAGATTCGTGGGGCTGATTTGCAAAATGTGAGAGAGAATGGGCATTTATGTAAGGCAAAGTCAAACCTGAGGTAGTTAATTAAATTCCCTATATAAAAATGAAACATATAATTTTCATTTTAAAGTGTATCTTATTAATAAATAAATAAAAAACTATTTTTTATGCTAACAACGATAATTATTTATTTAAAATACTTATCATGCTAGTTGTAATTAACTTTAAATAAATAAAAATAGATGGAATACAATTATTCAACATCGAGAGTGATAATGAGTCTTATTGATAAAGGTACACACTCTGTTATGCAAACTACAAGCATTCTCACATGTAGGATTGAACAGAAAGAACACATGATCTTCACCTTTCGTCTCCATCATCTCCAATTCTCCACTCCATCCACTTTTCTCCATTAACTCTCTGTAACTTAACCCCCTATCCCTCAAAGAATCTTTCTCTGCAACACATACAAGAATCTTGGAACACCCTAATCCCCCAACATTCGGATCCTTCTCAGGGTTAAACAACGGGTCATCCAACCCACAACCTGAACGATTCGCCAACTTCCAAAACTGATCAGTGAACGCTTTCAACTGCTTGTGTTTCCCACATTCGGAACCAATCGGGTCTTCTCCTCCGAAATACGGATGGAGAAGAATGACACCCTCCAGATTTATTGCATCAATCGGGTCTGACCCAAACCGTATTGCCGTGTGGTGGGCGATATTCGCCCCGGCACTATCTCCTGCGAGAAACACCTTTTTAAAATCTGCGACGTCGTTTAACCACGGCTCTGGACCACCTTCTCTACCGTGGGTGGCAACCCACTTGATCGCGTCCCACGAGTCGTTGTATCCAATGGGGAGAAGATACTCCGGTGCCAGCCGGTAGTCGACGGAGACGACGATTACGCCGGAGTTCGCCGCAAGAAGATTAACTGTAGGGTGATAAGTTGGAGATTTGGCGGATTCCACCACGAAACCACCGCCGTGAAAGTAAATCAGAACCGGTAATTTCTGATTTGCAGAGGTGGTTTCCGGCAAGTAAAGCCTTACAGAGAGGTGGGTTTCCGGCGAGATGACGACGTCTTTTGATTGAACTCCGGTTGAAGGGTCGATTTCGGTGGGGACGGTCTTATTGCCGACTAATCTTTCACATCGGCCATCTTTGTGTACTCGTAGGAAACCATTGATTTGGAGGAGATATTCGTCGGAGGTTATGATCTTTCCCGACCCAAAAACCGACGACATTTTCCGATGATTGTGAGAGAAAGTTATGGATCCTGCAAGTATTTATGACGCCTTTTCAGAATATTTTGGAAAGACCCTTTTATTTTTGGAATTTGGTCATTTGAACCCCCGATACTATGAAAACTTTTTATTGACGACACATGTGTAGTCAACTTTCATGGGCGACAATCATCCATGTTAAAGTTGTACTTCAACAAATCAACATCGGCAAATCATGTGCAAATTGTTTAATGATTAAATGACTTGGCTTTTCAGAAAATAAAAATAAAACGATACCTTTATGGCATCTCGGTTTTGCTAAAGCGAATAAAAATAAAAAGAGCGCGACTTGCGGACACGAATGCAGCTCTAAAATCTCGTGCTCACACATCTCGGTTTTGCTAAAATTTCTTTTGGGCAGTTTGTATTTTTTTTACTGAACAAAGACACAAAGACTCCACACGAAAACAGGGACCAAAAATGTAAAAAAAATTTGGCCTATCGCGGGCCCATCGCGAGCTTCCACCGCGGGGAGGGACCAAAAGTGTCACCGCGGCCATAGTTGAGGGGCTCCGCGGGACACTTTGGCCAAACATGAGGTGCCACGTAGGCCTAGCCCGCGATCGCGACCCCCATCGCGGATTTTTGTGGCATTTTGGTAAACCAAAGGCATTTTGATAAGTCAGGGTCAAAGTTAGGGTATTTTAATTAATTTTCCTAATTAATATATTTATACATACATATATATATATATATATATATATATATATATATATATATATATATATATATATATATGACTTTCTGCTTCTGGAAAGGATGCGATGATCTTGCATCCTATTTGTGAACTTGATGAGTGGGACGCCATATTCCCGGCTGTTAAAATAAACTTTTCTCCAAACTTGTTTAGAATGGCTTCTGTTTTTGGGTTTAGGCTAAAGTTTATGTAGTCGATCATTCCATTATGGTAGTAACCAAGGACTTGATCATCTGGCATGTTGGTTTTCTTTAAGTCGATTTGTAGTGAGAACATGTTGGTCGGGATTGATCCGCCTTGATGTAACCTTTGCACGACTGTAACCCCTTTGTAAGCTTTTTCTTGTGGTCCGAATGCCATGTCGATGATGTTTTGTTGAAGCTTATATAGAAGAAGAGGGAATTCTGTGCATACTTTGTCTGAAACCATTTGTTCGAATTCTGGGAAGTTTTCGAAGAGTGGTTGCATCGTTTGTCTTAGTGGCATGTCCAAAATTCTTGCTTTGAAACTGTCAAAATTTCTGTGTACCGCTGTGTTTGATCCCTTTTTCTCGAGTTTTTGGATGAGCTGTATATTTTTTGTTTCGAGAAACTCATTTTTCTGTTTAAGAAAACTGTTTTCAATCTGGGTTTGTGAACTATGTGTATTTTTTCCAGATCTTAGGAGTTGTTCCTGTAATTGTGCAATAACACTTTCCTGAGCTTTTATAAATTGCTCGGGATTTGTTTTTGCCATTTCTGCAAATGTTTTTACTTCTTCAGGTTCAATGAAGAAGTCATTAACACCAAAACTTTCTCTTGCCATTTTCATGGCTTCGGAAAAGCTATGGTATCCTTTGTAAAGAGGTTTAAGACAATTTATATGTTGTACAACCGTTTCCCATTTGTTAAAAATTCCCGTTTTTGTTCCCCTGAAAATGATGTAGTGAGAAAATTTCTTAGGTGGTTTTTCGGGGACAATCTGACTTTGTTCTGAGAAGTAAACACTCAGAGCATTCAAAACTTGTACCTTGAATAAAGTTGCTTGCGGCATGGTCTGGATATGCCAAATGTTATCAAGCAAACACTGTTGTTTTTCTGTCAAAACATTCCCAATCATGGGTCTAAATTTTTTCTTTAGATCAAAACTTTTTTGTAGTACATGACTTCCAAATGATATTGTTGACTCTGTCTGTGCAGGATGTGTATCTTTTGATCTACTTGACTGTGCATATCCTCTGGTTGAGGTTTTTGCAGGAGTAGATGGTATAATTATACCCGTATTTTGTATAATCTTTGAGGGACCAGACTGTGTTATGTTATCAAAATTTTGATAACTTTGTGGTATCTGTGTGGGATTGTAAAGGCTTTCGGTTTGTAAGATCTGTGCGCTCATGGTTGGGAATGTTTTGACAGAAAAACAACAGTGTTTGCTTGATAACATTTGGCATATCCAGACCATGCCGCAAGCAACTTTATTCAAGGTACAAGTTTTGAATGCTCTGAGTGTTTACTTCTCAGAACAAAGTCAGATTGTCCCCGAAAAACCACCTAAGAAATTTTCTCACTACATCATTTTCAGGGGAACAAAAACGGGAATTTTTAACAAATGGGAAACGGTTGTACAACATATAAATTGTCTTAAACCTCTTTACAAAGGATACCACAGCTTTTCCGAAGCCATGAAAATGGCAAGAGAAAGTTTTGGTGTTAATGACTTCTTCATTGAACCTGAAGAAGTAAAAACATTTGCAGAAATGGCAAAAACAAATCCCGAGCAATTTATAAAAGCTCAGGAAAGTGTTATTGCACAATTACAGGAACAACTCCTAAGATCTGGAAAAAATACACATAGTACACAAACCCAGATTGAAAACAGTTTTCTTAAACAGAAAAATGAGTTTCTCGAAACAAAAAATATACAGCTCATCCAAAAACTCGAGAAAAAGGGATCAAACACAGCGGTACACAGAAATTTTGACAGTTTCAAAGCAAGAATTTTGGACATGCCACTAAGACAAACGATGCAACCACTCTTCGAAAACTTCCCAGAATTCGAACAAATGGTTTCAGACAAAGTATGCACAGAATTCCCTCTTCTTCTATATAAGCTTCAACAAAACATCATCGACATGGCATTCGGACCACAAGAAAAAGCTTACAAAGGGGTTACAGTCGTGCAAAGGTTACATCAAGGCGGATCAATCCCGACCAACATGTTCTCACTACAAATCGACTTAAAGAAAACCAACATGCCAGATGATCAAGTCCTTGGTTACTACCATAATGGAATGATCGACTACATAAACTTTAGCCTAAACCCAAAAACAGAAGCCCTTCTAAACAAGTTTGGAGAAAAGTTTATTTTAACAGCCGGGAATATGGCGTCCCACTCATCAAGTTCACAAATAGGATGCAAGATCATTGCATCCTTTCCAGAAGCAGAAAGTCACACATACAGACCTGCAAGAAAGCGTATTTTCATCAGCCATCTTGAAGACGAACAAGAAGCCCTGAAGAAGTACGCATGCACTCAACAATTCACATGGTGGAATGACACTGACAGCAAAGAACCACTTCAACAGCTGATAGGAAAAATGATCTTACAAGGACAACAAACACCAAAGATATCAGTAAATCTTTTTCATAGACCATGGGGAAGAAGATACAGATTAGTTGAAGAAGGACATTATACACAGATATTCGCTCAAGATAATTGGCTCATGGTCTTTCCATTCATCGGAGAAGATGGAGATGAAGATTTCAGCCATGTTATCATCGAAAACCTTGATGACAAAGACGAATACGACGGTACTGACCCCGGTTCGCCACAGTCAATCGACAGTACACACAGGGATTTCTAGAATTTACCAGAGTACCCTTTCTAGAAGACCTCGTCATCAATGACGTTACAGAAACCGCCAAAAAGTATGACGACTACAAAGCAATAATTCAAAAGCAGAAAGATGGCCGACATTGCCTTCTCCACTAAAGACTTTTTTACAAATATTCGTTTACCGTCTTTACTTTTCTGATTCTTTTTCAGTGGGTGTAATAATTCCGTAGGGCATAAATTAGGTACGTGTCATTGCTAGCTTAGCTTTTTTCGCCTATATATTGTAGTTTCCACTTCATTTGTATACACACCGAAATATATAGAAAACGAGAGCACAGTCAAGTAGATCAAAAGATACACATCCTGCACAGACAGAGTCAACAATATCATTTGGAAGTCATGTACTACAAAAAAGTTTTGATCTAAAGAAAAAATTTAGACCCATGATTGGGAATGTTTTGACAGAAAAACAACAGTGTTTGCTTGATAACATTTGGCATATCCAGACCATGCCGCAAGCAACACTTTTTGTTGCTCCTGTGTCTACTAATGCTGTTAGGTCCATAAATTTATTGTTATCTAACCATAAGCGACATTGTATATGAATCATATTTATAAACCCTTTTGTTTGAATGTAGGTACATTCTTCGGACATCTTAACTTCTTCGATTTCGATTTTCTGTTTTTTCTTTTCCAATATGTCCTCCATATGTTTTATTTTTTCTTCTAAATTTTTGATTTTTAGATTATGTAATTCTGTTATTAATTCTAATTTTTCTATTCGTTCATAACATATTTTATTATTGAGTGATGTATTTGCTTCTTTTGTAATTATTATTTCTTGATCAAAGATCTTTTTTAGACATAAATAACAAATTTCTTTAAAACATATGTTACATTGTGATCTTTTTTCAATACTTGGATAATATCCGCAATTAAAGCACTTTATGTAATTGTTTCCTCTTTTGCTTATCCAATTATGTTCACAATCTTGTTCTGTATTAACATATGTATATGTTATTTTTGTTAATGAGTCATCTTCTCTATCACTATATATGTTGTATATTGACTCATTATCAGAATTATCGGATTTTAATGATTCTATATCATATTCTCCTATTTGTTCTATAAGGTTACTTTTTTCTATATTTTTATTTTTATTCGGACATTTGTTAGCTAAATGTTTTTCATCTCCGCAGATAAAACATTTACATTTTCTTGTTTGTGGTTTTCTAACATATTTGTTTTTATTATAAGGTTGATTTCCTTTTTGAAATGTTGTACTTTTTCTTAATTTCTTCGTATTTTTATTATAATGACCATATGCCTGTGGTGTATAAATAGCTGTTTTGCAGAATGCATATGCATTCTTTTTCAACTGTTCTTGCAGGGCAACGTTCGAATTGTTATATCAAGGTTTTTGATTTTGAATTTACATGTATGTCTTACTTTTGAATTTGTTATGTCTTCTCCTATAAGTCCTATCTTTTCTAGATGTAGGATAATAGGATAATTTATACTTTTTGTAACATCTTTTCCCTTTTCTAACTCTTTTGTAAGGAAATTTGTAAGTAATTTAACTGATTCATTTTCAACAGAGTTTTTACTTTGGTCATGGTTATTTTTAATTTTAAAAAATTCTAAGTGGCCTTGTCCACCACGCTTTCGAGCGATCTCTGATGTATTTGTATATCGTACCGTAGGAAAATTGTAGATATGTTTACTTAATGTAACAAAATTTCGTGTAAGGGAACTCTAATATCTTTGTAGAAATATGTGTTTGTAGTTCTATCTTTCCAAGCTTTTATTCCTATGATTACTAATCCTATGTGTGCAAATTGTTTACCTGATTGTTTAATTTTTTGTATCGTGTCAGGTGAGAATAAGTCTACTGTTACTGAATTGCCTACAACTCTTAGGCTTTCTTCTCGGCTACTTTGAATTAATACTGTGTTTATGTTTAATAAACCTGTTTGATACAAGACTCTTGGATTTAATATATCCAATTGATGTTGATTGTAGAGATTTATATTTCTGTCCAAATCTATTTTGGTTTATTTATTTGTAATAAATAACTTAACTGTTGAATTTCTTGTTTTGTAGGAATCGATTTTTTAATTTCTTTTAGCTCTTTTATAATATGATTATTTTGTTCTTTAATATATCCTAGATTTTCAGTTAGATTATCTAAGCGTTTTATTGTTGCAGACGAGGTGTTTGAATCAATGGTTGGGTGAAATCCTATCTCTTAGTATTACCCTAATTCTTTACTCTCCTTTTTATAATATTTTCATATATCCCATAAAATTTTTATAGATAACAAATGAAGATTAAAACAAATGAAGACTAAAACATCTAGCATAGTAGTGTTTATCTTGACCCTAAAATTCATCATAACCTTCAAATTTATATCATAACACAATATGATCCCTGGATTTTCACCTTAGTGAGTTCTCGTATATTGTGGACTAACTGCCACCGACGAGCCTGACTAAGTCTGTTAAATCTTTCGAATCGTACCATGCTCTGATACCAAAAGGGGGGGTATGGCGGATTTTTTGGGTTTCCGTTAAACCAATAAATAAAGAGAATACTAGAAAAACGTACTTACAGTGGACGTAGAAGAACCAGAGTAGAGATTGGAGGTGACGAGCGGAAGCACCAGAGTGGTATATGCAGCGGTGGTCCTTTTTTTTTTTTTTTTTTTTTTTTACTATGGGATATATTATGAAGAACTGAAAGGAGAATTGAGGAACTAGAGAGAATACATAAGAAGATAGGGAGAGAAGGGTTTAGCCAGCCATATGGTGAGAAAAGCTCTCGTTTTCTATATATTTCGGTGTGTATACAAATGAAGTGGAAACTACAATATATAGGCGAAAAAAGCTAAGCTAGCAATGACACGTACCTAATTTATGCCCTACGGAATTATTACACCCACTGAAAAAGAATCAGAAAAGTAAAGACGGTAAACGAATATTTGTAAAAAAGTCTTTAGTGGAGAAGGCATTGTCGGCCATCTTTCTGCTTTTGAATTATTGCTTTGTAGTCGTCAGACTTTTTGGCGGTTTCTGTAACGTCATTGATGACGAGGTCTTCTAGAAAGGGTACTCTGGTAAATTCTAGAAATCCCTGTGTGTACTGTCGATTGACTGTGGCGAACCGGGGTCAGTACCGTCGTATTCGTCTTTGTCATCAAGGTTTTCGATGATAACATGGCTGAAATCTTCATCTCCATCTTCTCCGATGAATGGAAAGACCATGAGCCAATTATCTTGAGCGAATATCTGTGTATAATGTCCTTCTTCAACTAATCTGTATCTTCTTCCCCATGGTACGATTCGAAAGATTTAACAGACTTAGTCAGGCTCGTCGGTGGCAGTTAGTCCACAATATACGAGAACTCACTAAGGTGAAAATCCAGGGATCATATTGTGTTATGATATAAATTTGAAGGTTATGATGAATTTTAGGGTCAAGATAAACACTACTATGTTAGATGTTTTAGTCTTCATTTGTTTTAATCTTCATTTGTTATCTATAAAAATTTTATGGGATATATGAAAATATTATAAAAAGGAGAGTAAAGAATTAGGGTAATACTAAGAGATAGGATTTCACCCAACCATTGATTCAAACACCTCGTCTGCAACAATAAAACGCTTAGATAATCTAACTGAAAATCTAGGATATATTAAAGAACAAAATAATCAGATTATAAAAGAGCTAAAAGAAATTAAAAAATCGATTCCTACAAAACAAGAAATTCAACAGTTAAGTTATTTATTACAAATAAATAAACCAAAACAGATTGAGACAGAAAATAAAGGGTTAATAACCAAAATAGAGAAACAGTTAAATAAATTAGAAAAATCTTTAGAAATAGTTAAACAGATAGTAGAAGGTTAAACCTGGCGGCATTTACCAAAGAATACACAAAGGCCTTAGAAGACGCAAATAGATACAAATCCGAACAAAATAAAGAAGAAGTTACAGGTTTTACAAACTATCTAGGACAAAGTAAAAGTGATAAACAATTTACAAACATATTCAATTTTATAATTAGTTTATTAATACAACTTATTGAAAAAGTCAATAAAGTCATAAACATTTTGGAAGATAAAAAAGAAACAAATACAACAACAGCCAGTGATATAGATAAAATCACAGAGGCAATTAACAAATTAAATATCGAAGATATTAAAATTAACAGAAAACCTAAACCTTATACACACTGGTTACCCAGAAAATGAATAATAACAATAGAAGCTTCTTAGGGAGAAGTAGAACTATACAGGAAGCAAGAAGTTCTACAAGTAATATACAGGATACAATAACATCCGAATCTTTTCTAAACAGAATAACCAGAAGAGGATCAGGTTCAAATTCCACACAACATGTTATACAATTAGAAGAAGAAATAGATTTGGACAGAAATATAAATCTCTACAATCAACATCAATTGGATATATTAAATCCAAGAGTCTTGTATCAAACAGGTTTATTAAACATAAACACAGTATTAATTCAAAGTAGCCGAGAAGAAAGCCTAAGAGTTGTAGGCAATTCAGTAACAGTAGACTTATTCTCACCTGACACGATACAAAAAATTAAACAATCAGGTAAACAATTTGCACACATAGGATTAGTAATCATAGGAATAAAAGCTTTAGGCAGGAAAAACTTAGGAACAAAATTATTAGCCTTATTATTAGATAAAAGTTGGAAAGTAGAGCTAAAAAAGGCAATAATTTCAGGGATGGAAATAGATCTAAGCCAAAATACAGATTTATTTTATCGTACACCAGGCATCCTAAAAGATATAAAAGATCTACAAAATATAAAAATCGCATTACAAACCAAGGGATACGAAAACTATGAAGGAAACAACATAGTCATAAGTATAGGAGTACTAGGAAAAGCTAGTAACAGGTCAGGAATGAAATATAAAGTTAACATTGAAGGAATTGTGAATACAATAGCTTCAAAATCTATACAGATGATAGATCCAGTCAACATAGATCCTGAAGAATTAGCAGGATTAGAATGGCAATTAAATGACTTAAAAGAACAAGAAAACGAAGTCTTAGTCCCAAAAAGAAGTTATATCTATGAAGATATGAATGGAACACAAAGTCTAAGATTTGTAGATTTTAAAAAAGAATCATCAAACGATAAAGATGACGATGAAACAGAATACAATTTTATGAATATAGAATATGATACAGATATAGAACCCAAATATGATACAGAAAATGAAGATGATGAAACTCTAATAGGTTTTGATAAGTTTCAAGAAGAAGAAGAATTCGATTACAACCTAATAGATTATTTAGAAGAAGAAGAAGTAAACACAGGATTTAAAATCGAGGAAACGAATAAAACATTAGAACAAATAATCAACAAAAAATTCACCGAATTAAATATACAAGAAGAAACAGATGATATGATTATGGAATGCATGACAAAATTGGGCATGACATATGAAGAAAGTTATAAAAAATTACAAGAATATTATAACTTACCGTTAGTAGAAAATATTTTACAAGGAAAAACTATGTTATCAGATTTTTATAAAGAAGAACAGAGTTTTATGGATACATATATGCACAATCAATATAAAAGGCCAAAAACAGAATGGGGAGAAATTGGAAATAATTCACAAGATACAAGTGGAAGGGAAACATGGACAAAACCTTCTACAAGTTATCAACAAGAATCAAGCTTTATAGGAAAAGGAAATCGTTTACCTATAGGACAAATATTTAGTAGTAACATGTTAATCATAGAACGACAAAAGCCACAGTTATGGGTAGATGAAATTTTAATATGGGAACAGACAGTCGTAAGGATGTGGGAAACAAACAAAAAAGACAGTATGGATATGTTTTCTTATTTAGAAACCACATTAGGCCCAATATCTCTGGGAATTTGGCAAAGTAAAAAGGCCCAAGATCCAGATGGAATCAATATGCTAAAAGCCCTAGGAGACAACCCATATAATTTTACATCACAGATAAGGACTCTTATTTTAGGAGTCGACCCAGCAAAAAACAATAGCCACATACAAGATACAGCAATAAGGAATTTAGAACAATTGAGTATCGCCGATATGAAATACATAAATGAATTCACATTAGATTTTTCAAGGCTATTATCACAAACAGGACAAGCAATGGATGATGATCTATGCGACAAATACTTCATAAAATTACCAGGAGATTTAGGAAAAAATATACATGAAACATGGAAACAAAATTATGAGAATACAAAAAATCTAGGAATAGGACCGAGAATAACATACACGTTTGGAATATTAGAAGACAAATGCAAAGAAGTTGCCCTGCAAGAACAGTTGAAAAAGAATGCATATGCATTCTGCAAAACAGCTATTTATACACCACAGGCATATGGTCATTATAATAAAAATACGAAGAAATTAAGAAAAAGTACAACACTTCAAAAAGGAAATCAACCTTATAATAAAAACAAATATGTTAGAAAACCACAAACAAGAAAATGTAAATGTTTTATCTGCGGAGATGAAAAACATTTAGCTAACAAATGTCCGAATAAAAATAAAAATATAGAAAAAGTAACCTTATAGAACAAATAGGAGAATATGATATAGAATCATTAAAATCCGATAATTCTGATAATGAGTCAATATACAGCATATATAGTGATAGAGAAGATGACTCATTAACAAAAATAACATATACGTATGTTAATACAGAACAAGATTGTGAACATAATTGGATAAGCAAAAGAGGAAACAGTTACATAAAGTGCTTTAATTGCGGATATTATCCAAGTATTGAAAAAAGATCACAATGTAACATATGTTTTAAAGAAATTTGTTATTTATGTCTAAAAAAGATCTTTGATCAAGAAATAATAATTACAAAAGAAGCAAATACATCACTCAATAATAAAATATGTTATGAACGAATAGAAAAATTAGAATTAATAACAGAATTACATAATCTAAAAATCAAAAATTTAGAAGAAAAAATAAAACATATGGAGGACATATTGGAAAAGAAAAAACAGAAAATCGAAATCGAAGAAGTTAAGATGTCCGAAGAATGTACCTACATTCAAACAAAAGGGTTTATAAATATGATTCATATACAATGTCGCTTATGGTTAGATAACAATAAATTTGTGGACCTAACAGCATTAGTAGACACAGGAGCAACAAAAAGTGTAGCATCATACACTCTTATACCCAAACAATATCATAAAGAGTTACCTTATAAATTAGTCACTAGAACGATTGAAAGTAGACTAATCTCGATCACACACTATGTAGAACCAACATGAATACAATTCTTAGACTTTTCAGGAAATTACAGTATTAAATATGAAATACCACAGGTAAACATCAACCCAGAATATATAAAATCCTCAGATTTTATTCTAGGATTAAACTTCTTATTTGGTCTAAATGGGGCGATCACCCTTACACGAAATTTTGTTACATTAAGTAAACATATCTACAATTTTCTTACGGTACGATATACAAATACATCAGAGATCGCTCGAAAGCGTGGTGGACAAGGCCACTTAGAATTTTTTAAAATTAAAAATAACCATGACCAAAGTAAAAACTCTGTTGAAAATGAATCAGTTAAATTACTTACAAATTTCCTTACAAAAGAGTTAGAAAAGGGAAAAGATGTTACAAAAAGTATAAATTATCCTATTATCCTACATCTAGAAAAGATAGGACTTATAGGAGAAGACATAACAAATTCAAAAGTAAGACATACATGTAAATTCAAAATCAAAAACCTTGATATAACAATTCGAACAACTAACATAGCATATAGCCCTTTAGATAAAGAGGAATTTAAAAAGCAAATACCGGAAATGCTAGAACAAAAATTAATTAAAAAATCTGAAAGTCCTCATAGATCCGCCGCATTCATGGTAAGAAATCACGGTGAGATAAAACGAGGGAAAGCGAGGATAGTATACAATTATAAACGTCTCAATGATAATACTGAAGATGACGGATATAATATACCTAATAAAGACAGTTTGATAAATCTTATACAAAAGAAAAACATATTCTCAAAATTCGACCTAAAATCAGGATATAATCAATTACAACTAGAAGAAAGTTTCAAACCCTGGACAGCCTTTACATGTTCAGAAGGACAATATGAATGGAATGTTCTTAGTTTTGGACTAAAGAACGCACCATCCATATTCCAAAGATATATGGACAGCATTTTTCTTAAATATAATTTCTGCCTTGTTTATATTGATGATATTTTAGTAGCAAGTGAAACAATACAGGAACATGAAAAACACTTACAGAAAATATTTGAAGAAATCAAAACAAACGGTATAGTTGTCTCTAAAAGAAAAATGGAATTATTTAAAAGAAAAATCTCTTTTCTTGGCCTAGAAATAGGTAATGGAAAGATAGAACTACAAACACATATTTCTACAAAGATATTAGAGTTCCCAGAAAAAATTGAAGGTCTTAAACAAATACAAGCCTTTTTAGGACTAATAAACTACGCACGAAAGTTCATACCAGATCTTTCAAAACTTGTAGGACCGTTATACAGCAAAACAACAAAGAATGGCCAAAGACATTTTAACATAGAAGATATAAAATTGGTCAGGACAATTAAGGAAAAGGTTAGACATATCAAACCCTTAGAATTACCATTAGTTACGGATTATATAATCATAGAAGTTGATGGTTGTAAAGAAGGATGGGGAGCTGTCCTTCTTTCTAAAACTAATAAATATAGTCCAAAAGAAACAGAAAAGATCTGTTCTTATACCAGTGGGAATTTCAACAAGACCGGTATGAATTGGACAAGTTTAGACTTTGAAATCCAAGCATTGATAAATGCACTGGAAAAATTCAAAATCTTTTTAAATAGAGAATTCACAATTAGAACAGATTGTGAAGCCATAGTACGCTTCATAAAAAATGATCAAAGTAAAAAGGTAAATAAAACCCGATGGATTAACCTCCAAAATATTATACAAGGATGCGGATACAAGATAAATTTTGAACACATTAAAGGAAAAGATAATGGGATAGCAGATATGCTATCCAGAAATCTTAACAAATTATTTATTGCAGATGGAGAAAAAAGATAAAGGCAAACGAAAGGTTATACAGCCGGTCAGATATTCATCCTCGATGAGTATCTCTTCAGATGAAGAAAAGATTAGCACACAAACAGCAGAAACACAGTTTCTAGATACTAACAAAATGTTACATGCAGCCATGAGCGCACAGATCTTACAAACCGAAAGCCTTTACAATCCCACACAGATACCACAAAGTTATCAAAATTTTGATAACATAACACAGTCTGGTCCCTCAAAGATTATACAAAATACGGGTATAATTATACCATCTACTCCTGCAAAAACCTAAACCAGAGGATATGCACAGTCAAGTAGATCAAAAGATACACATCCTGCACAGACAGAGTCAACAATATCATTTGGAAGTCATGTACTACAAAAAAGTTTTGATCTAAAGAAAAAATTTAGACCCATGATTGGGAATGTTTTGACAGAAAAACAACAGTGTTTGCTTGATAACATTTGGCATATCCAGACCATGCCGCAAGCAACTTTATTCAAGGTACAAGTTTTGAATGCTCTGAGTGTTTACTTCTCAGAACAAAGTCAGATTGTCCCCGAAAAACCACCTAAGAAATTTTCTCACTACATCATTTTCAGGGGAACAAAAACGGGAATTTTTAACAAATGGGAAACGGTTGTACAACATATAAATTGTCTTAAACCTCTTTACAAAGGATACCACATCTTTTCCGAAGCCATGAAAATGGCAAGAGAAAGTTTTGGTGTTAATGACTTCTTCATTGAACCTGAAGAAGTAAAAACATTTGCAGAAATGGCAAAAACAAATCCCGAGCAATTTATAAAAGCTCAGGAAAGTGTTATTGCACAATTACAGGAACAACTCCTAAGATCTGGAAAAAATACACATAGTACACAAACCCAGATTGAAAACAGTTTTCTTAAACAGAAAAATGAGTTTCTCGAAACAAAAAATATACAGCTCATCCAAAAACTCGAGAAAAGGGGATCAAACACAGCGGTACACATAAATTTTGACAGTTTCAAAGCAAGAATTTTGGACATGCCACTAAGACAAACGATGCAACCACTCTTCGAAAACTTCCCAGAATTCGAACAAATGGTTTCAGACAAAGTATGCACAGAATTCCCTCTTCTTCTATATAAGCTTCAACAAAACATCATCGACATGGCATTCGGACCACAAGAAAAAGCTTACAAAGGGGTTACAGTCGTGCAAAGGTTACATCAAGGCGGATCAATCCCGACCAACATGTTCTCACTACAAATCGACTTAAAGAAAACCAACATGCCAGATGATCAAGTCCTTGGTTACTACCATAATGGAATGATCGACTACATAAACTTTAGCCTAAACCCAAAAACAAAAGCCATTCTAAACAAGTTTGGAGAAAAGTTTATTTTAACAGCCGGGAATATGGCGTCCCACTCATCAAGTTCACAAATAGGATGCAAGATCATCACATCCTTTCCAGAAGCAGAAAGTCACACATACAGACCTGCAAGAAAGCGTATTTTCATCAGCCATCTTGAAGACGAACAAGAAGCCCTGAAGAAGTACGCATGCACTCAACAATTCACATGGTGGAATGACACTGACAGCAAAGAACCACTTCAACAACTGATAGGAAAAATGATCTTACAAGGACAACAAACACCAAAGATATCAGTAAATCTTTTTCATAGACCATGGGGAAGAAGATACAGATTAGTTGCAGAAGGACATTATACACAGATATTCGCTCAAGATAATTGGCTCATGGTCTTTCCATTCATCGGAGAAGATGGAGATGAAGATTTCAGCCATGTTATCATCGAAAACCTTGATGACAAAGACGAATACGACGGTACTGACCCCGGTTCGCCACAGTCAATCGACAGTACACACAGGGATTTCTAGAATTTACCAGAGTACCCTTTCTAGAAGACCTCGTCATCAATGACGTTACAGAAACCGCCAAAAAGTCTGACGACTACAAAGCAATAATTCAAAAGCAGAAAGATGGCCGACAATGCCTTCTCCACTAAAGACTTTTTTACAAATATTCGTTTACCGTCTTTACTTTTCTGATTCTTTTTCAGTGGGTGTAATAATTCCGTAGGGCATAAATTAGGTACGTGTCATTGCTAGCTTAGCTTTTTTCGCCTATATATTGTAGTTTCCACTTCATTTGTATACACACCGAAATATATAGAAAACGAGAGCTTTTCTCACCATATGGCTGGCTAAACCCTTCTCTCCCTATCCTCTTATGTATTCTCTCTAGTTCCTCAATTCTCCTTTCAGTTCTTCATAATATATCCCATAGTAAAAAAAAAAAAACAAAAAGGACCACCGCTGCATATACCACTCTGGTGCTTCCGCTCATCACCTCCAATCTCTACTCTGGTTCTTCTACGTCCACTGTAAGTACGTTTTTCTAGTATTCTCTTTATTTATTGGTTTAACGGAAACCCAAAAAATCCGTTGTCCTAGATAGTTTGTAAAACCTGTAACTTCTTCTTTATTTTGTTCGGATTTGTATCTATTTGCGTCTTCTAAGGCCTTTGTGTATTCTTTGGTAAATGCCGCCAGGTTTAACCTTCTACTATCTGTTTAACTATTTCTAAAGATTTTTCTAATTTATTTAACTGTTTCTCTATTTTGGTTATTAACCCTTTATTTTCTGTCTCAATCTGTTTTGGTTTATTTATTTGTAATAAATAACTTAACTGTTGAATTTCTTGTTTTGTAGGAATCGATTTTTTAATTTCTTTTAGCTCTTTTATAATCTGATTATTTTGTTCTTTAATATATCCTAGATTTTCAGTTAGATTATCTAAGCGTTTATATATATATATACTTGCACAAATTGGAAATCCACCGGAGAAGACAATCAGATGGTTCTTTGTTTGCTCTTCACCCATTTTTCACTTTAAAATCTTTTCTTTTTTCAATTTTAACTAGTTTTATTCTCCCAAACACAACCAACACATACAACTAATCTCTCCGGTCATCTTCTCCGACCGATTTCTCTAATCTCCGGCGATCACCGTTGAATCTCCACAGAGCCACCACCACCTCCATCCCTCCCCCTGGACCACCAAACCCATCTTGTTTCACCCCCAAAGAAGACGAAGAAGGAGTGCTTGTTAGTCGACGTTGAGTGCTTGTTAGTCGACGTTGATGGTGGCTGGTCGACGTTGGAGGCGGCCGGAGCAAATCGACATCGCCAAACTAACCATATCTCTTCCAGATCTCTTCTCTCGATCTCTCTCTTTCAATCTCTCAGATCTCTTCTCTTCTCTCTCTCAATCTCTCAGAACTCTTCTGCTCTCTCTCTCTCTCTCCCCTCTATCTCTCTCTCATCTCCTAGCGATGGGGATGGCCGGAGTTGCAGGGAAGGGAGGAGGTCGACGATGGGTAGAGGCCGACGGTGGGGATGGAGTTCCGATGAACTCCTGTGCAACTATATATATAAATGTATAAATATATTATGTATTATATTATATAATAATAAAGTAAAGAGTAAATTACAAGTTGGGCTCCTGTGGTTTTATAATTTAACTGAAAAAGGTGAACATATCGAGAGGACTAAAATGCCATTCACTTAACGGTTGGAATTAACGCTCGTTAGCGTCAGGGACCAAATCGTTACGAAAACACGAACCACATGACCTTATTTGGAATAAAAAAATTGTAGGGACCATTTTCGTTATGTTTTTAAAACCACAGGGACCAAATCCGTAATTTACTCTATTATTTATTTTTGTACTTATTTGTATAGATTATTTTTCGAGTTTTTTCTTTCCGAGTGTTGCTATCAAGGATCGAAGCTTGTGTATCGTGATAGCAACGGAATATATGACAATCACACAAGTAATCATAGAATATATCTGAATCAAGCACGTATTTATGCGGTTTTGTTAAAAGTTGATCAACATGCATAATTACAATTAACACGTCTTTTGTTGTTTTAGATTTCTCTTTGGTTAATGATTGAATAGAATGAAAATAGCGGAAGTAAAACATATTTGACCAATATAGATTTAAGCAACAAAAGAGATGAAAGCAGAATAACAAATAATAGAAGTAGCTCTCATCATCGTAGTTTGTATTGCTTGAATTTGAAAAATACGGTGATGAACTAAACAAAAACACTTACTTGATGTGTGTAAAAACATTCTCAAATTTACTTTCTCTCTAAACAATATGTGGAATCTTAGGTGTAAGTGTGAGAATTGATATTGCAAGTGTACTACCCTAACAAACCAAATTTTCTATTTATAGCCGAATAATAGCAAAGTCAATCCTTTACCAATGAGATATTTCTACATATAAAGATGAAATAACCGCTTTGAGTTGACGTGACAAACTATAATTGGAAGTCCACATTTAGAGAGATTGATGAACTAGAGCAAAGGTACAGAGGTAACCAGAGGCTCTACCTCTCCGTGTTGATCTTCTGGTTGGCGCACTCTGTTTGATGCGGGCCGATGGTCAAGGCACTGATTCAACGTGCTTTTGATGCAGAGTCCTCTTCATCATAAGACTTGTCTTCTTTTACAATACTTTTACATAATAAAGAACTTGGGGCTAGCATCTTTCTAAAAAATCCTATATATGGGAGAGATCAAATACATCAAGAACCATCTTGCCTTTGACTATTCAAGTTGTAAGACGGTTTCACTTGAATTAACTTTCGCATTGGTTCCATGAGAAAGCTTACCGAAGAACATTTAAGAAATGAAATTTATTCGAAACTTCCTCAACATAATGAGATTGTGTTAAAGAAAGTCCTTTGTCCCTTCTATTGATCCTAATGCCTAGGATCACATTCTCCTCCCCCATATCCTTCATGGAAAATTTAGATTACAAGAATGTCTCTCATATTGACTTGCCTTTGGCCGGTACCAAAGATTATGTAACACTCCAAAATTTCTAACTTCAAAGTTTATGGCTTGTCGTTTTGGGATTATATGTTTTAAGGTTTTATTCATTATTTGGGCAAGGACTTTGGACACGTAGCATCGACTTGGGTTTAGGGGAGAAGAATTGGACGAAAAACAGATGCGGTACAAGCCCCGCGACTATGCCTGACGATTGTGACAGTGTCACTCTCGCCAGGGCACTGTCGCCCAAGATGTACCGTAGGTGGGGAAGGAGGCGCGACTGTGTTACGCGATTGTGACACGGTCACTCTCGCGATGGCAGTATCGCGGCAGATATACCGCAAGTTACGGGGAGCAGGCGAGAGTGCCCCGCAACTATGCCCATGGCATAGTCGCACGTCAATGTCGCTGTCGGCCTGGTTAGGGTATAAAAACAAGGCAAATCATATTTCAGCTCATTTTTAGGTTAAGAAGATATTGAAGGCCGATTTTTCTCTCCCTTTGAAGGTAGGGTGTCATACTCTTAGACCCTTTCCATTATTCTTGGTAAGTAAACTCATTTATGGTCATTTATTGTGAATCTTAGGTGTGTTTGGTTCGTAGAATGTTTTTTGATAGAATGGAATCTGTCAAAGGAAATTGACTTTGAAAGAATTGGAATGGAATGTTGTTAGGTTTGACCACCTGTTTGGTTGACATAATTGGAATGGAATCTGTTAAATGAATTAAATTCTATATGTTTGGTTCACAAAATGTAGCTTTAGAATTGGAATAAATACCCTTTTTGATAATTTTGAATTTTTTAAACAAAAAATGCTTTATTTTTTTAACTAAAAATACTTTAAAAAACAATTTTTAAATACTTTAATATGTAAAAAATAAAAAATTAATGTATTAAATTATATTAAATAAAATAAATAATAATAAATAATAAATAAATAATAAATAATACAAAACTAATGTATTAAATTAAATTAAACTCATTTAATTATCTTAGATTTAAATTAAATGGTATATTTGGGATTATGAAAATACAACATTCAATTCCATCAAAACACCTCTTAGTTGCTAAGGAATGTTAAATTCCCTCATTTGTGGAATTTGATGGAATTCATATATTCTTTCCGTGAAAAAGAACGAACCAAACGAAGGAATGAAATTTGGTCAATGGAATTCAACATTCCAATTCCATCAGATTCCTCCAGAATCTGCGAACCAAACGCCACCTTAGGGTCAAACAATCCTCCTATGTGCAAGAATTCCTAGCTTCCTTCAAGTCCAACTACATCTACTTCATCCTAAAAGTCTTGGGCTTTCCATAAAAACCTCCTAAGGTGATTTTTTCTCCAAACCCAACTCATATACATGTTATATATATATATATATATATATATATATAGAGAGAGAGAGAGAGAGGCCGTTTCATGTAGAAACCTATGCTATTTTGAAAACTGTGAAACCCACCTTACAACCATAGATCAATATTATCTACGGCTAAGATGAAATTCACTTATTTATGGAAATAATAATTTTTTATTATTTTTAATGCACCGGAATTGGGATCGGAGGGTATCTGGGTAATTTCATCTCATAATTCGAATAAAGAAACTGCAGCAAACCCATTATCTTCGGCTTGATCGCTGAAGAATCGGAGCAAACTGATTCATAGAATCATCAACACGATTTCAACGCAATTTCATCACCATGATTCGTCTTCCAGGAGGTATATTTTACCGACCATTTTCATTACTTTCACAGTAAAACCCTAGGTTGAACGATTCCTCTTAACTCCGACAGGTAGAATGCGAAGCGAACGGATCATGAAGAACACAACCTTCTGCAATTTCACCAACACTCCCCAAAATCCACTTGACGAAAACGGTAACGATGTCGAGGATTCAGTCAGAGACACCCCTAACCCGAAACGCAGAATGGTCAATCGAAAAACAAAACCTGACCCAGATATTGGTAATGCATCTCATTTAATTAGTTTAACCTTTTTAACATGCAATGTTTATTCAGTGTTTTACTGCATTCAAAACCTGTCGAATATGTTAGGGTTGGGGTTTCTTTTAAAAAAATGGGTTTTAATCAAATCGATGTTCTTTTTGTCATTATTCGTATTAGATTATTGATAACTCCATGAATCGTTCTATGTTTATAAAAAAGAACTCTGATAACATCATTGTTTCATTGGTTAAACCCATAAATGAAATAGTTCACATTCTCTTGAATTAATCTATACTTATAAGTTTATATGTTTTCAAAAATGTGAATGCATGGGTTTCATTATTCATAACATCATGTTTCATTGTTTCACTGGACTACGTCTCCTTATTTCAGTATTTCATTGTTTCACTGGACTATGTCTCTTTATTTGAGTGTTTCATTGTTTCATTGGACTATGTCTCCTTATTTCAGTGTTTCATTGTTTCACTGGACTATGTCTCTTTATTTGAGTGTTTCATTGTTTCACTGGACTACGTCTCCTTATTTCAGTATTTCATTGTTTCACTGGACTATGTCTCTTTATTTGAGTGTTTCATTGTTTCATTGGACTATGTCTCCTTATTTCAGTGTTTCATTGTTTCACTGGACTATGCCTCCTTATTTCCGAGTTTCATTGTTTCGGGTGTTTCATTACATTGCATCATTATTGAATTTTTCATTGAGGCTATTTCTCTTTTATCTCAGTGTTTCATTATAGTTATGTCTCTTTATTTCAGTGTTTCATTGCCAGATACATGTATTCTGACTAATGCACATTATATCTATGTTTCTTTCTTTCATTTCATAGATGCTGTGTTTTTATAACTATTTTTAAGTATCTAACAACGTCCCACGACTGATTAGTAATGGCATATTCAAGTACAAAGGATACTATTATGTTGGATGCTTCACATCATGGTGATGACAACAAAAAAGGTTTGGAGCAAGTAGTAATCGAGGTTGGGTCATCATCCTCGCGCTGTGGAAGGAAAAGTAAGCATACATTCCTTTACGGAACAACGAAGGTAGTGGTTTCATTAATGTGAATAAATTTGAATCTAACAAGCACGTTTTATTTAAAAGGAAAAGAATCAAAAGAAGAACACTTATCACCAACCCGTATCACAATGAAAGTTATTGAAGAAATACATGCTGTCAGTGTGGATGAAGGTAATACACAATATCTAATTTCATTAAATTAAGTTACAAGTTTACTTATTACTCATCAATTTTTTCAGAGTTGGACCCAGGACTAAATGCGCGTCGAAGTTCCCTGAGAAACAGTAACCGCCATGCAGCAGGTGTTAAAGTTAAAGGAGATGAAGTTATAGAAGATTTGGAGGCATTAACTTTAGAGGAAGGTATCAGACGTTATAAATCATTTATTTACAATCAACTACATAATGAAATGTAATATTAAGCTCAATTCAACTGTTTCTGATGTAGATCGATCTGAAACGTCTCGAAAAAATGGATCGCGAAAGGATGAAACAACGCATAATGTAAACGGTAAAGAAGGCATACGTGAACCATTTGTACATAAAGCTGGCAGGGGGGCATACGAGTACCGGTTAGACCGGAAAGAGTGTGCAGACAACCATTAAGAGATGGTGTGTTAAGGACAAGGACATCCCCGAGGGCGCTACATGAAACAATACAAAAGCTTTCAAACGCTCAATGTGACGCAGTGCGTAGCATGGGATTTGGACATCTACTGGATTTAAAGACGGAATGTATTCCATCTAGGCTTGGTTTTTATGTTGTTGACAATCTAGATACTACTACGATGACATTGGGAGTTAGGAATGGATCAATCCCTATAACGCTAGAATCGGTTCATCAAATGTTAGGGTTGCCATTAGATGGTATTGATTTGTTGGAAGTGGATCCTTCACCAGAATCACTAGATATATTTGTAACGTCCCAAAAATACAACAGAACATACATAGCATTACATCATAATGATTTACAAACTTGGGTCCCAACATTTCATTACATCAATCTAAAACTTAGGTTGGCGGAAACAACCTATACACAACTGAGAATAATCTAACCTCTACAAGAGGCACTTGTACTATCTCTAACTGCATCTGCACTCTATCTTGCTCTTGTTCACTTACCTGAAAAGGTTTTAGTTTTGAAAAGCGAGGGTTAGACCATGAGGTCTAGTGATTTCCCTCCATAATTAGTGTACATCAACAATATAAAATCATTTTTATAAAACAGTTCACATTCTTCACATAGACATCATTCACGGTACTGCACAGTGTGTAAGGATCACATTGCTAACCGCGATCGGGGCCCCAGCAGACTCCCCTCTTGCCTCATATCGGGGCCCAAGCAGACTCTCCTCTATCCGAGTAGGAAGGAAATGAATTCCCTCCTACAAGCTTCTCATAACAGCCCAAGGGATCATCGGATCACGAGGTCTCAAATCCCACTGTGCAGACCGACTCAACATAACATACACATAGCTCATCATAATCATAAAACATGAACTCCATATAACAGTTTACCATTCACTTCATCTTGCTGAATAATCTTTTCAGTAAAACATACTGTTCATGGGAAAACGTTCATAAAAGCTTGTAAATAAATCATGCTCATAAACACAATCTGATCAGTAAAATATTAAACTTTCATTCTCGTAAAAATCATGTAAAAATAACATGGCATTTCCACATAATCACTTTCTTTGGAAAACACATAAGATCACGTAACTTAGTTGGAAAAACTCACCTGGTGCTCTTACTTCCCTTTCCTAATTTGTTCCAGACTTCCAATCGATTTTCCTGAATGAATGGATAAAACATATAAGCTGATCATCCAACTTTCCGAACAACTCAACTTTCCGGACAACTATACTTTCCGGACAACTCTACTTTCCGGACAATTATACTTACTGGACACTTATCCGGACACCAGCTTACCGGATAACTATCCAGGAACTAATACTTCCCGGATAACCTGGACTTACCCGGACACCCGAGGTATCCGGACCGACTATCCGGACAGAAGATTCATCCGGACACTACCCAACATCCGGGCACTACCCTGACGATGGGACTTTCCGGACGCGGCGATTTTTGCAATAATCGCAGGTATTACGCACCTTTGCCCTAAATCCCACCACTCCTTCCAGATAACAAATATAGGGCGACTATTAACACACTAACCCATTCTTACCCTTTCTTAAACAAGTTAATGTGGAAAACACAAGGAAACTCACAATAACCAAGTTTCTCCCCACAACCTAATACATTTCACCAAAACTAAAGGAGAGGGCAGATTGATAGTTACTTGAAGTTTTCTACTGATTAGCTCAAGGATTCAGCTGCCAAGACTTCTTCCTCTTCTTCATTTGCCACAATTTCTTCTCTTGCTCCCCCTCTTAGCCGCACACACATACACACACACTAGACAAAATTGCTAAAATGAGTGCATTAGGGTTTTTCTCATCCCTTTTATACTTCCCAACATTTGCACAAAGGCCCCTTAACTTAACTTTTAGTTCTTAGACTTTAGCCACTAAACTTTCACTTCTTATTAGAAATTCGAGTTGTTACAACACCCCCCCCCCCCCCTTAAAAGAATTCCGTCCCCATAATTCCTCATTGGGAAAAGATGCGGTTATTTTGCCCACACCATAACTGACACTTCCCCAAAGTAAAGTCACATTCTGATTCAGTCAAACACCTCACTAAAATCGAAACCTGGAACAATGGGTGCATTCCTTTCAGTTCTTACGGCACTCTAACTCCCAGGTTACTGTTCCTACTCGATCGATCTTGACAAAAGTAGATTAACTAAGGCTTCTCATGCATCTTTACTTCCTTTAAGGAGGAACTTGGCTAAATCCTCCGCCACAACACGAGATTCATTTACCAAGAACAATCACTCACTTGACAGCTTGGCACCAGGCCAACCCTGTACATCCCGACAACTCACAACCCAGAGTTCCTTCATCGTATTACAAGCAAATTCTAGATTACTTCTCCTAACGAACAATCGTCTATGCAGATTACATTTCCCTTTCTCGGACCACCTAGACCACAGTTCGTCAATCATCTCACATCCTCACTACTTCACCACCCCATACTTATACGTAACTAAGAGTAGGAACCTCCAAACCCATCGATGAAGTGTTCACCTACTCAAATTAAACTTATCCTGAAACACATCAATTCCTCACTGATTGCCACGTTCGTTCAGTCATATAAAACATAACTCCGGTTATCCTCACTCCACTGGGAGGAGTAACCCTGGTCACACCATACTAATCTCACTAGCTTAATCACTGCACGACCAAATCGTTTAAACACTTCTCACAAAGTCACTAATTTAAATCATTCAGTTGTCTTATCCACTTCTTTCCTGCATAAAATCATACACAATTCCCTTCCTCAATATTCTTTCCAAAAGTTCGCACACTAACCGACGGCAATCTACATACACTACTCCACCTCTCGGTGGTACTGTCAAGCTTACTACATCTAACCTACTCGCTTATTTTGACATACGGTCTTCACTTCCCCACGTTGGCGTGGAGCACTGCCCACCAACATCACTCGCCCCTCTCTTCCGACATTCCCAAGTTGAAAATACTTTCTCATTACTATACATAACCAAACGGTTGCACTAAAATTCCAACTTAAGGCTTTCGACCAAGTCGTCTTGAAACGACACTAGTGTTCGACGTCACTATACATTCTTTAACCTCCAACTTTTACTCTCTCAGACAAATCTTTCGCACATAAGAAACAACTCACATTCTTTAAGGATTTCACGTCTAATCCACCACATTTTGACTAACACACCCATCATCTTCTTTAAACGTCCAACGATCCCAAAATATGCCTACTTAGCGACTCTTACAACTAAAAACACTTGGTTTATCCTTTGGGTAACCACCCACCACCACTCCGTCACTCTATCCCGAACATAATCATACCACAACGTCAACTTACACCCTACGTGCTCCAACAATCTGGTTAACAAATCGCACACCTCATCCGAAACCCCCAAAAGGTTTCTATCTGATGCTTCCTCTCTCTCTAACATCACATCACTACGACACTCGCTGGCACATTTTGCTTGACCATTACAGTCACTACACATCCGTACACTCTTTGCCCAACATCACGTTGCAGACCAGATCTCTCATGATCATTCACACAATTCGAACTTGCATTCAAATCCTCCTGTATACATAATCGAGTCTATCTCGCTACTTAGTCCTTTCCCAACTTGTTGAACTATAACTCACGAGTTCTCAATTAGCTCAAACACAAACATTCTAGCTAGTTCTTTACGATCCGAGCCCTTTCATAGGCACGACACACTTTCTTACTGACTGATATAGTCTACGCTCACTCCGTTTGTGCTACACACCTTATCCTTCTATGGACCCTCCACATCTCGTAAATAGAACGCTTATTCAACAACAGCGGTCTCTCACCAACTTTTCACCTCCACAAGGTGTTCTATCAACTTTCGGTCTTCTGGTTCAAGCCTTCGGCCTTAACCATCTTGCACGGTTGCCGACTTCAGCATCAAAAGTCGACCTGTTGATACTTTCTTAACCTATTCTTAAACACGGGTTCCTTACAAAACCTAATCCTTCCAACATATCATAATCGACTTCATAATCCGTCTCCCTCATTTCAAAACCAACTCATGTAACATCAAAATTGCAAGATCACCTTAAGACTCTTATTTGACATCGGGGATGTCTCATTTCTGCCTCAGCACACTACTCATACTGAGTTGCTAATACCACACCTTGAAGGCTTCAAGTCCTTCCTCCGGACACAACCGTCCCTTGACAACCGTACTTCCAGTTACCGAACAAGGGTGCAAACCCTCATACAACCGATACTATAATCCACTTCTGACTCTACCACTGTTCACCTTTCCTCTTGAACACAAATACTAAAGCTACAACATTCTTTCCTGATTTGCCCGACGCTTTTCCACTCTTGAAGTTCTTCCTTAACTTAACATGTAGTATCTTACGACCTAGTGAGTTCATAGACTTCATGCATGACAACACAATAGATAAATCATTTCGTACATTTTATCATTTTATATAAACAACACTTGAAAACAACGTGGGTACACATGACCCCATCATTCTTATAACTTCAATGCCCTGCACAACGATTCGAGAATCGCTTGCATGCATCTTCCCGTGAACCTCACTCTTGCTCAATCCGAACGATGTTATTACGACAGTAATATATTGCATGAAAATCTTTTCGTATGACACAATTCTGAAAGAATTACCGACACAAAGTAAGCCAGTCGGTTCTCACACTCATTTGTATGATATCAATAGGTCAATAAGTATTTTGGTTATAAATGAATTGCAGGAAACCATTTTCTTGACCTTTTGCAACAAATTTTGACTTATCATGAAAAGAGTGGGATATTTTGCAAATCGTTAAGCTCAAAATTTCAATGTGCAATGTGAATGAAATCACCTTCTCTTTAAACATACGCGTGCACATTCTGACTCATTTTCGATAAAAATTGACATTTACATATTTACTTCAAATCGTGAAAATTTCATGTTACATAAAAGAACACCATGCATGAGACTCTACTTGCAATTGAAGGCTACTCACTCTAACAAGGTCAACCGCTTTGCTCACGCAGCTTATCCTTGACACTTACCTATGACCAATGGTCGTCCTCTCGGTCATGCAATAACTTGCTGTACATGCGTTCCACATCTCACTTACTCAACCATTTCATACTATTTTCGCTTTGATCGACTATCACACTTTCTACTTCTACATGCTTTCAATTCACTAAAGGTATCTTATTTCATCTATCCTGCCATTAAAAAGCTCGACTAAGAAGTCAAGGCTCCATTGATACTTTCAAGGTTTCGACACTATCCTTCCTTACCATCCCGACTGATCTATCCCATGATTCCTAGAACTGGGACTCTCTCGAAACAGGAGTCTTACTCAAACTCAACATCCAACCTCTTCGAATCCACGAAGAGCTATCTCTAGACGACTCATAACATTCTATACAATATTTCTTCTCTTCGATGTATACATATATCACATCATATATGATTTCTCATGATACTTCCCAAGCAAGGAAGCTCGGTCTATCCCTCAGGGATCTTGCTGACCTTCTAGATTACTGGAACACGAAATATAACTAGCTTAAGACTACAACTTCGGAATAATGAGGTAGGTCAAGCACATACATGTACCTGTAAGTTCGCAATTACACTGGCCAGGTGAAATCCCAAACTTACCTTACATGACTGTCCTCGGTACCCTATTAGTCCTATATCTACTATAGTGCCCTCCTAACGCATTTCATGATTCTCAGTTGTGATTTATACTCCAAAGTTTAAGTTTAGGCCCATCCGATCACCTAAATCCCTTAAACTATGGCTCTGATACCATTTGTAACGTCCCAAAAATACAACAGAACATACATAGCATTACATCATAAAGATTTACAAACTTGGGTCCCAACATTTCATTACATCAATCTAAAACTTAGGTTGGCGAAAACAACCTATACACAACTGAGAATAATCTAACTTCTACAAGAGGCACTTGTACTATCTCTAGCTGCATCTGCACTCTATCTTGCTCTTGTTCACTTACCTGAAAAGGTTTTAGTTTTGAAAAGCGAGGGTTAGACCATGAGGTCTAGTGAGTTCCCTCCATAATCAGTGTACATCAAAAATTTAAAATCATTTTTATAAAACAGTTCACATTCTTCACATAGACATCATTCATGGTACTGCACAGTGTGTAAGGATCACATTGCTAACCGCGATCGGGGCCCCAGCAGACTCCCCTCTCGCCTCATATCGGGGCCCAAGTAGACTCCCCTCTATCCAAGTAGGAAGGAAACGAATTCCCTCCTACAAGCTCATCACATATCCGAGTAGGAAGGAAATGAATTCCCTCCTACAAGCTTCTAATAACGACCCAAGGGATCATCGGATCCCGAGGTCTCAGATCCCACTGTGCAGACCGACTCCACATAACATACACATAACTCATCATAATCATAAAACATGAACTCCGTATAACACTTTACAATTCACTTCATCTTGCTGAATAATCTCTTCAGTAAAACATACTTTTCATGGGAAAACGTTCGTAAAAGCTTGTAAACAAATCATGCTCATAAACACACTCTGATCAGTAAAATATTAAACTTTCATTCTCGTAAAAATCATGTAAAAATAACATGGCATTTCTACATAAACACATTCTTTAGAAAACACGTAAGATCACGTAATTTAGTTAGAAAAACTCACCTGGTGCTCTTACTTCCCTTTCCTAATCTGTTCCAAACTTCCAATCGATTTTCCTGAATGAATGGATAAAACATATAAGCTGATCATCCAACTTTCCGGACAACTCTACTTTCCGGACAATTATACTTACCGAACACTTATCCGGACACCAGCTTACCGGACAACTATCTGGGAACTAACACTTCCCGGATACCCTGGACTTACCCGGACACCCGAGGTATCCGGACCGACTATCCGGACAGAAGATTCATCCGGACACTACCCAATATCCAGGCACTACCCTGACGATGGGACTTTTCAGACGCGGCGATTTTTGCAATAATCGCAGGAATTACGCACCTTTGCCCTAAATCCCACCACTCCTTCCAAATAACAAATATAGGGCGACTATTAACACACTAACCCATTCTTACCCTTTCTTAAACAAGTTAACGAGGAAAACACAAGGAAACTCACAATAACCAAGTTTCTCCCCACAACCCAATACATTTCACCAAAACTAAAGGAGAGGGCAGATTGATAGTTACCTGAAGTTTTCTATTGATTAGCTCAAGGATTCAGCTGCCAAGACTTCTTCCTCTTCTTCATTTGCCACAATTTCTTCTCTTGCTCCCTCTCTTAGCCGCACACACATACACACACACTAGACAAAATTTCTAAAATGAGTGCATTAGGGTTTTTCTCATCCCTTTTATACTTCCCAACATTTGCACAAAGGCCCCTTAACTTAACTTTTAGTTCTTAGACTTTAGCCACTAAAATTTCACTTCTTATTAGAAATTCGGGTTGTTACAATATTAGATAACTTTAGAGCACAATTTGACAAAAAGAAAATGAGACCGATGGATATAAAGGATCTGATTGAAAACTCAAGGGGCTGTGGTTTAAGGTTTAAAATAAACTTTTTGGTGTTGACCGTTAACATTTTGGCCGAATGCAACCGTGCGGGATGTTGTAATCTCAATTTTTTAACGGGCATAAGAAATGATGAGATGATACCTCAAATCAATTGGTGCAAATACGTTTTCGATATGTTGCGAAGGAGCAAAGACAGCTGGGATAGAAACAGTACCATATGTTTCTATGGTGGGCCATTGACATACTTGACGGTATGTACTTGATCATTATATTGGTTATTTCATTGGTTTATTGTTACTGAAAATTATGCATTCCGATTCCGTTTCCTTAGTTGTTACACTGTCAACTAATTAATCTTCATTTTGAAAGTTTTTGTATGTTGAATCTACGGACTGGCCGAAAGTAAAGGTTGAACATAAAAGGTCGGCGATTCTAGCTTGGACATGCGAGCTACTGAAGAGAAGGGAAATAACTGAAATAGAAGGTGGAGGACTGGGTAGTGCCACAATTTCATTGAGAGATACTGTAAAGGAAAGGGAGGTAGTAAAAACATTTTGTCATACTTGTTTCATTATCCTTATTTTGTAATCAAACAATTTACGAAATTACGTTAACGTCTTTAATGAAACAGGATGATATAAAGCTTTTGGATGACAAGATTGCATTAATAACGGCTGACAGATTAGAGGCAGAGAAGCTTTTGGAATTACTAATCCAAAAATACCCAGACGATCCAGCCATCCTCAACTATGTGGACATTATGCGGTTCATTTCCAGGTATGATATCGGAAGAGCATAACATGTTGGTGGTGAAAAAAGCAATGGTGTTCATGATTGGGTTTAACAAGATCAAGACCCAGATTTCGTGGGATTTGGAAGCGTTAATGGAAATGATACCTACAGGAACGTGGGAGTTGGTGAACGTAATGAACTTGAAAGTGAAGTCGACCCATCTTCAGCAATTGTGCTTAGTCAACGGGTCAGGAATGCTACATTGGAGACAGATCAAATAGGAACACCGTTGTCACAGATTTGGTACTCTCAAACACTTCATGATATCTGCGACTCAGCATACGAAGCCTCAGACTCGGCGAAACGTCACGGAAAACAGTTTACTGTTGACCCAATAGCGTTCAGCATGGACTCCAGCCCAATAAAAATAGTGCATACTGAAAACACTGGGATTGGAGCGTTAAAAGACAAAGGCAAAGGTATTTGCGTGGAACACAATGAGGGATTGAATAAACGCATCAACAACAAGCAGTGGGTCATCAAACAAGAGATGCAAGCGAATCGTGAAGTAACAACTAGATAGCCAAGGCGGTGTGTTCGCTTAGGAGAGCACCTACGTTCCCCTTATGTTAAAAGGGTGGTAGACATGAAGGTGACAACCGAAGAGAAAAGGGTTTGCGAGTGGGCTCAAACGGGACTAGGGTGCCCTTAGTAAGTTTTCAATTTAGTGTATAGTGTTTCATTAACAATAAATGATTTAATTACACATTGATGCTCGATATCTTATGGATTAATAACTGTTTCATTCAAAAACATAACACAGTGATGTTGTCTTTCTTCTGGATAACGGGGCAACCATGTTACGAAGAGACCTGGAAAGTCTGGCAACACCTGAATACGTACCTCCAGCAGTGGTGGACTGTTGGGCAGAGTTGCTGAACTATGAGGAGCAGTACAGAAGCAGGGATTCACCACGAAGGTTCTTCTTCACCACGGTATGGTAAGTTTCATCCCCTATAAAGTAGTTTAAAATACTTGTTCCTTTATTATGGACGTTGTTTAATTATAACAAAACTTCACTTTGGACTGAATTATCACCAGACGCAGAATAACCATCATCCGAGGGATCCCTTCACGGACTTCAACATCAAATACAACATATTCAGTAAGAATCTTGCAAGGTCCGTCCATTTCAAGAAGAAAGTGATGAACATGAGAGAATTTGACATGGTAAAATACTTTTTTAATATATTAAAAATTTAGTGAACAATATTACATTGGTCAATGCCTTAAAAAAGTACTATACTAATGTTTCTACACAAATACAGGTATTTTTCCCTATTATGGATGATGGCCAATATTATGTGGTTGTATTTAACCCACACAAACACACAATAGTTGTACTAGACAACAGGTTCTGGACACGCAGCGAATATGAGGATGAAATGAGACTATATGAACATGCAGTACAGATTTTGGTAAGACAAATATACATTGTTCAATAACTTACATTCATTAAAAAACATAACTGTTGTGATCTGTATTTCAACTTTGCAGCATAGTATGATGCTTGAACACCTCACAGAGGTCAACCACCCAAAAGCGAAGATGATGAAGGAAATAAAACATCACCGTCCATCCATGAGCTGGCAGACAAAGAATCGACATCAACACGGTGGTGTGTTTGTCATACGACATATGAAAACCTGGATGGGTGATGAACGTGCGTGGAGGACGGGGCTAACAACCGAAGGTGGGGCAATCAACACAACTTACCGAGCTACGGAAGAAATACACAGTGAAGTTCGTGATGAGCGAGTTCAACAACAAAAGGAACGATGTGATGAAGGATGTTGACACGTTCCAAGAAATGGAAACCCAGTAGAGGGATCAAATCATCAGTGAAACGTCAGTGCCGAGAAAGCCATTTGAACTATTCTGAACATTATGGATATGGGTGGATAGACTTTACTTTGGTTTTAATGCTGAACAGTATCTTGGGGTTTTTAATTTTGTTTGAACTATTATGCATGCATGGGTTAAGACATATTCTATAACAGTTTTTTTGTCAGTGTGCCTTTTCCTAGAAGTGGTTTCGTGGAACTTTGTGGTTTCGTTATGTTATTCACTGGTTTCATTGCATACCCTAATCTCTATATTTCCTACTTTATCAAATATAAAGTGTCTCCTTACATGATATTGCTTTATTATTTACATGAGCTAATAATTATGAATAACTAATTTTTACGAGATGATGCTCTACAGCATCGTAATGGACTTTATTAGTTGGTCTTACTTGAACTTCAAAACACGTTTAGGTGTTTCATTTGAACTCAAATAAAATGAACTACCCTAAATTAAAATGTTATGAGTACCCACCAGTTAGGTATATTAATTAAAAACATACAAATATAAGAAAATAACTTCATACAATACGATAAACACATAACGTGAATATTAAACAAACACACAATACAAAAGTCAACATATGCATTGATATATTCATAAGAACCGTCATCATGAACCATTGTCATCACAAGCATTAACAAAAAAACCACTTCAATGGTTCATCATCAAGCTATTCGACCGAATAAAAAACTATACCCTTTTCATAATAGATCCACCATCATCGGGGATAACCGACACAAGACCCGGATAAAACCCTAAACCAAAAAAACCCATTACCAACCAAAAAACGGGCATGCAAGACCTAATGATCAAATCCCTTCTTGAGTTTGTCGATTTTCTCCAGGAGCACCTGCACGTTCTTTTTCTCCCTCCATTTCTGATCTACCTCGTCCTTCAGCTGCATTTTGAGCAAGTGGTTTTCCTTGCTCAGGTGGTAGATGTCCTTAAGTTTATCAATCCTCTTACAGAGGTTATTGTGGTTCCGGAGAAGAGAACGAACACTCGAAGCAGGGTAAACACCCTCGTCGGTGTTGTTGGAGGCGTAGGAGGAAGCATCCGACATTTTTTCTAGCGAGTGGAAGGGCTCGAATGAAACTGGCGGCACAGTTTAGGGTAAACAATATGTGGGTGTTTTATAAAGTGGGGAGATGGGTAGTTCTTAAGGAAATGAAACTATGCCATTTATGGGGTATACTCGATGAACCAGTTGTGTGGTATAATTATTACCACTTTATGTCTATTCGCATTTATTACTCGTTTTTATAGTTGGTACAATCAGAGTTTGGTCCATGGACCGAGAATACCACCTGATATAAAACAAAAAAAAATCATATACAAAGACTCTTTTGTGGTTCACAACTAAGCAAAGCTGATGAATCTGATAGTGTAACGCCCCAAAATTTCAAGAAAATTTAAAAATTTTTAAACGCGCATATTTAATAATAAGTCTCCATTTATTAAACCCAAAATAATAATTCCAACCACGAGCGTTATTAAAACATAAGTCAACAGCGGAAATTAAATTGTTTATTCAATAACGGGAAAATGTTTAATAAGCAAATCCTTCGACCCATCCATCTTGCGCGTCAGTGTGTGCCAGTCATGCCTTCGTACCACTTGTACCTGCAGCCACTGTAAATTGGGAGGGGTAAGCACGAAGCTTAGTGAATTCAAACACAACAATTAACAATGGTTATCTCATATTACCCCTAAAGCAAAGAGGATCACACCACCACATACAAGTCTACGAACAAATCATAAACAAGTATAATAACCACCACATAAAAAAAAATCCCCGGGCGGATGTCGGGTCTACGGCCCCGCCGCACGTTTCCGCCTACTGCGGGAAACACCCGTTTTACGCCTACTGCGTATGACATCCTTTTTACGCCTACTGCGTAAACGCCCCTTTTACGCCTACTGCGTAAAACACCTCTGTCCCCGTCGGGACTCGGCCCCGCCGAATAATGTAGCACATAATGTTAACTAGACGTCCCACTATCTAGCCCCCAACCATCCCGCATACAATTTTCACACACGTGCTACAGTAATAATAAACAACTATTAATTAATTGTAGTGAGAGAACTCACCTCGGGTGCGCGCCTAGCTAAAAATAGTAAGTAGCTCCACACAACGACGATCACTTTCCGGCACCTAAACGTACGATAAAATACGTCAATACGAGACCCGGACCCCACGACGCGACACACCCCAAACTGTCACTAAAACTAACTTTCGGTCACACCGAACAGGTCTGTTCGGGACCTGATTTGACCACTAAAACTCCAGAAAAAACTCAGATTTATTACACGGTTGAAAAGTGCCCTGAAATACCTTTCCGAGGATATATTACACGCCTCCTAACGATTTTTCTATAATTAATTATGAATTTATTAAGTTCGCCTACCGGAACTGTCCGTTTTCGGACCAGTTCGCACTAACAGCTCCGAACAGCCCGGTTCTGGGCCGATTCAGCCTTTCGGCGAAACACGAAAAACGTGCCTAACTCAATTTAGGAAAAATGGCCACTGATCTCAAGTTAAAACGACTTACGAGTAAAAAGTTACGGTCCACGCAAAACAGTGGCAGATTCCAGGAAATTCACATAAAATGACGAACCATAGAACTTGCGACCACTTTTTCTCCCAACTCGAGGCCGAACCAGTTTTCCGCCAAAACACAGAAAACGTGCCCGTTCCCGAGCTCGAAGCGTGGGCGCCAGTTTCGGCTCAAACGGAGTTACGACGGAAAAGTTATGGTCAAACGAAAACTGGACAGCACACTTAGAATTTTCATAAAATCACGATTTATAAAACGGTAACGCGATTAAGGTTTCGGGTTAGGGTTTAGCTATCACGGTTTAACGGAAACTGGACAACACACGGCACCACCCACTGCCACCTCCGGCAGGGGTGGTCGCCGGCGGCGGCGGCTGCGGCGGCGGCCGTTTTTCCGGCGACACAACGACGACCAGGAAGACGAACGGAAGGAATATTTACCTTTCGATAAAACGTAGCAGCAGTAGCAGAACTGGATCGTCGGTTCCTTCTTCCCGTCGTCCTTCTCCCTCTCTCTGCCCCTCTCTCTCTTACACGCTCTTCTCTCTCTTTCTCTCGCTCGCCGGCGAACACAGCGGCGCCGGCTGCTGCTGTTGCAGTCCGGCGATGGCAGCGGCGGCTGCTGTGGGATTCCGGCGTCTCTCTCACTCCCTTCGTTCCTCTTGTTCACTTCCTCTCTCTCTTCACGCTACCTCTCTTTCTCTCGGCTTCACTCTCTCTTGCTGAAACTCTATCTCGATCGCCGGCAAGAAAAACGGCGATGGTGCTGGTGGTTTCCGGCAGCAGCGAAGAACAAGCAAGGAGAGGGTGTGACACAGTGAGGTTCACGGCGAAGAAGGAATGAAAGAAAAACAAAACACTAGGGTTCTCTCCCTTTTCTTTTGTGGCAATGAAAAACGAACGAGAGGTGGGTCGGTTCCATTATGGGCCGACCCCCATGCATCCCAGGTTTCAGAATTGACCCAGTTAGTCCCTGCCCTTTTCCACCCTTCGCTAAGTGCCCCAAAAATTTTAACTATAATACACACGTGGTCCCTCCGACAAACCCCGTTAGTGTCAAAGCGATGCGAGAAAGATAACTACTAATACCGGAACATACAATTAAATAATTAAAAAGCTAAAGTAAAATCATACTGGGACACGGGTTTTACAACTCTCCCCCACTTGGATTAGACTTCGTCCCCGAAGTCTACGTCCGCAAACAGCTCTTAATAATTCTCTCGCATACTTCCTTACTAACAACACTCCTTCAAGAACACTGAAAACGCAATTGGAAGAACACTCCAACAATCGGAATCATTCTTAGTTAAACGACTTCGGTTGTCTCCCAATCTTAGACGATTCATACCTCCCGATTAAATTTCCAGCTCTAACCATTTTAAAGCTGCTCACAGAATACCCTACAGGATTCTCGACTACGATCATTCCTACCCTTAACTGTCGATTAACTTCTACGAGTTCTAATAGACTCCAAAGATTTTAAATAACTTATATTAACAAAACATCGACCCCCTGCCGAACATCGGTCCAACCGATTACAATAACAAACATCGGCCACCCGCCGAACATCGGTCCAACCGATTACAATAAATCACATAAGCGGGGTATTATCCTGGACACTAACACCAATAGATATCCCCTACAACCAAAACAACTAATACACACATAGGTCATTCCACCATAACCATTCATCACAAGTGATCATTTCAGGGTTACTACTACCATTACCATGATTATCTTAAAATCGGCTACAACTCTCCGATTATACTAAAGGTGTTTGGCCTCCAGCCAAAAAATCGACACCTAAATATACCACCTACCTCAAAATGGTTGATGCGCATTTACTCTCTTAATAACAAAGGGCATCAATCCCTTAACCGATATTATTCGGCCTACAGTACTAACGCGCGTGGAATACCTACCCTCCACTGTCGACGTATCATCCACACTTGCTCTACGAAGCCAAGTCACACCGCATCGAGGATACACCTTGACGTCTACCTCCCAGGTAACGCCTCAAGACCCAGCACACCGGAACTACCTCCCAAGTAAGTGCCCACAACTATATCCTCCTAGTACCTACTGGAAAGTCTAGGTTAAAAACACATGAATATCGGGGTCCCACCCCGAGATACCCAACCGACCATTACCAATAACTGACTAACGTGCCCAAGGATCCAAAGCAAACAGCCTACCAACAACGTGCCTATTCCGGATTGACTCACTCATCCAAACATGTAAACACTCAACGTGCAAAGAATGCCAAACGGTGCGATAAAAACAACTCATCAACTAGACTCCACATCGAGCCATTAAAACCGGGCAATTGGCCCATGACTAACTCCAAGTCAAAACCGAGCAAAATGCTCCACGCTTGCTAGACCCATAGATCGGAAAAATGCGTTTAAACAAAGTTTAAGCAAGCAATACTCTGGACTCAACCTTAGTCCCAGACTCAACACGGGTTAAACAAAAGAGTTTTCCAAAAGGACTCACACCCTTAAAATTCTCGAAATGACACTTAAAAGCACATTTTCCCAAATGGTTTACAAAATCATTTACTAAATCATTTCAACATTAGGATTTTCATCGCAAAAAGATCGTATATAATAAAACTACTTTTACCAGATCGATAGTTACGCTAAACTGGACACGCTCGTCCCATAAAGGAAAATCATGTCGAAAATCGTCCCAATGCAGTTCAGTTTACTCACACAAAAGCAAAACGTAAGAAATAAAAAATGAACCGCCTCGATTCTAGTATGGATTGACTCATGACATGCACTTAAGGTAACCGCTGACCTTAAACAGGGTCCGACAAAGGTGTGCACATAATTCAAAAATAAGTTTCCCGACGTTTGATTCAAAAATTCCTCTTTTTAATCATAAATGACGTGGCACAGGGTTCGCCACAAATTTTTCGCGCATCAGCTAGTCACGCAATACGATGACACGGTTTACAAATATATTTTTGTTAAAACACAATTGTCTCGTGTAAGTTGCAAACTTGAAGACAGAAACCAATCCGCTTCTAATAATTGGAAATATCGACTAAAAACCTCGTAAAATCTCAAACTGGGGGCAGGCATGCAAGCTTGTAACACTTCCTCAAGTTTCGTACTTGGGACATATAACGTCAAAACATTATAGTTTTAAAAATGTATTTATCGAAATTGCTCAAAATACTCGTTTCCTCCAAAGCAAAAGTTTTTAATTTCCAAAAAGAAATGATCGGTAATTCTAAATCAACCGAATGTCAAAAATCTATGCATTTATATTTCCCAAAATATAACACGTTGTAATCGTATGCATGATGTTCACAACATTAAAACACTCCTTGGATCAAATGGTCTTTCATTTCGACAGAAAGGACTAAAACATTTTCATGCACGACTCGTTTGTCAAAATGTTGAGGACAAAGGTTACCCCAGTATGCATACCCCTAAGTCGATAAATCGCATTTTCATCGAAATGACAATAAAACCTTTAGTTGACTGAAAAGCGCACTAAACAACTCCTCATGAAATGTTACCAAATTTCCTCCATGCACCACCTATGTCACGCATGAATCAATCCACACACTGAACTATTTGCAATAAAATACTTAGTAACACAAACTCTCGAAAGAAAAGTTAAGCGACACAAGAATTCCAAACTCATTTTAAACAAATCACCAAAATAGCCTTTATACAGACATTGTGGAATGTAACTTTTCGTCTCAACTCTAACACATGTGGAGGAGTTCCAATGTTAGAGTCTCAAACCGTAGTCACTTACCCAACATCTTAACCACCACAAAACACGGATAATATCGTACCCGAAAGAACCGTTGGAAAAATAACGAAAATGAGACAAGTTCTAACAAAGTTTGCACTCCCGAGATAAAACGACTTCATACACTTTCAAAACCATATTTCAAAATCTTGTGTGTGCTGAGCAGTTCCCAAAATTCCCAAAACACCACCCATACAAAGATTTAAAACACAAGAATTTGTTAATGCAATCTTATTTTCAAAATAACCTCGTGCATGACTCATTCGGCATTCAACGTCTCGACTCATGCTCCTCTCTACTTTTCCAATCCACTATCGTCCTCCGGACATTTAAACCTCTTAGGGCAAGATGGAAAATTACGACAAATAATCCCTACGATTTTTGCTCAAATCAAAGTCGGCTCTATAAGCCTATGACTCTAGCACAATCTTCCATCTTGGTTCGAAATGATCTGCTTACAACAAATATCATCCTCATCGTCACTCCAAGTGACTAATACTATAATCGTCTTTCTATTCCAACGACTACTAGTTTAGGACCTTCAACACTTCCCCAACGATCATCCCATCAAAGCAAGTCAAGTACACACATGTACCAGTGGATCTACTATATTTGTCTCTCCTCGTGACGGCTATTCTGGGTAGATAATACAACGCGTTATTAGCACATAACAACGCACACTAACAACACTCACGCCCAACTCCTCGGATTCCTCGTGACTTCCCCGACTCGAGCATTGATCTTGTGCTTCCGGTAGTAGGAGCTCTACTACTACCTTCCACACCTATCATCGCTCGTTCCGAGTCTCATCCCGAGGGTCCAAGTAGTTTCTCGCCGAAACTATACTCATAAAATAATTTATCCACACATGCCAGTTCAAGAACATATCCTAAACAGGCAACTCATACAACTACTGTATATATAAAACCATCGGTCTCCCCGATCAGACAGCCACAAATGTATACTTAATAAACCATCGGTCACCCCGATCATACAACAACAATTAAATATATAATTAACCATATGCCTGCACCAGCATATATATATACTTCCACCCTCCCTAGCTCCCTAGGAATTTCCTCTTATCCCACTACCCTTGCTACCACCGAATCCCTACTAATTATGACGAGTGACCTCGCGAATACCCGATTATATGCAGTGCGAAATAAATAGACAGTCGGATACAAGACTCTATCCTAGAACGGTTGGACTCAAACAAGAGCTGCGCAATAGAACTAAATCGAATATTCTAAGGCTATAAATCTCTTACTGCATACAACCTAGAGGGCATTCACTTAGTAACCTATCATAATTAGCATAAATTCCTAATAGCAAGCAGTTCAACATACAGCATAGTGTCCACAACAGGCAATCTAGCATGCATACACTATGATCTAGAAAGCAATAAAACACTAAGTACTGTACCTTTCCCCTTAGGCTCCGGCTGACTGTACACACTGCGCCTCCGATCACCGTTCCTCGAACGGGTCTTTACTTTTTCTTTTGTTTCCAAAAAGATTTAATAAAGAATTTGAAAATTTCCCAGCCGCAACTTGAGACCAAACACACCGAGGTGCGTTTGATTCACTCAAGCTGTGCTCTGATACCAAGTTGTAACGCCCCAAAATTTCAAGAAAATTTAAAAATTTTTAAACGCGCATATTTAATAATAAGTCTCCATTTATTAAACCCAAAATAATAATTCCAACCACGAGCGTTATTAAAACATAAGTCAACAGCGGAAATTAAATTGTTTATTCAATAACGGGAAAATGTTTAATAAGCAAATCCTTCGACCCATCCATCTTGCGCGTCAGTGTGTGCCAGTCATGCCTTCGTACCACTTGTACCTGCAGCCACTGTAAATTGGGAGGGGTAAGCACGAAGCTTAGTGAATTCAAACACAACAATTAACAATGGTTATCTCATATTACCCCTAAAGCAAAGAGGATCACACCACCACATACAAGTCTACGAACAAATCATAAACAAGTATAATAACCACCACATAAAAAAAAATCCCCGGGCGGATGTCGGGTCTACGGCCCCGCCGCACGTTTCCGCCTACTGCGGGAAACACCCGTTTTACGCCTACTGCGTATGACATCCTTTTTACGCCTACTGCGTAAACGCCCCTTTTACGCCTACTGCGTAAAACACCTCTGTCCCCGTCGGGACTCGGCCCCGCCGAATAATGTAGCACATAATGTTAACTAGACGTCCCACTATCTAGCCCCCAACCATCCCGCATACAATTTTCACACACGTGCTACAGTAATAATAAACAACTATTAATTAATTGTAGTGAGAGAACTCACCTCGGGTGCGCGCCTAGCTAAAAATAGTAAGTAGCTCCACACAACGACGATCACTTTCCGGCACCTAAACGTACGATAAAATACGTCAATACGAGACCCGGACCCCACGACGCGACACACCCCAAACTGTCACTAAAACTAACTTTCGGTCACACCGAACAGGTCTGTTCGGGACCTGATTTGACCACTAAAACTCCAGAAAAAACTCAGATTTATTACACGGTTGAAAAGTGCCCTGAAATACCTTTCCGAGGATATATTACACGCCTCCTAACGATTTTTCTATAATTAATTATGAATTTATTAAGTTCGCCTACCGGAACTGTCCGTTTTCGGACCAGTTCGCACTAACAGCTCCGAACAGCCCGGTTCTGGGCCGATTCAGCCTTTCGGCGAAACACGAAAAACGTGCCTAACTCAATTTAGGAAAAATGGCCACTGACCTCAAGTTAAAACGACTTACGAGTAAAAAGTTACGGTCCACGCAAAACAGTGGCAGATTCCAGGAAATTCACATAAAATGACGAACCACAGAACTTGCGACCACTTTTTCTCCCAACTCGAGGCCGAACCAGTTTTCCGCCAAAACACAGAAAACGTGCCCGTTCCCGAGCTCGAAGCGTGGGCGCCAGTTTCGGCTCAAACGGAGTTACGACGGAAAAGTTATGGTCAAACGAAAACTGGACAGCACACTTAGAATTTTCATAAAATCACGATTTATAAAACGGTAACGCGATTAAGGTTTCGGGTTAGGGTTTAGCTATCACGGTTTAACGGAAACTGGACAACACACGGCACCACCCACTGCCACCTCCGGCAGGGGTGGTCGCCGGCGGCGGCGGCTGCGGCGGCGGCCGTTTTTCCGGCGACGCAACGACGACCAGGAAGACGAACGGAAGGAATATTTACCTTTCGATAAAACGTAGCAGCAGTAGCAGAACTGGATCGTCGGTTCCTTCTTCCCGTCGTCCTTCTCCCTCTCTCTGCCCCTCTCTCTCTTACACGCTCTTCTCTCTCTTTCTCTCGCTCGCCGGCGAACACAGCGGCGCCGGCTGCTGCTGTTGCAGTCCGGCGATGGCAGCGGCGGCTGCTGTGGGATTCCGGCGTCTCTCTCACTCCCTTCGTTCCTCTTGTTCACTTCCTCTCTCTCGTCACGCTACCTCTCTTTCTCTCGGCTTCACTCTCTCTTGCTGAAACTCTATCTCGATCGCCGGCAAGAAAAACGGCGATGGTGCTGGTGGTTTCCGGCAGCAGCGAAGAACAAGCAAGGAGAGGGTGTGACACAGTGAGGTTCACGGCGAAGAAGGAATGAAAGAAAAACAAAACACTAGGGTTCTCTCCCTTTTCTTTTGTGGCAATGAAAAACGAACGAGAGGTGGGTCGGTTCCATTATGGGCCGACCCCCATGCATCCCAGGTTTCAGAATTGACCCAGTTAGTCCCTGCCCTTTTCCACCCTTCGCTAAGTGCCCCAAAAAATTTAACTATAATACACACGTGGTCCCTCCGACAAACCCCGTTAGTGTCAAAGCGATGCGAGAAAGATAACTACTAATACCGGAACATACAATTAAATAATTAAAAAGCTAAAGTAAAATCATACTGGGACACGGGTTTTACAGATAGGTACAAACAATCATATACTACATCATTGGGAACTGTTCCATTTTTCATTGACCAACACCTATCCTTATTTATTAAAAAAACATAGGGATTGTTAATGCCAAAAATCACACTAAACTGTCTTTATGCCGAAAATTGTATAAAAATACGATTTAAGGTTTGGTTTTGAACCTTATCAACTTAAGATTGAACCATAGAAATAAATAAGAAAAATAACGAAGAAAATGTAGACGAAACAAGAGATTTTGGTGACGCGGAAAACCCCAAAACGGGGGAAAACCGCGGTCGACTGTGTTAGAGCCGACGGTGCACTATGATCGCCAAACAGGGGCGAAAGTTCTTTGTTACAGGTGATTTGTGTACAACAGATTACAAGTAAATGTAAATATAAACTTAGTCGTGTGCAAATGACGTGTGTCGTGCGTAAATCATGCGAAAAAGTATGCTTGTCGTGCGGTTTGAACTGCCGTCGTCGGGTGGTTCGAACTGTCGTCGTGCGATACTTGCGTTAGCGAAGTGCGTTCGCATACTTTGCTGTATTGAGAGAGAAATGTAAAAATGCAGTTGTGTAGCTTCATCCATTCCCCCCTTGTTCGAAGGTAGAGTAGCCTTTATATAGCTTTCGTTGGCATTAACTGCGCTTTAATGGTTGGTATTGTAACCGCCACGGGCATTAAATGCGCTTTGATGATTTGGTTTTGTAACCGCTGTCGAGTCTTTAATGTTATTAAGAACTCGTCCGTTACTGACCGTTGTATCATAATTTCTTGTGGACCTGCATTAATGAACAAAAGAAAAGGCTGTTGACCATTAATGGTTAGTGTAATTGTAAGACCGTTTTAAGTTTGGGACGTCGGTCTTATGGAGCATACGACCGTCGCCGAAATATAAGACCATGTATATGATGGTAAATGTCTTGTAAGACCTTATCTTAATATAAGAATGGTCTTATGAAAGATGTCGTAAGACTAGGATGAAAATGTCGTAAGACCACTAGGACGTAAGACCAAGATGATGATGTTATAGGACTGGGTCGTAAGGCCACCAGGTCGTAAGACCAAGTCGCAGGACCAGGATGTCAAGACGATGCTTTCGTGGGACCAGAGCGATATAAGACCGACGATAGGAGACAGTCGATATAAGACCGACGAGTCGTAACCGACGACACGTAACTGGCGACATAAGACTAGTGACGTAAGACTAGTAACGTATGACTAGCGATGTGTGACGCGCGACGTGTAACATGCGACACGTGACGTGCGATCACGAGATGTAAAGACACTATCTTCAATGACTATTGACGCAAGATGTCTTTTAATAACCAACTATCGTATGTCGGGGATATGGAAATTGTTTGGGTAAAATTTCACCAGTCTCGACCACAACCAAGGTAAGGAAAACACTTATTTCACTTTTCCATGGTAAGGTAAAATCATAGTACTTTATCCCTTGATTAAAAGTTGAAGTCAAAAGTTATTCACCTCATGACACTCGACCACGACGTCGTCTCGATCACACGTCCGTCGTGTAGGACCTTGCGACCTCGACCGACTAACGTGCAATATGACTGTTATGTTTGTTCAGTGTTTAATGCAGGAATAAATGTCATTAATGACCAACGGCTATAACCGACAAGGTCAGTTATGAGCATTTAATCCAATAAACGTTATGGCAGTTATCGAAGCACTTAATGAGTCAATTAAAGCGCCCGAAGACTATAAAAGCGAAGGTTCAATCATCATTTCAGAACAACACACACAACCAGATGAACTCTGAAGAACACTCGAAGCAAATAATTCTCTCTCAACAGTTCGCTCACGAAGCACGACATATACGCACGACGCTTCATTCTTACACACGGCGCTCATTGTTTTTACATTCAGAACACTTGTTACTTTACATTTAAAGTATTTCCTTTCATTTGTATTGTAATCTATGTACGATCGACACCAGAAACATAAGGATATCGCCCCTGTTTGGCGACCATAGTTCAACGACGACTTCCACAGTCGTCCGCGGGTTTTTTCCTCGATGAGGTTTTTCCCGCATCACCAAATTCTCTGTCTCATTTACATTTCTGTCTTTGTCGCACGCTTTATCAAAAGATTCCTTTCTTTAGTTGTTAAATTCCACAATCAACCTTAAGTTATCCTTTTGGAGGATTTTTGGCATTAATAGTTTGGCGCCATCCGTGGGACCCCATCTTGAGAAAATCTTCGTCAAACGTGCGTCTTACTAACGGTTTCTTGTAGTTTCCTATGTTTTCTGTTTCAGGAAAATGGCAGCCCCTGGAAATCAAGAGCATATCATTGCCCAGATGTATCAGGAATTAGAAGTGGTGCGAAATCAAATCATTGCCATGGCTGAGCAAAGTCGAAGAGCAGCCGAGAAAATTGCGCGACTGAGGAATCCCTTCGGACCACAGAACGGTCCCAGACAATTCGTCCAGAATCCAGGTCAAGGATCGTTCGGTCAAAACCCTGGATCCGCTCCATTCGTCCATAACCCTGGTTCGGCTCCATTCGTCCGTAATCCAGGGCCAGGTCCGTTCATGCAGAATCAGCAACCGAGGGCGTTCAACCCAAATCCCCAGTGCGAAACGGTTCCCCCTCAGTATATAAGGCCACCACCCATGCAGAATGGGTCTCAACCATTTCAGAATGGGTCGCAGCCCTATTTTGTCCCCTTCAATGGGGACGCCAACGGGTCGTCGTACGGCAATGGCACCAGTTCGGGAGTTAATCCGTTGGCAGGCGCGAATCCCGATCCTAATGACCCTGTCGCTCAGCGGTTGAAGATGCTAGAAGATCAGAACGAGCGTGTCCTGTCCTTGCTCGCTAAGCTGCCAGGGGTAGCCGTGCCCGTCGACGTCGAGCCTCGATCGGGATATCAGGCGTCGCCTTTTGTCGACACGATAGCGACCGTCGACATCCCGAAAAAGTATAATATTCCCGCCTTCACGCCCAAGTATTCGGGGATAACCGATCCGACGGAGCACGTGGCACAGTATAAGTAGCTAATGTGGACGATCTCAATCCCTCAAATGTATCAAGAAGTCTGCATGTGCAAACGTTTCGGGGCGACCTTCACAGGTCCTGCTCTCCAATGGTTGATCAACCTCAAACCCAAATCCATCGGGTCGTTCGTTGAGTTGGTCAACCAGTTCTCCCAGCAATTCGCCAGTACTCGCAAGATGGAGAAGCATACCAGCGACCTATATTATGACGTGCATAAGGCCAATGAATCCATTCGAAGTTACTTCAACAGGTTCAATGCAAAGATGATCAGTGCCCGTAACTGTGACGTCAAGACTGCGATCGAGGCCTACAAGCGTGGTCTAGACGACAGTTCGGGTCTATACACCGATCTGACCAACTATCCCCCGGAGAATTTCGAAGACGTCCAAGCCAGAACCCTTGCTTATATGAGGGTAGAAGACGATGTTGCCTTCCGTCGTAAGCACACCGACGACAAGAGGTTGCTTGGTATTAAGAAGCCAGAATTCAAAATAAAGGCAACATCCAAGTCAGAGCCTGTGAGACAAATCTCGAACGTCCGATTCAAGACAAAGGCGGAGTTCAAAACCGCAAACTCTGCCAAGATCCCTCAGTACCCTAAGATATCCTCTTACAGATTCAAAGGAACTACTAAGGACTTGTTCGAGGCCTTGAAGACCGTCCAGACGACCATCCGGTGGCCGAAGAAATCCTATCAGGATGACAGCAAGAAAGACAAGTCGAACTGGTGCGGCTTTCATGTCGACCACGGTCACCTGACGGACGATTGTATAGCCCTCAAAATAGAGCTGGCATATCACGTCCCGAAAGGTAATCTCAAGAGCATCATCGATGACGTTGTTACTCCAGCTAACGACGATCGACCGCCGACCCCCGAACATTCAAAGGTCGTCAACTGCATCACTGGTGGTTCCGACGTGTGCGGTCTGACGTATTCCGCAGCCAAACGTCATGCCAGTCAAGCACCCGACGATCGACTTATCCCGCGTTCGTCAAGACCTAAAGGAGATCTGGAGTTAGAAGCCATGAAGATTTCATTCGACCAAGATGAACTCGGAGATTCTTATCGCAAGCATCATGACGGGTTGATCATTCAACTCACGATTGGTAATTGTTTAACCCGACGAGTCTTGGTCGATGGAGACAGTTCAGCAAACGTCATCTTCCTTGATACCATCAAGGCCATGGGAATCGATCGATCGGAAATCACCCGACGCTCGACAACCTTGGTCGGTTTCAATGGAGACGCGACAAGTACCTTTGGAGAGATCATCTTGCCCGTCTATGCAGGAGGAATCAACAAGCAGACCAAGTTCAGCGTCATCGATTGTGCGTTGGCCTATAACATCATCTTAGGTCGACCATGGATCCATGAAATGAAAGCCGTTCCCTTGACGTATCATCAGACCATGAAGTTCCCTACGCTGTGGGGAGTCCAAGAAATCAAAAGTGAGCCGAAAGTCGCCCGTGACTGCTATAAGACCACCATGAAACCGTGGAAATAAGCCATCTTGCAGTCACGGGTCAAGGAAATCATCCTGGATCAGAGCAAGCCTGATCATAAGGTCTTGACAGGTTCGTCTTTCTATCCCTTACCTTAGAGACAAACTAATGTCTTTCCTGCAGGAACATACCGACTATTTCGCCTTGTCGCACGAAGACCTGGTCGATATAGACCTTGGCGTCAATTCTCGTAAACTCAGTGTCGACCCGTCATTTAAACCTATTTACTCCTGAAAGGAATAGGGTGATAAATGATGAGGGGCAAATACCCCCCCCCCCCCCCCCCCCTTTTGAACAAGAAAAATCTGTGAAGGTATTTTTCTAAAGTCCTTTTTCCTCTTTCATACAATTTTTTATCACGAACGATTACCGACTTAAGCATCGGAGGGTCGTTGGTTAGCCAACGACCAACCTCTGACATTGTTTTGTCGCAGATCGCACGCCGTAAGTTGCTAAGTCTACTATACGACTCTAGTCTCGCAAGATCGCATGACATAAGTGGTCGAGTGTATAACTCGATTATCCTATCACAGGAACGTATGATTCAAATTCATCATATGATCTAGTCGTAGGACCACAAGGTCTACCGACCCCATGATTTCAATTCTCTAACTTCAGAGACTTTTATGTTCTGAATGAATGCTGTGATCGCATGTGCTTATATCTCCAACACGATTTAAAAGTCTTATAGCTTATGTTGTTGTGTTGCAATGGATGCCTAAGTCGCATGATTTCGTGTTCATTCTATACTTAGTGAATTTCACAATTGACGTTGTATTTATTCACAAAAATGTACAAGACACAAGTTCAAAAGAAATCTAAAGTTCATTCATTGAGTAGACTGTCATTTACATCCAAATAACTCGACCACCAACGGTCGAGCAGCGAAGAAACCGAAATAACAAAGATATTTTTCTAAGGCAGGGGTGGAACGTCGGTCGCATCCTGGCCTGACGCCTTGCCCTGGGGACCTTCCTCCTCCTCGACATCCTTCTCATCGTCCGAATCGAGATCTCTCTCGGTCCCAACCTCCCTGTAGAAGAGGTCCAGCTCATTCGACGCCGAGGCCAAAGGATTCTTGCCTAATAGGTGACGTCGCATGATCGCCGCGCGTGCAGTAAGTTGAGCGAAGGCAAAAACGGACTTAGTCTCGTCCTTCAGCTCTTTCAACTGATCCTCCAAGCTAACCACCTTGGACTTGGACTCCTCGGTTTCTTTTCCCTTCATGGACAAGGATTCCTTTAACCCCTCTAGTTCCTCTCTTTGGTCGTACATCAAAGATAGGGATTGCTTTAGACGGGAAGTCACCTCATCTTTTGCGTGACCGACGACTTCCAAATCGTTCAAGGCGTCGTCGAGTCGCACCGACATCGCCTCTTCACGTTCCAGAGCGGATCTTTCCCTTTCTAACGCCGCGTCTTCTTTCTTGATAGCATAAGCCATCAGGCCTTCTACCTTTGTCGTTTCAGCATGCAATGCCAAGGAAGACTGGAACGTCTGAAAAACACGATAAGCATCGTCAAAGAAAACATTCGGCAAAATTAACAAACGACAAAACATAACAAGTTTTGAAAGAAAAAATTACCATGAACGCCAGTCCAGCAACATGGGACTTTGCATCTTCGAGTGAGACCCCGTTGAAATGCTCTCTGAAAGAGGGGAGCTGATACTTTCCCAAGTGAGGGAACAGTTTCGTCTCGTCCAAGACGTTATCCACCAAGAAATCTGACGGCAACGTAAAGTTTACCGTCATTTCCTCTCCAAAGCCCGTCTGCGCGCCCTTGCCCTTGTCGGCCGACGAGGGGCTTGACGTGGCAGTAGGAGACACCATCGATTTTTCCGGTTGTGCAGTATCGACGGGTGTCGTGCCGATTGTTAATGCCAAAAATCGCACCAAAGGGACAACTTAAGGTCGATGTGGACTTAAACAACTAAAGAAAGAATCTTTCGACGAGACGTGCGACGATAAATAAAATAAAAAAACATGGGATTTGATGACGCAGGAAAAACTCAAACGAGGAAAAAACCTGCGGACGACAGTGGGTGTCGTCGCTATACTATGGTCGCCAATCAGGGGCGATGTCCTTGGATACTGGTGTCGATCGTACAGTGATTACAATACAAATGAAGAAAATGCTTCGAAATGTAAAGTACAAGTGTTTGAACGTAAAAACATGTGTTTGTCGTGTACAAAACAAAGTATGTACTGCTGGTCGAGGGCTGTTGTCGTGCGTCGAGAGCGATACTTAGAATAATGGTTCTTCACTTCAGGTGTTCTTGAATATTGCTTCGGTTGTTAATCGCCGGATATTTTATGTCTGGAAATGTTGATTGAGCTTGATATTTATAGTCTTCGCGTTTTTAGCTTCATCCATGAATGCTCCTTTAATGGCCTTAACGGTTGGAAACGGTCGCCGGAGTAATGATCTTCGTCCGTTACGGTCGCCGGCTGTTTAATGATTGCGTCGGTTATAGTCGTTGCTCCTTAATGACTTTTATTCATGCATTAAACACTTAACAAACGGTCATGGTGAACGTTATCTTTGGTCGAGGTCGCACGTCCTTATATAATAGTCGTGCGGATCGGGCGACGCTATGGTCGAGCGTCGTAAGGAACTCTCGACTTACCTTTTATGAGGGACGACGATGGTGTTCTGGGTCTTTGTAGAGACCTTATCTTAATACAATATATAGTCCTTAATCATACGTCTTACCTGTTCTGGTCGCGGTCGAGCGACGTGATTTTTTGCCCAAACAGTTTGCCCCCAAAATTTGAAAATTGAATGTCAAATTTAAGTTTTAAATTTTGCTTGTCGAACGCTTAGACTTGTGACCTGGGTTGAGGGACTTACCTGGTTGTCGTGTAACTAGACTGATTCGCCTTTAACTGAACGAGAAGTTGAAAAGTTGTGATGTCATACTGACGCGCGATGATGCTTAACAGCTGTCGAGGACAGGTGTCGAAGATCCGGGTGGGTATACGAAAGGGCATGGACGCGTGTTGATTATCGAAACACTCGTCCTGATATGATCGGTTGCATAAATAGAGATCACGACGGATCTTTTCTTGATACGTTTTCAAAGTGTTTTTTGAGAAGGGATTTTGTTCTGAATTTTTACCAATTTTCACTCGAACTTATTCGAATCTTTGCGAATCTTCGGCTAGCAGTTTAGAGTGTTTATATAAGATCTTGTTCTGTCCTCCGATTCACAATGTCGACGGAACCTGTTAGCCTTATCATGAATCACGTAGACTTATATGATTTTAGGAGTTTGGCAAAAATCTCGTCAAAAATATAGAGTTGCGGTGTCCAGGGATTGTTCGTTCTATGGACTACCCCGAGGGATATATTGATTTGTATGAGTATCCTTTTAAGATAGGGTTTCAGTGGCCGTTTTCTAGTTTATCTAAGTCATTCATGCAGGATTTTGATGTGTCGCCAGGACATTGATGCCCCAACTTTGGCGAGTTCTACTGGTTATTGAGCGAGCGTCCGCAAAATGGGGGTCTCCTATGATCATGAATGATTTCTTGGCGGCGTATCAAGTTAAAAAGGACAAGAACTGGCGTTATAGTCCTTATTCTAAGTTCAGGGGTGATCGTTCTTTGGTTTTGGGAACTGGTGTTAATGATCGTGGGTGGAAGTCGAGGTATGTGTTTGTTCTTGCCTATTCACTGGATTCCGGCAGCGATTGGATGCGGTCAGGCTGGAATAAGACAGGTATGCTTCGCCATTTTCTGAGTTTCATTTTTATGGCTTTTACTTACCATTCTTCTCCTGTTATCCTTAGAGATTCAGTTTGACGAAGTGAAACCGTCTGCGGATTCCCAGGCTAAGATCAACAAGTTCTTGAGTCTTAGCGTTGACGAACGATCTTTCGTTACGTGGAAATTGGTGGCCGAAGACGAGGACGTGGCGGTGGACGCTGAACGAGAGGAAACGACCGGTAAACATTTTACGATTGTTGATTTTCACCATTTATATTTTCCGTCTGATGTTTCATGTATTTCCTGGTTAGTGTCGACTGAGAGGAAATCAGTCTCTAAGGCGAGAGAGAAGCAGATCATGCGTGCCCTTCGAGGTGAAGACGTTTCGACAGCTGGGTCGAGCCAAAAGAGAACCAGGAAGACGTTCCTGAGGGAACCGTCATCGAGGGTTGATAACTCATCGAGAGTTGTTCTGCCTAAAAAGGCGAATGCGTCATCCAGCCGTCCTAGTGCGATGGACACGACACCGGCAAGTTCGGCACTTCCGGCGACAATGACGAGACCAGTGTTCAAGATGTCAACCCCATCATCTGCCGTCAGGGGCGAGGGGTCGTCGGCCGAAGTCACGACGGTTAATTTTTCATTGCGGTCGGACTTTATGGCGGATGGTGTCCTAGATGGGACGACGTTGTTTCCTCACTTGGAGAGGTGTTTGCTTCCATCTTTCAGGGAGCGTTTTCACGGGGTTCCGGCCGGAGAGATAGGATCTCAGGTTGCCAGTCTGGCGTTCTCAGTAAGTGTCAATCTTTCATGACTTGTTTCAACGTTCGATGTCGTTCATTGTCTAACACTTTTTCGTGTATTTTTAGACGTTCCAGTCGTCTCTGGCATTGTACGCCGAGATGTCGAAAGCCGAGGAGTTGGTAGTGTCTGCTTTGAAAAGAGAGGAGGCGGCGTTGGAGAGGGAGAGGTTGGCTTTGGCACGCGCCGATGAGTTAGCTATTCATCTTTTCGATGCTCAGTACGAACTGCAAGCCCTAAGTCGAACGAGGGAAATGGCAGATGATGATCCTCAGGTCGGGACCTCAGGCAATAATGCGATGGATGTTCCTCCTGCAGTTTAGGAATTTTTACTTCCTTTGTTTTTGCTGGCCGTTGGTGGTCAATTTTTTGGATGTAACATATTGACCTGATGAAATGGAAGTTGTTTTTTTATCGAATTGACAATCTCGTCACATAAATGTTGTTAGTTATGTAACTGAATGTGGAATACATGATAAGTCATACAACTACGTCGCCTATTGTTAGAGCAAGAGTAAGAGCGTAATATGAGAGCATGCGATTAAAGCACCCATTGACACATAAATCGTAAGGTTTTTTTATTACGCTGACAAACATAAATACATATGACTAAGGCATACATTCAAAACGCAAAGTTTTTCTAAGTTAAGAAACTCAGACTGCAAAGTCGTTTAGACTATAAGATCGTGCGATTAAGTCGTTCGACGAGCTATGAGGCGTGATCAAGTCATGGACCTGATCATCTATGTCGTGCGATCCTGCGATAAAGCGATGTCGGGGGTTTGGTCGTTGGCTAACCAACGACCCTCCGGTGCTTAAGTCAGTAATTGTCTTGGTAAATAATCATATGTAAAAAATGAAAAAGGGTAAGGAACGTACCTTCTTGTCGAGTGTTCTGAAATACTTTGAATTTTTGGTTTTCATGCTGGGCCTCTGGATATATTGTATCATCTTGCCCCCTTGTGGTGGCTTTGAGACGATATGCTAGATCTGGGACATGTCGTCGCAAGTCACCACAATATACGTGTCGCACGACCTGGCGAACCTATTATTTCAGAAAAAAGAAACAAACCTGTCGTGACTCTTATGATCGTGTTTTGCCTTGGGTTGGAGTAACGTTCTTGACGGCCTATTTTCGCGGCTTCAAGGTGGCTTTATAGCAATCTCGAGCGACTTTTTGCTCGCTTCTGATCTCTTGGATTCCCCACGGCGTAGGGAATTTCATGATTTGATGATATGTCGAGGGAACGGCTTTCATTTCATGAATCCATGGTCGACCTAAGATGATGTTATAGGCTGACGCACAGTCGATAACACTGAACTTAGTCTGTTTATTGACTCTTCCGGCATAGACGGGCAAAATTATCTCTCCAAAGGTGCTCGTCGCTTCTCCATTGAAACCGACCAAAGTTGTCGAACGTCGGGTGATTTCTGAGCGATCAATTCCCATGGCTTTGATAGTGTTTAGAAAAATGACGTTTGCTGAACTGCCCCCGTATACCAATACTCGACGCGTCAAACAGTTACCGACCGTGAGTTGAATGATCAACCCGTCGTGATGCTTTTGGTACGAGTCGCCGAGGTCGACTTAGTCGAACACGATCTTCATGGCTTCTAGTTCCAAATCTCCTTTAGGTCTGGATGAACGAGGAATAGGCCGGTCGTCGGGCGCTTGACTGGCATGACGCTTAGCTGCGGAGTACGTCAGACCACACACGTCCGAACCACCAGTGATGCAATTGATGATCTTTGCAAGCTTGGGCACTGACGATCGGTGGCTATTAGCTGGAAGAACGACATCATCAATATATCTTTGAGATTACCTTGTGGAACATGATATGCCAATTCCTTCTTGAGTGCGATACAATCATCTGTCGCATGACCATGGTCGACGTGGAAGTCGCACCACTTTGATTTATCCTTCTTAGCATCGTCCAAGTCAGACTTCTTGGGTGGTCTTCAGAGCTTCGACTAAGTCTTTAGCTGACCCTTTAAACCCATAAGAGGAGATCTTGGGGTACACGGGGATCTTAGCCGCGGTTTTAGCTTCTGTCTTCGTCTTGAAACGAACGTTTGAAATCTGATGCGCTGGCTCTATTCTGGATATGGCTTTCGGCTTGAATTCTGGCTTCTTGACACCTAACGGCTTCTTGTCGTCAGTGTGTTTGCAACGAAAGGCTGTGTCGTCTTCGACCCTCATATATGCTAAGGTTCGAGCTCGGACGTCTTTGAAAGTCTCTGGGGGATACTTGGTCAGATCGATATATAGACCTGAACTATCGTCTAGACCACACTTATAAGCTTCGATCGCAGTTTTGATGTCACAATTGCGGATACTGATCATTTCGGCATTGAATCTGTTGAAATAACTTCGAATAGACTCATTGGTATTCTGCACGACATAGTACAGATCACTAGTTTGCTTTTCCATCTTACGACTGCTGGCGAATTGCCCGGAGAATTGGTTGACTAATTCGGCGAACGACCCGGTAGATTTGGGTTTGAGATTGATCAACCACTGGAGAGCTGGACCACTGAGAGTCGCCCTGAAACTCTTGCACATGCATACTTCCTGGTACATGTGCGGAATCGAGATCGTCCACATGAGCTGCTTATACTGCGCGACATGCTCGGTTGGATCGGTCACACCCGGATACTTGGGAGTGAAGGCAGGAATGTTATACTTCTTTGGGACCTTGACGGTGGCGATCTCGTCGATGAAGGGCGACGCCTGATACCCCGAGCGAGGCTCGACGTCGACAGGCACGGCTGCCCCAGGCAACTTGGCGAGCAAGGACAGGACGCGCTCATTTTGGTCTTCTAACATCTTCAAACGCTGGGCGACGGGATCGTTAAGATCAGGATTTGCCCCTGTCGAGGGATTGGTCCCTAGACTAGTGCCATTACCATGCGACGAACCATTGGTGTCCCCGTTGAATGCAACAAAATATGGTTGCGACCCATAGTGGAATTGTTGCGGTCCATTCTGAAACGATTGTGGTCCATGCTGAAATGGCTGCGATCTCTGCTGGAAAGATTGCGATCCTTGCTGGAAAGGTTGCGATCCTTTGTTGGAAAGGTTGCACACCACTTTGGAACGGCTGGGAAAACGACTGGGATTCATTCTGAAACGGCTGGGAGCCACCTTGCAATGGTTGGGATCCATTGTTCAAGGGTGGTGGTCGGATGTGCTGAGGGGGAATCTGCCCAGACTGGGGATTCGGAATGAACGGACCCGGCTGCTGATTCTGTATGAATGGACCTGCATGCTGATTCTGTGCGGATGGGCCTGGTCCCGGACCTGGATTCTGGATGAATGGTCTAGGACCATTCTGGGGTCCAAAAGGATTCCTTAGCCGCGCGATCTCTTCAGCTGCTCTGCGATTCTGCTCTGCCATTGCATTGAGTTGATTCCTGGCAACCTCGAGCTCCTGATACATCTGAGCGACGGCTTGCTGCGGATTTCCAGGGGCTGCCATTTTCCTGCAATAGAAAATAGAAGAAAATCTAAGAAACTATTAGTAGAATGCACGTTCGTCGAGGATTTTCTCTAGATGTGGTCCCACGGATGGCGCCAAACTGTTAATGCCAAAAATCGAACCAAAGGGACAACTTAAGGTCGATGAGGACTTAAACAACTAAAGAAAGAATCTTTCGACGAGACGTGCGACGATAAATAAAATAAAGAAACAAGGGATTTGATTACGTAGGAAAAACCTCAAACGAGGAAAAAACCTGCGGACGACAGTGGGTGTCGTCGCTATACTATGGTCGCCAATCAGGGGCGATGTCCTTGATTACTGGTGTCGATCGTACAGTGATTACAATACAAATGAAGAAAATGCTTCGAAATGTAAAGTACAAGTGTTTGAACGTAAAAACAGGTGTTTGTCGTGTACGAAACAAAGTATGAACTGCTGGTCGAGGGCTGTTGTCGTGCGTCGAGAGCGTTACTTAGAATAATGGTTCTTCACTTCAGGTGTTCTTGAATATTGCTTCGGTTGTTAATCGCCGGATATTTTATGTCTAGAAATGTTGATTGAACTTGATATTTATAGTCTTCGCGTCTTTAGCTTCATCCATGAATTCTCCTTTAATGGCCTTAACGGTTGGAAACGGTCGCCGGAGTAATGATCTTCGTCCGTTACGGTCGCCGGCTGTTTAATGATTGCGTCGGTTATAGTCGTTGCTCCTTAATGACTTTTATTCCTGCATTAAATACTTAACAAACGGTCATGGTGAACGTTAGCTTTGGTCGAGGTAGCACGTCCTTATATAATAGTCGTGCGGATCGGGCGACGCTATGGTCGAGCATCGTAAGGAACTCTCGACTTACCTTTTATGAGGGACGACGATGGTGTTCTGGGTCTTTGTCGACACCTTATCTTAATACAAGATATAGTCCTTAATCATACGTCTTACCTGTTTTGGTCGCGGTCGAGCGACGTGATTTTTTGCCCAAACACCGATCGTGTCAGAAGTCTTCTCGACAGACACGGTCGACGCCTTTGCCTTCTCAGGCGTGACGACCCTCAACGAGTCGCCCGTCTTCAAAGACGGTTCCTTCAGGACTGGCGTCCTTGTCCTCTTAAAGACTCGCGACCCAGTTGTCGGAGCCCCTTTTCTCTTCAGGACTCCCGACCCAGTCGTCGGGGCCTCCCTCTTCTTTTCCCTCGCCTTGCGAGCCAGTTCGATTTGAGCCGCCTTCTTGGCAGCTGCAGGCGTCATCTTAGCCTGAGGTTCTCCTGTATGGCAAAAGAAAGAATTATTAGAAAATTGAGAGGAGAGAAAGACTAGGTCGAACGAAAAGAAAGCGAAGGGATACTTACCAGTCATTTTTTTCTTTTCTCTCCTCGACTCTTCTTTCTCTTTCTCCTCTTTCTCTTCTTTCTCCTCTTCCTCCTCAGACTCCTCGTCCTCCTCTTCTTCTTCTTTCTCTCCCTCCTCTTGCCTCATTCGTAGCATGTCGCCCAAGAAAACCACGTCATCATCCTCGTCTGCCAGATGACGTGTGACGAATGACCGGTCGTCAGCACTAAACTCCAGGAATTTCTCAACCTTAGCCTTGGAGTCATCGTCGGGCTTTACCTTGTCGAAAAACAAAGAAACAAATACAACGAAAACGCTCGATTAAAGCTAGAAATTCACCCGCCATGTTCCAACCAGACCTGATCCAGTCACTCTCAGGGTCCAGCGTCGCCACCTGCACGAGTACGTACCGAGTCTTCCATTTACGGTCGTTGACCAAAGTTCTTAAAACCAAGGTGCGCTCGCCCTTGTATCTCGAAAACAGACTATAGCGACGGTATGTGTCCTTCTTGATATGATAGGCCGTCAGCAGGTCCCTCACGTTCATCGGTGACTCCTAATTCGAGGTAAGTCTCTCGATGACCTGGATAACGCGCCAGAATTGGGGCATCATTTGCCCTAGCGACAAGTCAAACTCGCACATAAATGCCTTGGCCAGAGGCGAATATGGCCAGTGGAAGCATATCTTGAACGAGTACTCATATATTATGACGTACCCTTCGGGGCACATCTCCGGTCGAATCTTACCGGCCTTGCTCACAGTAATCCCCGCAAGGATCTTCGCTAAACTTATGAAGTCGTCAAGATCCTCTTCGTTTCGAATGGTGCTTCTAGGCTCTGTCGACATTGCTAACCCTGTCAACCAAGTCTGTCTCTTTGAAAGGCCCCAAATATCCCAGTTTTTCCTAGGCTTTCTAGCAATGGATTTACGACGCATACAAAGACTGAAGGGTCGTACCTTAAATAGGTGCTATGAACCTTGAAAATCCTAACTGATTCGGAGATTCTTGCAGGTTTAGAAAAGATTCGACGAAGAATGGCAAGAAATTCAGGAAAAATCTCTCTCTAAAAAACTCTATGAAAGCGTGAAAAGGAAAAGATTCATCGTGGTCTCTATTTATGTAAGCAATCGTGTCAGGACGAGTCCCTCGATGATCGACACGCGCCCTTGTCTTTTCGTATGACCCCACGGATCGCTGACACCTGGCAATGACAGCTGCTAAGCACGATCATGAGTCAGCGTGATGTCACGATCTTATCCCCTTTTTGACTTCCTCTTCAGTTAGAATCGGACCGATCCAGTTCCAAGACAACTAAGGTGACTTTCGACACGTGTCACGATTTTAGGCGTCCGACTGACAAAATTTAAAATTTGAATTTGCCATTCTATTTTCAAATTTTGGGGGCAAACTGTTTGGGTTAAATTTCACCAGTCTCGACCACGACCAAGGTAAGGAAAACACTTATTTCAATTTTCCATGGTAAGGTAAAATCATAGTACTTTATCCCTTGATTAAAAGTTGAAGTCAAAAGTTATTCACCTCACGACACTCGACCACGACGTCGTCTCGATCACACGTCCGTCGTGTAGGACCTTGCGACCTCGACCGACTAACGTGCAATATGACTGTTACGTTTGTTCAGTGTTTAATGCAGGAATCAATGTCATTAATGACCAACGGCTATAACCGACAAGGTCAGTTATGAGCATTTAATCCAACAAACGTTATGGCAGTTATCGAAGCACTTAATTAGTCAATTAAAGCGCCCGAAGACTATAAAAGCGAAGGTTCAATCATCATTTCAGAACAACACACACAACCAGCTGAACTCTGAAGAACACTCGAAGCAAAGAATTCTCTCTCAACAGTTCGCTCACGACGCACGACATATACGCACGACGCTTCATTCTTACACACGACGCACATTGTTTTTACATTCAAAACACTTGTTACTTTACATTTAAAGTATTGCCTTTTATCTGTTTTGTAATCTCTGTACGAACGACACCAAAAACATAAGGATATCGCCCCTGTTTGGCGACCATAGTGCAGCGACGACTTCCACAGTCGTCCGCAGGTTTTTTCCCCGTTGAGGTTTTTCCCGCGTCACCAAATTCTCTGTCTCATTTACATTTTTGTCTTTGTCGCACGACTTGTCAAAAGTTTCCTTTTTTTAGTTGTTAAATTCCACAATCAACCTTAAGTTATCCTTTTGGACGATTTTTGGCATTAACAACAATAATGGGTATTACCCTTGTCGGTCAGGGGTATGATTGTTGTAGGTACTAGGGTAATCAAGATCCACGGGTCATGTCGAGGGAACTCCCCAAGTCGGTCAAGGGTGTGATTTTTTACCCACACAGTTAGTCCCCCGAGATTTGAATTTCAAAGCCATTTGAATTTCAGATCTCGTACCAAAGATGTGTTTCTACGAAGACGTGTCGCTTTTGCTAATTGGATCATTTAGAAGAAAATTGACTTGGTCAGCTAGAATTGTGAGACCGGTCGACAGTGTACAAATGACACATCTGTTAAAAAATGTTTTCTAAGTAAGTTGCGATGATCGAAAGATGACTTTTAATGCACAAGTTTACTTATGGTATTTGTTAATCCCAAATCAATCAAGCAACCAAGAAATCGATAAGAATTCTAGAGAGAGAAAGTAGAGAGGGAAAGTGTCTTCTTATTAAGTCGGCTCTCTGTTTTACAAGATCTGAATTATGCCCTAATTGTTCTCTCAATTGTTACATGAATAGACTAAACAAAAGCTATTTATACCTAAGGACTAATTAAGACAAATAAGCAACTTTGACTTTCTCACAAGACTTAATACATTGACTTTGACTTTGACAAGAATATTAAATCTTGAAGACATATTTAGACCTAACAATCTCCCCCTTGGATTCAAGATTTAAACATTTGAGAACACCAGTCTTCGGCTTCTTGAATCTTCAAAACTTCGGTCTTTATCAAGGCTTGTCAAAGTCAAATCGTCACAAAATCTTCAGACGGAGATTTTCTTTCTTTGATATGGAGAATTTGTTTCTTCACACAAGGCATTTTGATACAATGTAGCGCAAATCTAAGAAAAAGAGATCTTCTTGAGAAACCAAGATGATCAATTGATTTTTCCTAAATTCTTGAAGAATTCTCCCACTTTTCTTTCTTCGATTTGAGAAATTCTTGCTTCAGTAATGGTATTCACAATGTAGCACAAGTTTAAGAAAAAGAGATCACAGGATGATCAATCGATTTTTCTTAAACCCTTGAAGAAGAACTCTCCCCCTTTTACTATCTTGAGACGGAATCTTCTTGAAAGCTCTTTGACATGAAATTGAAATAAACATTTCTCCCCCTTTTTCGATGAAAGTGAGCATCACGATCATCAAAAACCTTCTTCAATTTCAGTCGCGTCTCTGAGTATCACGAACAATCTCCTCCTTTATGAATAACCTTGCTCCCCCTCAAAATAAGAATTCTGGAGCAATTTGTTTTCTCCCCCTGAAAGTATGCATATATTTCATTAATGAACAGTATTTGAAATTTTAGCACAGATTTAAAAGAATTGATACAAGGAAGATAAAATTCATTGAACTACACTTTATAACTACTAATATTTGATCATTTGAAAACTTTACAAAAGAAATTCAACTTAATGAAATTTAACAGATTTTTCAATCAAATGAAATCAAATGCATGTGTTTGGATTCAAATACAAGACATCATTGCATAACAAGTTAAAAATGTTCAGTTTCAACCCCTTTATTAAATCTATTTGGTGCGCTAGCATGCGAAATATGATTCGCACCAAGCATATGCAATTCTAAAACATATAAGAATACTTTGCTCTACTTACACTATTTGTCCAAAATCAGGATTTTCACAAATTTACAGGTTTATTGCGACTTTGTATTTTCCCCAAGTATCAAGAGATGTGTGCTCATTGGCATCTTTTCTTTTGTGCTCATTGGCATCTTTTGATTTTGTCATCATTGACATCTTTTGATTTTGTGCTCATTGGCATATTTTAATCAAAAAGTTTAGTAAGAATAAGATACACCGTTAAACATGGCTTTCTATCTGGTTATATAGCAGGATTTGGGTCAGCGGATCCCAGACCAGTTGGCCTTAGGTGCTAGGTGTCGAGCACCCCTTAGAACTTACATTCCCAAACCAGAAAGGCCACATCAATATATCGTAAACCCATTTGTACCAATAGAACATGGCTTTCTATCTGGTTCTATAGAAGGATTTGGGTTAGCCGATCCCAGACCAGTTGGCCTTAGGGACTAGATGTCGAGCACCCCTTAGGACTTAATCTCCCAAACCAGAAAGGCCACAGGCACAAACTTTCAAACTAAATGATTAGATTTAAAACTTAGAGCATCTCAATCACTTGGTTCTAAAACATGGTGCTTCCCCCATGTTTTCGTTTCCATCCATCATTTTGACATCTAGGCTTTTTGAGCATTATACTCAATATAAGTCCAGAAATCCATAATTTTGAGCATTCAGCATAATTTCATTCATGTTTTGCTGACCTTTCAATTTATTTCAAAGGTGAAAGATGAAACAAATATAAATCGGATAATACAAAAATACTTGTAAAATCATCTTTTAGCACACATTTAATTCATTGAATGAAAATTGAAAATTTCATCTCATTGAATTAAATTTGTAAAGATTCAATTTTTCAAAGCAGTAGAAACAAAGTATAATACAATGTTACCTTTTACCACTTGTTCCTTGAAATAGAAAGATGTGACAGTTAAGGATATCACCTGAGAAGTATGATCATGCGGTAAAAGATTTAACCTGATAAGTACGAGTTCTAAACTGATTTGTTTAGAAGTCTTAGCCATTGAAGTACGGGTCCTGAACTGATTTGTCCAGAAGCCATTGTCGTTGAAGCACGGGTCCTGAACTGATGTATTCAGAAACCAATTACGTTAAATGCACAAATACATCTTCTTCCGAGAGTTCAACGCTTTGCTTCTAAATCTGCAAAAACAGATTAAGTAGATTTTGGTACCCATCGCGTCTTGGGTCCTGACTTGTTAAGCGGAGCTCTATAGGAAGGAAAATGATAAGTGCCATACCAAAATTGCGCATCATTATTTTTAACAAAATCATTAGTTCCACAATAAGAACAACAAATATTCTTTTGTGCAAACCTGATTAAATTATTTGTGGAATATAATGAACCAGGTTTAGAAAAAGATTTACCTTTCAGGTTAGTGTTCTTGTTGGGAACAAATGATTTTGGTACATCTTTTTGAGGAATCGTACCTTTCACTCTCCATTGCATGTTGACTTTCTTATATGAAGGAAGATCGACAGATTGATACTTGGAAGAATTATCCACTGAATGATCATAGAAGAGATTAGAAGGTCGAATCAGACTTTCTGAATAGCTTTTGGATTTGTTAAATGACTTCACTTTGTAAGATAAGTCATTTCGTTCCTTGGTCACAAAATCAAGCTTCTTCAGAATATCAGACTTTACCCTCTTTTCTATCATGATATCAGTTGATAACACAGCCAAATTCCTTGTCAGCTTACGTATTTCTTGCTGAAATATCTTCCGTTCAACAGAAAATTCATCTTTAACGCTCCTAGCTTGAAATTCAGCTTTCTTCCTCTTTTCTAGCTCTTGTCTTTCTTCATCTAATTCCTTTTGAAGCTCAGAAATTTGCTTTGACAATTTCTCATTGTTCGCTTTAAAGACTTTCCTTTTATTTTCAAATTCAAGCCTTTCCTTCTCCAATTTCTCCTTTTCAAGAAATAAAACCTTCTTAAAGTTTGAATTTTGCTTCGAAAGTTTTATGCATCGGAGTTCAAGAGCTTTCTTTTCTTCATTTTCTTTCTTCTCAGAATTTGAAGTCTTTTCTAGTTCCGAAACTTTCTGAGAAAGAGAAAGAATTTGCTTTCCATAACACTTCTTGTCATTCAAACGATCAGCTTTTTCTTTTCTGAACTTTTCTCTTTCCTCTTTTAGCAACTTTTCCATGTCAGACAGCTTTCTTCGTAAGCTCAATAACCTTTTCCTTAAGATCTTCATTTTCAGCTTCTGACATGTTCAGTTCAGCATCCTCTTTCTCAACTTTCTTTTCTTCTTCCTTTCTCTTTGTAAATGCAACTTCAGATCCATGCATTCGCTTAGATAATTCGTTCCACATAAGCATTGGATTGTGTTTGAAACAGTCAACACTTTGGTAGATGTGTTTTGGAAGTGCAAGAATCAAGTTGGACGAAGCTTCCGTATCAGCTTTCAACCTTTTCATTTCTTTTTCAGTAAAATCATTCTCCATTTTATTTCTGCTCATTGGATCTTCGGAGAATGATTTTATAATATTCCCTCTATTTTCTCTACTCGCAATAAAGTCGATGAACGACACACTCCATCGTTCAAAATCAGATTCTTTGATCAGCACTGGAAGTCGGTTCATGTTCGCTTGACGATTAAACGATATTTATGATGAAAAATCTACTGAAAAATAGAAAAATTAACCAATTAGAAAAACGCAATTAAAGTCAGAAAATTTTTCAAAAATAAAATCTGAAAAACAAATTAGAAATTTGTCTTCCAAAAATTAATTTTGAAAAATTTGCGCGAAAATATTGGACTTTAATCGATAAACCTGCAAAATAAGAGAAAAATATGCCAGTTACGAATAAAAGCAGGTAAAATGACAAAAATTCGACACTAAAATGACTAATACGAAAATATGGACTAAAAGTGAAAAATACTAAGACTCAACAAAAACAAGGAGTAAAAAATGACAAAAATAAAAACTGAAAAATAATACTCAAGAGACTAAAAAATGTAAAAATCAAAAACTTAACTACAAGGACCAAACTTGACAGATTTAGAAACTACTTACTACAGGGACCAAATCTGCCAAAACCTAAAATCTATTAACAACCATAACTAAAACACTAACGGAAGGACCAAAAATGTTAAGAAATTAACAGAAAAACTAACAAAATCGTTAGTAAAATAACTCTAACCTAACTAACACTTAACCTAAAAAGGACTAAAATGAAAGGAAAAATCAACAAAACTAACGATATTTAACAGAACTAACGGAAAAAGGACCAAAAATGTCGGACACTTAACGGACACTTAACGGATTCCGTTAAAACACTATTCATCATCTCCAACCTCACGACCCAATCTGCAAATCGCGTTATGGAACCAAACTTTTCGGCCGAAACTCTTCGTTTATGATCCCTTAAGCTCCCTTAACTGATTAGAACTTAAAACACGCTCCGAATCTCTCAAAATTTGCAACCGAAAATTTTCGATAAAAACCGAACGAAAACTTTAAACGTTGATATCTTCTTCGTTTCTCGACGAAAATCTATGAAATTTGTTGCGTTGAGATCGTAATTCGAATACCAAACAAATGCAATGAACAACTCTCGATCACACGAAGATTTTCGAAGACCCACTTTTTCACCGGCGAAAAACGTTTTCCGGCGAAACACTCCGGTAAGCTTTATGGAAGAACATATGTCTTCTTGAGCAGTAGGTGGCGCAAGACAGAAGTTTGGTTGAGCTGAAGGTTTGCTTAAATAAATCTTACACACGCAACACACACACAAACACCTTAATCACACACACAAACTGCACAAAATGAGGTTTGCGCGAAAGGTGGGTGGCGCAAAGTAGGAGTTCACTTGAGAAGAAGGTGGCGCAAACTAAGCTTTGCGTGAGAAGTGCATGGCGCAAACCTAAACTTTGCGTGAGAAGTGCATGGCGCAAACCTGAACTTTGTTTAAACAAGGTATGTGGCGCAAAATAGAATTTTATTTCAGGAAAGGTTTTCTCCAGCAGTATTTAATTCCAATAGTGGTGCAAGTTCAAATTAGTTATTGGTGCAAAGTCAGCTTAGTTGGTGGCGCAAACCTGGTTTGCTTGAGATGTGGGTGGCGCAAACTTCAGATCTCAAGAACACAAGATGAACAAAATCAAAATTCCTTCAAATCTTCGATCAAAACTCTGTATTAAGCAACCAAATTCTGCAGGGATGTTAGAAAAACAGTTTCTAACACGATTATGTACACCAATTTCGTTGTAAGCCACTGATTTGAAATCTGATAAAGTGATCAGATTATTTTGATCGAACTGATCAGAATCTTCAAAAACCTCTTCAAATCTCAATCAAATCTTCGAATTAAACCACCAGAATTTACAGTTGTGTTAGAAAATCAGTTTCTAACAAGAACATGTAAAATAATTTCGCTGAAAATCACTTAATCGATGTCTGAAAGATTGATCAGACAGTTTTGATCGAACAACTCAGAAACATCAAATTCTTCAAATTGATCCACAAAACTTTGAAATTAGCTCTTGAATCTTGAACAAGAATTGTTCCAAAACAGATTCCTAACACCAAAAACTCGATATCCAGACGAATCAAACTCAAAAAAATGTAAGAATTTGAGAAAAAGAGATTTTCTTGAAAAAATCAAGAAAATCAATCGATTTCTCTCAAAAACCTAACAATTTTGATCTCGATTCGTGTAATTTCTTCAGCAGATCGTCATTAACTTGCTCTGATACCAATTGTTAATCCCAAATCAATCAAGCAACCAAGAAATCGATAAGAATTCTAGAGAGATAAAGTAGAGAGATAAAGTGTCTTCTTATTAAGTCGGCTCTCTGTTTTACAAGATCTGAATTATGCCCTAATTGTTCTCTCAATTGTTACATGAATAGACTAAACAAAAGCTATTTATACCTAAGGACTAATTAAGACAAATAAGCAACTTTGACTTTCTCACAAGACTTAATACATTGACTTTGACTTTGACAATAATATTAAATCTTGAAGACATATTTAGACCTAACAGTATTCATCCGCTAATGTGAAGGATGAAAAACTAACGCGATCGTAAGACGATCTTAAAACACAAGGAACTGATGATGATCGATCAAAATGAGACGTATGGATCGGGAGTCAATCGTAAGACGATTGGACCGAAATAAAGCTTGGCGACGATCATAAGATGATCGAACCAAGATAAAATTTAAGAATCTTGTGATACAGTCGTTAAAGACTTATGTTCTGGTGTTCCGAGCCGATACGGTCGTTATAGACTTTTGATCTGGCGTTTAGAGCCGATATGGTCGTTAGAGACCTATGATCTGGCGTTTCGAGCCGATACGGTCGTTATAGACTTTTGATTTGGCATTTTGAGCCGATATGGTATTTAGAGACCTATGATCTGGGGTTTCGAGCCGATACGGTCGTTATAGACTTTTGATCTGGCGTTTTGAGCCGATATGGTCGTTAGAGACCTATGTTACGTTGTGTAAGTTTTGCTTTAGCGATAATTGGTAAAAAATTTACCTTACTCGTGATTATACGGTTAATCTTGCGACTTGCCTTTATTGGCAATCCTGAGATTAAAATGTGCGAGTCGCACTTATTGGCGACTTTTGCGTTTTGACATGCATCTTACCATGACTGGTGATTGTGAGATTCAATGTACAAGTCGTCTTTATTGACGACATATGTCATGACTAACGACCATGAGATTTCAACATACGAGTCGCTTTTATTGGCGACCGAGAATTTTAACCTGTGCTTGCCATGACTGGCGATCATAAGATTAAAAAGGTGAGTCGTCTTTTATCAACGATTATAAATTGCAATCTGCGTTTGCCATGACTGGCGATCATAAGAAAATTGGGAGTCGTCTCTTATCGACGACTATAAATCGTAACCTGCGTTTTCCATGACTGGCGATCATAAGATTTAAAATGTGAGTCGTCTCTTATCGACGACTATAAGTCGTAGGACCTGTGTTTTAAGTCGTAGAGACTTTGTTTCTCATGATATAAATCGTAAGACCTGCGACGTAAGTCCTAGAGACTTTTGTTTCTCACGATATGAATCGTAAGACCTGCGTTTTAAGTCATAGAGACTTTTGTTTCTCACGATTTAATCGTAAGACTTGTATTTATATGATCTTGCGAACCTGCAATGTAAAATCGGGGGTGGTCATTGGTTTGACCAATGATCATTTGATGCTTAAATCAACATTTATATGTTAGATCATAATAATTGAACGAGGAGAATATACTTAGAGTATATATATAGAGTTGTTGTACCATATTTCATCCAAGCGGGATGTTACAGTTACCGTAACTTGGAGTCGATAAGCGCCTTTTTCCAAGGAGTTTTGAAAAAATATGGTGTTTCCCATTTTGTGACGGGTGTTCCGAGCCCCCGAGCCCCTCGGATGATGCGATACATGCGATACAATGACTGAGCATTTTTTTATCAATGTTTTCCAACTCCGCTTGGATCTTCGTCGTGTGTTCAAGACTTGAAGTCGACAAATAGAAAACGATCTACATAAGAGGAAACGTTAGTAATACGATGTTTATTTCTAAGGAAATCCTTAGTTGGGTCCCACGGATGGCGCCAAACTGTTAATGCCAAAAATCGCACTAAACTGTCTTTATGCCGAAAATTGTATAAAAATACGATTTAAGGTTTGGTTTCGGACCTTATCAACTAAAGATTGAACCATAGAAATAAATAAGAAAAATAACGAAGAAAATGTAGACGAAACAAGAGATTTTGGTGACGCGGAAAATCCCAAAACGGGGGGAAAACCGCGGTCGACTGTGTTAGAGCCGACGGTGCACTATTATCGCCAAACAGGGATGAAAGTCCTTGTGTTACAGGTGATTTGTGTACAAAAGATTACAAGCAAATGTAAATATAAACTTAGTCGTGTGCAAATGACGTGTGTCGTGCGTAAATCATGCGAAAAAGCATGCTTGTCGTGCGGTTTGAACTGCCGTCGTCGGGTGGTTCGAACTGTCGTCGTGCGATACTTGCGTTAGCGAAGTGCGTTCGCATACTTTGCTGTATTGAGAGAGAAATGTAAAAATGCAGTTGTGTAGCTTCATCCATTCCCCCCTTGATCGAAGGTAGAGTAGCCTTTATATAGCTTTCGTTGGCATTAACTGCGCTTTAATGGTTGGTATTGTAACCGACGCGGGCATTAAATGCGCTTTGATGATTTGGTTTTGTAACCGCTGTCGAGTCTTTAATGTTATTAAGAGCTCGTCCGTTACTGACCGTTGTATCATAATTGCTTGTGGACCTGTATTAATGAACAAAAGAAACGGCTGTTGACCATTAATGGTTAGTGTAACCGTAACACCGTTTTAAGTTCGGGACGTCGGTCTTATGGAGCATACGACCGTCGCCGAAATATAAGACCATGTATATGACTGTAAATGTCTTATGAAAGATGTCGTAAGACTAGGATGAAAATGTCGTAAGACCACTAGGACGTAAGACCAAGATGATGATGTCATAGGACTGGGTCGTAAGGCCACCAGGTCGTAAGACCAAGTCGCAGGACCAGGATGTCAGGACGATGCTTTCGTAGGACCAGAGCGATATAAGACCGACGACAGGAGACTGTCAACGTAAGACCGACGAGTCGTAACCGGCGACACGTAACTGGCGACATAAGACTAGTGACGTAAGACTAGTGGCATAAGACTAATGGCATAAGACTAGTGGCATAAGACTAGTAACGTGTGACTAGCGATGTGTGACGTGTGACGTGTAACATGCGACACGTGGCGTGCGATCACGAGATGTAAATACACTATCTTGAATGACTATTGACGCAAGATGTCCTTTAATAACATACTATCGTATGTCGGGGATATGGCAATAATGGGTATTACCCTTGTCAGTCGGGGGTATGATTGTTGTAGGTACTAGGGTAATCAAGATCCACGGGTCATGTCGAGGGAACTCCCCAAGTCGGTCGAGGGTGTGATTTTTTACCCAAACAGGGATAATGAAATCAAAAATATTGAAATGCTTCCTATATAAAGTCTGAACCAAACAAAATTTAAATAGTTCAACCCACATAACTTAAATGAAATAGTTCAACCCAAGAAACTAAAATGAAATAGTTCAACACAAGAAAACTAAAAACCCGATAATTCATCAATAAACCTTATCGGGGCAATTGCGAGAGTCGTGCCTCGACATTTTGTGGCAACGCCTACACAAACGCTTTTGCTTTTTGGTCGCTTTTTTAGATGAACTGACAAGACGTTTCCCAGTGCCACTACCTTTATTCCTTATACCAGAAGGGGGTACAACGTCAACTGAATCAGGCTCGGAAGCACCAACTAACTCTTCGATATCATTCTGCTTCTCGTGGTAGCTTGATACGAGAGGTGTGTTCATTGACAATTGTTCACTCCAATCTTCTAATTGTTCAACAAATGATGCCAAAGAATCCTTGTCATTCCTAGCCATAGCAATAAGACGGTCAAACAACGTCACAACCTTGTGGATCAACCCTTGTTTCTCCACATCCATTTCACCGTAACGAGCACGGGCCGACATAGTCTCAACAGGAACTAAATCACGTCTCCAACGACGAAAGATATACTTTTGCGGGATCGCCGTCACTTTCTCATGAATCATCACACTAAACACATGCTGGCAAAGGATGCCGTTCCTTACGAAGTGATTGCAGTTGCAATCAAATGTTTCATCAGCTGGAATACGAACCACCTTAATTTTTTTTTAATTAGTCCAACTATATAAACAATTAAACAAAGATCAAACAGTGAAACATGATATTTATCAATAAATTCATTAACATACCGTGTACATGGTCTTTAATTCAGATTGCTTGTTATAGTGCTTAATGTCGTACACCTTCTTTTCATCTCCATCCTCAACACATTTAAGTGTATAATACCAGGCTGCTTTGTTCATCTCCTTCTGGATATCTAAAAAAATAGTACGGGTATATGTATCACGCACCTGAGCCTCGAGTTTGGATGGAGATAGCATGCGAGGAATGGTTGTTCGAGTTTCAACCTCTAACTCACAATGCTTACGTCGTTGCTTATCGATAGCAAGATCAAACATACCAATAAAAAAGCAAATCATCCCAAAACTTTGCATAGACTCTGAAAAAGGCATTTATACTCTCAGACCTAGATGTGGTTTTCATGAGTCCAGACATAGATGAGTTCTTGTAGTATGCCAGAATCCAAGACTCTCTTATTTGGTACATCTCTTCCCACCATGCATCCCCACGTAGTCCATATGAATGCATCAGCTCATTGCATTTCACCTCAAAGTCTTCTGGTTCGATATGCACATTCCAGACAAGCTTGTTTATCTCAGTCTTGAACGGGGTAACATTTGCAATATGAGAGCTCACCTGAACAGAAAATTTTAACGAAAATTGATACACAATACTTATCTATAAAATTAGCATAAACTGTTTAGCCCTTACCTTATCATTAAACTTTTTCGTAATATGCCACATACACAAACGGCGTTTTGTATCAGGAAAGGCAACCGGTATAGCTTGTTTCATTGATGCACATTGGTCAGTAATAACAACTTTCGACTGCTTTCTATGGCATTTCATGAATGACATCAAAACCCACGTAAAGTTAGGCATGGTATCGGATGCAATTAAGGAAGCACCAACCACAATCAATTTCTTGTGGTTGTCAACAGCTACAAACGGTACGAATATCATCGCGTGTCTGTAAAACAACAACATAGTAATTAATTAAACAATGTGACAACAAGAGTATGAATGAACATCAACTAAAAAGGTAAGAAGATGAATTACTTGTTTGTTCGATATGTAGCATCAAATGAAATGGTATCACAAAACTCACTATAATTGCGTCTGGCAGTTTCATCAGCCCAAAACAATGCGACCAACTCCTTCCCTTCAACCTTGTACTAAAAAAAGTACTCCGGACAATACTCATGCCTATTATTCAACCTGTTGATCAACATTTGAGCGTCTTTGTTTCTGACAAAATGAACAACATCTCTTTTAAAGTTTATGTGGTCCCTTGCAGTACCACCTGATGTCTCTATACCACCCATAATAGACTCATTCATTCTGTAATTTTGGGTGATGCCGACTTTTGAGGCACATGCATGTAAAACATTCCTACGTTCTATGAACCCAAGTTTCCTCTTAGACCGCGAAAACATCCTATCTTCGGGTAGGTACAACATATGGTTGTGCCTTTCAACAAACTTATACACCTCATACTCTCCAGTCTCATTAACAAAACGAACCTTTAAACTAGCTAAACAACCGGTCCTCTTATAACTAGATCTCCGTTTCTTTTTTTCACCAGGGGCTACCTCAAATGAATCAAACTCCCTCTTATTTGGTATCCCTTGTTTACTACAAAAAAGTAACGGGTAGATATCCTACCTGCTTTGTTGCTTTTTTTATTTGCTAACCATACATCAAAACCAGCAACCTCCGCGTATTTCCTATAACTTAATTCGGCACTTTCGACGGATAGAAATCTATCACCAGCCCTTATAGAAACATCTTGGCCTACAATGGGATACCAGAACTTCGTACCTCCAGGAGACTCGACCATATGTTGATTCACTGGCTCTACAATTAACAACATAATGATAAGAAATTATCTCCGATTAAAAAAAAGAAGATATAAAATAACAATGAACTGCATCATTTTTTTCACATCAGGACTTAATATTAAAAACTATGAATACCATTTGTTTCTTTATTGTTGCCATTATCGACAGTGAAATCATGGACTGCTTCGGAGTCATGTACTGATTCATCAACGTGCAGAGAAACAAACGATAAAAGAAACGTATCATCGTTGTGAAAAACATCTTGAACATTAATCTCGTTGAGAGATAATGGTTCATCGTCTGAGTTCACCATCGATCACTGGACTGAGAATTAAGAGTGCTTGTTTTTTTCTCTTCGCAGATTGTTTACAATGAACACGGTTGATTATTGGGTATTAATCGAAAATCGTTCTAAATTAAAGATAGATAACTGTGATCTTAATTAAAACCGTTTTTGATTTCATCGATTCAAAATGAACCAGATCGACTTTCCCTAATTAATCGGGTTAATATCTTTAATTACAGGTGATGATCATTATCAGAAAATTGTACAATTAACAACCGAATTACAAAAGATGTAATTGCCCTCTTAATTGTAATTATGAAATAATGCTTAAGAAAAAAATCTGATTGGTTGAAGGTGGTTTTTGTTATGGTCGTTATTATGTTGATTTAAAGTTCAGGGTTTAATCTGTAATTCTTTATTTTGAGCCTTATTAGTGAACGGGCCGTGGGCTTGTTAACCATGGGCCCGCCATTTAAATAGATAGCTTAGCCTTAGAAAACAGGCTAGTTGTCTCATTTGCTTTCCTACTCGTATTGTAAATCTCTCTACATTGAAAGCATAATACTGGGATGACCAGTTGAAATCATTATACACTATTGCTTATCTGTTTGATTTCATAATCGTTGCACGGATCCGAAACTAACAATTGGTATCAGAGCAGACGGACAGATTCAATTCAAAGTTCTTCTTTTTGATTTCTGGTAAGTTTGACTTTTTCACGTTTGTGTTCATCTTGAAAAATCAAAATCTTGATTCTGGTAAAATTGTTCAAATTCGTTTATTGGGTTGTATTAGCATTATTGTCATTAGCGTTTCTGCAAATTTTCACATCCTAATTCGTTCGTTTGAGTAGTTAATTAAGCAAATCAAAGTCAAAAGTTTTGAGGTTGTTCTTCATCAAAAATCAAATTTTTACCATCAAAACTTGTTGTTTTTGCTTTAAAATCCATTGGGTTTGTGTTATTTTTGTGTTTGGAAGTGTCTCTAACCTTTCAGGAACCTTTTTGAGCAACCCTAATCGAGATTCAATCGATTTTGTAAAGTCAGCTGCAGAGTCCGGATAACACAGCCGTGGTTTTCGGACAAGGCAACACTGTCCGGACGTTTGTGTTATTCCATCCGGATTCATCTTCTTTCCGGGTACATCAATCTTTCCAGGTAAGATTGTTCCGGATAACTCAAAGTATCCGGTAATCAATTTCATCCGTAATCCTACTTTACCCGATAAGCTTATCATCCGGTAAGTACATGTTTTTAAATTTTATTTCATTCGGACACTTCTGTTTTCCGGTAACCTCTACTTATCCGGAAACATTATGCTGTCCGGACTCTTCTACTTATCCGGACACTTTTGTTTGACTTGAACTGTTTCTTCACTCAAATCTGATCCGGACACTTCCAGATCAGATATCTCACACGGATTCCTATCCAGTGAGTTCAGTTTATTGAAATCTTACCAGCTTACTAGTTCATATCAGTCGTAGAACCTGCGTTAGGACTCCACTCTTAGTGCCTTGCGTTAGGTTCACACTTTGAATCAATTAACTCGTCTGACGATCACTCCGTTGCAACCAAAGATGACTACACGTGACGCACTTGCTATTGGGACCGACTCCAAACCACCTTGTCTCTATCAAGGTGAGTATAGCCAATGGCGAGACAAATTTATGATTTTCATTGAATCTAAGGACAACTATGTGTACATCAAGAAAGCTCTAGAAGAGGGTCCAATTCCTTGGCCGAAGAAGACCATTGCAGCAACTGCAGCAAATCCTAAAGTTCGTTATGAGGACAAGACTGAAGTCGACCTGACCGAAAAGGAAAGTGGCAGAATAGAAGGCGAAAACAGCTACAAAGGTACGGCAAAAGGCATGTGGGATCAAGTGGCTAGAATGATGCGTGGGAGCGTTGTCGGTAATCAACTAAAGATCAACAGCGCAATAACCAAGTTCGATGGTTTCAAGCAGCGTAATGGCGAGACTCTCACCCAAGCATATGAACGCTTTTGTTTACTTCTCAATGAACTGAACAAGAACAATATTGTTCGTTCCAACACGGAGAACGCGCTCAAGTTCCTCAACAATCGGCTACCCGAATGGAAGGTGTTTGCTTCTCATGTTAAGCACAACAACTTGATAGAGAACATTAGCATCAATGAACTGTATGAGACGCTTCTTCAAGACGAGGATGAAGTGAATGAACTTTTAGGCGTGGAGAAAGATGCAACCAAGCTAGCTGCTGATCCTATAGCACTCATATCCTCAAAGAAAGGGAAATCTTTGAGCCATCATTCTAAACGTGCTCAAAGGCAAAACTCTTCCGAATCTGAAAAGGAAGACAGTGACTCGAATGATGAAGTAGCTGACTTCAAAAAAGCTGTTGCTTTACTCACTAAATCTTTTCAACAACAACGATTCTATAAGAAGCCAACGTCTAATAATCAGCGCTACTCCACCGCCTCCAACAAGCGCCATGATTATCAAGACAAGCACGAGGGAAAGAAGAAAGTTGATGAGCAGGACACGTCTGAGAAGAAGGAGAAGAAGAAGAATGATGATAGAAAGAAGGGAGATGAACCAGTGACATGCTACAACTGTGGAAAGCTTGGTCATTTTGCTAAAGACTGCACAAGGCCTGTAGTAAAGAATTCTCACTACTACAAGGCCAAACTGGCACTGGCTGAGCAGAAGGAAGCTGGAGAAGCTATGTTCGTGGAAAACGACTACTGGTTGGGTCGTTCTGATGATGAAAGCGATTCTGATGGTGCAAATGATTTCATGGGCTATCACTCTCCAGCTGATGAAGAGAAGACAAATCAGGTATGTGATTCTTCCGAACAAGATTTCTTGAATAAAATGCAATCTTTTACCGACCAGGCAGACTCCTTTAAGGCCACAACTAAAGAACAAAAGCTTAAGATTAGTTCACCAACCGAAAAGCTAGATGTTCAAACAAGAATAACTGAAAAACATAAGTCTGAAAATGCTATGTTAAAGGAAAGATGCAAAATTCTTTCAATAGCACCCAAAGACTTAAAGGCCAAATTATCTGATCTTCGGTCTCAGTTTGATCAGTGCATGAATGAGAAAGAAAAACTTGTTTATCAATGTTCCTCTCTTCAAATTCAGCACAAGGAGTTTGTTACTAAAATTCTTGATCTTGAAACCAAACTCCACAAAAGGGGTCAAACTGATCAAACCATCTTTCTGAATAAACCCAAAGAGTTCACTTATTTTAACAAAGAGTGGGGAATCGGATATGATAACCCACACTATTTGAAAAAGGAAAGATATCAAACTCCTACTCTGTATGATTTTGCGTGTTTTGGGTTAGACAAAAAGTATCCGGAATATGTGTTAGAGCAGGTTTTAATGTTGATTTAAAGTTCAAGGGTTGTTTTGTAATAGTTTATTTTGAGCCTTTTAGTGAACGGGCCGTGGGCTTGTTAACCACGGGCCCATTGTATTTAATGTTGATTAGCTTGGAAAAACAAGCTAATCATCTTCTTTAGCTTTCAACTCTTATTGTAATATTCTCTCTGAAAGTTAATGAAAGGGATGACTAGTTGAAATCATTGTTCGTATTGCTTACTATTTCGATTTCACATTTGTTGCACGGATCTGGATTCTACAATTGGTATCAGAGCCGAATCGGTGATTTGAAGATACGAAAGAAATCGAACGAAAGAAAGAAAAAGCAAGAATTTTCGCAGAAAATTTTCTGGAAAATCTTAGCCAGCCGTTTCGCCTATTCCCGGAGATTGAACCGTCGGATCATCGCGATTTTGGACAGTAGCTTCGGGACATCTTGTTTCACATTCTGACTAGTTGGATTAAGCCTTTGAAGTCCGGAAGGCATCCAAAAGATTTTCGTAAAAGTGCAGTAATTTTTGAAGAAAATCGTTCTTCAATCGGTTTGCAAAGTTCTTTCATTGTCTTAATAATTCGTTAGTTATATCTTGATTGGTTAATTGCCTTAATCTAGACTTTATCTGCGATTACAAGGACTCAAAGCTATTAATTTTGCATGTGAAAAATCAAATCTTGAGTTTTTGGTGTTCTAAAAGTTTTGTGGTGGTTATTGAAAAATAAGATATATTTTGCTTAGAAATCGATTTGGGTGTGTTTGTTTTTCTGTTTTTGGTCAAAATCTAACCCTACAGGAGTGAAATCAAGCAACCCTATCGATCCCAGATCCGAATTTCAATCACATCCGTGGTTACCGGAAGTTCCTAAAGTGTCCGGGTAAGTTTTCTAATCCTCTCAAGTATCCGGATAAAGTTGATCGGACACATCAATTCTCTCAAGTATCCGGATAGCTTTTTCTTTCCGGACAATCAACTGTTTTTTCCACTTTCCGGATGATGTTGTGTGTGTGAGCCGTACTTGTTGACCACGAATGCATAAGTCCTCCTACATGGATGCATGCTTCCATCAATTCTCACTTGCATGATTGCTTGCTTTGATTCTTTCATTCTTGCATTTCATACGCATATATATATATATATATATATATATATATATATATATATATATATATATATTTTTAGTTAGTTGGAATTCTTTATTTGTTTTAATTCTTATTTATTTGGTTTGTTTTTCATCCGGTAAGCCGCAAATAACTTCCATCCGGGAAGTACATCTCATCATCCGGTAAGTATTTTTGTTGTTTGTTTTTGTCCGGTATCTTCACTACCCGGATTCCCTATCCGGTAAGCTCCCCATTCGGACAAACAATCTCATTCGGTAAGTTTTTCTTTCCGGTAACTTACTTTATCCGGTAAACCAATTTTATCCAGTAAGTGCTAATCTTTGCGAGAACGTTATCATCCGGTAAGTCACAACTTTATCTCCCGGTAAGTTGTGATTTTTATACGGAAACTCCATTTCATCCGGTAAACAATTTTATCCGGTAAACATCACTTCATCCAGTAAGTTTCAGTTTTCTCATCCGGTAAGTTGTGATTGGTACGTTCTCTAAGATTAATTTCGTTTGGTCCTATAATAATCAGATTTTTAAAATTTTGAAACGAATTTATTTTATAAATTCGTTTTTCAAATTTAATTTTTGATTTTCTTCCGCAAATTATTCTTCAAAATAACACCGATCAACGATCATTTTTCAGGTAACAATGTCGATACATTGCTATAATTCTGAGTGTGCAAAATTTCAAAGGCTATATGAACACAACATGAAGCAACAAGAGCAATTCTGCAGCAAGTTGAACAACGAACATAAACTGCAAATATCTGAATATTCTGATAGGCTTGCCAAATATGAAGAAAAGGCAACAGCATTAGAGTCTGAAAACTCTGAGCTGAAAAGGAAGCTTTCTGAATAGCCCTCACCAGACGAGATAAAGGCACTTGAAAAGAAAGCGCATCAAAGACTATGTGAAAAGAATATCAGGCAGGCAGATGATTTATGCAACAAGTACATCAAGGAGCTGAAGGAACTGAAATCTCAAATCTGGAACAGTTCTGAGAAGCTTGCTGAAGAAGAAGAGAAAGGTAAACTTATCAACTGTGAAAACCTTGAGCTCAAATGTAAACTATCTTCTCTTGAAAAGACTCTTGAAAAGGAAAAGGAAAGTTTTGAAAAAGAAAGACAATTGCTTAATCAAAAGAAATCTGGGCTTTCAACCAAATCTCTTTAAGAGAAGAAGAGACTTGAACTTAGATGTCTAAAACTTTCAACACAAATCTCCGACTTTGAAAAAGTTTTGTTTTTTGAAAGAGAAAAGTTTGAAACTGAACGCAAATCTTTTTCTAAAAGGAATGGAGAATTTCTTTGAAAATATCTGATTTAGAAAAGGAATTAGACGTTCTAATCAAAGAGTCTGAGAAAAGGAAAGTTGAAGGTTTTACATCAAAATGTTTAAAAGATGATTTTTCAAGAGAGAGAAAGAGTTTGCAGTCCGAGATTTCTAAACTTACACAGAGATTATCTAGATTAGCAACCGAGTCTTTGAAGAAACAAAAGGTTAAATCTGATTCAAAGAATTTTGTCACATCAAATGATTTTTCAAAAGATCAGATTCGACCTTCCAATCTTTTCTATAATTCTCGTGTTGATAATACAGATAATCAATTTTACAAGAAGGTAAAAATGGAGTGGAGAGTTAAAGGAACCACTTCTGCTCCAAAGTCATCCGTCTCTGTTAAAAGTGACAAGAACAACAAAGCTTTTCACACTAAACCTTTTGTGAAAACTGATTGTGTTTATTCTGTTAATAAGCTGATCAACTTATCCACACAAAAGCTGTGTTGTTCTTATTGTGGAACAAATGACTTTGTGAAGAAAGACCATTCTATGTATTGGTATGGTACCTATAGTATCCCCGGTCCTCATAGTCATAGGGCATCTAACCGACAAGGATCCATCCCAAGATGGATACCAAAATCCTTCTAATCTGTTTTGCAGGAATGTCATGTGCGGTTTTAATTCCCATTATCCATTTCACATGACTGCATTCAAAGGTTATGCAAATTTTGAGGGGGAGTACTATCTCATGTAAGGTAAGTGAACTTCAACTGAATTCAAAGACCGTGGTAATTAATTCTGAATAACTAACTTGTGTTTGTTATTTTCCAATTTTAACTTCCATGATTGCCACGTGTCATTTTCTTGACTTAGTTATTTCCATGTCTCTCCTATTTGTTGATTTTTCGATGGAAATAAACTCGTTTGAATTCCCAGTTGTTTTCAAAGTTCCCTATTTCTTGCAAATGATTCCATTCTTATATGATATATTAATTGTGACTTGTTCTTCACAATTAAACTTTCTGACCATTGTCTCATTTTTTTGCAAATACTGTGCTTACTGAGTCTATCTGTTTTGCGCTTGATTTTGTCTCATTGAAATTCCGTTATTTCAAACTATGACTTTTGAATAATTCAGTTCAGAACTCGGACTTCATTTTAATGACTTCTGATTACATCAGATCAGGACTCGTTCTTAAACGTTGTGACTTCTAAACACCTCAGTTTAGAACTCGTACTTCACTGTTTTAACTAAAATGCTATACTCGTTGCATGAATGTGTGTTAGGAATTAAATCGTTTCTATGGTCTATCCAGAACCGGAAGGACCTACCCAAGAAACACATCCCTTATAGACTACAGTGAGGGGTCTAGATTAATAGATGAGTTTGGAGAGAAAAGAATATGGTGAGGCTGTGACAGGACTTAAAAGAAATATTGGTCCTTACCAAACCGAGTCAGTTATCCGGGTAACCACACAATCTATTCATTCTCATTCCTTGGAGATGAGTATTGAAACAGACATGGACCCAGTGTCGATAACTTGTGTCACCCCACCCAGCCACTCAAGTATCTCCCAACAGATGCTTGTTTCATATATTCACGGAGATTTAGCACATAATCTATCTATTCCTCACTCGGAGGTCTTAGATATTGAAAAAGGAAGACATCAGCTCCGGTCTTCGAACTTCATATTCTTATCACTGTGTCAATTGATTTTTAACTTGTGTCCCAAGTTCAATCAATTTTTGAGCCTAACAGATATAATTTATTTTCTTTCACACATGCACGAGTCTTTGTGATTCAATTTGCATATCTTTGTGATATTGCCGGAACAGTTTGAGAGGTAATTTTCAATATTTTACTTCAATGATAACTGGAAGTCCTATCAGAGATACCCCATTGCACACTCTGAACATAGGCCACACAATTTTTCAAATTGTTGTGATAACAATTACTAATGTGTTTCTGTGTTAGCTGATTACCCTAGTTACTATCATGTTTTGATCTGGAATTTTTGCTACTCACCACTATTGTCTTTGAACGTGCATGATGCTCCGGATGCTCCTACTCATCATGAGGGGGAGAAAGGGTACAGATTCAAAGACACCGTTTTTCAAGTTAAGGGGGAGTATGCACAAGCCGAGGGGGAGTAAAGAAGTCCCCATGCAAAATTCGAGGGGGAGTATCAGCCGAGGGGGAGTAACAGTTCCGAAAAGAGCTCAAAGCGAAAAGAGTTCAAAGTGCCTACTAGTGGTAAATTCTTCTCATCCTTCATCAAGTGGTGTTCGCCTCTATTTCCTCCATCGAGCATATTGGTTCTACAAGCTGAAGCTGAAAGCAAAGTCAACTCGCAGTTCAAAGACAAATTCGTTGTTCACCGAATCTGGTTACAAAGTTGAAGATATGAAGACCAAGAGCTTTATTCAAGGGGGAGCGCTAGAAAGACATGAAGACAAGCAACACCGAAGTTTTCAAAGATTCAAGAAGAAGAGAAGATCAAGACCTGAAGGTTTCAAGTCCGATTTTTATTTATATATCTTTAGGGGGAGATTGTTAGGACAATAAATGTCCTACATATTTGAAAGATATATAAATAATTATAGAGAGCTTAATTAGATTTATTATTCTTGTAAAAGCCTTAATTGTTAAATGGGTTTAGTTAATTGTGTTTAATGGGCTTAGGCCTTATTGTCTAAAGCCTAGGTATTTAAGGTTAGTGTTAGCCTTAGAATTAGGTTAGACGATTCATAGACGATTCATTAGAGAAATTAGAGCTTAATTGTTTTAGAGAGAGATAGTTGTTTTTCATTCAAACATTTGTAAACTATCTTGATTAATGAATATGAGAGGGATGACAAGTTGAAATCATTATCCGTTCTTGTTATTCCTCATTGAATCGTTGTTACCTGATCAATCTAGGACTGTCATTGACGAGGAAGCCGATGCTTCCCTGGTTCACCCTGACCATGGCACTGAACTGGAGGCCAACAACCACCACCTGGACACGACCTTGTTCAGGCCCCAACCACTTCAACGAGTGCTCCTGGACATTCTCACGAATCACCCTCTCCGTGAGGCCCTTACCAGCACAGCCGACGTCCCAGTTCTGTACGTTCTACAGGTATGGCTCACCGCCCGAGTCGTCACAGCCGGTAACTTGCAGTCGATCACCTCTCAGATCGATAACCAACCTTTCATTCTCACACCGGACTCATTCCGCCGCCTTCTGTCTCTTCCGGAAGCCACCGCCAACAATCATGAATGGTACGATCTTGCCGTACATGATGATACGCTTTGCGCTCAAATCCGCGCACTTGGATACAATCATGACCTAAACCGGCCATCCGCTTTCAATCGCAAGTACCTCACTCCGATATGGTACACACTCTTTACAATCCTAAACCGCTGCCTTTCATCGAGATGGAGAGGAATTGATCAGTGCACCAGCGACTTCCTGCGCCTAGTTCATGCTGTGTGCTACAACCGCCACATAGACTTTGCGATGATTATCTGGAGGGAGCTCGTCGCGGCTATTCGCCAAATCGGAGGTTCCAAACAGAAGAAATTCCTTCCGTATCCGCGTTTCCTTTCGCTGGCTGTGCGTCAACACATGGACGCGAATCCTACCATTCCTCGCCGCCTGAACCATTCGGTATGTCCCCATCACCACTTACAATTCATGGTTATCCGCAATCCATCTGATGCGGTAGCAATGCCCATCCCTGAACAACTACTAGCCATCGCCGATCCCACTGCACCAGGGGTAGTAGCATATAGGGAAGCGTTAGGTAATCCCATGGTCCAGCCAGCGCCGGAGGGACCTGCCCAGGGACTTAGACCCGAGAGACGTGAGGGTCCGAGAGTGAGAGGTGGAAGGGCCCGACAAGGAGGGGCTGTCGGGCGGGGAATGTTAGTTGTAAGAGAAAGGGGAACGAGAGTAGGTGGTGCAGTGGAATCGCAACCCGGTTCCAGCTCAGCCCAAGCCGGTCCATCCTATAGACCGATACTACATCACTCGACCGAGCCGTATATCACCGAACCCCCCTCACCATCTCACAATGTTGAAGACGTGGAATTTGACTCCACGGACTCCGATACCACCCGTACCATACGCCTGACACACATACCTCGCGGTATCGGACCCAACCCTGATTTTACCGTTGGAATCCCACTTGCTTCCCCTCCACATACTGGAACCGAACCCATTAGGACATCTGAGGGAGAACAAGTAGAGGAGTTAGGATATGCGAGCCGGAGAGAACTGCGTTCAAAGTTGAACCAGGAAAGATTGAGCCGTAAAGATAACGAGGCTCCTGAGCGACCCCAAACGAGCGATATCCGGGTAGCCACATCTACTACACCGTCTCATCTGTTGGGAGTCCCGTGGTATTGAAGAAGACTTGGGAAGACTTGGGACGGGGTATTGAAGAAGACTCCGTGGACCCAGCGGAGCAATTGCACGACCCACTCATCCACTCCTCCGTCTCACGACAGATGGATGTTTCAATATTACACGGGGAACAAGCACAACTTCCACCGGCCTCTCATTCGGAGAGTGTTGGTGTTGAAATAAGAGACCAGCAGCCCCCGGTCTCGCCTTCATTTCGTGCACCATCGAGTCTAGCGCCTTTTGATATTCAACATTCTTCGGCTAGGACACTCGAAGCTGAGCAACACCAAGTCGAGACTCTTCGTGACTCGACCGGAACCACCGTAGTGTCTTCCCCTCTTGGTGAAACACAAGGATCGGCGGGAAATCCTACCACAGCTAACATCACGCCAACTGTGAACGTAGGTTGCTCTACCCCTGTGGTAGACGCCTCAACGGGTAACCTAAGTGGTCCCGGAGTTATTCACCCCGACTTTATGTCGCAAGGGTCCCTGGACAACACCCTCAAAGCTGTCTGCGAGGCACTGGAACAGCATGTCACCGACGAGATCGCCAAAGCCATCAAAGGCAAAGCAACGATCATTGAAGCCGAAACCGCACCACCACATCCACCGACATTTGCTCAACCTCTCTATTCGGTGGATACCTTAAAGACGATGCTATTGGCCCTACTGCTCCAGGAATCCGATACAACCGCCTCGACTGAAGTAGACCTGATCTCATTTCTCCGATCCCAGGTCACTGCTCCATCTTCATCTATCACGTCTCGCCTCGACTCCATCGACTCGACCCTCAACGACTACAACAAAGCGCTCGCTACGCTGTCTGAAAGGGTCCGCTCACTAGAAGGCACTTGTAAGAGTCAAGCCGGCGGTCTCAAACGCAAGCACGATGACCAGGATGATCCTGATAACCGTGAGGGGGAGAAGCGTCTACGCCAAACCGAGACCGCCCAGATCGTGACTGCCGAAACTACAACAGTGGTTCAACAGGAACCCTCAACTGTGGCAACTACATCAGAAGCACCCGAAGCCGAGTTGCCACTAGCAGACATGGTCATAGATATGGATATTTCAGATGAAGAAGACCCGACGGTTGAAAAGCCCGAGGGTTCAACACAGGAACTGGTCGATTTTGACTGGTCAGACAGACCGATACTAGACATGATAGATCCAGAGTATGAGACCAACCCGGAGACCGAAGACGCATGGTACGAAAAAGCTGCCAGAGCCGTAAATCTCCAGGTAAATTTGGTCTTCCCTACTGATGAGGAAGACAATATTGACTACGATCAGTTCCTGCTCCAAAATTTATATGGAGCAACTCCCGTTCACTATGCTCAACCCGCCGGAACATCATCAACTAGACCCGAGTCTACTACTTCCGATCAACCGACAACTACTCCTCCAACGACAGCTTCTGATCTTCCTCCCCTTCCTCAACAGCAACAAAACCGCTGGGAGAAGATCAAGGTACTTATCCCTCATCTGGAAGAATATTTAAAAAAGCTGTTCGTCCACAAACTTTGCCCGATCGAGCCAACCTTTTGCCTTGGTATTTACAACCTCGACCCCGAATACCAACGACGTTATATACTTGCAATGCAGCGGTGCCTTCCAGTCAGTCAAGTCAGAACAAAGCATCAGATCACAGAGGTTCTTAACATTCATTCACACCGCATCATGAGGATCGTCTATCCAGTCTTCACCGTTCGCCGCGAAGATGGTAATGAATGGAGATTCTCTGAAGCCGACTTCAAGAACCTCCGACCGCTCGACTTTCTGGTATTACTGAAAGACTTACGTTCAAGAATCGTCCGATCGCTAGAGATTACAAAGGCGCTCGAAGCCGTTCGTCGACACCTGGTCCGTACTATCATGATGTCATACTTAACGGATTTTCAAATGGCTGTCGAGAACAGGGCTAAGAAAGTCAATCTGATAAAACCAAATCTGAAAGCTCCTGACTGAAGATGTATCCCGAGAACTCTCTGCTTCTACAACCTGAAGTCGGGATAGTCTACAACAACGAACAGAACGAAAAGAAGTTTCTGCGTTTCAATCAGGTAGACAGATTTTGTGACGGAACGCTTCTAAAAGTCAGAGACGCTCTTCGAAAGATTATTCAACACGAGTCTGAGAATCCAAAGCATTCGTATATCCCAAATCCTAATGAAACAACTGCTCGGGAAGCTTTGGAAATGATTGAAGATCGCATCGACTATCGCCGCACCATAAGATTGTTCGAGGTACACTTCGCACTCCGCAAAAGATATGTCTTCAACTGGAGAGATATAGAGCGCCAACTCGAACTTTAAATCAAAGGGGGAGATTGTTAGAGCAGGTTTTAATGTTGATTTAAAGTTCAAGGGTTGTTTTCTAATAGTTTATTTTGAGCCTTTTAGTGAACGGGCCGTGGGCTTGTTAACCACGGGCCCATTGTATTTAATGTGGATTAGCTTGGAAAAACAAGCTAATCATCTTCTTTAGCTTTCAACTCTTATTGTAATATTCTCTCTGAAAGTTAATGAAATGGATGACCAGTTGAAATCATTGTTCGTATTGCTTACTATTTCGATTTCACATTTGTTGCACGGATCTGGATTCTACAATATGTCATTTAATGGACTGATCCTCTTGAACCTGAAAAGGAAGAGGAAACCGAGGAATATAAGCATGCACACAAACGAGGAATACAGCTTCCGTTTTGTTATGAACCTTTGAATAATTCCTATAAAAAGAACAAAAAGTATCTCTCAAATGACTACTTCGACCCTTACAAGGTTGCTAAGCCTAAGGATTCCTCTAAAAAGGATGAGGACCAAGCACCCGCAACCAAGAATGAGACGGATGAGTTTCAACTCTATGTTCCCCCTCTCATCCTAGAAGCAAAGATTGTTGAGTTGGAGGAGTCGTTTGAGAATGAAAGGTCTGTTTTTCAAAACTAGAAGAAAGCGCTAATTCAGGAACTTGAGAAACTCAAATCTGAGAAAACCGAAGGTGTGTCAAATGAAGAAAAGGAAACCCTTCAGTGTGAAATCAATAAGCTCTCATCGAGACTGTCTGAAGTGACAAGAGAAACGATGAAAGAGCATGTGATAAATAGTCAACTCCAAGTGAAGCTTGACTTGCTCCAAACTGCGAAGCAATTTTCACCTGAACTTTCCTCTAACTCATCTGACACATCCTCGTGTAAAGCCTTCATCGGAAATATCTCTTTGCAAGAAAATAAAGTTTCTCAAGATGAGTGTGTTAAAAGGAATTTAAACTCTGATTTTCCAAACGCTTCCGCACCGAATTCCCCAAAGCATACTGACACTAAGTGTTCCTCGTCCTCCTCACCTAATCCAAGTCCTGCAATTCCGGAGATAAATTTTTCTGAATACATGAACTCTGAAGGTAACTCTGATGGAGAGTTTGAGTCGTTCCCTTTCGACAAACCTCTCCCGAGCCCCACTGATTTTTTTATCTCCAGTAGTCAATCATCCGGCCAATTTTTTAAAGGGTAGCAGTTCTAACACAAAGGCCCCAGATGTGATCAAGATTTCAAAATCAAAACCGACTTCTAAACCGGTTTCTAGAAAGCAATCACAGCCGAGGCAAAAGACCGAACAATTGCCTACCAAAGATACCGTTCCTTCAAAAGTCACTGACCATTCTGTCCCTGTTGTTTCAGATAAAATTGGTCAAGCAAAACAAGAAAAACCAAAGTGGCTGAACAAGGAACCTGTCAAGAAGGAAACATCAAAATCTTTCCCTACTGCATTCAATTCTAGGATAAACAAAGACAATTGTGTTTGGAATAATTGGAATAATTCAGTTCATCAATTGATTCAATTATCGCATGATTGTTTATGTTGTTCTAGATGTGGTTGGAATGATTTTGATGAAATTACTTTAAATGATTGGTATGGGTCATATCACATGTTTAATCATACACCCAAACGAATCCCTCGTAAAAACAACAAGAAACACCATACTCAAAAAGGTTACCAATCAGAAGTTAAACCACAGCGGGAGACCAAACCCAATGCAAAACGGGCTGCTCCTACTGAGGTTAAACCGGCACCAAAGAGGAAACCTGCTAAAAATAATGTTCCTCCAAAAGGTGTAAATTCTACACCAAAGAGGCAATCTGTGCCAAAACCAGTTTCCTCAAACGGTGTACAACCTGCACCTAAGGGGAAAGTTGTGTCAAAGCAAGTTCCTCCAAGAGGTGCCAAACCTAACCCTCCAGGACCCAAACAAAATTGGGTACCTAAAATCCGTTAACTCGATTTTGCAGCACGGTCATGTGTGGTACTTAGATTCTGGATGCTCCACATACATGACCGGAAGAAGGGAGCTGCTCACGATCTACAAGGAACAATATTGCGAAGACATGAGGTTTGTCTATATCTATGCTGTCACGAGTGTTCATGTGTTAAGGGGGAGCACACAGCGGTATCAGGTAAGTTTACTCATTTGTTGAGGGGGAGCGTCACACACAATTTTTCTTAAATGTGTTAAAAGTTTTTGTGTGTGTGGACTCTTCAGTGTGGATTTCACCACATGCTCAGTTTGAGGGGGAGCGAGAGATCCATCTTTTCAAAATTCTACAGGTTTCATATCTTTGAAAAATGGAATTATTCTTTAAAGTGTAAAAGTGTCTGGACACCCATCAGTCCGGATGACTTTCTTGACCGGATGGGTATCCGGGTAGGACTAACCGGAATCCATACTCTGTCCGGAAACACCCTTTGTCCGGATACTTTGTTTTGACCGAAAAGGTTTGCCATTCCATCCTCTTTCATCCGGATACCATGTTTGTCCAGAAAATCTATTTGTCCGGGAAGTATGGTCTGTCCGGGATGTTCTACATATCTTCATTATGTCCGGACTCCTCTGTATTTGTCAGTTCAGTACCTATTTTGTCACTGCCAGTCCTCAATCTGTCTCAGATTGAGCCATTGAATGCAAAGGTACGCGCTGATACTTGTTTATCCGTCTTGTTTACTAACTTTGGGTCTTTTACAGATATTCCATGGTGGATCAACAACCTCAACAAAATCCGAGGGGGAGCGTCACACTGTTTTCTTAAAAGTCTAAATGTTTTTTTTGAGCTGATGTCTCCCAAGTAAATAACACTCTCAATCCGAGGGGGAGCAAGTCAATCTCCATGTATGTTTTGAGGGGGAGCAGGATTATATCCGTACTATGCATATGCCTGAAACCCTACCTGTGATAGCATATAGACAAGAGTTAGGGAATCCTATGGTCCAGCCAGCGCCAGAGGGACCTTCCCCGGGACATAGAACATGTGAGAAGGAGGGAGTTAAGGTCGAAAGCGAACCAAAAAGATTGAGCCATAAAGATAACGAGGCTCCTGAGCGAACCCAGCCACGTGATATCCGGGTTGCCACATCTGCTGTCTTGTCTTATTATTTGGGACAGGATATTGAAGAAGCCTCCGTGGACCCAGCGGAGCAATTGCACGACCCCCTTATCCACTCATCCGTCTCTCAAAAGACGGATGTTTCAATCTCACACGGGGATATAGCACAACTTCCACCGGTCCCTCATTCGGAGAGTGCTGGTGTTGAAATAAACGACCAGCAACCCCCGATCGCGACTTCATTTCGTGCACCATCGAGTCTAGAGCCTTTTGTTATTGAACATTCTTTGGCTAGGACACTTGATGCGGAACAACACCAAGTCGAGATTCTTCGTGACTCGACCGGGACGTCTGTAGTGTCTCCGTCTGGCGGAACACGAGGATCGGACGGAAATCCTACCACAGCTACCCCTATGAACGTAGGTGGCTCTACCTCTGCGGTAGATGCCTCAACGGGTAATCTAAGTGATCCCAGAGTTATATTTCCCGACTTTGTGTCACCAGGGTCCCTGGACAGCACCCTTAAGACTGTCCGCGAGGAAATGGAGCCGCAAATACAGCAGCATGTCGCCGACGAGCTCGCCAAAGTTATGCGCTCAATCAAGGGCAAAGAAAAGGTCGTCGACGCTGAAACCGCACCTGTACCTCCACCGATTCTAGCTCAACCTATCTATTCGGTGGACACCCTAAAGACGATGCTACTGGCCCAACTGCTCCAAGAATCCGAAACCAACGCCTCAACCGAAGCAGACCTGATCTCCGTTCTGAAATCCCATGTTAGGGCATTTTTGTAGCTATCAAGACAATATTAATATCTTGTACTGTTTCTCCTTTGTAGAGGCATGGGCTTGTCATGTCCTACTATATAAAGGAGTTCCTTTGTTATTTTGAAAAATAACTTGAAGCATTTGTCATTTTACACTTTGAAATCAATATATGGATGACAAGATTGCTCTCTAGATTCTCTCTACACTTGTTCATTACTTTGTGCTAGATTTGGGATTTATCAATTGGTATCAGAGCAAACAGAAGATTCAAGCAGATCGAAGACCAAATTGAAGATTTTTTACACTAAACTCGAAGAATTCGGATCTGGTGTTCATCACTGTTCATCTGAACACTTATCATTCAGATATAGACTTTTTCTGGATTTTGATTTCTTGGATCGTTTCTTAGCATCACTGAACTCGGAATTGATATCTGAACAACATTAATTCTTGGATCATCATCATTTTCTAAACAGAATCATTAGATTTGTTCATTTCTTTGAATTTTCGTTCGAAAACCCTAATTCACTGTTTTGGACTTTAATTCGATTAAATTGATCGAATTAGATCTTGTGATTAACTAAGAAAGTGTGTGGATTTTGGTTTCGAGCAAACCAGTACTAAGTTCGTGTTAATTGATCAAGAATTGAGGAAGATATGGCAGATTTAGTGATTTTGATGGTCGAAGTGCAGAATTCGGATTATTCAAAGTGAATTCGGATTATTCATAGTGAATTCGGATCATTCAAGATTTTCGAAGTGCTCAAGTATTGGTTTCGGATCCAGTTAAGCCCGAAATCCATGGTGTCGCACCCTGTTAAGTTCGAATTCTTGAGGTTTCGAACATAGTTATGTCCGAATTCTGGTGATTTCGAATTGGTGTACAAGTGTTGAATTCGTATCTGTTAAGTTCGAATTCCGTGATTCCGCACTCATCTACATCCGAATTCTGAGTTGAAGAGTATAATTGGTTTTTATTTTGGCCAAGTATTGATTTCGCATCAAGCTAAATTCGAATTCAAGGATTTCGCATTCAGTTGCATTCGAATTCAAGGAATTCGTACTCAGTTGCATTCGAATTCAAGGAATTCGTACTCAGTTGCATTCGAATTCAGGGAATTCGCACCATACTACATCCGAAATCTGAAGGTTTCGAATTCTAAAGCATCCGAAATCTGAAGATTTCGCACCACTCAGAATTTGTCTAAGTGTTGGTTTCGGACCCAAGTGCTGATTTCTTTCTTGAACAGTTGATTCTAAGTGTAATCTCTGTTACACTTACTGCTTGATCTTCTGAACGATCAATTATCCTAGCTATTTGAAAAGATGTCGAGAGATTTAATGAGTATGGGATCAAAGAATAAGCCTCCAGTTCTTCTAGTGGAAGAATATGCCCAATGGAAGAAGAGAATGACTCAGTTTCTAAATCATCAGAACAGAGATTTAATGGTTTCAATCAAAGAAGGTCCTCACACACCAAAAATGGATATTGGTGGTCAAGCTGAAACTGCTACAAGTCAGTATATTGCTCCTAGAAGGATTGATAAAGAACCCAGATTTTTTAATCAATATGACAAAGATAGGATTGCAATTGATGAACTGGCTTTGACTTATTTGACTATGGCAATTCCAAATGATATCTACAATCGAGTAGATAGTCGTGACTCAGCGAAAGAGATATGGGATGAGTTAGAAAGGCAGTTTGAGGGATCATCAAAGTCTAAGAAGACCAAAAGGAATCAAAGCATCAATGCTTATGAAGGGTTTAAAGCAAGAGAAGGCGAACCTTTGAAAGAGACCTACAATAGATACAATATCATTCTTAATGATTTGAGAAGAAATGGAGTCGACAAATCAGAATCAGAAATAAATTACAAATTTGTCAAGAATCTTCTACCAGAATGGGATTCCTACTCCATTCAGCTCCAAATGTCAAGGGATATGGATGATGAAAAGTTGACCGACATTTTCAGTATTCTAGGTCAACACGAAGAAAAAGTAAAAGCTGTTAAGGAAAAGGATAAAAAGGTCGAAGAATCTTTAGCTCTTCTGAGTAAACATAAGAAGAGTGAAGCTATGAAAACAAAAGCTTTGATTTCTTTGAACAAGAAGAAGATAAGTTCTGATGATGATGATAGTGGCAGTTCTGGAGATGAAATGACTGATATAGCTGAGAAGTTGGCTTTATTAACAAACAGATTTCAAAACAAGTTTGGCAAAAAGAAGTTTTATTCAAAAACCAAACCTGAATACAACAAAGCTAACAAGTATAAAAGATTTGAGAAGAAAGAGGAGAAAGAGGAGAGAGTTGAGAAAAAGGAAAGAAAGGAAAGGAATGATAGAGATGACCGAAACTGTTTTAACTGTGGAAAGCCAGGTCATTATGCCAGAGACTGTAAGCTAAAGAAGGTGAAGGATTCTGACTATTATCAGCGAAAGGCACATCTGGAAAAAGCAAAAGAAAGTGGAAAGCCAGTCAATGCTGAGGAAGAAATATGGCTTATGGATTCCTCTGATGATGAAGAAGCTCACTTTACTCAAGTAAAGCATAGCTTAATGGCTAAACTAGATGAAGATGACCAGGAATCCGAGGTATCATCTCTTTATTCTTCTGATAATTCTAATAATTCTGATAATGAGTCTGAAACTGAAGATGACAGATATGAAGAAATGCAACTCGTGATAATTGAACTTAATAAGAAATTTGAAAAAGTTCAAAAGGAACTTGAAAATAAGAAAAGTTCAATGATGAAATATCACGATGAGGCACTTCTTTACAAATGTCTTGCTGAAGATAGAGAAAATGAAAAGGAAGTTATTAGAACAAAAGTTAAAACACTTGAATCTGAAATTTCTGAATTGAAGAAGAAAATGATTGATATAAGTGATGAGAATATAGACTGTCAATTTAAAATTAAGATTCTCACTGAAGAAAGAATAGAAGCTCTTGCAAAGATCAAAGAACTTGAAGAGTTAAACTATAAAAGAGGTCAGACTGAGCAAACTCTAAGATTATTAACCAATAATCCAAAAGATAAACGATTTTTTAATCCTAAAATGGGACTTGGTTTATCTGATGTAGAGGTATCAAAGAAAGCGCCTGAAAATTTTTATACAATTACAAAATTGGATGAAGATTTAAAGGAACCCATTAAAAAGGAAATACCTCTTATATCCAAAATTTTTGTTAAATCTGAATGTTCAACTCCGGATTCTAATAAAGATAAGGATAAGACGGATAAAGGTTCGGAAGAAAAGCCTAGATTCAATACGACAAACTTTAAATATGATGAACTAAATTCCAGTTACAAAACCAAAAAGGTTGAACTAACTGAATTTAGTTTATTATTCTCAAATGAATCTATGGCTAAAACATTTGATTCCAATATCAATGAACCTGAACCTGTTAAATCTGAATCTAATGTTGAAATGGAGTCAAATACAAATTCAGATTCTGACAAAAAGGAGTTTGTTCAAGAAATCTCTTCTGAATTTCCTGATTTGGATTCTGCTTTACGAAAAATTGTTGATTTAGAAAATCAAATTTCTAAATTACAATTAAATTTTGAAATATTAGAGGATGATCATGATAATATTGGGATAAATTTTGATCATAGTCAAAAAGTCAATCTTGAACTTCAAGTTGAGATTCGACGACTTGAATCCCGAATATTAGAATTATCAAAATCTAAAGATTCAATTACTTGTGAAAAGTGTTCAAATCAAAGTGAAACAACAGATCAATCTAATTCTTCAAGTTCGGTCAAAGTAAAAGAAAAATGTTCTTTCGAAGGTAATGAGAAAGGAGAATCATCCGGAACCAAATCTAATTCTTGTTCGAATGATTCTTCTAACTCTAAAAGCTCTAACATTTTTTCTTCAAGTAAAATTGATTCTGGTGTAAAAGTATCTTTAGAAAAAGATAAGCTTTTTGAAGAAAACAAAGCACTTGTTTTGAGATGTGCAAAACTTTCAAATCAGATTTTAGATTTTGAAAAAGTGCTTTTTCTTGAGAAAGAGAAGCATAAAAAGGAAAGAACTGAACTTGAAATTGAACTGAAATATTGTGAAGTATATCATACAAAGTTTTCATCAAATATATCTAATGTCAAAAGGAACAAGAACTGAAAAGAAAAGAAAAAGAAAAATTATTCGAAACAAAATCAAATGTGTTTCCAAATAATGCTTCTAGTTCTAAGACTTCTAACAATGTTTCTCATTCTTTCTCAGAAATGGATGAAGAAAAGTGCGTGGATTTGAAGGAGAATATTTCAGATAGCGAGAATAGGAATACTGATATTGAGAAATGTATTTCTTCAAATAAAAATTGTATTCATTCATGTAATGTTTACAAAGTTTGTGAAAATAAAAATTCCGCAATTTCAAATTCTATCTTGTTGTCACAAGCAAAAAGAAGAATACATTGTGCTCATTGTTGGGATAACTATTTCAAGCTAAATAGAAATGATCCAAAGAACAAAAATTCTAATACTTCATCCTTTTCTCTAAAATCTTCAGCGAACAAATTTGCTAAAATGTTCGGTTTCAGATCAAAGAAACAGAATAAGAAGAAAGAAACAAAAACAGTTGATGTGAATATGGTTTGGATTCCAAAAGATCAACTTAACAAACCAAATTCACAAAATAACCTTACCTTTAAAGGCAAAATTCAAGGTTCATCAACTGTAATAAACAAACTGATCCGTACTAACAAGAAAGGACCCATACGAATATGGGTACCTAAGATCAGGTAATTATCTTTTTACAGGATCGTCATGTGTGGGTCATTGATTCGGGAGCTTCTAGACACATGACGGGGTACAAGCACTTATTGCACGATTTTACTGTACATCCTGGCGGATCGGTAGGTTTTGGTAACGATTCTAAAGGTCACGTTCGAGGCTACGGAACTTTGAAGAATGACTCGATGCAAATAGAAAAGATCTTGTATGTTGAAGGATTAGGGCATAACCTTTTCAGTATTAGTCAGTTTTGTGACAAGGACTGTAAGGTAATTTTTGACAAAAAGTTTTGTTATGTTGTGGATGAGAATTGGTCAGAAATTTTCAGAGCAAAACGATGCGGCGATCTATATATGATGGATTTCTCGACTCTTGTTGCTTCTAATCAAGTTTGTCTTGTTTCAAAAGCCTCTCAAGATGAATGTTGGTTGTGGCATAGGAGACTCTCACATCAAAATTTTCGAAGCATCAACAAGCTCATAATAGATGGATTAGTTTCCGGGCTTCCTGAACTGAAGTTTGACAAAGTTTCTATCTGTTCGGCGTGTGAAATGGGAAAGATGAAACACGTCACGCACAAATCCAAAACTTTGTCTAACTGCAACAACGTCTTGGAATTAATTCATATGGATCTCTGTGGCCCTATGAGAACTCAATCAATGGGAGGAAAGAAATATATCTTGGTTATGATTGATGAGTATTCACGCTACACTTGGTTGGATTTTCTTCGACTCAAATCTGAAGCACCTGAGCAAATAATTAAGTTCATAAAAAGGATTCAAATTCTTCTACAACGTCCAGTTCAAAAGATAAGGAGCGACAATGGAACTGAATTCAAGAATGCAACTCTTCAATCGTTTCTTGAATCCGTTGGCATCTCTCATAATTTTTCTGCACCAATTACTCCACAACAAAATGGAGTGGTTGAAAGAAAAAATAGGACGCTTGTGGAAGCAGCTCGGACTATGCTTGCTTATTCGGGTCTTCCACCAAGTTTATGGGCTGAAGCAGTGTCAACCGCATGCTTCACTCAAAACAGGACAATTATTATTAAACGTCTTAATAAAACTGCATATGAAATAATCAATAATCGCAAACCTAACATCAAATTTTTGCGTGTTTTTGGATGCAGATGTTTTGTCCTAAAAGATAGAGAACACCTTGCAAAATTCCAAGTCAAGGCTGATGAAGGGATTTTTATTGGATATTCCTTGAATTCTAAAGCATATCGGATCTACAATAATCGTACAAAATCAGTCATCGAGAGCATCAACGTTACGTTTGACGAGAGTGTGACATTGAATTCTGGACAACACAGTTCAGAACTCGGACAAAAATCTGAAGTTTCTACTCAAAAAGGAGTAGAACCTGTGGCGAAAATGTTTTCTAATTCTGTATTAAATAATAATAGTATTAAGGATTTAGATTTGTTATTTCATGATGCATTTGTGGATTATTGTGCAGATATGGAACAACCCATCACATCTGTAAATGCATCTCCACAACAGACGAGTGTGAATGTCTCTGGTCCATCTGACGATGTCGGTGCTAGTACTTCTGGGACAACCAACGAAACTCCAAGTGAACCTACAACTATTCCAGTTTCTGAATCTGAAATTCAGCCTGAAGTTCCGGTTTCAGTAAACACATCATCGGAGGTTCCTATACATGAAATACAACAACCAGAAGTTAATGTACCAGAACCAACACATGTATCTTCAGCTGAATCTACTGAAGAGATTCTTGCAGTTATGGATGAGAATGATTCATCGAACACTCGTGTAGAGATTTCAACTCTTCCCAGTGTACATAAGTGGACAAAAGCACACCCCCCAGCAGATATTATTGGTGATATCAATGATGGAGTGAAAACACGATCTGCGACTACCAACGAATGTTTGTATGTCAACTTTCTAAGCACGTTAGAACCCAAGAAAGCATCTGAAGCTTTACAAGATCCAGATTGGATAAACGCCATGCAAGAGGAGTTAAATGAGTTTAAGCGTAACGAAGTTTGGCATTTGGTGAAGCGTCCTAAAGACAAGACCATTGTTGGAACTAAATGGGTCTTTAGGAACAAGAAAGACGAAGCAGGAATTATAGTCAGAAACAAAGCAAGACTGGTTGCAAAAGGGTATAATCAACAAGAAGGAATAGATTATGATGAAACCTATGCACCAGTAGCAAGGATTGAAGCCATCAGAATTTTTCTTGCATACGCTGCACATAAAAGCATGAAGGTATTTCAAATGGACGTCAAATCTGCGTTTCTGAATGGAATACTTCATGAAGAGGTTTATGTAAGTCAACCTGAGGGTTTTATAGATCCAAAATATCCCAACCATGTCTATGTTTTGGACAAAGCACTCTACGGTTTGAAACAAGCTCCGAGGGCATGGTATGAGACTCTAACTATTCATCTGCTTAAAAATGGATACACCAAAGGTACAATAGATACAACTCTTTTTCTCAAAAGAGAAGGTAAAGATTTAATGTTAGTACAAATATATGTTGACGACATTATATTTGGATCTACAAATCCCGATATGTGTAAAGATTTTGAAGAGGTGATGAAAAGCCGCTTTCAAATGAGTATGATGGGAGAGTTAAAAAAATTTCTTGGTCTCCAAGTGACACAGTCAAAAGAAGGCATTTTCATTAATCAATCAAAATATATAAATGATATGCTTAAGAAATTTGACTTAAATTCCTCTTCCACCATGAAAACTCCCATGGCTACCGGTAAGCTTTTGAACGCTGATTCATCTGGTATATCAGTTGATCAAAAGTTATACCGAGGCATGATTGGATCTTTACTGTATCTAACGGCAAGTAGACCGGATATTTTGTTTGCAACATCTTTTTGTGCACGTTTCCAAGCAAACCCGAAGGAATCTCACATTGTGGCTGTAAAGCGAATCTTTAGATATCTCAAAGGCACAAAAAATTTGGGTCTTTGGTATCCTAAGGATTCTGGGTTTGAACTAACTGCTTACACAGATGCAGATCATGCGGGAAATATGATGGACAGGAAAAGCACATCTGGTGCTTGTCAATTCTTGGGAGATAAACTTGTAAGCTGGTCATCAAAGAAGCAAACTTGTGTATCAACATCTACGGCTGAAGCAGAGTATGTGGCCGCCGCTAGTTGCTGTTCACAAGTAATTTGGATGAAAACTCAGCTAAAGGATTATGGATATATCTTCAACAAGATCCCCATTTATTGTGATTCAAAAAGCGCAATTGCAATAACTGAAAATCCTGTTCAGCATTCCAAAACGAAACACATAGATGTCAGGTACCATTTTATCAAAGACCATGTTGAGAAGGGAACGATAGAAATGCACTTTGTACCAACAGAACTAGAACTTGCTGATCTTTTCACAAAACCTTTAGATGAAAAGAGGCTCAATTTTCTAATCAGTAAACTAGGAATGTTGAATCCTTAAGACATTGAGGAGGAGTTCGTGTTCTTGTTTATTTAAATCTATGATCATATCCTAACACACTAGGACCCAAGTGCCATTGGGTACCAAAATCTGCTTAATCTGTTTTGCAGGTTTATCATGTGTTGTACTGACTTGTAAATTCATACTACACACATGACTGAAAACAGAAGAGAAGCGGTGGATTTTTTTTTTGAGGAATATTTGTACCATTAAGGGGGAGACAAAGAACAATGGCTTCTAAACATCTCAGTTTAGAACCCGTGCTTCAACGACTATGGCTTCTAAACAATTCAGTTCAGGACCCGTACTTCAAAGACTAAGACTTCTAAACAAATCAGTTTAGAACTCACACTTCCCAGGTGATATCCTTTAACTGTCATATCTTTTTAATTCAAGGAACAAGTGGTGAAAGGTAACATTGGATTATATTTTGTTTCTACTACTTTGAAAACTTGAAACTTTACAAATTTAATTCAATGACATGAAATTTTCAATCTTCACTCAATGAATTAAATGTGTGCTAAAAGATGATTTTACAAGAAACTTTGTATTATCTGAGTTGGATTTGCTTCAATTTTCACCTCTGAAATAATCGAAAGGTCAGCAAAACATGAATGAAATTATGCTGAATGCTCAAAGTTATGTGAATCTGGACTTATATAGAATATAATGCTAAAAAAGCCTAAATGTCAGAATGATGGATGGAAATGAAAAAATGGGAAAAGCACTATGTTTTAGAACCAAGTGATTGAGATAAAATTGTTGCACTATCATTTAGTTTGAAAGTTTGTGCCTGTGGCCTTTCTGGTTTGGGAGAGTAAGTCCTAAGGGGTGCTCGACACCTAGTCCCTAAGATCAACTGGTCTGGGATCGGCTGACCCAAATCCTGCAATAGAACCAGATAGAAAGCCATGTTCTACTAGTACAAATGGGTTTAAGATATATCGATGTGGCCTTTCTGGTTTGGGAAATTAAGTTCTAAGGGGTGCTCGTCACCTAGCACCTAAGGCCAACTGGTCTGGGATCTGCTAACCCAAATCCTGCTATAGAACCAGATAGAAAGTCATGTTTAACGGTGTATCTTATTCTTACTAAACTCTTTGATTAAAAGATGCCAATATGCACAAATCAAAAGATGCCAATGTGCACAAAATCAAAAGATGCAAATGAGCACAAACGAAAAGATGCCAATGAGCACACATCTCTTGAATCTTGGGAAAATACAAAGTCGCGATAAACCCGTAAATTTGTGAAAATCCTGATTTTGTACAAATAGTGTGAGTAGAGCAGAGTATTCTTATATGTTTTAGAAATGCATACGCTTTATGCTAATCATATTTCACATGCCAGCACACCAAATAGATTTAATAAAGGGGTTGACACTGAACGTTTATAACTTGATATACAATGATGACTTGTTCTTGAATCCAAACACATGCATTTGATTTTCAGTTGATTGAAAAATCTGTTAAATTTCTTTAAGCTGAATTTTTTGTGTAAAGCTTTCAAATGATCAGATGTTAGTAGTCATAAAATAAAATTCAATGAATGTTACTTTCCTTGTAAAATGCATTCTTGCTACAATGTCAAATACTGAGCGTTATTGAAATATATGCATACTCTCAGAGGAAGAAAACAAGATACTCCAGAATTCATGTTTTGAGGGGGAGTTAGATTAATACACAAAGTGATAAGTCTAACAGTTTGGACTCATGTTCAATGAGTACCAAGTTTTCATCTGTCTGTGCAGATTCCTCTGAAGAAAAGACAACAACTTATGCAATTGTTTAGGGGGAGCAATTTGGCATAAGTCTATGGTTAATCAAGAAGAACAAAGTCACATTCAAGGCTTTGATGATCATATTCCGAGTCTACCCGAACCGACACACGATGTACCTTTACCGTCAACACGATCAGTACATCAATCCCAAGCCGGAATTCATCCAGATCATGCTATCATTCATCCGATCAACTATATTGCGATCATTCCCAACAATCATCACATTGATTTTGATCACATCAACATTCATCCGGTGATAAAGGAAGTGCTCAGGAATCATCCGCTAGCATACGCATTAACGAATACTGTCGTTGTGCCTATGCTATATTTACAGCAAGCATGGAAGACAATAACAACAACTATGGAAGATGGAAGACCAATCTTTGTATTCCAAATAGACAACTTCATCACAAAGCTTGATTTCCAAAGACTAAGAATGATTATGAGGCTACCTGAACCTGATTCACGAGAAGGAAAGAATGAGTTTGATCCTTTTCCATCTGAAGAAGAAACGTTTGAAGGAATACGAGCTATGGGATACACTGGAAACTTAACTCGGGTGAAGGAATTCCATAAGGCGAACCTACCACCGTTATACTATACAATCTTCTCCATTATTAATCGATGCTTATCTGCTAAACATGCCGGAACAGACAGTGCCAGCGTCGGATTTCTGAAGTTATTTCATGCAGTAGTGTATGATCTTCATGTAGATTATGCAGCTATCTTCTGGCATGAACTGAATGAGAAGATAGATCTTCGCCGACAAAACAAGGGAAAACCTTACATTCCATATATGAGGTTTCTTCAGATTATCATTCATAGCATGCTTCGTTCTAACAGAGAAATTCCAAGACGAGCAAATCATCCTTCTGTGCCCGAGAAAGCTATGCAGTATCTTCAGTTTCGTAAAACTGAATTTGATTATGAGATGCCGTTACCTGAAGGATTTCTTCGATACACGGATCAGGACGCTGAGTGCATTATCGAGTATAGAGAGTCTATGGTCCAGTCAGAACCGGAGGGACCTACCCCAGACTCAACCCCTAGGCGAGAGGAGTCGGTGAGTGTTCAGGATGCACGGGCTACTGAACGGGGAGAGTCGAGGGAAAACACCGAGAGAGGAACTGGTGGGGATCATACATCTGTACTTGAAAATACAGGGTCATCGTCCGAGGACACACATACAGATGATCTTGTACAACACGATTCTGAGGGAGAAATTCCTAAACACATTGGGAATCCTCCTTTAGTTGAGTACTCTAGTGATAGTACAGAGTATGATAATGCGTCTGATCCAGCGGAGGAACATCGTGATGATGATGAAGATGACAACGATGATAATGATGATGATCAAGGGAATGCTGGAAATATTGGTGCTGATGCTACTACTGAAGAAAACTGGTTTGGTAACATTTCTGATATCTTTGAATTTCCACAATTGAATATGTCAGATAATATTAATGTGGAAAGCTTAAAATTTGATGACATGCCTTTAATGTCGACTCAAGTTAGTGAAGGAACGGAAGGCATAAGGAGAACCGAGGGAGTATCAGTTGAAAATATATGTGAGTCTGTGAGAGAAACTGAAGAAAAGAATATGGAGAGTGTGAGAGATATCCAAACTGTCTATTCCAGAAGGGCAGCCACATCCACCACCAGATCTCATTTGTTGGGATCAGGTGTTGAACAAGTCGTTACTCGCCCAGTAACGCAATTGCACACCTCTGCCAGCTATTCAGCTTCTTCTTCACAAGAAACATCTGATGCGCGTCTTCGTGACCCATCCGGAACACTCAGAGTAGATTCTTTTACAGGACTACAAGGACAGAGTGGAAATCCTACCAGTGCTAACACTATGCCAACACTGAGCGTAGGTCACACAGTTGCAACAACTGTTGTGTCAACGGCAAACCTAAGTGGTGTCGGTGTTACTTTACCCGTCTTTGTGACAAGGGAAAACTTCGATGGCGCCCTAAAGGATATTGAAACTATGTTCATCCGGGAGTTACAAGGTGTGAAGAATCAGTTGAAGGGAAAAGAACCGATGACTTATGAGCCAGCTGTACGTCCTCGTCCAGAAATCTATTTGGCTCCGCCTCGAGTACCTCAGTCTTCTCCTATGCAACAACCCCCAGTGGATCAAAGTGTTGATGAATTAAGGGATTTATTCTATGCCAAACTGATGTCTATGAGTCCTGAAGATCAGCAAAGTAAAACCTTGTTATCTCTACTTCAGAATTTCCAATCTACTCCAAATCCACCTCCACCTACACCTTCAGTTACACCCACACAGTTTCAAGCATTATCCAAAGAGTTATCCACTTTCAAGTCTGAAGTTGTGAAATCTTTAAGTGATATGAAGCAGTCAATTGTTGAGTTGAAAGCATTAATGGAACAGTCGTGTAAGACTCAAGCTCAGGGTACTAAAAGAAGACATGATCAGGATCCCAATGATCATGATCATGAGGGGGAGATGAGTAAGAAGAGAAGAGCTGAGTCAGAAAGCTCTCAAGGTCAGAAGAAGAATCCGACTGTTGCTGAAATATCTGAGATGTTTGAATCAGGTGCTATGGGTGATCAAAGTGGAAAACATATCGTGTTATATGTTGATCCGAATATAGAACCAACGGTTGAAAAGCCTGAGGTAAATGAGAAGGAGATAAGAGAAGTGGTTGATCGATTCGTGCAATCTGTGGAATTGATTGAAATTAGTTCTGATGATGAAGAAGCTGATGAAAGTGAAAAAGATTATGATCGGTATTGGAAGGTTAAGGAAGAAGACGAACCACTTCTGATACTTACTTATGAGCCAGAAGATCAAGGTGTTGGATTTACTGAAGAAGAGGTTGATATTTTGTCAGAGATATATGGGCCACAAACTCCTGAAGAAATTATCTTTAGCCCTGTTCACTCACCCGAACATATCTCAATCACTTTGATTTCAGATCAACCTTCTATTACTCCTATAAACATTAACCTTAACCAATCTACTTCAACTCATACCACTACACCAATATCTGAATCAATTCTAACTTCTAAATCCATTCCTATTCAACCTGAATCACAACCTTCCTATAATCCATTCTTTAAAGAACCTAAACTTGAAGATTCTGAACCTCCATCTTCTGCACATCCTATACCACCTGTTAATCCTATCCATGACGAAACTGGTCCTTCCAATACAGCTGATCAACCTGGTCCATCATCCTCACGAAGCAGAAAATTGACTGAACTCGAACAGCGTGAAAGAACTTTGTATTTGAGAACACCATTCTTAGAAGAGTCTGAAAGAAGACTGTTTGTGCACAGAATCAGAAGTCTGAATCCCTACGCCGTGTTGGGAATTACTGATCAGACAGCCGAATACAAGTTCGAGTATATGTATTTTCTGAGAGACAAGTGCCAAAAAAGGAGAGAGGTGAGGAGCAAGAAGTTGATTGTGTCTATAAAGGAGGTAACAGCTAGATTGTATTACAAATTGTGGTATCCAGAGTTTTTAGTTCAGAGACAGGATTGCAGAGATTACAGGTTCACTGAAGCTGATTTCTGTCATTTAACCATGGAAGATTTTGAGTTCATGTATCATCATTTCAGAGATCTTCAGATCAGAAGGGAAAATGTAACTCTTGCACTGAATGCCATCAAAAGATTTTTGAGAAGACACGTCTTGTTCACACAGTGTCATGATCTACAAATGGCCGTGGAGAGTTATCAGCCAAGAGTCAATTTGTTGAGGCCTAATCAAAGTCTGCCTGGATTGATGAAGATGACTCTATTTGCTGTGATTGGAGAACCAGAGTTTGGTGTTGTGTTCAGTAATGGTGCAAACAAGATATTCATTCGGTTTAATGAGTTGGAAAAATATTCTGATGGTACGCTTAAAATTGTAAGACTTCAGTTAGTCGAAAAGCTCAAAAGACATGATGCTGAACGAAAAGTTAATTGGATGTCTTCAAGACCTAGAAGAGTTTTGTCAAGAGCCATTGAAGAGATAGATGAAAAATTGAGCTTCAGAATGGCTATGCGAAGGATTGAAACGCATCTTGGGTTTCGAAGTAGAAGAAGACCCTTTCTGCCTTGATAGCTAAGGGGGAGATTGTTAGGGCATTTTTGTAGCTATCAAGACAGTATTAATATCTTGTACTGTTTCTCCTTTGTAGAGGCATGGGCTTGTCATGTCCTACTATATAAAGGAGTTCCTTTGTTATTTTGAAAAATAACTTGAAGCATTTGTCATTTTACACTTTGAAATCAATATATGGATGACAAGATTGCTCTCTAGATTCTCTCTACACTTGTTCATTACTTTGTGCTAGATTTGGGATTTATCATCCCAGGTCACTGCTCCTTCATCATCTATTACCACTCGCCTGGATGCAATTGACTCGACTCTCAAGGACTATAATCAAGCGCTCACAACGCTGTCCGAGAGAGTCCGTTCCCTGGAAGATACCTGTAAGAGTCAAGCAGGCGGTCTGAAGCAGAAACACGATGACCAGGATGATCCTGATCACCGTGAGGGGGAGAAAAGATTAAGACCTACCGAGATCGCCCCTATCCTCGCCGAAACGACAACCGTGGTTCAACAGGAACACCCAACTGCGGCAGCTACAACAGAAGCACCTGAAGCCGAGTTGCCATTAGCCGACATGGTAATAGATATGGAGATATCAGATGATGAAGACCCAACAGTTGAAAAGCCTTAGGGTTCAACACAGGAACTGGTCGACTTTGATTCATCAGACATATCGCTATTGGATATGATAGATCCAGACTGTGAAGCCAACCCGGAGACCAAAGATGCATGGTATGAAAAAGCCGCCAGTGCCGTAAATCTCCAGGTAAATTTGGTTTTCCCTACTGATGAAGACGAAAACATCGACTATGATCAGTTCTTGCTCCAGAATTTTTATGGTACTTCTCCCGTTCACTATGCTCAACCCACTGGAACTTCAACAAGACCTGAAACTACTACTGCCAATATTCCGACAACTCCTCTGCAAACGACAACTTCTGATCTTCCTCCCCCTCCTCAGCAACAAATCCGTTGGGAGAAGATCATGGTACTTATCCCTCATCTGGAGGAATCATTGAAGAAGTTGTTCGTCCACAAGCTTCGCCCGATCGAGCCGACCTTTTGCCTTGGTATTTACAACCTCAACCCGAATACCAACGGCGTTATATCAGCACAATGCAGTGATGTCTTCCAGTCAGCCAAGTCAGAACCAAGCATCAGATCACAGAGGTACTTAACATCCATTCAAGACGCATCATGAAAATCGTCTACCCAGTATTCACTGTCCGACGTGAAGATGGAAATGAATGGAAATTCTCTGAAGCCGACTTCCAGCACCTCCGACCGTTCGACTTCCTGGCTATTCTGAAAGACCTTCGTACAAGAACCATCCGACCACTTGAAGTTACAAAGGCGCTCGAAGCTGTTCGTTGATACCTGGTCCGTAGCATTATGATGTCATATCTAACGGATTTTCAAATGGCTATCGAGAACAGGGCAAAGAAGGTAAATCTGACAAGGCCGAATCTGAATGCTCCTAAGTTGAAGATGTATCCCTAGAACTCTCTGCTTCTAGAACCTGAATTTGGGATAGTCTACAACAACGAACAGAATGAAAAGAAGTTTCTGCGTTTCAGTCAGGTAGACAGATTCTGCGACGGCACACTCCTCAAAGTTCGAGATGCTCTTCGAAAGATCATTACACACGAGTCTGAAAATCCAAGGTACTCATATGTTCCGAATCTGAATGAAACAACTGCTCGAAATGCCTTGGAATTGGTTGAAGATCACATCGACTACCGCCGTGCTATCAGATGGTTCGAGATTCACTTCGTGCTTCGCAAAAGATATGTCTACAACTGGCGAGAGCTAGAGCACGAACTCGAACTTCAAATCAAAGGGGGAGATTGTTAGGGTCGTTTTTATGTTGATTTAAAGTCTAGGGTTTAATACAGGGATGACCAGTTGAAATCATTATACACTATTGCTTATCTGTTTGATTTCATAATCGTTGCACGGATCTGGAACTAACAGTTTTCAAAGTTTTCAAACTTAAGGTGGTTTTCATAATATCTCTCCCCTATATATATATATAGATAGATTCTAGTTAAAATGATGTTTCTATCTTCATACTCCATGATTCCTACTTTTGACCTAAAATGGGTTGGATGAACTTTTATGGGTTTGTTGGGTAAAATGTTTTGAAAGGTTTAAATACATAACATTCTTGATTTCCTTATGATTGTCCACCTATATGCTTTATTTTGATGAATAAAAATGATTTTGACCAGTGTAGGTCAAAATCTAGGGTTTTGATCAATTTGTGGATTTTGCTTTAAATATTATGAAAAAGGGTTTTGGTGTTGGAATAAGGACTAATTTCTAACCATGGAAAATTATAAAACCTAATGTTGCTTATATTTGAAGACATCCCATAATTAAATATGTGTTTATTATTGTTGTTTATGGTCATAAAGTTTACTCGCATGGTAATAATGATATTGATGTGTTGAGAGTCATGACAATGTAGTTTGAGTGTAATGGATCCATAGGCACTAGAGTCGTAGCACGGAATAGGCATCGGGATTCATGATAAGTAAGGTGTGGACCTATATGGTCGGGATCGTCTCATGAGCAGTAAGATGTAATTCCAAAGTGCTGGTTTGTGGATTTGGAGTAACATAATGTATAGACCTGGAGTGGTTGAAATTGGGGACTCACAAGTTATAGACTCTTCAGGGTTGCGCTTGTTTCCAATTTATGGTTGTTCATATGTGATTAATGCTACTAACGAATATGTAGCTACCTTGTCTTATGCAATGGCTTTTGGCTAGCGGATTTTCTATCAACACTTGAGGCATGGAATGTTAAATAACTTCTACTTTGGGGTTCATTATACTTTCTATCGTAACTCAATCCAATCTTATTATTATTGATCTTTAGGTTCTTATTTTTAACGTGTTAGACTAACACTTCTTCTCTTGAATGTGTTGGTAGGACTTTCAAGCGGTGGGGTTCCTCGGGCTTGAGTGAAGAGTCGTGATGGATGATAGCATTTTTGGAGTACATAGAGGCGTACATGATAGAATGTCAATATCAATTTTTGGTAGCAATTAGACAACACCCGAATGTAATCTAAGGCTTGTTGGTTTAGATTATTAGGTTGTTGGATCATGATTTGCCCGTTAATGTTGCATTGTAAACACCATACTTTATTTCCACTTTAATGGGTGATTTGTCTATGTTAGTCATACATTACCGTAATTCCACAGGTTTAAAATTTTCCCGATTTTTAAGGTGTTACAGATTAGCATATCGTCCACATATAAACACATGATAACTACTTTACGGGAATCATCGAATTTGCTATAAATACACTTGTCGGTTTGGTTTAACTTAAAACCATTTGACAAGACATCCTAATCGAATTTTCGAAGCGATTGTTTCGAAGCTTGCTTAAGATCATACAATGATTTAATTAGCTTATACAACTTATTTTGATTACGGACCATGATAAATCCTTTCGGTCGATTCATGTAGATCTCCTCTTCTAAATCACCATCTAAGAACACGGTTTTTGCATCCATTTGGTGAATCACCATATTGTTAATTGCTTTAGATAAAGGTTGCTAAAGCAATTAATAGTCTTATAGTTGAGATCATAGCGACCGAAGCACATGTATCGAAATAACTGATGCCCTTATTTTTCTAAAACCTTGAACCACCAATCGAGCTTTGAATTTGTCGATGGTTCCATCAACTTTCATCTTTTTCTTAGATTATCCATTGTTTGCAACCTAAAGTTTTGCATAGGTTCGTTCCATTTGGAGGCCCTGTTACACATGTATCAAAACTACGACGAACAACAACAGGTTAAATGCCAATGGTTCAAAACTTCAAAATTGAAATCCACGAAGAGAATAAAATTTGCAATCGACAATCTCTAAACTTTGGATGTTGAATTGTTGATGATGATTGAAACACCAAAACCTCTAAATCAGTCGTACTATGATTGAAGAAGTGAAATACGAGAAATAAAGCAACCATATTCTGAAAAAGTAGTCTAAAATCGAACCATTGTCGTTGAGTATTTAAAACCAAATTAGTAGGTAACTTTGTATTTTAAGCTCTAGGGATTTCAACCGACAATCATTGAGTCAGGAGTAGATATCAGAAAGAAACGACGAAGCATCTTTGACTCTTGGTTTTGATCGGCCGATTAAAGGGAAGGGTTATGGGTTAACGCTCACCTACAAATCAGGGCCCCAAAAGATGTAAAAATGGGGCCCCAAATATTTGGGGGACTTGTTCTGAAACCCATATTTAACAGGTTGATGGGTGAACCTGGTTTTGCATCCCTTTGGTGTAACTCACATAAGAGCATCTACAATGGGAGGTCCATGGAGCCACCTCATCTTTGAAGAACCGCTTCTTTAAAAAGAAACCCCATTGAGAAGGTGCTGACTTGGCAAACCGCGGTCCATGCCATTTGATAAGGAAGCCATTTGATTTATTTAATATTAAATAATGAAACCTTTGATTAATGAAGACATTTGAGTTATTTAATTATTTTTCTCTATTCATTTGTAATAACCAAGATTTGTATTTTTAGTCGATAATTGGAAATTGTGGAAGAAATTCGAAATAAGAAAGTTTTGTGGTCTAAGTGTAAAGAAATTAAGAGTTTGGTGTTTAGTGAGAAAAGTATAAAAGGGGTGGGAAAAACCCTAATTTATTCATTTAGCAATTGTCCCAATGTGTGTATGTGTGTGCGGCTAAGAGAGAGTGCAAGAGAAGGAAGTATTGGCAATTGAAGAGGACAAAGGAGTGTTGGCAGCTGAACCTTTGGATTTAATCAGTAGAATCTTCAGGTAACTACTAATCTTTCCTCTCCTATTAGTTTTGGTGAAATGTGTTGGCTTTGTGAGGAGAAACTTGATTGTTATGGAATTCCTTGTGTTTCTTCATTAAATTGTTTAAGAAGGGTTTAAGAATGGGTTTGTGCTAATCGTCGACCCATATTTGTTATCTGGAAGTGTTGGGGAGATTTAGGGCGAGAGGTGTTTAATCCCCTGCGATTTATGCAAAATCGTCGCGTCCGAAAACTTCGCCATCAGGTTAGTATCCGGAAGGTTTGGAGTATCCGGACGAGTGGTATCCGAATGTTGTAGTGTCTGGACGAAAGGTTTGTCAAGATAGTGGTAGTTTCCGGTAGTTAACCGGAAACCTTTGGGAATTCGGGAGTGTCCGGAACGGCACCCGGAGAGTTCTTGTAATCGCTAATACCTACTAACCGGGTAGAATCGTCCGGATAGTTCAGACTGTCCGGATACAATCTTCTGGATAGTATGGCTGTCCGGATAAGTCTTCCGGAAAGTGACTATGTGACCCTGTGGTGTAGTATGTTAGTTCGAGGTGTTAACCGTGTGAGAGTGTAGTTCAATCAAGTGACTTATCGCGGTAGTGTGTATCCTTATAGGTGCAGTTGAAGGGAGAATCAATCTAGTAGAAGGATTAAACAGGACGACAGGTGAGTTTTCTGATCCTAATCCCTTTTAAAGTGTGGAACCTTATGCATGTTTATGATGGTAAGTGTTCGTACTATTGTTTACTCATGTATGAAAAGTGTGATTTAATCGTGTGGATATAAACTACTTTCGTGTGGACAAGCTATGGCATTTGTGTGAGATGGGGGTGTGTCCCATATTATTAAATATATGAATTCGTTTCATATATGGGCGGTGTGTGCCCTTTTAACGCTGTCACGGTGTGTCTGACCATAGCGTGTGCCATTAGCTTGTCATAGCGTGCTGACCATTTATGTGTGTTCATAACAAGTTTTGTACAATCATTTCTTATTGAAATTGTTACATACAATGTGTAATTGTGGTGTGGCTTTTGAGGGAACTCACTAGACCTCATGGTCTAACCCTCGCTTTCAAAACTAAAAATCTTTCAGGTAAACAGGTGGTAGAAGGCTCGGGTAAAGGGAAAGGGAAGGTGTGAACTGGAGCCTGTATCTTAAGAGTAGAAGACTTCCATTTTTGCATCTTAGACCTTTATTCTCAATTGTAATTAGGGTTGTATTCCTCAAACCCTTTGTCGAATTTTGTTGAATTTTGGTGTAGGCCAGGTTTTGGCAGATATTATTGTTATCTATGGAAATCAGGTTTGATTATTTTTGGTTGGGTTGTTACAGTTGGTATCAGAGCCTTAGTTTAAGAGAATTAGGTGACCGGACGAGCCTAAACTTAAACTGTAGGAGTTAAGTAGTACAGCTGAGAACTAGGAGGACCTTAGTGAGACTGGGTAGAACGATTAATGGGGTAGTGAGAACTGTCATGTAAGGTAAGTTGGCGATTACACCTGGCCAGTGTAATTACGAACTTACAGGTACATGTATGTGCTTAATTGCCTTATTATTTTGGAATTGTAGGTTAACGTTGTTGGTGTTTCCTTGACAGTCAGTAATCATGTTGAGGAGATCCATGAGAGGTGCATCGGAACCTGTTGATGAAGAGATTGAGATGGAAGCACCACCTGTGCCAGCGGCCAGCCGCGGTAGGGGTAGAGGCCGAGGAAGGGGTCGGGGAAGAGTACCCCGGCGAGCGGTTACTCAAGTGAATGAAAACGTAGGAAGAACGGTAGTGAGGGCTCGTGTTACTCGTGGAACAAGGAGCGCGGGGGTTCATCAACAACCAGAGGCGTCTCATCAGGAGAGTTCTGTGTCCAGGCGGGGAGCGAGTCGAGGTGGTAGTTGTGGGCGTGGTGGTGCTCAAACTTTTGTCACTCAAGAAAATTTCGCCACTGCTGAAATCCAGGATACATTGAAAGCCCTGTTGGCAAAACAGGACGAGTCAGCATCGGGGAGCAAAGAGGCAAGTGGTTGTAAGGAAGGGGCGACTAGCTTACATGGTTCTGCTTCGGGGAGTCCTTCTCAGTCGAACCCGTTGGCAGTAAATGACCGGGTGCTGGGTGGAGGTTGTAGTTACAAGGCATTCGCTTCTTGTAAGCCACCCACTTTCAAGGGAGAATGCGATCCTGTGTTGGCGATAAAGTGGATCAGGGAAATGGAACTGGTGTTCAACACCTGTAAGTGTGCCGATAGTGTGCCGATAGTGACAAGGTGATGTTTGCTATGTCCATGCTGAAGTCGGAAGCGGTGTTTTGGTGGGATGCGGAGACCGCGGGAGAAGGGTCAACGGCTGCAAAGAATATGACGTGGGAGACCTTTGTCTCAAAGTTCAAGACGTCGTTTTGCCCTCTGGCGGCAGTAAAACGACTGGAGGAAGAATTCATGGGCTTAGAACAAGGCGGGATGTCGATGAGAGAATATACCTCGAAGTTTATGAAAAAGGCGAGATTTGCTGAGCTGTACGTACCAAATGAGGAGCGCCGAATTGAGAGGTACATTTTCGGTTTAAAGAGCAGTGTGCAGGAACTGGTTACGGCTAGGAACCCAACTACCTTTCAGGCAGCCATCAATGCGGCTGAAATGGTTGAAAAGGAGAAGAACCGGCAAGATGAGGAAAAGGGTAAAGAGAATAGAAAGTGGGAAGGGCCTATGCGTGACTCGAAACGGGCTAAAGTGTTCAAGCCAGAGTTCTGAGGAGGGTCGAAATTTGGAGAGAAACCTTGTGGAAAGTGTAACCGAGTCCACCGTGGGGAATGTGTGGGTGAACCTGAGGGGTGTTTTAAGTGTGGAAAGATTGGGCATATGGCGCGCGATTGTCGGAACCCCAGAGCATGTTACCAGTGCGGGTCTGTGGAATATCTGAGACCGGATTGCCCCTAATTGAAGAGAGGGGATTCGGGTGGTTTCAGTGGTAGACAAGGAGGAAGAGTGGGGGAAAGGAAAGTGGAACCATCTCAGACAAGAGCGAGAGCTTTTCGGATGATGGCTGACGAGGCGGTAGATATACCTGATGTGGTGACAGGTACCTTTCTTATTAATTCTGTTTTTGCAAAAGTGTTGTTCGACTCGGGTGCAAATCGTTCGTTTGTATCGCCAGAATTTTCCCGACGTCTGTGTGTTAAGCCTAAACCTTTGGGGTGTGGATTCGAAGTAGACATTGCCGATGATAGGCAAGTCTTGGTGGGAGAGGTGTTTGAGGGCTGTAATATCGAGGTAGAGGGTCACTTTTTCCCATTGCGATTGTACCCTATGGGCATGGGAGAATTTGACGTTGTCGTAGGAATGGATTGGCTGGCTAGTAATAATGCTAGCATTGTGTGCAATAAGAAAATGATCCGTATGACTTTGCCAGATTTCTCGGAGGTGGTAATCTATGGAGATAGGCGAGAGCGTAAGTCTTGCCTTATTTCGGTAATGAAAGCAAGGCATTGTCTAAAGAAGGGGTGTCAGGGGTTTTTGGCGTATGTGTTAGACGCTAAGAAGGAGAAAAAGGGATTAGAAGATGTCCCTGTGGTGAGAGAGTTTCCGGAGGTGTTTCCTGATGATCTGACAGGTTTACCCCCGCATCGTCAAGTCCAATTCAGAATCGAATTGATGTCGGGTGCGGCCCCGATAACGCGTGCGCCGTATCGGTTAGCATCGGCGGAGATGAATGAGTTAATGACGCAACTACTTGAGTTGTTGGATAAGGGGTTTATACGCCCTAGTTCCTCACCCTGGGGAGCGCCAGTACTTTTCGTCAAGAAGAAAGATGGGTCTTGTTAATGCCAAAAATCGCACACAAGTACAACTTGAGGTTGATTGTGGAGCTTAACAACTAAAGAAAGGAATCGTTTGACAAAAGCGTGCGACAAAGACAAAAAATCGTAAAGAGACAGAGATTTTGATGACGCGGGAAAAACCTCAACGAGAAAAAAACCTGCGGACGACTCTGGAAGTCGTCGCTGCACTATGGTCGCCAAACAGGGGTGATATCCTTTGTTTCAGGTGCCGATCGTACAGTGATTACAATACAAATGACTTGAAATGTAAAAATAACAAGTGTATCGAATCTAAGACAAGTGTGTCGTGTGCTAAAAACTGTTGGTCGAGAGTATGAGTCGTGCGTCGAGAGCGATCACTGGAGAGAAATTCCTTTGCTTCGGATGTTCTTGAGTACGCAGTGTGATTCTTGAGTTCGCTGGTGTTAGATTGTTCCCCAAATGATAGCTTTTTCTTTGTATTTATAGTTTTCGAATGCTTTAATGACTTCATGATTTCTTCTAGTAACGGTCGTACCGGTCATCGTTGTTTTAATGCTCATAACTGCTCTGTCAGTTTCGTCCATTGGCTAAGAATGAGGTTGACCTGCATTGAATGATGAAAACGTAATAGAAATGTCGTGTGTTAGTTGGTCGAGGTCGTATGTTTCTATACGACGGTCGAGTGTCGAGTGTTTCGACTATGGCTTCGGTCCAAGGACAAAGTGTTGACGATTTAACTTTGTTACAAGAGAAGTGTAATAAATGTTTTTAATGTCTCGGTCGTGGTCGAGGCTGGTGGATTTTTGCCCAAACACTTTGCCCCCAAAATTTGAAAAAGTGGAGTGACAAATTCAAATTTCAAAAGTTTTTTAAATTTTGCCAGTGACACGTGTAAAAAAAATCCTTTCAGTGGTCTTGGAACTGGATCGGTCCAATTCTAACCGAATGAGAAGTCGAAGAGAGGATAGGGTTGTGATGTCACGCTGACGTGCGATCGTGTGTAACAGCTGTATTGGCCAGGTGTCGACAATCTGTCGAGCATTCGAAAAGGCAGGGCACGTGTCGATCATCGGGTGACTCGACCTGACATGATGGTTTTCATAAATAGAACCCTTCGACGTGTTTTTTCTTTTTTATGATTCCAGAGGTTTTTAGGAAAGATTTTTTTTTCTCGATTCTTGCTGTTTCTTCGCTGAATCTTTTCCAAACTTGCGAGAGATCTTCGACTTGTTTAGAGATTCGAGGTTTCTTTAGAGCGACTATATAAGGTACGACTCTCCTGTCTTTGTATGCGTCGTAAGTCAATCGCTAGGAAACCTAGGAAGAACTGGGATATTTGATGCTTTTCGGAGCGTCAAATTCTGTTAACTGGTTTATTGATGTCGACGGAGCCTAGGAGCGCCATTCAGGATCAAGATGATCTTGATAGCTTTAGGAATTTAGCGAAAATCCCAGCGGGGATCACAGTAAGCAAGGCCGGTCAGATTCGGCCGGAGATGTGCACCGAGGGGTACGATGTAATATACCAGTACCCTTTCAAAATAGGGTTTCGCTGGCCATATTCGCCTTTAGCCAAGGCGTTTATGTGTGAATTCGATTTGTCGCCAGGGCAACTGATGCCCTAGTTCTGGCGTGTGATTCTGGTCATCGAGCGACTTACTTCGCATTGGGAGTCGCCGATGAACGTAAAAGACCTCTTGACTGCTTACCAGGTAAAGGCGGACATGTATCGTCGCTACAGCTTGTACTCAAGGCACAAGGGCGACCGTACTCTAGTCCTAAAAACTATGGTCAATGATCGCAAATGGAAGACTAGATACGTCTTTGTGCGGGTAGCGACGTTAGACTCTGATAGTGACTGGATTAGGTACGGATGGAACATGGCGGGTGAGATTTTTAGCCCTAGTCGAGCGTCCCTTATGTTTTCACCTTTACTGCTCCTTTTATTGACTAATCTCCCTTCTCTGTATTTTTCAGATATTAATTTTGACGTCGTAGAGCCTGGTGACGATTCCGAGACTAAAATCGAGAAGTTCTTGGAGATTCATGCTGACGATCGATCGTTCGTTACACATCATTTGATCGACGAAGACGACGACGTGGGTTTCCTAAGCGACAGGCTGTGGAGAAGTCGAAAGGAGGAAGAAGAGAAGGAAGAAGAGAAAGAGGAAGAGGAGACTGGGGAAGAAAGGGAGGAGAAAGATATGACTGGTAAGTATACCTTTCTTTATTTGATATGCCCCTTACATTGTTTCAGTCGTCCGACTGTCCTTCTTTCTTTGTTTTATAGGAGAATCTCAACAAGAACCCCAAAAGGAATCCCACCAGGAACTCCGACAGGAGTCCCGACCGAAATTCCAACCAGGATCCCAACCACCACGGTCGAAGATGTCGTCAGCGATGGCTAAAAGGGCGGCTCAGGCCGAACTGGCTCGGAACGCGCAGGAGAGAAGGAAGGAGGCCCCGACAGCTGGGTCGGGGGTCCTTAAGAGAAAAGAGGCTCCGTCTACTGGGTCGGGAATCCTCAAGAGGACGAGGACGTCCGTCTTGAAAGAACCGTCTTTGAAGACGGGCGGCTCATCGAGAGTCGTCTCGCCTGAGAAGGCGAAGGTGTCGACCGTGTCTGTCGAGAAGACTTCCGACACGGTTGACACGACATCCATCGATCCTGCGCATCCGGTGAAATCGACGGAGTCTTATGCTGCCGCGTCAGGCCCCACGTCGGTCGACAAGGGAAAGGGCGCGTGGATGGGAGAGGAAACGACGGTGAACTTTACGTTGCCGGCGAATTTCATGGTGGACAACGTCCTGGACGGGACGAGCTTGTTCCCCCATTTGGATAAGTTTCAGCTCCCCTCTTTCAGGGAGCGTTTCAACGGGTGCTCTATCGAGAGTTCGAGGGCTTATGTCGCCGGAATGGTGTTTATGGTAAGTCTATCTCTCAAGACTTTGTTTATCGTTGGTCGGTGTCGTTGTTGTTTAACGTGTTTTTATGTATTTCAGACGTTTTAGTCTTCATTGGCCCTGCAAGCCGAGACAGTGAAGATGGAAGGTCTAGTGTCTTCTGCCATTAAGAAGGAGGATGCAATGTTGGCGAGGGAGAAGTCTGTCCTGGCACGTGTTGAAGAGATGTCGGTAAAGCTTGACGATGCCTTGGATCAGTTAGAAGCAGTCAGTCACACGAGGGACGATGTGAATTCCCGTCTGAAGGATTCCTTCTCTGTGGTTTCAAATCAGAGAGAGGAGTTGGACAGGATGTGAGCGTCCTTAGATTCGAAGGAGAAAGAGATCGAGGAATCAAAGTCTAAGGTGGCGGCCTTGGAAAAGGAGGTAGGAAAGCTAAAGGAAGACGCCGTGTCTACCTTTGCCTTTGCTCGATTGACAGCTAGAGCGGCGATCATGCGGCAACATCTGTCAGGAAAGGACCCTATGGCCTAGGCGTCGGTCGAGCTTGCTTACTTTCTGCAAGAGGTCGGGTCCGCAAGAGATCTCGACTCCGACGAAGAGAAGGAGGCCGAAGAGGAAGAGGTGGGCGAGGCCTTGGGAAAAGACGCGACCGACACTCCTCCTCAGCCATAGGATAAATTTGTATAACTTTTATCTTCTTGCTCGATCGTTGGTGATCGGGTTATCTGATGTAATCGTTCGTTCATGAATGAAATTTTGTTCTTTTGTTGAACTTGCGTATTCGTTTTTTGCCATAGATAAATACATCATCAACTGTGAATTTCATCAAGTATATAATAAATAAGGGATCGTGCGACTTAGGCGTCCATTGTGATTATAAAGACTATTATGCAAGACATGAGGCTCTTATATTTTGAGATCACATTAGCAAACGTAAGTACATACGACCAAAGCATTCGTTGTAATATAACGATTAAGATATAAGTCATGTGTCTGAATCGTATTAGAAAACATATGTAATCGATGTGCTCATTCAGAACATACAAATAAGTTTTTCTAAGTCCAGAAACTTGGATCAGGTGACTGTTGAGTATTACGATTATATAATTAAATCATACGATGTTCCTGGATCATGCATCCCTGTAACAGAATAAGCAAGTCACAGACTTGATCATTTATGTCGTGCGACTTTGCGAGGTTAAAGTCGTATAGAAGACTTAGTAGGTAGTATCGTGCGATCCTGTGTTAAAACGATGTCAGAGGTTGGTCGTTGGCTAACCAACGACCCTCCGATGCTTAAGTCAGTATTCGCCGTTGTAAAAAATCGTATGAAAAAATAGAAAAGGGTTTAGAAGATGTACCTTTTCTGACGCGTTGCGTCCCAATTACGTGGAACGTCTTGATTATTGCTACCATCTTGCCCCGTTGTGGCGATTTTAAGACGATACACTAAATGTCGTCGCGAGTCGCCACAATAGAAGGTCTATTTCCGCGACTTCAAAGTGGTCTTATAGCAATCACGAGCGACTTTTGGCTCACTTTTGATCTCCTGGACTCCCCACGGCGTAGGGAACTTCATGATCTGGTGATACGTCGAGGGAACGGTTTTCATTTCATGGATCCATGGTCGACCTAAGATGCTGTTATAGGCCGACGCACAGTCGATGACGTTGAACTTGGTCTGCTTGTTGACTCCTCCGGCATAGACTGGCAAAATGATCTCTCCAAAGGTACTTATTGATTCCCTAATTGAATTCGACCAAGGTCGTCGAGCGTCGGGTGATCTCCGAGCGATCGATTCCCATGGCTTTGATGGTGTCAATAAAAATGACGTTCGTTGAACTGCCTCCATCGACCAAGACTCGTCGGGTTAAACAATTACCAATCGTGAGTTGAATGATCAACCCATCATGGTGTTTCTGATATGAATCACTGAGGTCATCTTGGTCGAACACAATCTTCATAGCTTCTAACTCTAGATCTTCTTTTGGTCTCGATGAACGCGGGATAGGCCGATCGTTAGGTGCTTAACTGGCATGACATTTGGCTGCGGAATATGTCAAACCGCATACATCAGAGCCACCAACGATGCAATTGACGACCTTAGCATGCTCGGGGGTTGGCGGTCGAACTTCGCTAGCTGGAGATTCGACGTAGTCGATGATATCTTTGAGGTTTCCTTTCGGGACATGATATGCTAGCTCCTTTTTGAGAGCTATGCAATCATCTGTCGCATGACCATGATCGATATGGAAGTCGCACCACTTCGACTTATCTTTATTGGCGTCGTCCTGATCGGATTTCTTTGGCCAACGGATGGTCGCCTGGGCGATTTTCAACGCTTCGACCAAGTCCTTAGTGTACCCTTTGAATCCATATGAGGATATCTTAGGGTACTGAGGGAATTTGGTCGAGGTCCTGGCTTCCGCTTTTGTTTTGAACCGAACATTCGAGATTTGACGCGCGGGCTCTGGCCTGGATACTGCTTTGGTTTTGAACTCTGGCTTCTTCACCCCTAATAACCTCTTGTCGTCGGTATGCTTGCGACGAAAGGCGACATCATCCTCTACCCTCATATACGTTAGGGTTCGAGCTCGAACATCTTCGAAATTCTCTGGGGGATACTTGGTCAAATCAGTATACAAACCTGAACTGTCATCTAAACCACGTTTATAAGCTTCGATCGCGGTCTTGACGTCACAATTGCGGACACTGATCATCTCTGCATTGAACCTGTTGAAATAACTTCTGATAGATTCATTAGCCTTTTACACGACATAATATAGGTCACTGGTCTGCTTCTCCATCTTGCGGCTGCTGGCGAACTGCTGGGAGAATTGATTGACCAACTCAGCGAACGACCCGATGGATTTGGGTTTGAGATTGATCAACCATTGGAGGGCATGACCGGGGAGAGTCGCCCAAAGTTTTTACTCATGCGTACTTCTTGATACATGTGTGGGATCGAGATCGTCCACATGAGCTGTTTATACTGCGCGATGTGCTCCGTCAGATCAGTCACCCCTGAATACTTGGGCATGAAGGCATGGGACATTGACGGTTGCAATCTTATCGACAAAAGGCGACGCCTGATATCTTGAGTGTGGCTCGACATCGACGGGCACGGCTGCCCCGGGTAGCTTAGCGAGTAGGGACAGGACACGCTCGTTCTGATCTTCTAGCATATTTAGTCGCTGGGCGACGGGATCGTTAGGATCGGGATTAGCACCTGCCAGGGGATCAACTCCTGAACTGGTGCCATTGCCATATGAAGAACCATTGGCGTCTCCGTTGAAAGGGATTGAATATGGCTGTGACCCATTCTGAAACGACTGCGATCCATTCTGAAACGACTGCGATCCATTCTGAAATGGCTGCGATCCATTCTGAAATGGCTGTGATCCATTCTGAAACGGCTGCGATCCATTATGAAACGGTTGCGATCCGTTATGAAATGGCTGCGATCCACTCTGAAACGGCTGCGATCCATTATTCATGGGTGGCGGTCTCAGATGCTGAGGAGGAACCGTCCCGAACTGGGGTTTTGGATTGAATGCCCCCGGTTGCTGATTTTGCATGAATGGACCTGGATGCTGGTTTTGAACGAATGGTCCTGGTCTTGGATTTTGCATGAAAGGAGCGAACCCTGGATTTTGCCCTTGCGATCCTTGACCCGGATTCTGAACGAATGGTCTAGGACCGCTCTGGCCAAACGATCCTGGATTTTGGATGAATGGCCTAGGACCGCCCTGAGGCCCGAAGGGATTTCTTAGCCACGCAATTTCCTCAGCTGCTTTTCGACTTTGCTCAGCCATGGCATTGATTTGATTCCGCGCAACTTCTAACTCCTGATACATTTGGGTAATGACATGCTCTTGATGTCCAGGGGCGGCCATTTTCCTGAAACAGAAAACAAAGGAGACTGCAAGAAACCGTTAGTAGGACGCACGTTTGTCAAAGATTTTCTCTAGATGGGGCCCCACGGTGGGCGCCAAACTGTTAATGCCAAAAATCGCACACAAGTACAACTTGAGGTTGATTGTGGAGCTTAGCAACTAAAGAAAGGATTCGTTTGACAAAAGCGTGCTACAAAGACAAAAAATCGTAAAGAGACAGAGATTTTGATGACGCAAGAAAAACCTCAACGAGGAAAAAACCCACGGACGACTGTGGAAGTCGCCGCTGCACTATGGTCGCCAAACAGGGGCGACGTGCTTTGTTTCAGGTGCCGATCATACAGTGATTACAATACAAATGACTTGAAATGTAAAAATAACAAGTGTATCGAATGTAAGACAAGTGTGTCGTGTGCTAAAAACTGCTGGTCGAGAGTATGAGTCGTGCGTCGAGAGCGATACCTGGAGAGAAATTCCTTTGCTTCGGATGTTCTTGAGTACGCAGTGTGATTCTTGAGTTCGCTGGTGTTAGATTGTTCCCCAAATGATAGCTTTTTCTTTGTATTTATAGTCTTCAAATGCTTTAATGACTTCATGATTTCTTCTAGTAACGGTCGTACCGGTCATCGTTGTTTTAATGCTCATAACTGCTCTGTCGGTTTCGTCCGTTGGCTATGAATGAGGTTGACCTGCATTGAATGATGAAAACATAACAGAAATGTCGCGTGTTAGTTGGTCGAGGTCGTATGTTTCTATACGACGGTCGAGTGTCGAGTGATCCTTTCGACTATGGCTTCGGTCCAAGGACAAAGTGTTGACGATTTAACTTTGTTACAAGAGAAGTGTAATAAATGTTTTTAATGTCTCGGTCGTGGTCGAGGCTGGTGGATTTTTGCCCAAACAGATCTATGCGGATGTGCATAGACTACCGTGAGCTTAACAAGGTGACCGTCAAGAACAGATACCCACTTCCAAGGATCGATGATCTGTTTGACCAGTTTCAAAGAGCGAGCTTCTTCTCGAAGATAGATCTAAGATCCGGGTATCACCAGTTGAAGGTAAGGGAAGAAGATGTGCCGAAGACGGCATTTCGCACGAGGTATGGCCACTATGAGTTTTTAGTCATGCCCTTTGTCTTGACTAATGCTCTAGCAGTCTTCATGGATTTGATGAATCGTGTGTGCAACGCGTGGTTGGATAAGTGCGTGATCGTGTTCATAGACGATATCCTCATCTACTCTCGATCTCAGAGTGAGCATGAAGAGCATCTTCGCGTGGTGTTAGATTTGTTACGACGGGAGAAATTGTATGCAAAGTTTTCCAAGTGTGAGTTCTGGCTTCGAGAAGTTCAATTTTTAGGCCATGTAGTGCCAGGGGAAGGCATCAAAGTGGATCCAGCCAAAGTGGAGGCTATTAGGGAATGGGAACAACCAAGGTCGCCATCAGAAGTTAGGAGTTTTCTTGGTTTAGCGGGCTACTATCGGAAGTTCATCCATGACTTTTCTCGGATAGCTACACCATTGACTGCCTTAACCAAGAAGAGTGCTAAGTTCGAGTGGGCGAAGGCTCAAGAAGAAGCATTTAGCAAATTGAAGGACAAGCTGAGTAGCGCTCCGATCCTTTCCTTGCCTAGTGGATCGGAAGGATTCGTAATCTACAGCGATGCATCCAAGCTGGGACTAGGATGCGTGCTAATGCAGAATGGGCAGGTAATCGCGTATGCATCCCGTTAGCTGAAGGAGCATGAGAAGAATTGCCCCACGCATTATATGGAGTTGGCAGCGGTGGTGTTTGCGCTTAAGATTTGGAGGCACTACCTTTACGAGGTTAAGTGTCAGATTTATTCCGATCGTAAAAGTCTTAAGCATTTGTTCGATCAAAAGGAGTTAAATATGAGGCAGCGCCGTTGGGTGGAATTGTTAAGCGACTACGATTGTGAGATCCTTTACCATCCAGGAAAGGCGAACGTTGTGGCTGACGCGTTGAGCCGGAAGGAAAGAAGAGAACCAACTAAAGTGGTAGCCTTTCGAGTCAACGTGATTCCTGATCTGTTGGAAGAGATTAAGAAATTCCAAGAGGAAGCTCTAGTGGAAGAGAAGTGGAAAAGTGAGAGGATTGTTGGTTATGTGACATCCTTAGTGTCTAACGGTAGTGGTGTGAAATGTTTGGGGAACCGAGTGTGGGTTCCTAAGCTGGGAGGCTTGCGGGAACGTATTTTAGAGGAGGCACATAGGTCGCGGTATTCGGTTCATCCGGGAACCAATAAGATGTATTGGGACCTGAGACAAATGTTTTGGTGGCCGGGGTTGAAAAAGGACATCGTTTATCTTGTTGAGCGGTGTGTGCCCTGTTTGAAGGTCAAAGCAGAACATCAGAGACCGTACGGGGAGATACAGCCCTTAGAGATACCCGTCTGGAAGTGTGATTGTATCACCATGGACTTCGTCACGAAGTTACCAAGGACCCCGAAAGGGTATGACGCCATTTGGGTGATCGTGGACCGTCTCACCAAATCGGCTCACTTTCTACCTATTCGGGAGAAAGATTCGCTAGAAAGGCTAGCAAGGTTGTACGTGAATGAAATAGTAACGAGGCACGGGGTGCCTTCGTCCATAGTCTCGGATCGCGATAGCCGTTTCACGTCCTCTTTTTGGAGAAGTCTTCAACGGGAGTTAGGAACGCATCAATTGATGAGCACTGCCTATCATCCTCAGACGGATGGGCAAAGCGAGAGAAATATACAAACCTTGGAGGACATGTTGCGTGCTTGTGTGATTGACTTCAAAGGCTCGTGGGAATCCCATCTGCCGTTGATCGAGTTCTCGTATAACAATAGTTATCACGCCAGTCTTCAAGCAGCACCGTTTAAGGCATTATATTGGCGTAAGTGCAGGACACCTTTGTGTTGGAATGAAGTGGGAGAGAAGCAGTTAGCGGGGCCGGAATTAGTACAGCTGATGGCCGACAAATTTTGTGTTATAAGAGATAAGTTAAAGGTAGCTCAAGACCGTCAAGAGGCCTATGCGAATAAAAGAAGGAAACCGATCGAGTTTATGGTAGGAGATAAAGTGATGCTTACGGTGTCACCGTGGAGAGGAGTCGTACGTTTTGGGAATAGAGGGAAACTAAGGCCTAGGTATGTCGGGCCGTTCGCCATCACCGAACGTGTGGGTGAGGTGGCGTATAAGTTAGAATTACCCGAGGAGCTTCAGGGAGTACACCCGACCTTTCATGTGTCGAATTTAAGAAAATGTCTGGCCGAAGAAAAGTATGGCGGTGCCATTGAAAGACATTCGTGTGGATAAGAAGTTAAGTTACGAAGAAGAACCGTTGTCAATCACGGATCACAAAGTCCGAAAGACGAGGAATAAAGAAGTGTCACTAGTGAAAGTTCAGTAGCAATTCCATAAGGCGCAAGAGGCAACTTGGGAATTGGAATCGGACACGAGGACTCGATATCCTCGTTTGTTTGAAAATGGAATTCCGGGGACGGAATTCTTTTGAGGGGAGGATGTTGTAATAACCAAGATTTGTATTTTTAGTCGGTAATTGGAAATTGTGGAAGAAATTCGAAATAAGAAAGTTTTGTGGTCTAAGTGTAAAGAAATTAACAGTTTGGTGTTTAGTGAGAAACGTATGAAAGGGGTGGGAAAAACCCTAATTTATTCATTTAGCAATTGTCCTAGTGTGTGTATCTGTGTGCGGCTAAGAGAGAGTGCAAGAAAAGGAAGTATTGGCAATTGAAGAGGAGAAAGGAGTGTTGGCAGCTGAACCTTTGGATTTAATCAGTAGAATCTTCAGGTAACTACTAATCTTTCCTCTCCTATTAGTTTTGGTGAAATGTGTTGGGTTTGTGAGGAGAAACTTGATTGTTATGGAATTCCTTGTGTTTCTTCATTAAATTGTTTAAGATGGGTTTAAGAATGGGTTTGTGCTAATCGTTGACCCATATTTGTTATCTGGGAGTGTTGGGGGGATTTAGGGCGAGAGGTATTTAATCCCCTGCGATTTATGCAAAATCGTCGCGTTCGGAAACTTCGCCATCAGGTTAGTATCCGGAAGGTTTGGAGTATCCGGATGAGTGGTATCCGAATGTTGTAGTGTCCGGACGAAAGGTTTGTCAAGATAGTTGTTTGGGCAAAATTTCACCAGCCTCGACCACGACCAAAACAAAGAAAAACGTTTATTACACTTTCCCATAATAAAATCAAAATCATATCACTTTATCTTTCGACCTAAGTAAAATCGAAGGTTGCTCATAACACTCGACCGTCGTGACATAGCTCTCGACCTCGACCGACTAACGTAAGACATTTCAGCTATGTTTTCATCATTTAATGCAGGGTCAATGTCATTTATGGCCAATAGACATAACCGACAGAAGCAATTATGAGCATTAACAGCAATGATCGTTGCGACCGTTATCAGAAGCATTTATGGAGTCATTCAAGGCACTCGAAGACTATAAATACAAGGATCCCAACCTCATTTCGGGACATCTGATTTCAAGAACGAAGAATATGCAGCGAAAACACTCAAAGAATTCTCTCTCAAGTGACCGTTGTTTGGGTAAAATTTCACCAGTCTCGACCACGACGTCGTCTCGATCACACGTTCGACGTGTAGGACCTTGCGACCTCGACCGACTAACGTGCAATATGACTGTTACGTTTGTTTAGTGTTTAATGCAGGAATCAATGCCATTAATGACCAACGGCTATAACCGACAAGGTCAGTTATGAGCATTTAATTCAATGAACGTTATGGCAGTTATTGAAGCACTTAATGAGTCAATTAAAGCGCCCGAAGACTATAAAAGGAAAGGTTCAATCATCATTTCAAAACAACACACCCAACCAGCTGAACTCTGAAGAACACTCGAAGCAAAGAATTCTCTCTCAACAGTTCACTCACGACGCACGACATATACGCACGACTCTTCATTCTTACACACGACGCACATTGTTTTTACATTCAAAACACTTGTTACTTTACATTTAAAGTATTTCCTTTCATCTGTATTGTAATCTCTGTATGATCGACACCAGAAACATAAGGATATCGCCCCTGTTTGGCGACCATAGTGCAGCGACGACTTCCACAGTCATCCGCGTGTTTTTTCCTCGTTGAGGTTTTTTCCACGTCACCAAATTCTTTGTCTCATTTACATTTTTGTCTTTGTCAAAAGATTCATTTCTTTAGTTGTTAAATTCCACAATCAACCTTAAGTTATCCCTTTGGACGATTTTTGGCATTAACAGTTTGACGCCATCCTTGGGACCCCATCTAGATAAAATCTTCGACAAACGTACGTTTTACTAACGGTTTCTTGGAGCTCCCTCTTTTCTGTTTCAGCAAGATGGCAGGTGATAGAATCCCAGAGCATATCATCACCCAGATGCATGGGGAGCCTAAGAATGCACAAGATGCTCCTGAAGCAGTCGACGACTATCGCCTAGAGGAAGTTATCCTGGACCAGAGCAAGCCCGATCAGAAAATCCTCATAGGATCGTCCCTTGAGCCCTGCCTAAAAGACAAGCTCAAATCCTTTTTGCAGGAACACGCCGATTGTTTTGCCTGGTCGCATGAAGACATGGTCGGCATAGACCCTAGTGTCATTTCCCATAAGCTCAATGTCGACCCGTCGTTCAAACCTGTCAAGCAAACGCGGCGAAAATTTGCTCCTGAAAGGAATCAGGTGATAAATGACGAGGTCGACAACCTCCTCAAGACAGTGACAATTCGAGAAGTAAAGTACCCCGACTGGCTTGCTAATGTCGTGGTCGTGGCGAAGAAAAATGGCAAGTGGAGGGTCTGCTTCGGCTTCACAGATCTCAACAAAGCTTGTCCAAAAGATCCTTTTCCATTGCCGCATATCGACGCCATGGTCGACGCGACGGCAGGGCATGAACTATTGTCGTTCATGGATGCCTATTATGGATATAATCAGATCCTGATGCACGTCGAGGACCAAGAGAAAACCGCATTCATGACGGACCGAGGTATTTATTGCTATAAAGTTATGACGTTCGGTATAAAAAATGCAGGTTCTACCTACCAGCGTCTGGTGAACAAAATGTTCAAAGATCATCATCGCGACACGATGGAAGTCTATATCGACGACATGCTCGTCAAGTCAAAACAAGCAATCGACCATGTCGAGCATTTAAGGCAGTCGTTCGATGTCCTTCGGAAGTATAGCATGAAGCTTAACCCGACGAAATGTTCCTTTGGTGTTAGTGTCGGGAAATTCCTGGGTTATATGGTCTCTCGACGAGGAATCGAGGCCAACCCCGACCAGATCAAAGCTATTATCGAGATCAAATCTCCGAGAAATTTCAAAGAAGTCCAATAGCTCACTGGTCGGGTGGCAGCTTTGAATAGGTTTATCTCTCGATCTTCAGATAAATGTCATCTATTTTACAATGTCCTCAGGAAAAATAGAGGCTTCGACTGGACCGACGGTCATGAGCAGGCATTGAAAAAACTTAAAGAGTACATGACGTCGCCTCCTTTGTTGTCAAAACCTCACGATCATGAGGCCTTGCAGCTGTATTTGGCTGTTAGTCCTAATGCAGTAAGTGTCGTCCTAACACGAGAAGATGAAAAGCAGCAGTTGCCGATCTACTATGTAAGTAAATCTCTCTTGGACGCAGAAACCAGGTATTCCTCTATGGAAAAACTACTCTTGTCGCTAGTCATGGCTGCTAAAAAATTGCGACACTACTTTGAATCGCATCCTATTACTGTCGTGACTAACTTTCCTCTTAAGTCTGTCTTGAGAAAACCTGAGTTGACAGGTCGTTTAGCGAAATGGAGCATATATCTCAGCAGTTACGACATCGATTTCAAACCTAGAACCGCGATCAAATTGCAAGCCTTGGCGGATTTCATTGCTGATTTCAGCCCTGAAATGGAGAAAGAAGCAGACCTCAAAGTGTCGACTGTGGAGACTCACGACGACGTGCCTTGGACTCTGTATGTCGATGGATCATCCAACACTAGAGGTTCAGGACTAGGCATCGTCTTAAAGTCGCCACAGGGGGGCAAGATGGTATATTCAGTCCGATGCGACTTCAAGACCACCAACAACGAAGCTGAGTACGAAGCCCTGATTGTGGGAATGAGTATGGCCCACGACTCGGGGGCAACCGTATTACATGTCAAAAGCGATTCTCTTCTGGTGGTAATCCCGATCAATGGAGAATTTGTGGCCAAAGATTCAAAAATGACAGCATACCTAAAGATAGCAAAAGAAAAATCCGAAAAATTTAAATCTTTTTCTATTGAACAGATTCCAAGGGACCAGAACACTCAGGCCGATGCTTTAGCAAACCTTGGGTCTGCTCTGGTCGAACCAATATTCGATAGTATTCCCATGATCCATTTGGCGACGTCGTCCCTCGAAAATGTCGATATCGTCCAGATCGAAGACCAAGAAGATGATTGGTCGTGCGACATCCGAAATTTCCTTATGCACGACCAACTCCCAGAAGACAAGATGGAAGCTCGGAAGATCAAATTCAAAGCGTCCAAGTATGTCATGATCGGAGATAGGCTCTATCGACGATCATCGACACACTTAAACCTAAGATGCGTCGTCAGCAAAAGTCAAGTTCAGAAAATCATTCAAGAGATGCACGATGGAGAGTGCGGCAATCACTCAGGAGGTCGCAACTTGGCTAATCGTATCTCTCGACAAGGATATTTTTGGCCAACACTGCGACAAGACGCCGTCAGGTATGTCCAGAACTGCGATCCCTATCAACGACATTCAGGTATGTCTCATAAACCTTCTGAACCCTTACACTCGACGCTTATCCCATGGCCCTTCATGAGGTGGGGAATGGATATTGTCGGCAAACTACCACCCGCTCCAAGGCAAAAAGTATTCCTCCTTGTACTTACCGATTATTTTTCCAAATGGGTCGAAGCAGCTGCATTTTCCCAAGTTAGGGACAAAGAAGTCGTCTCTTTTATCCAGACTAACATCATATGCGGGTTTGGGATCCCATCCGAAATTGTCTGGGACAATGGATCCCAGTTCAAAAGCAACAGGACCCAACAGTTATGTGAAAATAGAAACATCAAGCTGACGACCTCGACCCCCAGATATCCTCAAGCAAACGGACTTGCTGAGTCAAGCAATAAGACCATTATTGCTTCGATTAAAAAAAAGTTAAAAGCTGCAAAGGGGAAGTGGGTCGAAGAACTCCCTTCGATCCTGTGGGCAAATCGCACGACGCCACGCACGTCCACAGGACAAACCTCTTTCTCTCTAGTCTACGGATGCGAAGCAGTCCTGCCGGTCGAGGTCCAATTCCCAACTTCAAGGCATACTTCCGTCGATCACAACCTGGTCGATTTTAGATATGACCTCGACGCCCTCGAAGTGCTTAGAGAATCAGCCTTGATTAGAATGGCGTCACAGAGGCAAGCGGTCGAGCGACATTTCAATAAGAATGTTAAAGTCAAAGTCTTTTAAGAAGGCGACTACGTCCTCCGTCGAGTGTTCCAAAACACTCAAGAGCTCAACGCAGGTAAGCTTTCTATTAAGTGGGAAGGTCTTTATCATATCTCCGAAGTCGTGGGTAAAGGTGCCTATCGGCTCCAAACCCTCGACAATCAAGACATCCCACGTAGCTGGAATGCAACACATCTTAAAAGGTATTTCTTTTAAACCACTTTTTTCTCATACGATTTTTTATTCGCCTCGACAATTACTGACTTAAGCATCGGAGGGTCATTGGTTAGCCAACGACCTGCCTCTGACGATATTTTATCGCAGGATCGCACGACATAAGTTATTAAGTCTATCACATGACTTTCGCAGGATCGCATAACATAAATAATAGGGTCAACTATACGACTTAACTACCTTGTCGCATGGACGCATGATTCAGATTCACAGCACGATTTAACCGAACGATCGGCCCACGATCTAAGTGTTTTAACTTAGAAAAATCTCATGTTCTGAATTAATGCTTCGAACGCACGTACATATGGTTGCTTACACGATTTATGTTTTAATCGATTCTTTCAATAAATGCCTTCGTCGCACGTACCTACGTTTGTTATATATGACTTATGTTTATTATCGTACGATCGATATTACGCTCGATGTTTGTTTATTGATTGATAATAAAGTAAATGAACAAGTTCACAAAAAATGTAAACTCCATTTCATCAAACGATCAATTACAAATGACTCGACCACCAACGGTCGAGTGATCAGAGCAAAAATCAAAAACTTCCTAAGGCTGAGGAGGAACGTCAGTTGCATCCTTACCAGAGACCTCACCCGTCGGACCTTCGTTCATTTCTTCCTCCTCGATCTCCTTCTCGTCATCCGAGTCGAGATCTCTCGCGGATCGAACATCCCTCATGTAGACGGCAAGCTCCTCCGACGCCGAGGCAAGAGGATTCTTCCCCGAAAAATGTTGCCTCATGATCGCCGCCCTGGCAGTCAGACGAGCCAAAGCAAATACGGTCTTAACCTCGTCTTTGAGATCCTTCACCTCTTTCTCCAGACCCGTCACTCTGGACTTGGAATCCTCGGCTTCCTTTGCGGTCACAGCCAAGGATTCCTTAGTCTTGTCCATCTCCTCCCTCTGATCGGCAATCATGGACAGGGATTGCGTCAGGCGATGGTTCGCCTCATCCTTTGCACGTTCGACGGCCTCTAACTCTTTCAGGGCCTCGTCGAGACGTTTTGACATGGCCTCTTCACGCTCTATGGCGACATTCGCCCTGTCCAATGCTGCGTCCCCCCTCTCATGAGTAGCAGACACTAGACCCTTTATCTTTGCCGTCTCGGCACGTAAGGTAAGGGAAGACTGGAACGCCTATAGAAACATAAAACAAGCATTGTTAATAAACATGCGACAAAGTAAACATCGACAAAATAAAACAAGTCTTGAAAGAAAGACTCACCATGAATGCCAGCCCGGCGACATGAGCTCCCGTCTCCTCGATTGGGAACCCCTCAAAACGCTCCTTGAAAGAAGGGAGCAAATATTTCCCTAGATGAGGAAATAGGTTCGTCCCATCAGCTGAATGTTTAATCTAAAGAACGAGAGTTCCTATCAGCGGTACTGTAAAGTCATAGTACTTATCAACGATAGTGAAACTCTAATATATTGTTTACTTACAATTTTCACTAAGTAGTTAAGAGAGGGTCATTATCAAATCACTAAGGGTTTGGATCAACAATCTCCCCCTATTTGATTATGACATAGCAACAGAGAAAATTGCTATTTAATGAAAACATGAGGATAAAAAGAACTCATAAAATATTTGTCCCTTTTACTGTTTTCTGGGATCTTTTCTGTACTGATGGAGTAAAGTACTTTCATTGAAATCTTTCTTTAAACTTCATATAAGATTACAAAGGAAAGTGGAAAGATTATAAGTACAAGCGAAATAAATTACAAATACAAAAGAATAACTGATAAAATAGAAGAATAAGGCGATCATATCAGCTTATAGAGGTTCTTCCTTAATGAGAAGTTCATCAAGGGTCTTTGATGTGAGAATCATCCAGTCAGGAACCGTTACTCCTTGATTCTTTTTGTTCAGAGCTTCTTCAAAAATCAAGGGTTTAAGATGCCGTGCATGAATGTCGCGTTTGAATTCACACCAGTAGATGAGATCTTTCAGCTGTTCGATGGGAGTGATGGGAAGTTCAGAGATATGTTGAAAACGTTGTCGTCCACCATAGTCAATAAAGAATATCCCATAGGGTTTGCTTATGACTTTCCCAGTGATGAAAGTCTCACCAGGAGGAAGAGATGTGTCAAGTGCGGAAAGGTCAGGTTCTGGACCAAGAACTTCAGCACGATAAAAACCAATACCTGTTTCGTTGCGTATAAGAGGACCTGAGTCTGAAGGTTTAGACTTTTTGTTTGCAGAGGCCCTTCTTTTCTGATTTGCGATAGGAGAGGGAGGAGGAATATCCACACAAGAAGATACTAAGTCGATCTGTTGATTTATCAGTTTTTCGAAATGATCCTTGTACTTAGATTGAGACACTTCTGGATGGCTAATCTGATCTCCAACCATTCAGAGAGACCGTACTTCGTGATGGCTTCAGCATATAATTTTTCGTACTGTCCGTTTTCTCTGAATATCTCGATTTCAGCGATTGAAACTTTGAGGGTTGATTTTCCAGTGATATGTACCTTGTTGATTCTGGCAGGTCGATATCTGAAGTGTACCTTTTCTTTGCACCAGATTAAAGTATATTGAGACACAATTCTCTTTTCTTGAACGATCTTCTTGGCGTCTTCCCATAGCTGACGTTGAACTTCGATTGGAGTTCTTTTCAGCGAGGGGTCTTTCACCGATTGTTGAGTAAGCTGGATGGCGAGTTCTCTGTCTTTTTCTTCAGCTTCCCTTCTTTCAGCGATTAACCTTTTAGCTCTGAGGTGATCCTTATATTCTTTTTGTGAAAGTCTGAACTTTGGAGGAGTAGAAGGAAGTTGATCACGCTTCAGGATGATTCGCTGATCTTCGAATCTCTTGATCATTGCATCTCTCTTTTCTTGATCCTCTTCACTCAGCTTTTGTGGGGCCAAGGAAGGTCTGTTTTTGTGAGAGAGCGTCTGTTCTTCAGGTTCATCAGTCTCGGTGATTAAATCCAAGACTGGGATTATTTCTTCAGCGTTGAGAGCTGGGATTATTGTTGGTGAAGTCGCAGCTGTAGAAACTTCAGCGATATCCTCAAACAGGGGAGAGGACTAGCTGAAACACAGCGATCTTAAGAATAAGAACTTGGGTTGAACAGAGAAAAGAAATGGGTTTAAGTGTATAGGCTTTTTGTGGAGAGTAGAGCTGATAATGTGTATAGATAGAGGAGGGATGCAGTGTAAGGAAGTAAGATGTAGTGTACCTGACAAACTGGCTTTGGAAGCATGATCGTCAGATTTTCTTCTTCAGCGAGGCCTTTGTTTTTGCCTTTGTCAGCTTCAGACGCTGAAGGCTTTGTCTTGGTCCGCTCCCCTGAAGGTTCGTTTATCAAGATCCCTTTAAGAGCTGTAGTCTTCTGAACATGCTTGACGATAAAGGAGTCATCATCGTCATCATCGTCATCATCACCTTTATCACTGGATGATGGTTCATCGTCAGAGATGTCAACGTCTTCTTCATCTTCAGCTTCAGATTCAGATTCTTCAGCAGCTTCTTCGAGTTGCTCCCCCTCAGATACAGAGGTAAGCTTCTCGGTTTCCTCAGGGTTTTCATCTCCCTGAGGTCCAGCAGTTGTTTCTTCATTTGTCTTCTTCCCCTCTTCAGTAAGGGAAAGGTCTTCAGTCTTGTCCCCCTCGATAGATTCATCATGGGGAAGGTCTTCAGAGTTCTTCTCCCCCCATTCCTCATGATGAGTGGGGGAGGAATGTGATGACTCAGCAGATGGTATTGGTTCCCTGTCTTCTTGGCCAGGGATCCCAATATAATTTTCAATCGATGCTACTCTGTCTTCTAGGCCAGTAATAGCAGGACTGATCTTTAAAAGTTCAGCACGATCCGCCGTAGTAAAATGCGAAGGTGCAGGGGTATGGGTGGTCATGTGATTCAGGATCTGCTGTACCATTGTCTTCACTGAACTTACGTCAGTCTTTACTGAAGTCACGTCAGCCTTTACAGCAGACATATCTCTCTGAAGAGTAATGACCGATGTCTTCAGCGTTATGACCTCGGTGGACATGGTGTTAACTCTTGAGGAGAGAGAGTTGTAGTCGGTGTAGATATCAGCAAGAACTTTGGCAAAGTCACCAAGAGTACCATCAACCTTCTCCAAATCAGCTTTGGAGGCTTTCTGTTCAACCACTTTTGTCAGCTTGTTGAGATTCTCTCCAGCGTTTGTTACAGCTGAAGAGTTGTTTGAGAGAGTAGTGGTGAGACCTGTCAGCTTTGTATCCAGGTTCTTCAGAGAGGCGTTGATGTCTCCCAAATTAGGATCTGTAATAGATAAGTACTTGTGAACAAAGGAAAGCTCAGAAGTTTGGGGTTTAGTTACAGTGTATATGGGTTGGTGTATACCTGCAGGAGGGTTGGTGAATTCGTCAAAACCTCTGTGTCCTGAGAAAAGTTCCATGTCGCCAGCTAGAGTGCGTGTATGCATAGACATTCCTGCAGGTCCTGCATCCATCATTCCTTGAAAAGTATCAGCTTTAGCTTCTGGAAGAATGACGGGTGCTCCAGTGATCGTGGTGAAAACTGGATTAGAGTCCAATGGAGTAGAGAGGGAAGCGAAGGTTGAGAAAGTTGGTTGTGGAGCTAATTCAGTGTTGGATCCACTGAGAATCACTTCTTCAGTCCTTTGAGAGACTGAAGTAGGTTGGGTCGATTCCATGTTTATAACTTCAGCGTTTAGAGACGATGAAGCTGGGATGGAAGGGGTGGCTTGTTCAGCTGTGGCAGAGCGTACCACTGAACTTTCCATCAGCTCTTCAAGATGAGCTGAGGAGTCTTCAGCATGAGATTGCTGGGGTTGCTCCTTGGTTTTCTTAGTCCTTTTGGAACCAAGTTGGGAAGATGAGTGTTTCCTTTTTCTAGAAGGAGTGGAGGTTGCAGCTGGGGTATCAGCGGTGGGTTTTTCCACTGAATGAGTTGCAGAAGTAGAAGAAGGAGGATTGAGAAAAGTTAAGAGAGTAGAGAGACGTACCTCGTTTGGCATTGGTTTGAAGACGAGTACCTTAGGGCCAACCTGAGAGAGTTTCAGGTCACCCTCTTTTGGGTAGTTGTCCCCAAGTCCTTTGAGGAAGACGGCGCTGATGAATCTAGGATATGGAACCTATGATGGTCGGTCAGCAGCAGAGTCTACTCTGAGTATAAGATCATCGTAGATTATCGAGGCCCAGTCAACATGAAGACCCTTCAGCAATGCATAGCCCATTGCTAGCTGAGGTTGAGCGGTTTGATCAGAGGAGCCGGTCTTTGCAGTCATGCAGCTTATCAAGTGTGCGAAGATGAAGTTCATCTAACTGGGCATTTTGGATTTCTTGATGAGGGTTAGCTTCTTCTCAGGCTTCTTGTCCCTCCCAGTTTCCCATATGTAACCCATTGCATCAAAGAATGCAGTGATGGCTTCCCTATCAGCATGTTTCTTGTGGTCAGGGAGAGAAACAAAGGAATTTTCTTTTGTGGCGATGGGAAGGCTCAGTGCTTTTCGGATAATGGCAGGGGTGATTTTTATGGTGCCAAAATCAATGTCACAGAGGATGCAATCGATTTTCTTCGTGGGGTTTTTGGTCGATGTGAGCTGAGTGTGTCTGGCAGAATACCAAAACTGAGATAGTAGTAGCTGATGTGCAGGGGGTGTTATGGTCAGGGTTGTAGAGAGGCAACAGGTTTTGAGGAAATTCACAGCATCATTCAAATGTGTGACTTGCTTTCGAGGAGGAAACTCGAAAAGCGCATAGAGATTGTTTGTTTTTGTCCAATCGAGTTCCTCAAGTGTGAACTTGACCTGAGGAGCCTTGATGATTTCCAGTTCCTCAGCAGCAACAGTGTTCTCAGCAGTAGGAATATCAGAAGATGCCATTTCTTTATTATCAGTTCAACCAAGGATATAACAAATAAGAATAATCTTAATGTGGAAAGATTTTCCAATAAGATGGTTCGAATTTTGTCCATTTCATTCAGACAAAAATGTCTTAATGAAGATTAGGGTTTTCTTTTTTTGAAAAAGAAATGCAAACCCAATAAAAAGTCTTTTTTCCAGTTTCCTTTGAGGATTAGGATTCTGGAAAAACGTATGAAGAACAAGTTTAAGATATTTGCAATTAAACTTGAAGAACAACCATGAAAGGTTGTGTTCATAAAACCATGAAAGAAATGATTTCATTTTTGAAAAAGTTCTTTTGTTTGATCTTGTAAAAACAATGAAAAGATCATTAACAAGTTTAAAGAAACAGGTAAATAAAAGAAATATTAACCTGGTTCGTTTAAGAAGAAGATGAACAGTTCTTGAAAACTTGAGAGCAAAAATGCAACAGTAGTTTTCTTGAGGAAGAAGTTGTTCGCGTAAAGGAAAAATATAAACCCAAAATGTGTTTATATAGTGAGATTAGAGAGAGAAAATCTTGAGCGGGAAAAGATTTTCATCATGACACGGACACGTGTTTGCATTTGATTGGAAGGTAAACGAAACATGCAAATGTGTGTCAGAAAAAGAACGTGCCAGGGCTTATCCGTTGCGATGACGTCACAGTTGTCCTTTCATATTTTAGGATGTCTCTGAGGTTTTGAAAGCTCAGGGACACTTTTGAAAACATGAAGCACTGAATAGAAATATCAGTGTTGGTTTTAGAAATTTCAAAGTATCGTTGATTAAGGAAGAGATATTCAACGATGCAATTTGTCTTGAAATCTTGCATTTACATGCGATTTTCAGCGAGAGAAAAACATACCTTGATATCAGCGAATCAAGTTTATTCAGAGAGAAAATAATAGAATGGGTTATACAAGTTGATTTTATTCTATCGCTGATCAAATGTGAACCGCTGAAGATTTTACTCTTCAAAGTTCAGCATTCCAAGCTCGCTGATGAGAAAGTTGAATCTTGTCTCATCAAGAGGTTTGGTGAACAGATCAGCTAACTGATAATCAGTTGGGATAAAGTGAAGTTCTATATCACCATTCATCACATGATCTCTGATAAAATGATACCTGATTTCGATGTGTTTCGTCTTTGAGTGTAGCACTGGATTGTTGGCTATAGCGATGGCACTTGTGCTGTCGCAATAGATTGGAATTTTCGAGAGCTGAAGGTCATAGTCTAGTAGTTGATTTCTCATCCACAAGACCTGAGAACAACAGCTTCCAGCGGCTACATATTCAGCTTCAGTTGTGGAGGTGGACACCGAGTTTTGCTTTTTACTTGTCCAACTCACCAGCTTTCCACCCAGGAGCTGACAGCCTCCTGTGGTGCTTTTCCTATCCAATTTGCAACCTGCAAAATCACTATCTGAATAGGAGATTAGATCGAACCCTGAGTCTTTGGGATACCAAATATCTAGGTTCATAGTACCCTTAAGGTATCGAAAAATTCGCTTTACAACGATCATATGAGACTCCTTAGGTTCAGCTTGATATCGTGCACACAAACAGGTTGCACACATAATATCGGGTCGGCTAGCTGTAAGATACAAGAGAGAGCCGATCATCCCACAGTACAGCGTGACATTAACATGTATTCCACTTGAATCCTTGTTTAGTGTCAGCGGTGGTACCATAGGGGTTTTCATAGCTGAACTCTGGGTTAAGTCGAATTTCTTCAGCATATCTTTAACATACTTTCCCTGATTAATGAAAGTTCCTTTTTCATTTTGCTTTATCTGAAGACCAAGGAAATATGTTAGTTAACCCATCATGCTCATTTTATACTCTTCTTTCATTCTATCAGCGAAACGAGTACAAAGGTCAGGGTTAGTAGAACCAAATATAATGTCATCAACATATATCTGAACAAGAATGATATGACCTTTCACTATTCTAAAAAATAGAGTTTTGTCGATTTTACCTCGCTCAAAATTTTCAATATGGAGATAAGTAGATAGAGTGTCATACCATGCACGAGGAGCTTTCTTTAAGCCATAAAGTGCCTTATCCAGTTTATAATCATAACCTGGATGCTTAGGATATGAGAATCCTGGAGGTTGTTCCACATAGACTTCTTCATTCAGCTTTCCATTTAGAAACGCTGACTTAACATCCATCTGATATACTTTGAAGTCTTTGTGTACAGCGTATGCTAAGAATAAACGAATAGATTCTAGTCTTGCTACTGGAGCAAATGTTTCGTCGTAATCTATGCCTTCCTCTTGTCTGTATATCTGAGCAACAAGTCGAGCCTTGTTGCGGGTTACCGTTCCATGTTCGTCCAACTTGTTTCGATAGACCTATTTAGTGCCTATCACTGTCTTGTCAGTTGGTCTTCGAACAAGTTTCCAAACTTTGTTTCTTTCGAATTCAGTCAGCTCTTCTTGCATGGCACTGACCCAGTTTGGATCTTTGAGGGCATTATCTATTTTCTTTGGTTCAATCAGAGAAATAAAGTTAACAAATAAACAAATATTACCTGCACTTCGTCGAGTCTTGTTGGTCCCGAAGGCCTATACAAGTTTGTAGAAGGGGGGGTTGAATACAAACACACAGATTTTACTTTTCTAAATTGTTTATTGATAAATCATTAATAATTTACAACTTGTTGCGGAAACAAGATTAAGGATAAACCTAAATCTAAACAAGTTGGAACACTAAGGTTTCTTGCACTAAGAGAGATAAGGAAATTACTAATAATAACCTATCTTGAGATAAGAGATTGAACTTGTCCAGAGTTAGCAAGTTACTTCAAAAGAAGTGGGTTCATCTCTTTATATACTGCATGCATTTAATGCAAGTCAGTATACACTTTACACGTGTCATCAGCTGGTTGGTTGCATGTCATTGACCTTAGTTGACAACCTTAGTAGCCCCATGGATGAACAGTGTAGTATCAGAGTGGTTGTACGATTTCAGACAGTCGGAGGTTCTTTTCTGACATTTCGTACGGAGTCGTGCAAGGGAGGTTAAGACAAAAGTACTTTGTACGGAGGACTTCATGATCAACTTTTCGTTGATTCAGCGATTATCATTTTCTATTCAGCGAATGATAAAGTTCAGCGATAGCTGAAGTCTTGTACTTGATACTTCACGTTGAGTGGACAAATCTGAGTCTTCGCTGATCTGCATCAGTTTATTAGGAGACTTGTCGCTGGTTCTTGAGCTTGATCTTCGACTTCAGCGTAGAACCTATGTTGACGTGAAACTTGTCTTCAGGGATCATAAGTAAACAACTAACTTATCAGCGATCATCATAATGACTGAACAGACTCAGAGCATTAATGGTGAACAGTGTTCGCTGAATGTTTAATTTAAAGAGCGAGAGTTCCTATCAGCGGTACTGTAAGATCTTAGTACTTATCAGCGATAGTGAAACTCTGATACATATTGTTTACTTACAATTTTCACTAAGTATATAAGAGAGGGTCATTATCAAATCACTGAGGGTTTGGATCAACAAGTCTAAACACCAGCGTTTGGATCACCAAGAATTTGATCAATTGGGTGATTTACAGTCCATCGCTGAGCAGGAGCATAAGTCGCTGACTCAAATTGAACTGGAGGAGCTGAAGATGAAGCTTCAGCAACTTCTGGAATATCAGCCAAGAGAGGAGTAGGTGCAGATGTCATTATATTCACTGATTGCTGAGAAGTAGATGGAATGTCTGAGACATTTGGTTCAGAAGCAGGTATAGTGTTTAAAGGAACAGCTGAGACCCATGATGTTTCAGCTTCACTATTCTGCATATTTGGGATGATAGTAGGACTATCATCTTCAACTGTATGAGTATGAGGAGTGGGAATATCTTCTGAATCACCAAGATGAGAAAACATCCATTCATTCAGTTCTTCAGTATCAGCGGACGGTTTAGAGTTCGCTGAACGGGATTCGTCAAACGTGACGTGAATAGTTTCTTCTACAGTTTGTCTTCTTCGATTAAAGACTCTGAAGGCTTTGGAGATTGAAGAATATCCAAAAAAGATTCCATCATCAGCCTTAGGATCAAACTTTCCAAGTGCATCTCTGTTATTCAGTATGAAACACTGACATCCAAAGATGTGAAGAAAGCTAATTGAAGGATTTCTCCCATGAAAAATTTCATAGGCTGTCCTATTGAATCTTTTGACTATCAGCGACCTGTTTTGCATAAAACAAGCAGTGTTGACAGCTTCTGCCCAAAACTGAGTAGGCAGGTGAGAATCACTGAGCATTGAACGTGCAGCTTCAATAATTGTTCTATTTCTTCTTTCAGCGACTCCGTTTTGTTGTGGTGTTCTCACTGACGAAAAGTTGTGAGAAATACCCTTACTCTCAAAGAACGAATCAAGAGAACTGTTTTTGAATTCAGTCCCATGATCACTCTTTATTGAGCGAACGGTCAAGTTGTTCAGGGTTTCCATCTTCCGAACAAGGGTGATGATTTCTTCAGGGGTGTCGCTCTTAGAACGGAGAAACATAACCCATGTATAGCGAGAGAATTCATCAACTATGACCAGCGTATATTTCTTTCCAGCGATGGATTGTTTGTTAACAGGGCCAAACAAATCCATATGGAGAAGTTGTAGAGGAGATGACACTGAGGAGACTTGCTTTGATTTAAAGCTTGCTTTGGTCTGCTTGCCTTTCTCACACGCTGAACATAAGGACTCTTTGGCGTATGAGTGTTGAGGTAGACCAGTGACTAACTCTTTTGAAGAAAGAGTGTTCAGTGTCTTGAAGTTTAGATGAGAGAGCCTCTTATGCCATAGCCAGTTGACATCAGATGAGGCTTTTGAGAAGAAACAGGAGTTCTCAGTGGTTGTTGAGTCCATGTTTACTACATAAACATTTTTCAAACGATAACCGCTGAGAGCTATCTTCTCCTTTTTGTCAGCGACAAAGCAGGATTCCTTGGTAAAGATTACCTTGTTATCCATGTCGCAAAGCTGACTGATGCTTAGAAGATTATGCTTCAGCCCTTCAACATATGCGACTCTTCTGAAGGTTGTTGTACCATTTGAGAGTACACCAAACCCTCGGGTATGTCCTTTTCCATTTCCACCGAAAGTCACAGAGGGACCCTTCTCTTCCTTGTATTCAGCGAGCAGGCTTTTCTTTCCAGTCTTGTATCTAGAGCATCCGCAATCGAGATACCAGATACCCTTCTTAAACTGCATTACAAAGGAAGATTAGTTTTTCTTGGGTACCCACTTAACCATGTGTACACACTTGTCAGTGGAAGTAGTTGGAATGGAAGGTGCAGCAGTCTTCGCAGCATTTGAAGATTCAGCTTTGTCAGTCTTCACTTTGGTTAATTTCTTAACCTCAGTGGTCTTTTTTGCCTTGGGGGCAATGATCTTCACCTTAGCTATCTTTTCAGCTTTGGTGGCTGTGGGGCACTTACTAGCAATATGATTAGTAAGTCCACAGTGATAACATTTCTTATAACTAAAAATAGTTCTAGGACCATTTGCATGCTGAGCTTTAGATTTTGAATTAGAAGTACAAGCACCAAGTAAGCTATTGGCTTTTGAAATGGGAGGAACATTTAGTTCTTCGGATTTCTTACCAAAGACATCCACTTTGATTCTAGGAGTAGATCGCTGAATAGATCCACGCTGAGTAGATCCAGAGATCTGATTCCTTGATCCAGAGGGATAGGTCACTGAAGCTTTAGAAACATTCAGCTTAGGTACTAAGGTACCCTTCTGAGGATTTTGGTTAAAAGCAATTCCTTTACCTTTATCTTTAGAGACAGAGGTAGGTTTTGGATAAACCATATTCTCTTTACCTTTTGAAGAGGTAGAAATTTCCTCAGGGTTAGGAAGTTGAGAAGAGGAACACTGAGAGGATGAAGTATCAGCGACTGAGGATACGAAAGTTCCAAATAAGAGCATGGAACGATCAGTGGTTGGTTCTAGAGTATCAGCTTTGTAACCAAGACCACGTTTATCACTCAGGGGAATCTGAGACTTAATTATCTCAGTGATCTTTGTTGAGGAATTATACCATCCATCAACAGTATCTTTTCAGCTTTTAGTGCAGCGATAGCTTCTTCGCGCTCGATTTTGACTAGCTGATTTAGGTGAACTTGATTTTTAAAATCTTCTTCAATTTTAGAAAGATTTTCTATTTGAAGATGACAGTTTTTAAGCTGTTCAGCGAGATCAAGGTTTTGATTTTCAACTACAGTTTTGCCATTCATGGCTTCATATAAACTTCTAGTCAAGAGATCGATTTTACGAAGACTATCAGCTTCATCAATATTTGCAATATTGGTAAAGAAGGAAGGTGATACCTGAGTAGCAGAGGTTGAAGTGGAGGGAATGTCTGAACTTTCTTCCTCATCTTCAATATTGCCATAAGACAGAGATTGGCTTCATCATCTTCAGAGTCAGATGTTTCTTCCTCATCAGAGTTAGCCCAATCATAGTCAGCCATCAGGCCTTTGCCTTTCTTCCTAAAGCTTTTCAGCTTCACATACCTTTCTTTCCGCTTGGCGTATTTGTCATCTCTAGACCTGAGGTTGGAGGATTTCTGGGGAAACGCTGAGTTTCTCGAAACTTTCTTTGACCTGCACTCGTTAGCGAAATGTCCTATCTTTTCATAGTTAAAACAAGTAGCAGTATCCTTATCAACAGGAGCTGATGATCTTGGCCTGTCAGTAATGGAAAGAGGTTTATTCTTTCTGAACATTTTCTTTTTGCCAAATCTCCTGAACTTTTTAGTGAGGAGAGCCAAAGATTCATCAAGATCTGAAGAGTCAGAATCTGATGACCTTTCAAAGTTACTCTCCAACTCAGTGATAGTGACCGAGGGTCGCTGAGTGGAAGGTTCCTCTGAGATTAAAGCAACAGGGGTGCTTTTGGAATCTTTTACATGATTCTACTTAAGATGACTCGATTGCTCATGATTCAGCATCGTGCCATATAAGGTAGAAAGGGTCATTGATTTTAGATCCTTTGACAGCTTGAGACACATAGAATAACTGTCCCAGCTTTCAGGTAAACATTCTAAGAACTTTGTCAGCACTTCAAAGTTAAAATATTCCTTACCAACAGTTTTTAGATCTATTATTAAACAGTTAAAACGTTGGTGTACTTCAGAGAGAGTTTCATTCTTACCACAAATGAAGCTTTCGTACTGTCTTACCAGGTTGATCTTTCGAGAGTCCTGGACTTCAGACGTACCTTCATACTGAACACAGATTGTGTCCCTCATAGCTTTTGAGGTTTTCGGGTTCATGACAGAATGGTAGACTTCGTCAGGAAGAGCCATGGAGAGTATGGATCTGGCTTTGGTGTCGATAGCCACTTTCTTCTTATCTTCATCAGTCCACATATGAATTTCCTTAGGAATCAGCCTTTCTGGAATAGCAGGTCTATTCTCAGCGGCTGGAACTGCAGCATCAATTCTTACAGGAATATATGGGCCGTTTTCAAGATAATAAGGCATAGTAGGGTCTACACCTTCTAAGAAGAGAATCATCCTATTTTTCCATAGATTAAAATTATCTCTGGAGAATCTATGGGGTTTTGCAAGAGAACCGTTGTCAATATAGTTTGTGTTTATGTTGGTAGCCATTTTAAGAAATAGCAAGGAAGAGAAATCTTAGTATAGATCAGATCTTGTTTATGAGATTAAACAAATCCGCTCTGATACCACTTGTTGGTCCCGAAGGGCTATACAAGTTTGTAGAAGGGGGGGGGGGGGGGGGGGTTGAATACAAACACACAGATTTTACTTTTCTAAATTGTTTATTGATAAATCATTAACAATTTACAGCTTGTTGCGGAACAAGATTAAGGATAAACCTAAATCAAAACAAGTTGGAACACTAAGTTTTCTTGCACTAAGAAAGAGAAGGAAATTACTAATAATAACCTATCTCAAGATAAGAAAGATGACTTGACCAGAGTTAGCAGGTGACTCGTCTAGAGTTTTCGAGTGCTTCAAAAATGAAGCTGGAGTCCTTCTTATATACTGCATGCATTTAATGCATGGCAGTTTATACTTTACACGTGGCAGTAGCTCATTGGTTGTATGTCATTGACCTTTGTAGACAACCTTAGTAGCCGCATGTTTGAACAGTGTAGTATCAGAGTGGTTGTACGATTTCAGACAATAAGGAGGTTCTTTTCTGACATATCGTACGTAGTCGTGCAAGGGTGGTTAAGACAAAAGTACTTTGTACGGAGGACTTCATGATCAGCTTACGTTGATTCAGCGCTTTATCATTCTTTATCAGTGAACAACAAAGTTCAGCGATAGCTGAAGTCTTGTACTTGATACTTCACGTTGAGTGGACAAATCTGAGTCTTCCCTGATCCGCATCAGTTCATTAAGAGACTTGTTGCTGGTTCTTGAGCTTGATCTTCGACTTCAGCGTAGAACCTATGTTGACGTGAAACTTGTCTTCAGGGATCATAAGTAAACAACTAACTTATCAACGATCACCATAAGGACTGAACATGCTCAGAGCATTATGATGAATAGTGTTCGCTGAATGTTTAATCTAAAGAATGAGAGTTCCTATCAGCGGTACTGTAAGGTCTTAGTACTTATCAACGATAGTCAAACTCTAATATATTGTTTACTTACAAGTTTCACTAAGTAGTTAAGAGAGGGTCATTATCAAATCACTGAGGGTTTGGATCAACAGAGTGATCCTTGCCCTTGCCGGCCGACGAAGGGTTCGACGTGGTAGACGGGGACTTCGCTGTTTTCGCCGGAGGCGCCGAATTGATAGGTGTGGCAGCAATCGCACTAGAAGACGTCTTCATAGGCGATGCGACCTTCGCCTTCTCAGGCGTAGCGACTCTCGATGAGTCGTCAACCACTAAAGACGATTCCCTCGGGTTCGTCATCCTCACCTTCTTCGGAACATCAGGACCAGTGGACGAGGTCCTTTGCCTCTTTTCCTTGCTCTTACGGGCAAGCTCAAGCTGAGCTGCTCTTTTAGCAGAGACAATCGGCATCTTTGGCTGAGATTCTGCTAGAAACCAAGAAAGAAAGAAGTGTTACAAAAAGCATAACAGAAAAAGATTAAGATTAAGCAGAAGGAGACGTTAAGGTACACTTACCAGTCATTTCTCCTTATTCTCTCGACTCTTCCTTTGTCTCCTCTTCTTCTTATTCTTCTTCCTCAAGTTTCTCCCCCTGATTCTCTCCTAAATACACCAAATCTTCGTCGTCCACCAATTGTCGTACAACGAATGACCGATCTGTAATACTGAACTCCAAGAACACGTCGACCTTTGCTTGAGAGTTGGCGTAGGGCTTTACGTCCTCAAATTTAATTTCTGTCGATACATAGAAGACAAGTCAGAGGTAAATAAAGTAACATACGATGTACGACAAAAAGCTAGAAAAATCTTACCCGACATATTCCAGCCGGCCCTAATCCAGCCGCTCTCAGAGTCGAGAGTCGACTCACGCACGAATGCGTACCTGGTCTTCCATTTAGGATCGTTTACAGCAGTCTTTAGGATCAAGGTACGATCGCCCTTATACCTAGAGTACAAACTACAACGATGACATCCGTCCTTCTTGACTTGATAATCCAAGAGGAGGTCGCGCACGTTCATGGGAGATTCCCATTTTTCAGTGAGGCGCTCGATCACTTGTACGACTCGCCAAAACTGGGGCATTAGTTGGCCTGATGCTAAGTCGAATTCTAGCATAAAAGCCTTAGCTAGAGGCGAGTAGGGCCATTCGAAACCTATCTTAAAGGGATATTCATATATCACGATATACCCCTCGGGACATTTATTTGGTCGAGTCTGACCTGCTCGGATTAATTTAACCCCCGCATGGATTTTTGCTAGACTTCTAAGGTCATCGAGATCTGATTGTTCTCGAATAGAGCTTTCGGGTTCCATCGACATTTCTAAACAGGCTTAAAAAGATCAAAGAAATCGTACCTTATATCGGCGCTCTAGACCTCGAAAATCCTAACTGATTCGGAGATTCTTGCAGGATTAGAAAAGATTCGACGAAGAACGGCAAGAAAATCAGGAAAAATATCTCTCTAAAAAAAACTCTATGAAAGCGTGAAAAGGAAAAGATTCATCGTGGTCTCTATTTATGTAAGCGATCGTGTCAGGTCGAGTCCCTCGATGATCGACACGCGCCCTTGTATTTTCGTAAGACCCCACGGATCGCTGACACCTGGCAATGACATCTGCTAAGCACGATCATGAGTCAGCGTGATGTCACGATCTTATCCCCTTTTCGACTTCCTCTTTAGTTAGAATTGGACCGATCCAGTTCCAAGACAACAAAGGTAACTTTCGACACGTGTCACGATTCTAGGCGTCCGACTGACAAAATTTAAAATTTGAATTTGCCATTCTATTTTCAAATTTTGGGGGCAAACTGTTTGGGTAAAATTTCACCAGTCTCGACCACGACGTCGTCTCGATCACACGTCCTTCGTGTAGGACCTTGCGACCTCGACCGACTAACGTGCAATATGACTGTTACGTTTGTACAGTGTTTAATGCAGGAATCAATGTCATTAATGACCAACGGCTATAACCGACAAGGTCAGTTATGAGCATTTAATCCAACGAACGTTATGGCAGTTATCGAAGCACTTAATGAGTCAATTAAAGCGCCCGAAGACTATAAAAGCAAAGGTTCAATCATCATTTCAAAACAACACACCCAACCAGCTGAACTCTGAAGAACACTCGAAGCCAAGAATTCTCTCTCAACAGTTCACTCACGACGCACGACATATACGCACGATGCTTCATTCTTACACACGATGCACATTGTTTTTACATTCAAAACACTTGTTACTTTACATTTAAAGTATTTTCTTTCATCTGTATTGTAATCTCTGTACGATCGACACCAGAAACATAAGGATATCGCCCCTGTTTGGCGACCATAGTGCAGCGACGACTTCCACAGTAGTCTGCAGGTTTTTTCCTCGTTGAGGTTTTTCCCGCGTCACCAAATTCTTTGTCTCATTTACATTTATGTCTTTGTCGCACGCTTTGTCAAAAGATTCCTTTCTTTAGTTGTTAAATTCCTCAATCAACATTAAGTTATCCTTTTGGACGATTTTTGGCATTAACAACCGCTCTCGACGCACGACTTATACACACGACACATTGTTTTTACACACGACACACCAGTTTCTTGCGCAAGATTCACTTGTTCTTTTACATTTTAAGTCTTTATTTCATCTGTATTGTAATCATTGTACCCTCGACACCTGAAACAAAGGATATCACCCCTGTTTGGCGACCATAGTGCAGCGACGACCCTCAAAGTCGTCCGCGGGTTTTTTCCTTGTTAAGGTTTTTCTCGCGTCACCAAAATCTTTTTCTCTTTTACATTTTCTGTCTTTGTCGCACGCTTTGTCGTAAGATTCCTATTCTTTAGTTGTTAAGCTCCACAATCAACCTTAAGTTATCCTTCTGGATGATTTTTGGCATTAACAGTTTGGCGTCCACCGTGGGGCCCCATCTAAAATCTTCGACAAACGTGTGTCTTACTAACGGTTTCTTGTAGTTTCCTCTGTTTTCTGTTTTAGGAAAATGGCAGCCCCTGGAAATCAAGAGCATCTCATTGCCCAGATGTACCAGGAGTTAGAAGTTGCGCGAAATCAAATCAATGCCATGGCTGAGCAGAGTCGAAGAACATCTGAGGAAATCGCGCGGCTGAGGAATCCCTTCGGACCGCAGAACCATTCGTCCAGAATCCAAGTCAAGGATCGTTCGGTCAGAATCCAGGATCCGCTCCGTTCGTCCATAACCCTGGTTCGGCTCCGTTCGTCCGTAATCCAGGGCCAAGTCCATTCATGCAGAATCAGCAGACGGGTCCGTTCATGCAGAACCAGCAGCCAGGATCGTTCAACCCAAATCCCCAGTCTGGGCATATGCCTCCTCAGTATATAAGGCCACCACCTATGCAGAATGGGTCTTAGGCATTCCAGAATGGGTCTCAGCCATTCCAGAATGGGTCTCAGCCATTTCATAATGGATCTCAGCCATATTTTGTCCATTTCAACGGGGACGCCAATGGCTCATCGTACGGAAATGGCACCAGTTCGGGAGTTGATCCGTTGGCAGGTGTGAATCCCGATCCTAATGACCCCGTCGCCCAGCGGTTGAAAATGCTAGAAGATCAGAACGAGTGTGTCCTGTCCTTGCTCGCTAAGCTGCCGGGGGCAGCCGTGCCGGTCGATGTCGAGCCTCGCTCAGGATTTCAGGTGTCGCCTTTCGTCGACACGATCTCGACAGTTGACGTCCTGAAGAAATATAACATCCCCGCCTTCACTCCCAAGTATTCGGGGGTGACCGATCCGACAGAGCATATCGTGCAGTATAAGCAGTTAATGTGGACGATCTCGATTCCTCATATGTATCAAGAGGTCTGCATATGTAAACGTTTTGGGAAGTCCCTCACAGGTCCTGCCCTCCAATGGTTGATTAACCTCAAACCCAAATCCATCGGGTCGTTGCTGAGTTAGTCAACCAATTCTCCCAGCAATTCGCCAGTAGTCGCAAGATGAAGAAGCAGACCAGCGACCTGTATTATATCGTGCAGAAGGCCAATGAATCTATTCGAAGTTATTTCAATAGATTCAATGCAGAGATGATCAGTGTCCGTAACTATGACGTCAAGACCGCGATCGAAGCCTACAAACGTGGTCTAGACGACAGTTCGGGTCGATACACTGATTTGACCAAGTACCCCCGAGAGAATTTCGAAGACGTTCGAACCTGTTAATGCCAAAAATCGCACCAAAGGGACAACTTAAGGTCGATATGGACTTAAACAACTAAAGAAAGAATCTTTCGACGAGACGTGCGATGATAAATAAAATAAAGAAACAAGGGATTTGATGACGCAGGAAAAACCTCAAATGAGGAAAAAACCTGCGGACGACAGGGGGTGTCGTCGCTGCACTATGGTCGCCAATCATGGGCGATGTCCTTGGATACTGGTGTCGATCGTACAACGATTACAATACAGATGAAGAAAATGCTTCGAAATGTAAAGTACAAGTGTTTGAACGTAAAAACAGGTGTTTGTCGTGTACGAAACAAAGTGTGAACTGCTGGTCGAGGGCTGTTGTCGTGCGTCGAGGGCTTCGGTTGTTAATCGCCGGATATTCGATGTCTTGAAATGTTGATTGAGATTGATATTTATAGTCTTCGCGTCCTTAGCTTCATCCATAAATGCTCCTTTAATGGCTTTAACGGTTGGAAACGGTCGCCGGAGTAATGATCTTCGTCCGTTACGGTCGCCGGCTGTTTAACGATTGCGTCGATTATAGTCGTTGCTCCTTAATGACTTTTACTCCTGCATTAAACACTTAACAAACGGTCATGGTGAACGTTAGCTTTGGTTAAGGTCGCACGTCCTTATATAATAGTCGTGCGGATCGGGCGACGCTATGGTCGAGCGTCGTAAGGAACTCTCGACTTATCTTTTATGAGGGACGACGATGGTGTTCTAGGTCTTTGTCGAGACCTTATCTTAATACAAGATATAGTCCTTAATCATACGTCTTACCTGTTCTGGTCGCGGTCGAGCGACGTGATTTTTTGCCCAAACAGTTTGCCCCCAAAATTTGAAAATTGAATGTCAAATTTAAGTTTTAAATTTTGCTTGTCGAACGCTTAGACTTGTGACCTGGGTTGAGGGACTTACCTGGTTGTCGTGGAACTAGACCGGTTCACCTTTAACTGAACGAGAAGTTGAAAAGTTATGACGTCACACTGATGCACGATGATGCTTACCAGCTATCGAAGATGGACGCGTGTTGATCATCAGCGGACTCGACTTGTTGTGATTTCCTGCATAAATTGAGACCACAATGGGTTGCTTTCTTTAGAGATTTTCTTTAAAAGTTTTCTGTTTCTGATGAGGCCCTTCTCTAGAATCTCGACTTTGTTCAAATCTTGGGTGGTTAGAGATCTATCAAGGGTTGCGATACCTGAATCGTTGACGATGTTGGTTACGATGTCTGTGTATTCTGCGCACCTGGCGACGATGTCTTCTGCCACATCAACCCTTTCGTCAGCCGACAGGGGCGGGGGTGTAAAGACGGGAGAGAACGAGGAGGAACTTATGGTGATCAGTTTTGTGCTGTCGCCGTCCCTCTCGTTTGACTACGTCCTCGTCAGGATGAAGTAACTTCCGCATCTGGGGAAACATCAGCCCTTAGTTTCCGAGGAGTGTTTTCAAAGGATCTCTATTGGAGAGATAGGGCCGTGTTTAGCCGAACTGGCGTTCCTTGTAAGTTTTTCTTTCAAAACTTGTGTTATCGATGTTCTTTAGCTGAATGTTTTGCTAACGTGTTCCTTCTGTATTTGACAGATGTTCCTGTTTCTTCTCATTAAGTGTGTGAAGGCAGAGAAAATGTTGGAGTGGAGGTCGATCGTCGAGAAGAATATATTCCTTCCTCCAACCTTAACATTAATCTTAAGATCCACATTCTCAGAGTGTCGAGGCGTAAGGAGTTGGAAGATAACTCCTAATATACTCGTTTGATCCTTGCATCAGTTCTTCGAGATTGATAGAAGATCGAGATTTTTGAACAGAGCTTGCCATCGACGTGCTTCTTTAGTTCTAGGGTAGATTTTTGGGTTTACGAGCTAGACTTTTTATGTTCGGGTTGTTGGTATGCAACGACTTTTGACTTAGTATTTACTTGTCCGACTATCGGTCGTTCATATGTAATCGTTCAATGAGGTTCCTTCTTTTGCTGAACTCGTGTTTTTAATTACATATGTCGTGGATAAATGTAATATTGATCATAAGATTCGTTAAGTATGAAATAAACGGAGGATCGTGCGACTTAGGCTTTTATTGCAATATAACGGTTGAAACATAAATCATGTATTTGGACTGTAATAATAAACACAAATATATATCATCGATGTGTTAGAACATACAAAGTTTTTCTAAGTTCCAGAAACTTAGATCGAGGGATCGTTTAGACCTTACATGTGACTGTATCGTATGATGAAATTCCAGAATGTATGCCCCTGTGGTAAAACAATCAAGTCACACACTCGGGTACTCATGTCGTGCGTACCTGCGACAAAGTTCGTTAGAGGTCGGTCATCGGATCTCCAACGATCTCACGACGTTCACTGCCGTGTAAAAAAAAACTTTGCATGAGAGGAAGGCGACTCTAAAAGAAATATTTTTTCAGATGCGTCGCGTTCCAACTTCGCGGGATTTCTTGATTGTCGAGGGTCTGAAGTCGATAGGCTCCTTTACCAACGACTTCGGAGATGCGGTAAGGTCCTTCCCACTTAGTACAAAGCTTACCTGCGTTGAGCTCTTGGGTGTGTGGGAATACTCGACGGAGGACGTAATCGCCTTCTTGAAAGACTTTAATTTTGACGTGCTTATTGAAATGTCGCTCGACTGCTTGCTTCTGCGACGCCATCCTGATCAAGGCGGATTCTCTGAGCTCTTCTAGGGCGTCGAGGTCATGACTTAAATCAACCAAGTTGTGGTCGATGGAAGTGTGCCTCGAAATCGGGAGATATACTTCGATTGGTAGAACGGCATCACAACCGTAGACGAGAGAGAAGGGGGTTTGTCCTGTGGACGTGCGGGGTGTCGTGCGATTTGCCCATAGGACTGAAGGGAGTTCTTCAACCCATCTTCCTTTTGCAGCTTTTAATCGTTTCTTGATCGAGGCTACAATAGTCTTATTACTCGACTCGGCAAGTCCATTGGCTTGGGGATATCTGGGAGTCGAGGTCGTCAGCTTGATGTTCCTATCTTCACAGAACTGTTGGGTCCTGTCGCTTATGAATTGGGATCCATTGTCGCAGACAATTTTGGATGGAATCCCAAACCTGCATATGATGTTAGTCTGGATAAAAGAAATAACTTCTTTATCCCTAATTTGGGAGAAGGCAGTCGCTTCGACCCATTTAGAAAAGTAGTCCGTAAGTACAAGTAGAAATACCTTTTGTCCTGGAGCGGGTGGTAGTTTGCCGACAATATCCATTCTCCATCTCATGAAGGGCCATGGGATAAGTGTCGAGTGCAAAGGTTCCGAAGGTTTATGAGACATACCTGAGTGTCGTTGACAGGGGTCGCAATTCTGGACGTACTTGATAGCGTCTTGTCGCAGTGTCGGCAAAAAATACCCTTGTCGGGAGATACGATTAGCCAAGCTACGACCTCCTGAATGATTACCACATTCGCCGTCGTGCATCTCTTGGAGGATTTTCTGGGCTTGATTTTTGCTGATGACGCACCTTAAATTTAAGCCCGTCGATGATCGCCGATAAAGCTTATTTTCGATCATGACGTACTTAGATGCTTTGAATCTGATTTTTCGAGCCTCCATTTTGTCTTCGGGGAGTTGGTTGTGCACGAGGAAATTTCGAATGTCGCGTGACCAATCATCTTCTTCGTCTTCGATCTGGATGACGTCTGCGTTTCCAATGGACGGCGTTGCCAGGTGAATCATAGGAATAACATCAAATATTGGTTCAACTAAAGCGGACCCAAGGTTTGCCAATGCGTCGGCCTGAGCGTTCTGGTCTCGCGGAATCTGTTCAATAGAAAAAGATTTAAATTTTTTGGAAATTTCTTTTGCCACGCTTAGATATGCTGTCATTTTTTAATCCTTGGCTGCGAATTATCCATTGACCTGATTTACTACCAGCATGGAATCGCTCTTGACATGCAGTGCGGTTGCCCCGAGTCGTGGGCCATATTCATTCCCATGATCAGGGCTTCATACTCAGCCTCGTTATTGGTGGTTTTGAAGTCGCATCGGACCGAGTATACCATCTTCCCTCCCTGTGGCGACTTTATGACGACGCCCAATCCAGAGCCTCTAATGTTGGATGATCCATCGACATATAAGATCCAAGGCACGTCGTCGTGAGTTGGCACAGTTGATACTTCGAGTTCTGCTTGTTTCTCCAATTCAGGGCTGAAATCAGCAATGAAGTCTGCCAAGGCTTGCGTTTTGATCGCGGTCCTGGGCTTGAAATCGATGTCGTAACTGCTGAGATATATACTCCATTTTGCCAGGCGACCTGTCAACTCAGGTTTTCTTAAGACAAACTTAAGAGGAAAGTTAGTTACAACAGTAATGGGATGCGACTCAAAATAGTGTCGCAGTTTTTTATCAGCTGTGACTAGCGACAAGAGAAATTTTTCCATAGAGGAATACCTGGTTTCTGCATCCAGAAGAGATTTACTTACATAGTAGATCGGCAATTGCTGTTTTTCATCTTCTCGTGTCAGAACATCACTTATTGCATTTGGGCTGACAGCCAAATACAATTGTAGGATCTCATGATCGTGAGGTTTTGACAACAGAGGAGGCGACGCCATGTATTCCTTGAGTTTTTGCAAGGCTTGTTCATGATCATTGGTCCAGTCGAAGCCCCTATTTTTCCTGAGGACATTATAGAATAGATGACATTTATCTGAAGATCGGGAGATAAACCTGTTTAGAGCTGCTACTCGACCGGTGCGTTTCTGGACTTCTTTGAAATTTCGAGGAGATTTGATCTCAATGATGGCCTTGATTTTGTCGGGGTTAGCCTCAATGCCTCGACGAGTGACCATATAACCCAGGAACTTCCCGGCACTAACGCCAAAGGAACATTTCGTCGGATTGAGCTTCATATTATACTTCCGGAGGATGTCGAACGATTGCCTGAGGTGATCAATGTGATCAATCTCTTGCTTCGACTTCACTAACATGTCGTCGATATATACCTCCATCGTGTCTCCAAGATGGTCATTGAAAATCTTGTTTACCAGCCGTTGGTAGGTAGAACATGCATTTTTTAGTCCGAAAGGCATAACTTTGTAACAATAAATACCTCGATCCGTCATGAAAGCGGTTTTCTCTTGGTCGTCAACGTGCATTAAAATTTGGTTGTATCCAGAATAGGCGTCCATGAACGTTAATAACTCATGCCCCGCGGTTGCATCGACCATGGCGTCAATATGAGGTAACAGGAATGGATCCTTTGGACAGGCTTTATTGAGATCGGTGAAGTCGATACAGAACCTCCATTTTCCATTCTTCTTGGCTACGACCACGACGTTAGCGAGCCAAATCAGGATATTTTACCTCTCGAATCTTTCCTGTCTTGAGGAGGTTGTCGACCTCATCATTTATTACTTTATTTCTTTCAGGAGCGAACTTGCGACGTTTTTGCTTGATAGGTTTGAACGATGGATCGACGTTAATCTTATGAGCAATGACACTGTGGTCAATACCGACCATATCTTCATGTGACCAGGCGAAGCAATCAGCATGTTCCTGCAAAAAGGATATGAGTTTTTCTTTAATGTGGGGATCAAGGGATGAACCCACAAGAATCTTTTGATCGGGTTTGCTTTGATCTAGAACGATTTCCTCCAAATGATACTCATCGACAGCTGCTGGGGAGTTTTGTGCATTTTCTAAGCTTGCGTGTACTGGTATAACGGCTTGTTCTGGATTCCCGTTATCCGCCATTTTCCTGCGATAGAAAACAGAAGAAACTCCAAGAAACTATTAGTAGAATGCATGTTCGTCGAGGATTTTCTCTAGATGTAGTCCCACGGATGGCGCCAAACTGTTAATGCCAAAAATCGCACCAAAGGGTCAACTTAAGATCGATGTGGACTTAAACAACTAAAGAAAGAATCTTTCGACGAGACGTGCGATGATAAATAAAATAAAGAAACAAGGGATTTGATGACGCAGGAAAAACCTCAAACGATGAAAAAACCTGCGGACGACAGGGGGTGTCGTCGCTGCACTATGGTCGCCAATCATGGGCGATGTCCTTGGATACTGGTGTCGATCGTACAACGATTACAATACAGATGAAGAAAATGCTTCGAAATGTAAAGTACAAGTGTTTGAACGTAAAAACAGGTGTTTGTCGTGTACGAAACAAAGTGTGAACTGCTGGTCGAGGGCTGTTGTCGTGCGTCGAGAGCGATACTTAGAATAATGGTTCTTCACTTCAGGTGTTCTTGAATATTGCTTCGGTTGTTAATCGCCGGATATTCAATGTCTTGAAATGTTGATTGAGCTTGATATTTATAGTCTTCGCGTCCTTAGCTTCATCCATAAATGCTCCTTTAATGGCTTTAACGGTTGGAAACGGTCGCCGGAGTAATGATCTTCGTCCGTTACGGTCGTCGGCTGTTTAATGATTGCGTCGGTTATAGTCGTTGCTCCTTAATGACTTTTACTCCTGCATTAAACACTTAACAAACGGTCATGGTGAACGTTAGCTTTGGTTGAGGTCCCACGTCCTTATATAATAGTCGTGCGGATCGGGCGACGCTATGGTCGAGCGTCGTAAGGAACTCTCGACTTATCTTTTATGAGGGACGACGATGGTGTTCTAGGTCTTTGTCGAGACCTTATCTTAATACAAGATATAGTCCTTAATCATACGTCTTACCTGTTCTGGTCGCGGTCGAGCGACGTGATTTTTTGCCCAAACAGAACCCTAGCGTATATGAGGGTAGAGGATGACGCTGCCTTTCGTCGTAAGCACACCGATGACAAAAGATTGTTGAATGTAAGGAAGCCAGAGTTCAAGATGAAGGCCATATCTAAGCCAGAGCCCGCGCGACAAATCTGAAACGTCCGATTCAAGACGAAAGTGGAGTTCAAGACAGCGACCAAATGTCCTCAGTACCCTAAGGTATCCTCCTACGGATTCAAAGGGACCACTAAGGACTTGGTCGAGGCTCTGAAGACCGTCCAGACGACCATTCGATGGCTAAAGAAATCCGATCAGGACGACGCCAAGAAAGATAAGTCGAAGTGGTGCGACTTCCATGTCGACCATGGTCATGCGACAGATGATTGTATAGCCCTCAAGAAGGAGCTAGCATATCACGTCTCAAAAGGAAATCTCAAGGATATCATCAACGACGTTGTTACTCTAGTTAACGATCATCGACCGCCAACTCCCGAGCATGCAAAGGTCATCAACTGCATCATTGGTGGCTCCGACGTGTGCGGTCTGACATATTCCGCAGCCAAGCATCACGCCAGCCAGGCACCTGACGGTCTGCCTATCCCGCGTTCATCAAGACCAAAAGGAGATCTAGAGTTAGAAGCCATGAAGATCACGTTCGACCAAGACGACCTCGGCGACTCGTATCGAAAGCATCATGACGGGTTGATTATTCAACTCACGATTGGTAATTGTTTAACCCGTCGAGTCTTAGTCGATGGAGGCAGTTCAGCGAACGTCATCTTCCTTGACACCATCAAGGCCATGGGAATCGACCAATCGGAAATCACCCGACGCTCGACAACCCTGGTCGGTTTCAATGGAGATGCGACGAGTACCTTTGGGGAGATTACCTTGCATGTATATGTGTTTGGGCAAAATTTCACCAGTCTCGACCACGACCAAGGTAAGTAAAAGCACTCACTTCTGTTACTTCTGGTAAGGTAAAGTCATAGCACTTTATCCCCCGACTAAAGTTAAGATCAAAAGTTATTTACCTCACGACACTCGACCACGATGTCGTACGTTTCACACGATCGTCGCATAGAACCATGCGACCTCGACTAGCTAACGCGTGATACAACTGTTACGTTTGTTTAGTGTTTATTGCAGGAGTCAACGTCATTAATGGACAATGGCTATAACTGATGAAAGCCATTAACAGCACTAAAGACGACGTCCGTTACGAAAGTTATAAAAGTATTTAATGAGCCAATTAAAGCGCCCGAAGACTATAAATTCCAAGCTCAATCCTCAGTTCAAAGGACATCGAACAACAGACACAAGTACTCAAACTCCGAAGAACACTCGAAGCAAAGAAATAATTCACAGAAGAATCGCTCTCGACGCACGATGTTAATGACAAAAATCGCACCAAAGGGACAACTTAAGGTCGATGTGGACTTTATCAACTAAAGAAAGGAATCGTTCGACAAAGGCGTGCGACAAAGACAAAAATGTAAGTAAGACAGAGGATTGGATAACGCAGGAAAAACCTCAACGAGGAAAAAACCTGCGGACGACAGTGGATGTCGTCGCTACACTATGGTCGCCAATCAGGGGCGATGTCTTTGGTGTTCCGGGTGTCGATCGTACAGAGATTACAATACAAATGAAGGGAAAGACTTCGAAATGTAAAAACAGTGTGCGTCGTGTGTGAAAACAATATGTAAACTGTTGGTCGAGAGTGATTGTCGTGCGTCGAGAGCGATCTTCTATGAATGATCTCTTTGCTTCGAATGAATATTCTTCAAGTGTTTGCGTTTGCTTCTGTTGTTCGATGCTCTTGTTCTATCTCTCTTCCTGTGTTATCCGATGTTGATCAGATGTCCTGAACTGATGATTGAGCTAGGAATTTATAGTCTTTAGGCACTTTAATTGGATCATTAAGTGCCTCGTCGTAACGGTAGTCGTCTTCAATGTGGGATTAGATGCTTATAACTGACTTTGTCGGTTATATCCGTTGTCCATTAATGATGTTTGACTCCTGCATTAAACATTGAACAAATGTAACAGTCGTATAGCGCGCTAGTCAGTCGAGGTCACACGGTTTTATGCGACGGTCGTGCGGAACGGGCGACGTCTAGGTCGAGTGTCGTGAGGAAATCTCGACTTACCTTTTAGGAGGGACGACGGAGGTTTTTTAGGCCTTCGACGAGACCTTATCTTAATACGAGATATAGCTCATAACATACGTCTTACCTTTTCTGGTCGTGGTCGAGACCTGTGAAATTTTGCCCAAACAGTTTGCCCCCAAATTTTGAAAGTAGGATGGCAAATTCTAATTTTAAATTTTGTTTGTCGGGTGCCCAGGATCGTGACATGTGTTGAGAGTTACCTTGGTTGTCTCGGAACCGGATTGGTTCAATTTTAACTGAACGAGAAGTCGAAGAGAAAACGAGGTCGTGACGTCATACTGACGCACGATTGTGCTTACTAGCTGTCTTTGACAGGTGTCGACGATCCATGTGGCTATACGAAAAGACGAGGACACGCGGTGATCATCAAGGGACTTGACCTGACACGATCGAGTGCATAAATAAGGATCATAATGGATCATTTCCTCTTATATCCTCTTGAAAAGTTTCTTAGTGCGGAATTCTTCTTTGATCCCTTGCTGTTCTTTGCTCAATACTTTTCGAAGTTTCTTGAGTGTCCATACGAGGTATAGTTTCTCAATTTCTCTCAAGCCTTCAAGGATTGGAGACTTTTTGAGAACGATTATGTCCGAGTCGGTGAAGACTTTGATTGCGATAGACGCGACATTCGTGGATCTTGCGCATCTGGCGACGGTATCGTCTGTATCCACGTCGACCCTTTCGTCAGCCGTCGGGGGCAAGGGTATAAGGACGGGAGAGGGTGAGGAGGAAGTCATGACGATCAACTTTACGTTGTTGTCGATCCTCTTGACTGACTATGTCCTTGACGGGATAAAGTCATTTCCGCATCTGGAGAAATATCAGCTCTTATCTTTCAAGGAGCATTTTCAAAAGATCTCCATCGAAGAGACGGGATCGCGTTTAGCTGGACTAGCGTTCTTTGTGAGTTTTTCTTTCGAAACTCATGTTCCCAATATTTCCACCGAATGTTTGTTTAACATACCCCTTTTGTATTTTACAGATGTTTCAATCTTCTTTTGTTAGATACACGAAGATAGAGGAGATGTTGGACTGGAAGTCGACCGTCGAGAAGATCATATTCCTTCCTCTAACCTTAACATTAATCTTAAGAGCCGCATTCTGAAAATGTCGCGGCGTAGGGCGTCAGATAACGCCTAACATACTCGTTTGATCCTTGCATTAGCTTCTAAGCGTGTTTTCGGGTACGACGAGGACTCGAAGGTCGAGACTGAGCATACGATCGGCGCTCTTCTCTAGATTTAGGAGATGCTATGTTTTTTTTAACTTTGTACACTCGACCGTCGGTCGTTCCTATGTAATCGTTCGTTTCGTAAATGAAGTTCATCCTTTTGTCGAATTTTTATTTCGATTTACATATGTCGTAGATAGATGTAATATCAACCGTATAACTTTGTTAAGTATAGAACGAGCGAAAAATCGTGTGACTTAGGCATTCATAGCAATATAACGATTGAAATATCATACATTTGACTTGTATTGATAGGCTCAATTATTGACGTGTTAAAACATACAAAAATTTTCTGAGTCCAGAAACTCATATCGAGAGGTCGCTCAAACCTTATGATCGTATAACCAAATTTCATGATGAAATTTGAATCATGTGCCCCTGTGATAAATCAATTAAGTTGCATGAGAGGAAGGTGATTTTAGAAAAAATACTTTTTCAAGTGCGTCGCATTCCAACTGCGTGGGATTTCTTGATTGTCGAAAGTCTGGAGTCGATAGGCTCCTTTACCAACGACTTCGGAGATGCGGTAAGGACCTTCCCATTTAGTAGAAAGGTTGCCGGCATTGAGTTCTTGAGTGTTTTGGAACACTCTGCGGAGGACGTAATCGCCTTCTAGAAAGACTTTGACTTTGACGTGTTTATTGAAATGTCGCTCGACTGCTTGCTTCTGAGATGCCATTTTGATCAAGGCTGATTCTCTAAGCTCCTCGAGGGCGTCGATATCATAATTTAAATCAATCATGTTGTGGTCGACGGAAGTATGCCTCGAAGTTGGGAGCTGGACTTCGATTGGCAGGACTGCTTTGCAACCGTAGATGAGAGAGAAAGGGGTTTATCCCGTGGACGTGCGCGGTGTCGTACGATTTGCCCATAGGACTGAAGGGAGTTCTTTAACCCATCTTCCTTTTGCAGCTTTTAACCTTTTCTTGATCGAAGCTATAATGGTCTTATTATTTGATTCAGCAAGTCCGTTCGCTTCAGGGTATCTGGGAGTCGAGGTTGTTAACTTGATACTCCTGTCTTCGCAAAATTGTTGGGTCCTGTCGCTTATGAATTGGGATCCGTTGTCACAGACGATTTCGGATGGAATCCCAAATCTGCATATGATGTTAGTCTGGATAAAAGAGATGACCTCCTTGTCCCTGATTTGGGAAAAAGCAGCCGCCTCAACCCACTTGGAAAAATAATCGGTGAGTACAAGGAGGAATACCTTTTGCCCCGGGGCCGGGGGTAGCTTGCCGACAATATCCATTCCCCACCTCATGAAGGGCCATGGGATAAGTGTCGAGTGCAAATGTTCAGAGGGTTTATGTGACATACCTGCATCTCGCTGACAAGGATCACAGTTCTGGATGTACTTGACAGCGTCTTGTCGCAATGTTGGCCAAAAATACCCTTGTCGAGAGATACGATTAGCCAAATTGCGACCACCGGAATGATTGCCTCATTCGCCGTCATGCATCTCGTGAAGGATTTTTTGGACCTGACTCTTGCTAATGATGTATCTTAGGTTTAATCCTGTCGATGATCGTCGATAGAGCTTATCTCCAATTATGGTGTATTTAGATGCTTTGAATCTGGTCTTCCGGGCTTCCATCTTGTCTTCTGGGAGTTGGTCGTGCATAGAGAAATTTCGGATGTCACACGACCAATCATCTTTTTCATCCTCGACCTGGACGACATCGATGTTTTCGATAGACGATGTCGCCAGATGGATCATGGGAATAACGTCGAATATGGGTTCGACTAAAGCAGACCCGAGATTTGCTAAAGCGTCGGCTTGAGTATTCTGGTCTCTCGGGATTTGTTCAATAGAAAATGTTTCAAACATTTTTGATTTTTCTTTTGCTACCTTCAGGTACGCTGTCATTTTTGAATCTTTGGCCGCGAATTCTCCATTCATCTGGTTCACGACCAGGAGAGAATCGCTTTTGACATGTAGCGCAGTTGCCCCCGATTCGTAGGCCATATTCATCCCTACAATCAGGGCCTCGAACTCGGGTTCGTTGTTGGTGGTCTTGAAATCGCATCGAACTGAGTATACCATCTTGCCCCCCTGTGGCGACTTTAAGACGACGCCTAGTCCTGAGCCTCTAATGTTGGATGACCCATCGACGTGTAAGATCCAGGGCACGTCGTCGTGAGTCACCACAGTCGATACCTCGAGCTCTGCTTCTTTCTCCAATTCAGGGCTGAAGTCAGCAATGAACTCGGCCAAGGATTGCGACTTGATCGCGGTCCTGGGCTTGAAGTCAATGTCGTAGCTGCTGAGATATATGCTCCATTTTGCTAAGCGGCCTGTCAACTCAGGTTTTCTTAAGACAGACTTAAGAGGGAAGTTAGTTACGACAGGAATGGGATGCGACTCAAAATAATGTCGCAGTTTTTTAGCAGCTGTGACTAGCGACAAGAGCAATTTTTCCATAGAGGAATACTTGGTTTCTGCGTCCAGAAGAGATTTACTTACATAATAGATTGGCAGTTGCTGTTTTTCATCTTCTCGTGCTAGGACAACACTTACCGCGTTTGGGCTAACAGCCAGATATAGTTGCAAGATTTCATGATCGCGAGGTTCGACAATAAGGGAGGCAACGTCATGTATTCTTTGAGCTTTTGCAATGCCTGTTCATGATCGTCGGTTCAGTCGAAGCCTCTGTTTTTCCTGAGGACGTTGTAAAATAGGTGACATTTATCTGAAGACCGGGAGATGAACTTGTTCAGAGCTGCTACCCGACCAGTGAGCCTTTGGGCTTCTTTGAAATTTCGAGGGGGTTTGATCTCGACAATGGCTTTGATCTGGTCGGGATTGGCTTCGATGCCTCGGCGAGTGACCATATATCCTAAGAATTTCCCAACACTGACGCCAAAGAAAAATTTCGTCGGGTTGAGCTTCATGCTATACTTTTCAAAGATATCAAACGATTGCCTCAGATGCTCGACATGGTCGATCGCTTGTTTTGACTTCACTAGCATGTCGTCGATATACACCTCCATCGTGTCGCCGAGATGGTCTTTGAACATTTTATTCACTAGACGCTGGTAGGTAGAACCTGCATTTTTTAGTCCGAAAGGCATAACTTTATAACAGTAAATACCTCGGTCCGTCATAAATGCGGTTTTTTCTTGGTCCTCTACGTGCATTAAGATTTTATTGTATCCGGAATAAGCATCCATGAACGTTAGTAGTTCGTGCCCCGCTGTCGCGTCGACCATGGTGTCGATATGAGGTAATGGAAAAGGATCTTTTGGACAGGCTTTATTGAGGTCTGTGAAGTCGATACAGACCCTCCACTTTCCATTCTTCTTTGCTACAACCACGGCGTTAGCAAGCCAATCGGGGTATTTTACCTCTCGAATCTTCCCTGTCTTGAGAAGGTTGTCGACTTCTTCATTTATCACCTTATTCCTTTCAGGAGAAAATTTCCGTCGCTTCTGCTTGATAGGTTTGAACGATGGGTCGACGTTGAGCTTGTGAGAGATGACGTCAGGATCTATGCCGACCATATCTTCATGTGACCAGGCGAAACAATCAGCATGTTCCTGCAAAAAAGATATTAACTTTTCCCTGAGGCAAGGATTGAGAGACGACCCGATTAAGACTTTTTGGTCAGGATTGCTTGAATCTAGAATGACTTCCTCCAGGCGATAATCGATGACTGCTTTAAGTGCATCTTGTGCATTTTCGAGTCCTTCATGTGCTGGGTCAGCGGATTGTTCGTTATTCGCCATTTTCCTGAAACAGAGAACAAAAGAAACTCCAAGAAAACATAAGCAGGACGCACGTTTGTCGAAGATTTTCTCTAGATGGGGTCCCACGGATGGCGCCAAGCTGTTAATGCCAAAAATCGCACCAAAGGGTCAACTTAAGGTCAATGTGGACTTTATCAACTAAAGAAAGGAATCGTTCGACAAAGGCGTGCGACAAAGACAAAAATGTAAATAAGACAGAGGATTTGATGACGCAGGAAAAACCTCAACGAGGAAAAAACCTGCGGACGACAGTGGATGTCGTCGCTGCACTATGGTCGTCAATCAGGGGCGATGTCCTTGGTATTCCGGGTGTCGATCGTACAAAGATTACAATACAAATGAAGGGAAAGACTTCAAAATGTAAAGTACAAGTGTTTGAAATGTAAAAACAGTGTGCGTCGTGTGTGAAAACAATATGTAAACTGTTGGTCGATAGTGATTGTCGTGCGTCGAGAGAGATCTTATATGAATGATCTCTTTGTTTCGAATGAATATTCTTCAAGTGTTTGCGTTTGCTTCTGTTGTTCGATGCTCTTGTAGTGTCTCTCACCCAGTGTTATCCGATGTTGATCAGATGTCCTGAACTGATGATTGAGCTGGGAATTTTTTGTCTTTGGGCACTTTAATTGGATCATTAAGTGCCTCGTCGTAACGGTCGTCGTCTTCAATGTGGGATTAGATGCTTATAACTGATTCTGTCGGTTATAGCCGTTGTCCATTAATGATGTTTGACTCCTGCATTAAACATTGAACAAACGTAACAGTCGTATAGCGCGCTAGTCGGTCGAGGTCGTGCGGAACGGGCGACGTCGAGGTCGAGTGTCGTGAGGAACTCTCGACTTACCTTTTAGGAGGGATGACAGAGGTTTTTTGGGCCTTCGACGGGACCTTATCTTAATACGAGATATAGCTCATAACATACGTCTTACCTTTTCTGGTCGTGGTCGAGACCTGAGAAATTTTGCCCAAACACACGACACACAGTTTAAACACACGACGCACATTGTTTTTACGTTCGAAACACTTGTTACTTTACATTTCGAAATCTTTCTTTCATTTGTATTGTAATCTCTGTACGATCGACACCAGAAACACAAGGATATCGCCCCTGTTTGGCGACCATAGTGCAGCGACGACTTCCACAGTCGTCCGCGGGTTTTTTCCTCGTTGTGGTTTTTCCCACGTCACCAAATTCTCTGTCTCGATTACATTTTAGTCTTTGTCGCACGCTTTGTCAAAAGATTTTTTTCTTTAGTTGTTAAAGTCCACATCGACCTTAAGTTGTGCTTTGGTGCGATTTTTGGCATTAACAGTTTGGCGCCATCCGTGGGACCCTATCTAGAGAAAATCTTCGACAAACGTGCGTCCTACTAATGGTTTCTTGTAGTCTTCTCTATTCCCTGTTTCAGGAAAATGTCAACCCCCGGAAATCAAGAGCATGTCATTGCCCAGATGTATCAGGAATTGGAGGTCGCGCGGGATCAAATCAATGCCATGGTCGAGCAGAGTCGCAGAGCAGCCGAGGAGATCGCACGGCTGAGAAATCCCTTTGGTCCTCAGCATGGACCTAGGCCGTTCGTTCAGAATCCAGGCCAAGGATCGTTCGGTCAAAATGGTCCTAGACCATTTGCGCATAATTCAGGTCCAGGATCAGGTCCGTTCGCTCAGAATCAGCATCCAGGTCCGTTCGCTCAGAATCAGCATCAGGTCCGTTCATGCAGAACCAACAGCCGGGGCCGTTCAACCCAAACCCCTAGTTCGGGACAGTTCCTCCTCAGCATATAAGGCCACCACCCATGCAGAATGGATCGCAGCCATTTCAGAGTGGGCCGCAGCCGTTTCAGAATGGATCTCAGCCATATTTTGTCCCTTTTAACGGGGACGCCAATGGCTCGTCGCATGGCAATGGCACCAGTTCAGGAATCAATCCGCAGACAGGTATGCATCCTGATCCTAATGATCCAGTCGCCCAGCAACTGAAGATGCTAGAAGATCAGAATGAGCGCGTCCAAGCTTCCTTGGGCAGCCGTGTCCGTCGACATCGAGCCTCGATCAGGATTTCAGGCATCGCCCTTCATCGATGAGATCGCGACCGTTGAGGTCCCAAAGAAATACAACGTCCCCGCCTTCACGCCCAAGTATGCGGGAGTGACCGATCCAACAGAGCACGCCGTGCAGTATAAGCAGCTCATGTGGATGATCTCAATCCCACATATGTATCAGGAGGTCTGTATGTGAAAGAGCTTCAGTGCGACTCTTACTGGTCCTGCCCTCCAATTGTTGATCAATCTCAAACCCAAGTCCATCGGGTCGTTCACCAAGTTGGTCAACCAATTCTCTCAGCAATTCGCCAGCAGTCGCAAGATGGAGAAGCAAACCAGTGATCTGTATTATGTCGTGCAGAAGACCAATGAGTCTATTTGAAGTTATTTCAATAGATTCAATGCGAAGATGATCAGTGTTCGCAATTGTGACGTCAAGACCGCAATCGAAGCTTATAAGCGTGGTCTGGACGACAGTTCAGGCTTATACACTGATCTGACCAAGTATCCCCCAGAAAATTTCGAAGACGTCCGAGCTCGAACCCTAGCATATATGAGGGTAGAAGACGACGCTGCCTTTCGTCGCAAGCATACCGACGACAAGAGGTCGTTGGGTGTGAAGAAGCCAGAGTTCAAAACAAAAGCAATTTCTAAGGTAGAGCCCGCGCACCAGATTTCTAATGTCCGATTCAAGACAAAAGCAGAGGCCAAGACCGCGATCAAGTTTCCTCAGTACCCCAAGATATCCTCTTACGGATTCAAAGGGTCCACTAAAGATTTGGTCGAAGCTCTGAAGACCACTCAAGCGACCATCCGATGGCCAAATAAATCCGATCAGGACGATGCTAAGAAAGATAAGTCAAAATGGTGCGACTTTCATGTCGACCATGGTCACGCGACAGATGATTGCATAGATCTCAAAAAGGAACTACCATATCATGTCCCGAAAGGAAATCTCAAAGATATTATCGATGATGTCGCTACTTCAGCTAGCGATCATCGACCGCCGACCCCAGAGCACGCAAAGGTCGTCAATTGCATCACTGGTGGTTCCGACGTGTGTGGTCTGACGTATTCCGCGGCCAAACATCACGCCAGTCAAGCACCTGACGATCTGCCTATCCCGCGTTCATCAAGACCAAAAGGAGATCTGGAGTTAGAAGCCATGAAGATCACGTTCGACCAAGACGACCTCGGTGACTCGTATCGAAAGCATCATGACGGGTTGATTATTCAACTCACGATTGGTAATTCTTTAACCCGTCGAGTCTTGGTCGATGGAGGCAGTTCAGCGAACGTCATCTTCCTTGACACCATCAAGGCCATGGGAATCGATCGATCGGAAATCACCCGACGCTCGACAACCGTGGTCGGTTTCAATGGAGATGCGACGAGTACCTTTGGGGAGATTACCTTGCATGTATATGTGTTTGGGCAAAATTTCACCAGTCTCGACCACGACCAAGGTAAGTAAAAGCACTTACTACACTCGACCACGATGTCATACGTTTCACACGATCGTCGCATAGAACCATGCGACCTCGACTAGCTAACGCGTGATACAACTGTTACGTTTATTGCAGGAGTCAACGTCATTAATGGACAACGGCTATAACTGATGAAAGCCATTAACAGCACTAAAGACGACGTCTGTTACGACAGTTATCGAAGTATTTAATGAGCCAATTAAAGCGCCCGAAGACTATAAATTCCAAGCTCAATCCTCAGTTCAAAGGACATCGAACAACAGACACAAGTACTCAAACTCCGAAGAACACTCGAAGCAAAGAAATCATTCACAGAAGAATCGCTCTCGACACACGGCATCAGCGCACGACACACAGTTTAAACACACGACGCACATTGTTTTTACATTCGAAACACTTGTTACTTTACATTTCGAAATCTATCTTTCATTTGTATTGTAATCTCTGTACGATCGACACCAGAAACACAAGGATATCGCCCCTGTTTGGCGACCATAGTGCAGCGACGACTTCCACAGTCGTCCGTGGGTTTTTTCCTCGTCGAGGTTTTTCCCGCGTCACCAAATTCTCTGTCTCGATTACATTTTAGTCTTTGTCGCACGCTTGGTCAAAAGATTATTTTCTTTAGTTGTTAAAGTCCACATCGACCTTAAGTTGTACTTTGGTGCTATTTTTGGCATTAACAATATGCAGGTGGAATCAATAAGCAAACGAAGTTTAGCGTCATTGATTGCTCGTCGTCCTATAACATCATCTTAGGTCGACCGTGGATCCATGAAATGAAAGTCGTTCCCTCGACGTACCATCAAACAATGAAATTCCCTACGCCGTGGGGAATCCAAGAGATCAAAAGCGTGCCGAAAGTCATCCGTGATTGCTATAAGACCACCCTGAAACCGCAAAAGTAGGCCATCTGGCAATCACGGGTCGACGAAGTCGTCTAGACCAAAGCAAGCCTGATCGAAATATCCTGACAGGTTCATCTCTCTATCTCTACTTTAAAGACAAATTAATATCTTTCTTACATGAGCATGTCGATTACTTTGCCTGGTCGCACGAAGATATGGACGACAAAGACCCCAGTGTTATTTCCTACAAGTCCAATGTCGATGCGTTCACTGTGGCGACTCACGACGACGTGTCCTAAAATCTATATGACGACGGTTTATACAACGCTAGGAATTTTGGGCTAGACGTCGTCTTAAAGTCGCCACAGGGGGGCAAGATGGCGTATACAGTGCGATGCGACTTCAAAACCACCAGCGTATCTAAATTCAAAAAATTCAAAGTCTTTTAAGACAATCAAAATATCTCACGTAGCTATAACGCAACACGTCCGGAAAGGTATGTTTTCTAAGTCCTTTTCTATCTTTCATACGATTTTTTACTACAACGATTACTGACTTAAGCATCGGAGGGTAATTGGCTAGCCAACGACCAACCTCTGACATTGTTTTATCGCAGATCGCACGACATAAGATTGCAAAGTCTACTACACGACTTCAATCTCGCAAGGTCGCATGACATAAGTGTTCAAGTCCATGACTTGATTATTTTATCATAGGGGCACATGACTCAAGTTTCGTCGTACGATCTAGTCGTACGATCATCAGTTCTAGCGACCCATGATCTAAGTTTCTTAACTTAGAAGAGTTTCATGTTTTGAATGAATGCTTTGATCGCATGTAATTATGTTTGCCAACGTAATCTTAAAGTATAAAAGTCTTATGACTTGTGTGCTAGTCTTTGTAATTACAATGGATGCCTAAGTCGCATGATTCCTTGTTTGTTCTATATTTAACGAGTTTCACAGTTGATTCTATATACGACATGTGTAAACCGAAATTATGCACAAGTTCAACGGAAGGACAAAATTCCATTCATAGAATGTATGATTACATATAAGTAACTCGACCACCAACGGTCGAATACTCAAAAATAAAGATAAAAGTTCTCTAAAGGTTAGAAGGAGCGTCAGCAGCATCTTGCCCGAAGCTTCACCCTGGAGGCCCTCGTCCACAACCTCCTCTTCCTCAGCCTCTTTCTCATCGTCAGAGTAGAGATCCCTATCGGTCCCGACCTTGGCTAAAAAGAAGGCTAACTCTTCAGTTGCGGACGCAAGGGGATTCTTCCCCGACAGGTGTTGCCTCATTATAGCGGCACGCGCAGTCAATCGAGCCAAGGCAAAGGTCGACGCAGCCTCTTCCTTAAGCTCCCTAACCTCCTTCTCCAGGTCCGCCACCTTGGACTTGGACTCCTCAACCTCCTTCTCCTTCATGTCCAAAGACGCTTGCCTCCTATCCAGCTCATCTCTTTGATCGGCAATCACAGAGAAGGATTGCTTCAGACGAGAATTCACGTCGTCCCTCGCGTGGCCGACGGCTTCCAGCTCGTTCAGGGCATCGTCGAGTCGTATCGACATGTCCTCAACATGTGCCAAAGCGGACTTCTCCCTCGCCAATGCCGCATCCTCTCTCTTAATAGCAGAAGACACTAGACCCTCAATCTTCGTCGTCTCGGCATGCAGGGCCAAGGAATACTGAAATGTCTGAAACATATAAACTCGTTAGTAAAGCACACAAATACGACAACGACAACGACAACGACAAATGACAAACGACAAACGACAAACGAAAAACAAAGTCTTGAAAGATAGACTTACCATAAACGCCAGTCCAGCAACGTATGACCCCGCACTCTCGATAGAGACCCCGTTGAAACGCTCCCTGAAAGAGGGGAGCTGAAACTTATCCAAGTGGGGGAACAAGCTCGTCCCGTCCAGGATATTGTCCACCATGAAATCCGACGGCAACGTAAAGTTTACCGTCATTTCCTCTCTCTCTCTCTCTCTCTCTCCCCCGTCTGCGCGTCCTTGCCCTTGTCGGCCGACGAAGGGCCTGACGTGGCAGCAGGAGACACCGTCGATTTCGCCGGATGCGCAGTATCGACGGGTATCGCACCGATCGTGTCAGAAGTCTTCTCGACAGACACGGTCGACGCCTTCGCCTTCTCAGGCGAGATGACTCTCGATGAGCCACCCGTCTTCAAAGACGGTTCCCTCAGGACGGACGTCCTCGTCCTCTTGAGGACTCCCGACCTAGTTGTCGGGGCCACTTTTCTCTTAAGGACCCCCGACCCAACTGTCAGGGCCTCCTTCCTCCTTTCCCTCGCCTTACGAGCCAGTTCGGCTTGGGCCGCCCTCTTGGCCATCGCGGCAGATGATACTTTTGGCTGGGATTGTTGGGATTCTCCTGTGAAGCAAGAAAGGAAGAATAATTAAAACATTGAAATGAGGGAATAATGGTGTCGAACAGAGTAGGTTACACTTACCAGTCATCTCTACCTCTTCTTTCGACTCCTCCTTCTTCTCCTCCTCAGTCTCCTCAGTATCCTCAGACTCGTCTTCCTCTTCCTCTTCTTCTTCTTCTTCCCCTGCTTCCTCTCGACTCTCTGCGACGGTTTTCACCCAAACACACCAGATCGTTGTCCTCGTCCACTGGATGTCGAGTGACGAATGATCGGTCTTCAGGACTGATCTCCAGAAATTTCTCGATTTTTTTCTTGGAATCGTCGTTAGACTTCACTGCATCGAACTTTATATCTGAAAAACACAAAAAGGAGAGGATTAGTTACAAAAACAAAGCAGTAAGCATAATAAAGGCGCTCGACCAAAGCTAAAACTCACCAGCCATGTTCCACCCGGACCTGATCCAATCACTATCGGAGTCCAGCGTCGCTACCCATACAAAGACGTACTTGGTCTTCCATTTATGCTCATTGACCGTAGTTTTTAAGACCAGGGTACGATCGCCATTATGCTTGGAAAATAAGCTATAGTGACGGTACTGATCCCTCTTGACCTGATAAGCGATCAAGAGGTCTTTTACGTTCATCGGCGACTCCCAGTGACTGGTAAGTCGCTCGACGACCTGTATTACCCTCCAGAATTAGGGCATCAGTTGTCCAGGCGAGAGGTCGAACTCGCACATAAAAGATTTCGCTAAAGGAGAGTAGGGCCACTCGAAACCTATTCTAAAGGGATACTCGTATATCACGACGTATCCTTTAGGACACATCTCCGGTCTAACCTGACCGGCCTTGGTTACTGAAACCTCCGCAGGGATTTTCGCTAGGCTCCTAAAACTATCAAGATCATCCTGGTCTTGAATGGTACTCCTAGGCTCTGTCGACATCGATAATCCTGTTAGCCAAATTTGTAGGTCTGAAAAGCCCCAAATATCCCAGTTCTTCCTAGGTTTCCTAGCAATTGATTTGTGACGCATACAAAGACTGGAGAGTCGTACCTTATATAGGTGCCTAAAACCTCGAAATCTCTAACAGGTTGAAGATCTCTTGCAGGTTTGGAAAAGATTCGGCCAAGAACAGCAAAGAAATTAGGGAGAATCTCTCTTAAAATCTCACTGGAATCGTAAAGTAGAAAAGATCCGTCGAAGGTCACTATTTATGCAAAAGATTGTGTCAGATCGAGCCTCTCGATGGTCGACACGTGCCCTTGCCTTTTCGAATACTCGACAGATCGTCGACACCTGGCGCTTACAGCTATCAAGCACGATTGTGCGTCAGCGTGACGTCATGACCTTATCCCCTTTTCGACTTCCTATTTAGTTGGAATTGGACCGATCCAGTTCCAAGGCAACTGAAAAGATTTTTTGACACGTGTCATGATCCTAGACGTCCGACTAACAAAATTTAAAAACTTTTGAAACTTGAAATTTCCACTCCATTTTTTAAATTTTGGGGGCAAACTGTTTGGGCAAAATTTCACCAGCCTCGACCACGACCAAAACAAAGAAAAACGTTTATTACACTTTCCCATAACAAAATCAAAATCATAAACACTTTATCTCTCGACCAAAGTAAAATCGAAGGTTGCTCATAACACTCGACCGTCGTGACATAGCTCTCGACCTCGACCGACTAACGTAAGACATTTCTGCTATGTTTTCATCATTTAATGCAGGGTCAATGTCATTTATGGCCAATAGACATAACCGACAGAAGCAATTATGAGCATTAACAGCAATGATCGTTGCGACCATTATCAAAAGCATTTATGGAGTCATTCAAGGCACTCGAAGACTATAAATACAAGGATCCCAGCCTCATTTCGGGACATCTGATTTCAAGAACGAAGAATACGCAGCGAAAACACTCAAAGAATTCTCTCTCAAGTGACCGCTCTCGACGCACGACTTATACACACGACACATTGTTTTTACACACGACGCACCAGTTTTTTGCGCACGATTCACTTGTTCTTTTACATTTTAAGTCTTTATTTCATCTGTATTGTAATCCTTGTACCCTCGACACCTGAAACAAAGGATATCGCCCCTGTTTGGCGACCATAGTGCAGCGACGACCCCCAAAGTCGTCCGCGGGTTTTTTCCTTGTTGAGGTTTTTCCCGTGTCACCAAAATCTTTGTCTCTTTTACATTTTATGTCTTTGTCGCACGCTTTGTCGTAAGATTCCTATTCTTTAGTTGTTAAGCTCCACAATCAACCTTAAGTTATCCTTCTGGACGATTTTGGCATTAACAATAGTGGTAGTTTCCGGTAGTTAACCGGAAACCTTTGGGAATCCGGGAGTGTCCGGAACGCCACCCGGAGAGTTCTTGTAATCGCTAATACCTACTAACCGGGTAGAATCGTCCGGATAGTTCAGATTGTCCGGATACAATATTCCGGATAGTACGGCTGTCCGGATAAGTCTTCCGAAAAGTGACTGTGTGACCTTGTGGTGTAGTCTGTTAGTTCGAGGTGTTAACCGTGTGAGAGTGTAGTTCAATCAAGTGACTTATCGCGGTAGTGTGTATCCTTATAGGTGCAGTTGAAGGGAGAATCAATCTAGTAGGAGGATTAAACAGGACGGCGGGTGAGTTTTCTGATCCTAATCCCTTTTAAAGTGTGGAACCTTATGCATGTTTATGTTGGTAAGTGTTCGTACTATGGTTTACTCATGTATGAAAAGTGTGATTTAATCGTGTGGATATAAACTACTTTCGTGTGGACAAGCTATGGCATTTGTGTGAGATGGGGGTGTGTCCCTTATTATTAAATATATGAATTCGTTTCATATATGGGCGGTGTGTGCCCTTTTTACGCTGTCACGGTGTGTGTGACCATAGCGTGTGCCATTAGCTTGTCATAGCGTGCTGACCATTTATGTGTGCTCATAACAAGTTTTGTACAATCATTTCTGACTGAAAGTTTTACATAAACTGTGTAATTGTGGTGTGGCTTTTGAGGGAACTCACTAGACCTCATGGTCTAACCCTCGCTTTCAAAACTAAAAATCTTTCAGGTAAACAGGTGGTAGAAGGCTCGGGTAAAGGGAAAGGGAAGGTGTGAACTGGAGCCTGTATCTTAAGAGTAGAAGACTTCCATTTTTGAATCTTAGACCTTTATTCTCAGCTGTAATTAGGGTTGTATTCCGCAAACCCTTTGTCGAATTTTGTTGAATTTTGGTGTGGGCCAGGTTTTGGCAGATATTATTGTTATCTATGGAAATCATGTTTGATTATTTTTGGTTGGGTTGTTACAGTTTCATTACATTGAATCAATAATGTTAAATGCAGTCTTCCACTTACATTAAAATAAAACATAAATAATACAAACTAATGTAGTGTTCTAAATGTATATTAACCGTCATATAATTGTCTAAATAGAATTATAGTCTTTTAATTATTATAAATATATTTTAATTATTTTTTTTTAATTGTAATAGTAAAATTTATTATTATATATTTTTTATTATATAAACTATGGACCGGTCCATGATTGAGAGTGAAGAGTTTATAAAATGTATAGGAGAGAGAAAACTAATGTGGCAAAAAGAGAAAGCTGATGTGACTAAACCATGAACCTCTTAAGACTTAAGAGGTCCATGATTGTGGATGCTCTAAGACCCCATGAAGAAACACAAGGAATTCCATAACAATCAAGTTTCTCCTCACAAACCCAACACATTTCACCAAAACTAATAGGAAAGAAAGATTAGTAGTTACCTGAAGATTCTACTGATTAAATCCAAAGGTTCAGCTGCCAACACTCCTTTCTCCTCTTCAATTGCCAATACTTCCTTCCCTTGCACTCTCTCTTAGCCGCACACACATACACACACTGGGACAATTGCTAAATGAATAAAATAAGGTTTTTCCCACCCCTTTTATACTTTTCTCACTAAACACCAAACTCTTAATTTCTTTACACTTAGACCAAAAAACTTTCTTATTTCGAATTTCTTCCACAATTTCCAATTAACGACTAAAAATACCAATCTTGATTATTACAACATCCTCCCCTCAAAAGAATTATGTCCCCAGAATTCCATTTTCAAACAAATGAGGATATCGAGTCCTCATGTCCGATTCCAATTCCCAAGTTGCCTCTTGCCCTTTATGGAATTGCCACTGAACTTTCACTAGGGACACTTCTTTATTCCTCGTCTTTCGGACTTTGCGATCCGTGATTGACAACGGTTCTTCTTCATAACTTAACTTCTCATCCACACGAATGTCTTCCAATGGCACTGCCATACTTTCTTCGGCCAGGTATTTTCTTAAATTCGACACATGAAAGGTCGGGTGTACTCCCCGAAGCTCCTCGGGCAACTTCAGCTTATTCGCCACCTCACCTACACGCTCGGTGATGGCGAACGACTCGTCATACCTGGGTCTTAATTTCCCTTATCTTTCCAAACACACGTCTTTCCACGACAAAACTCTAAACATCACACCGTCTCCTATATGGAATTCGATCAATCTCCCCCTTCTTCTCACATAAACCGGTGGCGGTCTTGAGCCACGCTTAACTTCTCGCGAAAATGTTCGACCTATCGGTGGTCAACCGTGTGACCTCTGGTCTCACCCAAAATCATTCACACATCTAGACTCACGGTTTTAAAACGCGCCAAACTAAGGGTTTCACACACAATTTCACCTTCTTAAAGAACGAATTCTACCGAAGTTAACGTCACAACAACATGCAACCCTTATTAAAAAAATAACGACGCTCAATTCGCCAACTGATCACAAATCAACCTTCACCTTAACCCGCAGTTAGGATTCCCTTCAACATATTACACACAATTCTACCATTACTCTCCCAACACAAAATACGTCTAAGGCAGATAATACTTTCTCACATTAATTAAACTGACCACAATCTATTGATAACAATCATTTCACACGCTTTTACCACAACGTCACTCCTATATTACTACCAAGTCTAATCCAATGGTCCCTCACCCCAAGCACTACATTCGACTACTTCCTTCCACTTACTTCTCAAACGTAAAACATGTTTCCAAAGAGCGACTCACTAGAAGGTGCACACTCTTGACCAATCACACAAGCTAGCTCTCCTCAACGCTTAACCCAATCACATACACACAAATCCTCTTCCTCATACTCCCACTAGAAGTTCATGCACCCGACGGTGATGTACTGATAACATTGCTTCCCACTTTTCGTGCCACTTGTCACACTTTCTACTTCACGCTTACTCATTTATTCCAACCTACCGTCCCAATTACCTCAGGCTAGCATGGAACATTTCTCATCCAACATTGATCACTCCATACACGCAATTTCAACGGTTACTGTGCCTACCCAATAGTTCCACCACATCTCATACAAGAAATTCAACCAAGTCAGTCTGAAATCACACTCAATGCTCGAAGCGACCACACACTTCTCATTTCTCAAACGAAATTAACCCACTCCTTTACATTTCCTTTACCTACCAGGATTAGCTCAACGTTCCCAAAGACTTCATATCTACAACGAATCAATCATAAACTAACCAATCCAAGAGCACACAATTTCCTTCTTAGCTAGCCACCAACTGCCACCTGATAGGCGGGTTTACACCCCGCAAGTGTACGGGTCGAAATCAAGTAATAGTACTGAAAGTACGAGTATCGAACACAGGGAACTAGGAACTAAATATCACGATCACTATAAAATCTATTAACTGAACGGTCGCTATTTTGAGTTGTGGTTTATAACTTGGTTTAAAAACTAAATAAGAACAACAATCGATTAATGGAAGGTTTTGAAAGACTTTTGATAAAGAAAAGGTTGAGGGTTGGACGTCCTATGGAAATACTACTGATAAACGAATACCCGAACAATGATTATTACCGATTATTTCTATGAACCCTAGTTTGTAAAAGTCACTGTTGTTCTTTCTCAAGCAATAACAGGTTTTATTTCAAGACTCGTAGATTTAATCTCTCGATCTACACCTAGGGTTAAAATACATTAGGTTAAACTAGTCCGGGTAGAAAGTGATTCGGCTATCTCTACCCGAATCTCCTTTCCGGCACTTGATTACTTGATCTAGCTTTTAATCAATTTTCTCAAACTTAATCAAAAACCATGCAAGTCAATTGAAGGTGATCAAGCTACAATTGATAATGAATACTGAATTCAAATGCTTTCATAGATCAAATAAGGTAAAAAGAATCCTTCGGTTACACGTCATCCATCATAAAATCCATAGTTGTTCCAACCCCCAACATCTAAAGATTAGTTCATGTTGGGGTGGATAAAAACACTAGAAAAAAGGTATAAAGTGGTGTGTGAAATCATAGTGAACGTAAACGTGAAGAATGTACGATGAATCCCTTCTCTCTCGGCTCTGATCCACTTCACGTGGTGAACTGTCCTCAATCAATCCTCTATCGTGGCTCCAAAGTACGTGAAAATACTCTGAAAATCGCCCCTCCGCTGCCTACCATCGCACGTGTCGAGCTAATGACCTAAATTCCGGAAAACATCAAGTATAGAAACGAAACAGGCACTTGTGCGGTTTGTCCCGCGGCTTCAAGCCGCGTGGAAAGCCGCACGCTTTTCTGATGTTCTTAGGTCAGGTTTGGTTCGCGGATCTGGGTACGGTTCTTGGGCTTCCATTGGGCTTCGTTTTAGACTCTCTTTTAGCTCTCATCCGTTTCTTTTTCTCGATGTTCATCTTCTTTCGGATACCCTGCACATTTCACTAGATAAACCATAAAATCCTGCCTTTTTGCTTCAACACAAGCCAATCTCATTGGTTTATGGACTGAAAATAACGCCAAAAATTGGCGTTATCAACAACCCCAAACCGAGTGTTGCTTGTCCTCAAGCAAATTAGCGATAAAATAGAATAAAAGCATATATCAGTGAAATAATAACTACACAACACTCAATTGGTACCCCGTAATGCACTGGTGATTTCCCATACTCATTAATGATTATCTTATCCTCGCCTCATCCTTATTCTGTTTGATTTAAGGCCTTCCATTGTGAGTTGAACTCGTGACTGCTCCGATTACATTAAGGTCGTACTAGGTCTAAATAAACTAGGGAAAACATTTCTCCTCGACCCTACCTCACGGGATACTCTCATTTCACTCGAACCTAGGTTGTCGCACATGTTGTCATGTATAAGGAATTTATGTACAATAACACTCGAAAATTACATGACAACTCTAATGAAAGACGCACAAATGTCCAAAAGGTTGGTCTCAGAAGGGAATCAAGTAGCAAGACAGGGACTATCGGTAAAGGTGGTCGTATACCCTAATCACATTTTCCAGAAGATCATCCAGGTCTTTACAAGGGTTGTAACAGGGCTAGGGTTATGGCTGAGAAATGAGGGGTGCGGATCAAAAATCCTCGGCGTGTCAATCATTAGCAATTCTGAACTTTCTTGCTTCACATTCTATCACTTGGCCCTCTTTGTCACTACTGGAGTCGCTTTGACTCTCTTATTTAGCTGCTGTTGTACTATCTAACTAACTGTATTATTTTTTTATTTTTTTATTTTTTTATTTTTATTTTTTTGGGCATCATTGGCCCTCTTTATTTGATTGGGGCAACATTGGCCCTCTTTTCTAACTCTTGGGTTAAAGATTGACCCAATTTATTTTTCATGACTGGCCTGTACTATTTCTTTTCTGCTCTATCTTTCGCTGTTCGTTACCGCCTCTGATTGACACACTTTCGGATAAGGGTTGGCTAAGGCTTTTGGTTCGGGTTTAATGATGGTTTTGAAATGAACAGGGTGAGTGTTTGGCTACAAACTGGGTTATGGAAACACACAAAAAGGGGTCAAAAGGAACGATAGATAAAAATGGGTTAAAAATACACCCAATGCCTGGAATCATCTCTCAAGGTCCACACGATATGGTCTACTATACCCTTACCCAATATCCCGATGGTTGTCTTTGCTACTCAATGCAATATTATAGAGAGATCACTCTATAATCACGACAAGGAATTCGAAAAAGTGTATAAGAATTTCGTGTTTAAATCCCTCGAAATGAAATACGTCTTTTCGGCTCAAATCTCGCTATTGGGTGGTCTCCACTAATGTCCCTAGTCATGTCTTTCCCCGGTCCTTCCCTAATGGTCACGTCACTATCACAAGATTCTCCCCACAATGGTCGGTCTCAATCATCCAAAACAAGAAATATTAGCTACAATGATCTAACCATTCATAAGTGTAGGACATCAACGTGCATAACGGGGGCCCGATTGGCAACCCCAAACCTTACCCACACATTGTCCCCAATGTGCAAGTAAGTGGTACAAAGTGTGATAGTATTGTTGTGCATTATTACAGTCATCCAACAGAAACAAATAAAACAGTACAGTGCGTCATCAAGACAAATCAAAAGCAAGAGAGCATGAAAACAAACCCAACTACCGGCGTAAGGATGATGATGCACCCCCATCTCGCCGTCCTCTCACTCTCCTCCGGCCTTCGGGTTGCGCTGGCGGTGCCTGTGGTGCTGGCGGTGGTGGAAAGCCAGCTTGGGTGAGACGCGCGTCAAAGCCATCCAAGCGTTGGGTCATGTTTTGGAACCCCCGATCCATCCACTCATCCGACCTCCTCATCCCGATCGTCATCTGATCCATAAATTGGCGCAAATAAGGGGGGTGTCGCCGCAATGCACGGCCGCCTCCGCCGGTGGTGCCTCCGGGTCGAAATCGGGGTCACTGTCCGAGGCACTCTCGGACAAAAAATGGACCGGTTCGGCAAGACGCCGCCTTTGGTAATCGGGATCCGCTCGCCTTCTTTCCTCAAGCTTCGCCACCGCCGTTATTTGGTGCGAATATTGCGTGTTCCAGAAGTCCCCTTTGGATGCGGTAAACTGTCCTATCGGGACACTGGCTTCCCTACAAAAATGAGTTATCAAGCAAGGGAACGGTAAGATATCGTCGAGGGTCATACCTGCGTCCAAAATCTCCATCCATATGATACGCCCGATATCCATCGGGAAGTTGTTGTGTAGGGAGTATAGGACTTCCGCCACTTGGCTGTCGGCGGTGGTGTTGTGAGTATAAGGCTTTAAGGAAGCCTTGACGAACAACATGAGGAAGGCAATATCATAGTGCATCTCGCTTTTCAAGATGTGTTGATCCCGTTTGTTCCACCCCGTGCGTCCATGTCGCCGTAGAGATGCGGCGATGGTCGAGCTTAATTGCTCCCGGAATGTCGGGTGAGGAGATAAGCCATAGGTGGCGTTCAATTCGGGCCGATGGGGGCGTGGAAGTATGCATCTATGTCGTCCGGAGAGATCCGAACTTCCCTGTCGCCCATCTTTACCACACGACGATCGTGGTACCCAGCTGGGATCATACAGGCAAAAAATTCTCTGACCGTTCCAATGCAATACATGGGGGGGTTCGGATGAACCCCTCCCAAGACTGTTGTCGTATGATCTCCGGCACCCTGGAACCGGCTGGTAGGTCCACAATCTTGATGCCTCGCTCCCCGAAGGGATTGCATATGTTCACCCTCATCTTCTCGTGCCGCTCGTTCTTATCGGGGTTTTCGTGATCGAACATCTGCCTCCGGTTGTTCAGATGAATCTGCTCGTATTCCGGAAAGGAGAGGTAGGGGCTTGGATGGGTCCTCATATCTGCACAATAAAAGAATAAACTCAAATGAGTTATCTCGCTCATAGCCACCCCAAACCTCGGTAAAGCCAAGGTTTGCAAAGGGTTAAATGTGAGTGTGTGAGTGTTGAAATGAGAGGCACCCCAAACCTAAGTGAAACTTAGGTTTGTTGTATCTCATTTTCCTTACGTGTACGTACAGCTAAAACTCACAAATCCCATGCATGCAGATTACCAATAAAATAATGTTTAGCTCATGCATCTTGACTAAAAATCACCACATATTTCCCTAGTGCATACATCTAAAATCCCTCAACAGTTTGTACCGTTGGACAATAATACGAACCCCAAACCTAAGTGAAACTTAGGTTTCGTTATGCTTGCACTAAAAGACAAAAACCACAAAATTAACGTAGGGACTTCATGTTTCCAAGAAATCCCTCACGTAACAGTCATGCACAAAGAAAATGGGAGTATTCCACAAAACCATAGATCCTACACACCAACATTTATCCCCATTCTACTTCCTAAAAATTCCCCATCACAAATATTAAGCCCATAGATTCTCACAAAACAAATACAAACCCAGTTGCATACAAATATAATGTTCTCATGTCAGATTCATAGCATACAACAGGCTTGTATTCACAATATAAGCATAAAACATCGTAAGCAAAACATTTTTGTGAAAAATCTAGATAATGGGAAAGTAACATCAAAACACTTGGAAGCAAGAAATGGAAGAAATAGGTTTAAACTTACACCACATCGTCCCATCTGAAGACCCAAAGGAATTAAGAAAGAAGTTACTGTTGGTCCAAACCCTCAGTGATTTGATAATGACCCTCTCTTATATACTTAGTGAAAATTGTAAGTAAACAATATGTATCAGAGTTTCACTATCGCTGATAAGTACTAAGATCTTACAGTATCGCTGATAGGAACTCTCGCTCTTTAGATTAAACATTCAGCGAACACTGTTCACCATAATACTCTGAGTCTGTTCAGTACTTATGTTGATCGCTGTTAAGTTAGTTGTTTTACTTATGATCTCTGAAGACAAGTTTCACGTCAACATAGGTTCTAGGCTGAAGTCGAAGATCAAGCTCAAGAACCAGCGACAAGTCTCCTAATGAACTGATGCGGATCAGCGAAGACTCAGATTTGTCCACTCAATGTGAAGTATCAAGTACAAGACTTCAGCTATCGCTGAACTTTATCATTCGCTGATGAACAATGATAAAGCGCTGAATCAACGAAAAGCTGATCATGAAGTCCTCCGTACAAAGTACTTTTGTCTTAACCACCCTTGCACGTCTCCGTACGATATGTCAGAAAAGAACCTCCTTATTGTCTGAAATCGTACAACCACTCTGATACTACACTGTTCAAGCATGCGGCTACTAAGGTTGTCAACAAAGGTCAATGACATACAACCAATGAGCTGCTGCCACGTGTAAAGTGTAAACTGCCATGCATTAAATGCATGCAGTATATAAGAAGAAGAACTCACTTCATTTTGAAGTAACTTGCTAACTCTGGACAAGTTCATCCTTCTTATCTTGAGATAGGTTATTATTAGTAATTTCCTTCTCTTTCTTAGTGCAAGAAACTTAGTGTTCCAACTTGTTTAGATTTAGGTTTATCCTTAATCTTTTTCCGCAACAAGTTGTAAATTGTTAATGATTTATCAATAAACAATTTAGAAAAGTAAAATCTATGTGTTTGTATTCAACCCCCCCCCCCCCCCCCCCCCCTTCTACAAACTTGTATAGCCCTTCGGGACCAACAAGTGGTATCAGAGCAGATTTGTTTAATCTCATAAACAAGATCTAATCTATACTAAGATTTCTCTTCCTTGCTATTTCTGAAAATGGCTACCAACACAAACACAAATTATATTGACAATGGTTCTCTTGCAAAACCCCCTAGATTCTCCAGAGATAATTTTAATCTATGGAAAAATAGGATGATTCTCTTCTTAGAAGGTGTAGACCCTACTATGCCTTACTATCTTGAAAACGACCCATATATTCCTGTAAGAATTGATGCTATAGTTCCAGCCGCTGAGAATAGACCTGCTATTCCAGAAAGGCTGATTCCAAAGGAAGTTCATATGTGGACTGACGAAGATAAGAAGAAAGTGGCTATCGACACAAAAGCCAGATCCATACTATCCATGGCTCTTCCTGACGAAGTCTACCATTCCGTCATGAACCTGAAAACCTCAAAAGCCATGTGGGACACAATATGTGTTCAGTATGAAGGTACTCCTGAAGTCCAGGACTCTCGAAAGATCAACCTGGTAAGACAGTACGAAAGCTTCATTTGTGGTAAGAATGAAACTCTCTCTGAAGTTCACCAACGTTTTAACTGTTTAATAATAGATCTGAAAATTGTTGGTAAGGAATATTCTAACTTTGAAGTGCTGACAAAGTTTTTAGAATGTTTACCTGAAAGCTGGGATAGTTATTCTATGTGTCTCAAGCTGTCAAAGGATCTAAAATCAATGACCCTTTCTACCTTATATGGCACGATGCTGAATCATGAGCAATCGAGTCATCTTAAGAAGAATCTTGTAAAAGATTCCAAAAGCACCCCTGTTGCTTTAATCTCAGAGGAACCTTCCACTCAGCGACCCTCGGTCACTATCACTGAGTTGGAGAGTAACTCTGAAAGGTCATCAGATTCTGACTCTTCAGATGATGGTGAATCTTTGGCTCTCCTCACTAAAAAGTTCAGGAGATTCGCCAAAAAGAAAATGTTCAGAAAGAATAAACCTCTTTCTATTACTAACAAGCCAAGATCATCAACTCATGTTGATAAGGCTACTGCTACTTGTTTTAACTGCGAAAAGATAGGACATTTCGCTAACGAGTGCAGGTCAAAGAAAGTCTCTAGACCCTCAGCTTTTCCAAAGAAAAACTTTATTCCCAGGAATAGAGATGACAAATATGCCAAGCTGAAAGAAAAGTATGCAAAGCTGAAAATCTTTAAGAAGAAAGGCAAAGGCCTGATGGCTAACTATGATTGGGCTGCCTTTGATGAAGAAGAATCATCATCTGACTCTGAAGATGATGAAGCCAATCTCTGTCTAATGGCCAAGATTGAAGATGAGGAAGAAAGTTTAGACATTCCCTCTACTTCAACCTTTGCAATTCAGGTATCACCTTCCTTCTTTACAAATATTGCAAATATTGATGAAGCTGATAGTCTTCGAAAGATCGATCTCTTGACTAGAAGTTTATATGAATCCATGAATGGCAAAACTGTAGTTGAAAATCAAAACCTTGATCTCGCTGAACAGCTTAAAAACTGTCACTTTCAAATAGAAAAGCTTTCTAAAATTGAAGAAGATTTTAAAGATCAAGTGCATTTAAATCAGCTAGTCAAAATCGAACGAGCAGAAGTTATCGCTGCATTAAGAGCTGAAAAAGCTACTGTTGAAGGATGGTGTAATTCTTCAACAAAGATCACTGAGATAATTAAGTCTCAGATTCCCCTGAGTGATAAACGTGGTCTTGGTTACAAAACTGATATTCTAGAACCAACCACTGATCGTTCCATGCTCTTATTTGGATCTTTCGTATCCTCAGTCGCTGACACTTCATCCTCTCAGTGTTCCTCTTTTAGACCGCCTATCCCTGAGGAAATTTCTACCTCTTCAAAAGGTAAAGAGAAAATGGTTTATCCAAAACCTACCTCTGTCTTTAAAGATAAAGGTAAAGGAATTGCTTTTAACCAAAATCCTCAGAAGGGTACCTTAGTACCTAAGCTGAATGCTTCTAAAGCTTTAGTGATTCATCCCTCTGGATCAAGGAATCAGATCTCTGGATCTACTCAGCGTGGATCTATTCAGCGATCTACTCCTAGACTCAGCGTGGATGTCTCTGGTAAGAAATCCAAAGAACTGAATGTTCCTCCCATTTCAAAAGCCAATAGCTTATTTGGTGCTGGTCCTTCTAATTCAAAATCTAAAGCTCATCATTCAAATGGTCCTAGAACTACTTTTAGTTATAGGAAATGTTATCACTGTGGACTTACCGATCATAGTGCTAGTAAGTGCCCCACAGTCACCAAAGCTGAAAAGATAGCTAAGGTGAAGATTATTGTCCCCAAGGCAAAGAAGACCACTGAGGTTAAGAAATTAACCAAAGTGAAGACTGACAAAGCTGAATCTTCAAATGCTACGAAGAGTGCTGAACCTTCCATTCCAACTACTTCCACTGACAAACGTGTACACATGGTTAATTGGGTACCCAAGAAAAACTAATCTTCCTTTGTAATGCAGGTTAAGAAGGGTATCTGGTATCTCGATAGCGGATGCTCTAGACATATGACTGGAAAGAAAAGCCTGCTCGCTGAATACAAGGAAGAGAAGGGTCCCTCTGTGACTTTCGGTGGAAATGGAAAAGGACATACCCGAGGGTTTGGTGTACTCTCTAATGGTACAACAACCTTCAGAAGAGTCGCATATGTTGAATGGCTGAAGCATAATCTTTTAAGCATCAGTCAGCTTTGCGACAAGGATAACAAAGTAATCTTTACTAAGGAATCCTGCTTTGTCACTGACAAAAAGGAGAAGATAGCTCTCAGCAATTATCGTTTGGAAAATGTTTATGTAATAAACATGGACTCAACAACCACTGAGAACTCCTGTTTCTTCTCAAAAGCCTCATCTGATGTCAACTGGCTATGGCATAAGAGGCTCTCTCATCTAAATTTCAAGACACTGAACACTCTTTCTTGAAAAGAGTTAGTCACTGGTCTACCTCAGCACTCATACGCCAAAGAGTCTTTATGTTCAGCGTGTGAGAAAGGGAAGCAGACCAAAGCAAGCTTTAAGTCCAAGCAAGTCTCCTCAGTGTCATCTCCTCTACAACTTCTCCATATGGATTTGTTTGTCCATGTTAACAAACAATCCATCGCTGGAAAGAAATATACACTGGTCATAGTTGATGAATTCTCTCGCTATACATGGGTAATGTTTCTCCGTTCTAAGAGTGACGCGCCTGAAGAACTCATCACCTTTGTTCGGAAGATGGAAACCCTGAACAACTTCACCGTTCGCTCAATAAGGAGTGATCATGGGACTGAATTCAAAAACAGTTCTCTTGATTCCTTCTTTGAGAGCAAGGGTATTTCTCACAACTTTTCTTCAGTGAGAACACCGCAACAAAATGGAGTCGCTGAAAGAAGAAATAGAACAATTATTGAAGCTGCACGTTCAAAGCTCAGCGATTCTCACCTGCCTACTCAGTTTTGGGCAGAAACTGTCAACACTGCTTGTTTTACGCAAAACAGGTCGCTGATAGTCAAAAGATTCAATAAAACAGCCTATGAAGTTTTTCATGGGAGAAAGCCTTCAATCAGCTTTCTTCACATCTTTGGATGTCAGTGCTTCATACTGAACAACAGAGATGCCCTTAGAAAGTTTGATCCTAAGGCTGATGGTGGAATCTTTCTTGGATATTCTTCAATCTCCAAAGCCTTCAGAGTCTTCAATCGAAGAAGACAAACTGTAGAAGAAACTATTCACGTCACGTTTGACGAATCCCGTTCAGCGAACTCTAAACCGTCCGCTGATACTGAAGAACTGAATCAATGGATGTTTTCTCATCTTGGTGATTCAGAAGATATTCCCACTACTCATACTCATACAGTTGAAGATGATAGTCCTACTATCATTCCAAATATGGAGAATAGTGAAGCTGAAACATCATGGGTCTCAACTGTTCCTTTAAACACTATACCTACTTCTGAACCAAATGTCTCAGACATTCCATCTTCTTCTCAGCAATCAGTTAATATAATGACAACTACACCTATTCCTCTCTTGGTTGATACTCCAGAAGCTGCTGAAGCCTCATCTTCAGCTCATCCAGTTCAGTTTGAGTCAGCGTCTCACGCTCTGGCTCGGCGATGGACTGTAAATCACCCAATTGATCAAATACTTGGTGATCCAAACGTTGGTGTTCAGACTCGACGGAGTGCAGGTAATATTTGTTTATTTGTTAACTTTATTTCTCTAACTGAACCAAAGAAGATAGATGATGCCCTCAAAGATTCAAACTGGGTCAGCGACATGCAAGAAGAGCTGACTGAATTCGAAAGAAACAAAGTTTGGAAACTTGTTCGAAGACCAACTGACAAAACAGTGATAGGCACTAAATGGGTCTATCGAAACAAGTTGGACGAACATGGAACTGTAATCCGCAACAAGGCTCGTCTTGTTGCTCAGGGATACAGACAAGAGGAAGGCATAGATTACGACGAAACATTTGCTCCAGTAGCAAGACTAGAATCTATTCGTCTATTCTTAGCATACGCTGTTCACAAATACTTCAAAGTATATCAGATGGATGTTAAGTCAGCGTTTCTAAATGGAAAGCTGAATGAAGAAGTCTATGTGGAACAACCTCCAGGATTCTCAGATCCTAAGCGTCCAGGTTATGTCTATAAACTGGATAAGGCACTTTATGGCTTAAAGCAAGCTCCTCGTGCATGGTATGACACTCTCTCTACTTATCTCCATATTGAAAAATTTAAGCGAGGTAAAATCGACAAAACCCTATTTTTCAGAATAGTGAAAGGTCATATCATTCTTGTTCAGATATATGTTGATGACATTATATTTGGCTCTACTAACCCTGATCTTTGTACTTGTTTCGCTGATAGAATGAAAGATGAGTATAAAATGAGCATGATGGGTGAACTAACATATTTCCTTGGTCTTCAGATAAAGCAAAATGAAAAAGGAACTTTCATTAATCAGGGAAAGTATGTTAAAGATATGCTGAAGAAATTCGATTTAACTCAGAGTTCAGCTATGAAAACCCCTATGGCACCACCGCTGACACTTGATAAGGATACTAATGGTATTCCTGTTAATGTCACGCTGTACCGTGGGATGATCGGCTCTCTCTTGTATCTTACAGCTAGCCGGCCCGATATTATGTACGCAACCTGTTTGTGTGCACGATATCAAGCTGAACCTAAAGTATCTCATATGACCGCTGTAAAGCGAATTTTTCGATACCTTAAGGGTACTGCAAATCTAGGTCTTTGGTATCCCAAAGACTCAGGATTTGATCTAATCGCCTATTCAGATAGTGATTTTTCAGGTTGCAAATTGGATAGGAAAAGCACCACAGGAGGATGTCAGCTCCTGGGTGGAAAGCTGGTCAGTTGGACAAGTAAAAAGCAAAACTCAGTGTCCACCTCCACAGCTGAAGCTGAGTATGTAGCCGCTAGAAGCTGTTGTTCTCAGGTCTTGTGGATGAGAAATCAACTACTGGACTATGATCTTCAGCTCTCAAAAATTCCAATCTATTGCGACAGCACAAGTGCCATCGCTATAGCCAACAATCCAGTGCTACACTCAAAGACAAAACACATCGAAATCAGGTATCATTTTATCAGAGATCATGTGATAAATGGTGATATAGAACTTCACTTTATCCCAACTGATTATCAGTTAGATGATCTGTTCACCAAACCTCTTGATGAGACAAGATTCAACTTTCTCATCAGCGAGCTTGGAATGCTGAACTTGAAGGGTAAAATCTTCAGCGGTTAACATTTGATCAGCGATAGGATAAACTCAACTTGTATAACCTATTCTATCATCTTCTCTCTGAATAAACTTGATTCGCTGATATCAAGGTATGTTTTTCTCTCTCTGAAAATCGCATGTAAATGCAAGATTTCAAAACAAATTGCATCGCTGAATATCTCTTCCTTAATCAGCGATACTTTGAAATTTCTAAAAACCAACACTGATATTTCCATTCAGTGCTTCATGTTTTTCAAAAGTGTCCCTGAGTTTTCAAAACCTCAGAGACATTCCAAAATATGAAAGGACAGTTGTGATGTCATTTCAACGGATAAACCCCGACACGTTCTTTTTCTGACACACGATTGCACGTTTCGTTTACCTTCCAATCAAATGCAAACACGTGTCCGTGTCATGATGAAAATCTTTTCCCGCACAAGATTTTCTCTCTCTAATCTCACTATATAAACATATTATGGGTTTATATTTTTCCTTTACGCGAAAAACTTCTCCTCCAAGCAAGAAAGAATTATTGTTGCATTTGTGCTCTCAAGTTTTCAAGAACTTCTTCTTCTTCAACGAACCAGGTTAATAATTCTGTTATTTACCTGCTTCATAAACTTGTTAATGATCTTCTCATTGTTTTTACAAGATCAAACAAAAGAACTTCTTCAAATGAAATCATTTCTTTCATGGTTTTTTGTACACAACCTTTCATGGTTGTTCTTCAAGTTTAAACGCAAAAATCTTAAACTTGTTCTTCATGCGTTTTTTCCAGAATCCAAATCCTCAAAGGAAACTGGAAAACAAGATTTTTATTTGGGTTTGCATTTCGTTTTTCAAAAACAAGAAAAACCCTAATCTTCATTAAGACATTTTTGTCTGAATGAAATGGACAAAATTCGAACCATCTTATTGGAAAATCTTTCCACATTATGATTATTCTTATTTGTTAATCTTTGGTTGAACTGATAAATACAGAAATGGCATCTACTGACATTTCCACCACTGAGAACACTGCTGTTGATACTACTGAGGAATTGGGAATTATCAAGGCTCCTCAGGTCAAGTTCACTCTTGAAGAACTGGACTGGACAAAAACCAACAACCTCTATGTGCTTCTCGAGTTTCCTCCTCGAAAGCAAGTCACACATCTGAATGATGCTGTGAACTTCCTGAAAAATTGTTGCCTCTCTACAGCCCTGACCATAACACCTCCTGCACATCAGCTACTGCTATCCCAATTCTGGTATTCTTCCAGACACTCTCAGCTACCATCAACCAAAGACTCCTCAAAGACAATCGAATGTATCCTCTGTGATACTGATTATGGCACAATGAAAATTACCCCTGCCATTATCCGCAAAGCCCTGAGCCTTCCCATCGCAACCAAAGAAAAACCTTTTGTTCTTCTCCCTGACCACAAGAAACATTCAGATAGGGAAGCAATCACTGCATTCTTCGATGCAATGGGCTATATATGGGAAACTGGGAGGGACAAGAAGTCTGAGAAGAAACTGACCCTCATCAAGAAATCTAAAATGCCCAGCGAGATGAGCTTCATCTTCGCTCACTTAATCAATTGCATGACTGCAAAGACCGGCTCCTTTGATCAAGCCGCTCAAACTCAGCAAGCAATGGGATACGCATTGCTGAAAGGTCTACATATAGATTGGGCATCGATAATCTACGATGATCTGGTACTAAGAGTAGACTCTGCCGCTGACCGATCTCCATGGGTTCCGTATCCAAGATTCATCAGCGCCGTCTTCCAAACAGGCCTGAAGGACAGCTACCCAAAAGAGGGTGACCTGAAACTCTCTCAGGTTGGCCCTAAGGTACTCGACTTCAAACCAGTGGAAAACGAGGTACGTCTTTCTACACTCTTAACTCTTCTCAACCCTACTTTTTCGACTTCTGCAGCTCCTTCAGCGGACAAACCCACCGCTGATACCCCAGCTGCAACCTCCTCTCCTTCACGAAAAAGGAAACACTCTTCTACCCACCTTAGTTCCAAAAGAACTAAGAAAACCAAGGAGCAACCCCAACAATCTCTTGCTGAAGACTCCTCAGCTCATCTTGAAGAGCTGAAGGAATGTTCAGTGGTACGCTCTGCCACAGCTGAACAAGCCACCCATTCTATCCCAGCTTCAGCGTCTTTAAACGTTGAGGTTATAAACTTGGAACCTACCCAACCTCCTTCAGTCTCTCCACAGACTGAAGAAGTAATTCTCAGCGGATCCAACGCTGAACACCGCACCCAACCAACATTTTCAACCTTCGCTTCTCCCTCTACTCAATTGGACTCTACTCCAGTTGTCACTGAAGCACCTGTCATTTCTCCATAAGCTAAAGCTGATACTCCTCAAGGAATGATGGATGTAGGACCTGCAGAGATGACCATGCGTACACGCACTCTAGCTGATGACATGGAACTCTTCTCTGGACACCGAGATTTTGATGCATTCACCAATCCTCCTGCAGGTATACACAAACCCATATACATTGTAACTGAACCCCAAACTTCCGAGCTTTCCTCTGTTCACAAGTACTTAAATGTTACAGGTCCTAATTTGGGAGACATCAACGCCTCTCTGAAGACAATAGAGACGAAGCTGACAGGTCTCACCACTACTCTTTCAGACAACTCTTCAGCTGTAACAAACGCTTGAGAGAATCTCACAAAGCTGACAACCGTGGTCGAGAAGAATGCCTCCAAAGCTGACTTGGAGAAGGTTGATAAAACTCTTGGCGACTTTGCCAAAGTTCTTGCTGACATCTACACAGACTACCTCTCCATCAAAACATCAGTTCACACCATGTCCAGCGAGGTCACAACGCTGAAGACATCGGTTGGAAAACTCGAAGGAGATATGTCTACTGTAAAGACTGAAGTCAGTTCAGTAAAGACTGACATGAGTTCTGTGAAGGCTGACGTCAAAACAATGAAGACTGACATCACTTCTATGAAGACAATGATGCAGCAGATCCTGAACAACATGACCGCCCTGCTCCTGCACCTGAGCATTTTACTTCGGCGGGTCGTGTTGAACTCTTGAAGATCACTCCTGCTATTACTGGCCTAGAAGACAGAGTAGCAGAGATTGAAGCTTACATGGGGGTCCCTGGCCAAGAAGACAGGGAACCAAAGCCAACTGCTGAGTCATCACATTCCTCCCCCACTCATCATGAGGAAGGGAGGGAGAAGAGCGCTGAAGACCTTCCCCATGATGAATCTATCAGGGGGGAGAAGACTGAAGACCTTACCCTTACTGATGAGGGTGAGAAGACAATTGAAGAAACAACCGCTGGACCTCAAGGAGATGAAAACCCTGAGGGAACCGAGAAGCTTACCTCTGTATCTGAGGGGGAGCAACTCAAAGAAGAGGCTGAAGAATATGAATCAGAAGCTGAAGACGATGAAGCCGTCGACTTATCTGAAGATGAACCATCATCCAGTGATAAGGGTGATGATGACGATGATGATGACGATGATGATGATGATGACTCCTTTATCGTCAAGCCTGCTCAGAGGACTACAACTCTTAAAGGGATTCTGATAAATGAACCTTCAGGGGAGCGGACCAAGACAAAGCCATCAGCATCTGAAGCTGACAAGGGCAAAGGAAAAAGTGTCGCTAAAGACGATGAAAATCTGACGATCTTGCTTCCAAAGCCAGTTTGTCAGGTAAACTAAATCTTCCTTACACTCATCCCTCCTCTATCTATCTATACACATTATCAGCTCTCCTCTCCATAAACCTCTATACACAACCACGTTCTTTTTCTATCTCTGTTCTACCCAAGTTCTTATTCATAAGATCGTTGTGTTTCAGCTAGTCCTCTCCCCTGTTTGACGATATCACTGAAGTTCCTACAGCTGCGACTTCACCAACAATAATCCCAGCTCCCAACGCTGAAGAAATAATCCCGGTCTTGGATTTGATCTCTGAGACTGATGAACCTGAAGAACAGATGCTCTCTCATACAAACAGACCTTCCTTGGTTCCTCAAAAACCAAGTGAAGATGATCAAAAAAGAAGAGATGAGATAATAAAGAAGTTCGAGGCTCAGCGAATCATTCTGAAGCGTGATCAACTTCCTTCTGTTCCTCCAAAGTTCAGAATTTCTCAAAAGGAATACAAGGAACACCTCAGAGCTGAACGTCTAATCGCTGAAAGAAGGGAAGTTGAAGAAAAAGACAGAGAACTCGCCATCCAGCTTACTCAAAAATCGGTGAAAGACCCCAAGCTGAAAAGAACTCCAATCGAAGTTCAACGTCAGCTGTGGGAAGACGCCAAGAAGATCGTTGAAGAAAAGAGAACTGTGTCTCAATCTACCTTAACCTGGTGCAAAGAAAAGGTACACTTCAGACATCGACCTTCCAGAATCATCAAGGTACTCATCGCTGGAAGATCAACCCTCAAAGTTTCTATCGCTGAAATCGAGATATTCAGAGAGAATGATCAGTACGAAAAATTCTATGATGAAGCCATCACGAAGTACGGTCTCTCTGAATGGTTGGAGATCAGACTAGCCATCCAGAAGTCTCAGTCTAAGTACAAGGATCATGTTGAAAAGCTGATAAACAAACAGCTCGACTTAGTCTCTTCTTGTGTGGATATTCCTCTTCCCCCTCCTCTCGAAAGTCGGAAAAGAAGGGCCTCTGTAAAGAAAAAGTCTAAACCTTCAGACTCAGGTCCTCAGATACGAAATGAAACAGGTATTGGTTTTTCTCTTGAGGAAGTCCTTGGTCCTGAACCTGACCTTTCTGCACTTGACACATCTCTTCCTCCTAATGAGACTTTCATCCCTGGGAAAGTCTTAAGGAAACCCTATGGGGTATTCTTTATTGACTGGGATGGACGAAAGCGTTTTCAACGTATCTCTGAACTACCCATCACTCCCATCGAACAACTGAAAGATCTCATCTACTGGCGTGATTTCAAAAATGACATTCAGGCACGGCATCTTAAACCCTTGATTTTTTAAGAAGCGCTGAACAAAAAGAATCAAGGAGTAAAAGTCCCTGACTGGATGATCCCCACATCAAAGACACTTGATGAACTTCTCATTAAGGAAGAACCTTTATAAACTGATAAGATCGCCTTATTCTTCTATTGTATCAGTTATTCTTTTGTACTTGTAATTGTATTCGCTGTACTTGTAATTTTTCCACTTCCCTCTGTAATCTTTACGAAGTTCAAAGAAAAATTTCAGCAAATGTACTTTACTCCATTAGTACAGAAAAGATCCCAGAAAACAGTAAAAAGGACAAATATTTTATGAGTTCTTTTTATCCTTATGTTTTCATTAAATAGCAATTTTCTTTGTTGCTATGTCATAATCAAATAGGGGGAGATTGTTGATCCAAACCCTCAGTGATTTGATAATGACCCTCTCTTATATACTTAGTGAAAATTGTAAGTAAACAATATGTATCAGAGTTTCAGATAAGTACTAAGATCTTACAGTATCGCTGATAGGAACTCTCGCTCTTTAGATTAAACATTCAGCGAACACTGTTCACCACAATACTCCGAGTCTGTTCAGTACTTATGGTGATCGCTGATAAGTTAGTTGTTTTACTTATGATCTCTGAAGACAAGTTTCACGTCAACATAGGTTCTAGGCTGAAGTCGAAGATCAAGCTCAAGAACCAGCGACAAGTCTCCTAATGAACTGATGCGGATCAGCAAAGACACAGATTTGTCCACTCAACATGAAGTATCAAGTACAAGACTTCAGCTATCGCTGAACTTTATCATTCGCTGATGAACAATGATAAAGTGTTGAATCAACGAAAAGCTGATCATGAAGTCCTCCGTACAAAGTACTTTTGTCTTAACCACCCTTGCACGTCTCCGTACGATATGTCAGAAAAGAGCCTCCTTATTGTCTGAAATCGTACAACCACTCTAATACTACATTGTTCAAACATGCGGCTACTAAGGTTGTCAACAAAGGTCAATGACATACAACCAATGAGCTGCTGCCACGTGTAAAGTGTAAACTGCCATGCATTAAATGCATGCAGTATATAAGAAGAAGAACTCACTTCATTTTGAAGTAACTTGCTAACTCTGGACAAGTTCATCCTTCTTATCTTGAGATAGGTTATTATTAGTAATTTCCTTCTCTTTCTTAGTGCAAGAAACTTAGTGTTCCAACTTGTTTAGATTTAGGTTTATCCTTAATCTTGTTCTGCAACAAGTTGTAAATTGTTAATGATTTATCAATAAACAATTTAGAAAAGTAAAATCTGTGTGTTTGTATTCACCCCCCCCCCCCCCCTTCTACAAACTTGTATAGCCCTTCGGGACCAACAGTTACATACCTTGGTCTTGAAGAATCGAAGCACAAAATACTAAAAATGGAAGAACAACTCTTGAACTCGGTTAGAGAGAGAGCAGATTCGAGAAAATCGTGAGGAGAGAGAGGGTAGCAGAAAATTGAAGAAGAAAGGAGAAGAAGTGAAAGAAAGAAAGAAGAAAATGACATAAAGCAAAACATTGCACACAAAACGACAGAAAGCAAACCCTAGCTGTCAGGGAACACGCACGATTTTCCACGCGGTATGGAAGCCGCGGGGAATCCCGCGTAACCCTCTGTTTCGAAAACCACTCAGAGAGCCCCGCGGTTTAGGCCACGGTATTGAAGCCGCGTAAGTTCCCGCATAAGTCACTGTTTCATAAAGCACTCAGAGGGACCCGCAGTTTGATGCGCGGTTTGGAAACCGCGGGGTATACCGCGTATGTCCTTGTTTCAGAATTTTTCAATTTTTTTGGAAATAAAAAAACGCACTCAAAACGAAATTTAAAAAGAAAACAAACCTCGGTGGGTTGCCTCCCACCCAACGCCTCGGTTTCGATCGTGGCTCGACCTTCCCTCCTTTCACTCCTTAGGCTCGTCTAGATACACACATGACGTGGTCTCAACCTCCTCGCCCAGGTACGGCTTCACCCTTTGGCCGTTTACTTTGAGCTTTTGTCCATCCTTGCCCTCTAGCTCCATTGTTCTGTATGGGTACACTTCGGTCACCGTGAATGGTCCCGACCACTTTGACTTCAGTTTACCTGGAAAAAACCTCAAACGTGAGTTAAATAGAAGGACTTTCATTCCTGGGACAATTACCTTTTCTTGAATCCGGCGATCGTGGAACTTCTCCGTCTGTTCCTTGTAGATTAAGGCGTTTTCGAATGCATCCAGTCGGATTTCCTCTAATTCACACAGCTGTAGTAATCTTCTTTTTTCGGCTGCGTCCAACTCCATATTCAACTTCTTTATTGCCCAGAACGCTCTACACTCGAGTTCCACTGGTAGATGGCATGACTTCCCAAACACTAGCCGGTAGGGAGTGGTACCAAGAGGGGTTTTGAACGCCGTCCGATATGCCCACAATGCGTCATCTAACTTCAACGACCAATCCTTCCGGGATGAGTTCACTGTCTTTTCCAGAATCTGCTTTAGTTCCCGATTGGACACTTCCGCGAGGCCGTTGGCTTGTAGGTGATATGGTGTAGTGACTTTATGCTTTACCGAGTATTTCTTTAAAACCGCTTCCAAATACCGATTACAGAAGTGACTCCCCCCATCGTTGATCAAAGCTCTCTGAACTCCGAACCTCGCAAAGATATTCTGTCGTAGGAACTTAATCACTACTTTAGAATCGTTTGTAGGAGTCGAGATTGCTTCCACCCACTTAGATACGTAGTCCACCGCGACTAAGATATACTCATTCCGATACGAGTTTGGGAACGGACCCATGAAATATATGCCCCACACGTTGAAGAGTTCGACTTCCATGAAAACCTGCATCGGCATCTCATCTCGCTTGGATATGTTCCCCGTTCTTTGGCACCGATCACACTTAGAGATGAATTCGCGAGTTTCTTTGAACATAGACGGCCAAAAGAAACCTGATTGAAGAACCTTTGCTACTGTTCTATCGGTGCTAAAGTGGCCCCACATTCTAAGGTGTGACAGTGGTTTAGAATGTCGGCCTTTTCCTCCTCCGGGACACATCTCCGGATCATGCCATCGGCACACATCTTGTAGAGATAAGGCTCGTCCCAATAATACCTCTTGGCCTCAAAGAGAAACCTCTTCTTTTGGTGGGAGTTCATCTGATAAGGTGCTACTCCTCCCACCAAGTAATTTACCATGTCCGCGAACCAGGGCTCGGAATGAATAACCTTGAAGAGCTGCTCATCCGGAAATGAATCGTTGATGATGGTCTTATCCTTCCTTTGCTCCTCACCTCCCTCAAGTCTCGAGAGGTGATCCGCCACCGTGTTCTCAGAACCCTTCTTATCTAGAATTTCCATGTCAAACTCTTGGAGAAACAATACCCATCGGATGAGTCTCGGTTTAGCATCCTTCTTGGCCATTAGATGCTTTAAAGTGGAGTGGTCGGTGTAGACAATGACCTTGCCCCCCACTAGATATGACCGGAACTTCTCGCAAGCATAGACAACCGCTAATAGTTCCTTCTCGGTAGTCGCGTAGTTGATCTGAGAATCATCCAAAGTCTTACTCGCATAGTAGATGACATGCATCCACACATCAAAATAAATGGCAAACTCCAATCGGGAGCCGTGAGAATCGGTGCGGATATCAACTCTTTATTTAACTTGTTAAAAGCAGATATATAGTCATCAGTGAAATCGAATTTAGCATCTTTAAGTAATAAAGAACACAAAGGTTTAGTAATTTTAGAAAAATCCTTAATAAACCGCCGGTAAAACCCGGCATGCTCCAAGAAGCTTCGGACTCCCTTGACGAAGTTCGGGTAAGGAAGATTCTCAATCACCGCTACTTTTGCCTTATCCACTTCAATCCCAGCTTTTGACACCTTATGACCAAGTACGATCCCCTCGGTCACCATGAAGTGACACTTCTCCCAATTCAGTACAAGACTCGTTTCCTTGCATCTTTTAAGGACGGCTTCCAAGTGTTCTAAGCATGTATCGAATGAGGGTCCGAACACTGAAAAATCATCCATGAAAATCTCAATCGTCCTCTCCACCATATCTGGGAAGATCGCCATCATACACCTCTGAAAGGTTGTTGGAGCGTTACATAAACCGAATGGCATCCTCCGGTAAGCAAATGTTCCGTACGGACAAGTAAAGGTTGTCTTGTCTTGGTCCTCGGGTGCAATAGGAATCTGGTTGTACCCGGAATAACCGTCTAGGAAACAGTAGTACTCGTGCCCGGATAGCCACTCCAACATCTGATCAATGAATGGGAGAGGGAAGTGATCTTTCTTTGTCGCATCATTCAGCTTTCGGTAGTTAATACACACCCTCCAACCGGTAACTGTTCGAGAAGGGATCAGCTCATTATTGTTGTTCCAAACAACGGTTATACCACCCTTCTTTGGCACTACTTGGACTGGGCTCACCCACAGACTATCCGGAACCGGATAGATAATTCCAGCATCAAGGAGTTTTAGAACCTCCTTCCGGACCACTTCTTTCATATTCGGGTTGAGCCGACGTTGATGTTGAACTACCGGTCGATGCCCTTCTTCAAGATTGATGCGGTGCGAGCAAAATGTTGGGCTTAAACCCTTCAGATCAGCTATCGTCCAACCAATAGCAGTTTGATGCTCTCTCAAAACTCTTAGTAACTTAGCTTTATTCTCTGAATTCAGCTTAGACGATATGATTACCGGAAGCATGTCTTTTTCTCCCAAGTATGCATACTCGAGATGATCGGGCAGCGGTTTGAGCTCGAGCTTTGGTGGTATCTTCGATGAAGGTTCGGACTTGGGAATTGGTTCTCCCAAATCTTCAATGATCGGTCTTCTCGGGCCTTTGTATGATGGCGATGCATTTAATTGCATCACACTCTCGCTTTCCGGGTCATCATCGGTACCCATCAACACATTATTCAGTTGATCGCCGGAAACTTGCATGTCACATGTTTCTCTCATCAAGGAATCCATCACATCTACCCGGTAGCACTCATTCGGTCCCATACTTTGCTTGGCTGCCCGGAAAACATTGAAGACAGCTTCTTCGTTACCCACTCTCAATGTGAGCTTTCCTTCTTTCACGTCGATAAGTGCTCCTCCCGTGGTTAAGAACGGTCGACCCATAATCAATGGTATCTCTTTATCCTCATCCATGTCGAGGATCACGAAGTCAACTGGGAGATAAAACTTGTCCACCTTGACCAACACATATTCAATTACACCATACGGGTACTTGATGGATCTGTCTGCAAGTTGCAAGGTCACATTAGTCGGTTGTACCTCTCCAAGTCCGAGTTTCCTAAAAATAGACAAAGGCATTAAGTTAATACTCGCTCCAAGATCACACAAAGCCTTACTAAATTCAGAGTTTCCTATATGAACAAGGAGAGTAAAACTCACTGGATCCTTAAGCTTCGGGGGAAGCTTATGCTGGATGATCGTGCTGCACTCCTCAGTAAGTGCAACTGTCGCATGCTCCTCAATCTTCCTTTTGTTAGAAAGGATATCTTTCAAGAATTTCACATACGAGGGCATTTGTGCCAAAGCATATGCAAAAGGAATGTTAATATGCAACTTTTTAAATACTTCAAGAAATTTAGAAAAATTAACATCATCCTTATGCGATTTAAGCCTGCTCGGATAGGGCACTCTTGGTGCTGTCGGCTTGACCGATGGTTGCTTTGGAATGGTAGCCCGTTCTTGCTTATTTTCTTCACTCTTTGAGTTTTCCTCAATCACAATATCTTCATCGGCTTCCAACTCATCCATATCGACGATCTCAACATCTTGCCTTTTGGGCTCGGTTTCCCTTGATGAATCTCGGATCGGGTCTCTAATCAGCTCCTTGCCACTTATCAGATGAATGGCCTTGCAATCTTCCCGGGTTTTCCTTTCGGTTTGACTCGGAAAGGTTCCGGGAGCTCGGTTTTGTAAGGCTTCAGAAATCTGCCCCATTTGCCTTTCAAGAAGCTTTATAGATGCTATATTTTGATCGGTAGCCGCCTTAACCGTGCTGACCGTATCGGCTAATCCCTCAACCGTGCTGTCCATTTTAGACATGAACTTCATCATCATGTCCTCTAGCCCCGGCTTCTTCTCTCCGGATTGTCCTTCATCGTATTTCCGCTGGTTGTAACCTGGAGGACGGTAGACATTGTTAGTATTAGAGGAATTAGAAAAATTAGAGTTATTACCGTATTGCTGCTGTTGTTGTTGGGCCATGGTTTGTTGCCCTTGTGGTTGACTACATGAGAAGTTCGGGTGCTTCTTCCAACCTTCATTGTATGTGTTCGACAACGAATCGTTCCGTGGCCGGTTGTTCCGATTTTGCATAAATTGAACATGTTCCGGCTCGTTCATGGGTGGTTCCATATCCGGCATACCCTCATCCATCATAAATGTGGATTGAAGAGAAGACCCCTTCATCTGACTCGTGAGTGCGTTTAGTTGAGCCTTTATGGCTTTCAGCTCGTCATTCTCTTGCACACTCGCAACTCTTCTAACTGCTGATCTCGGAGTAGAAAAACTATGCTCGGCCAGATTATCGATCATCTCACATGCATCTTCATAGGACTTATCCATTAGGGCTCCACCCGCTGCAGCTGTGATGTCGTTTTTGAACTGCAGGTGAAGTCCGCTGAAGAACGTTTGGATAATGACCCACCCTTGTAACCCATGGTGAGGGCACTTCTTGATCATGTCTTTGTACCTCTCCCAAGCTTCATATAATATTTCTTGATCCCATTGAGCGAAATGGGTGATTTCAGCCATGAGTTGGCGGTTCTGCTTGGTGGGAAAAATTTCTGGAGAAAAGCAGCTTTCAGTTGTGCCCAGGTGGTGATCGAGTCTGGTTGGATACTTTCTGTCCAAGTTATGGCTCTGCCTTTGAGTGAAAAGCTGAACAGTCTCAGTTTGATGGCATCCTCGTTCACCCCATTTATCTTGAACGTGTTGCAAATCCTCTCAAATGCACGAAGATGTGCATGAGGATCTTCTGTTGGGGCTCCTCCATACTGATTCTGTTGTACCATCACGATGGTACTCGGTTTAATCTCAAAATAGTTTGCCCCAGTAGTGGGCGATTGGATGCCTATGCGTGCGGCTGCCACGTTCGGATCGGAAAACGACCGCATAGGACGTCTTTCTGGAGGTGGTGGAGGTGGGTCATTGCGAGGAGGTCTCTCGTCACCCATCTCGATCTTGATATGTTTTTTTGCTTTTGATTCTTTGCGTAATCGACGGGCGGTTCTTTCAATCTCCAGATCGATCGGTTCGATTTTCTCCCCTCGGGTTTTCCTTGGCATAAACCAATTAGTACCTGAAACGGAAAAATAAACAAAATTAGCAATCCAAAAACTGAAAGTGATAAAAAAAATTAAAAGATAAGAAAATTTGTTCACTATAATAGCGCTTATAGCTGGTAGTGCTATCAGTTGCAACTAGTTCCCCGGCAACGGCGCCAAAAACTTGATAAGCGGAAGTGTACGGGTCGAAATCAAGTAATAGTACTGAAAGTACGAGTATCGAACACAGGGAACTAGGAACGAAGTATCAAGATCACTATAAAATCTATTAACTGAACGGTCGCTATTTTGAGTTGTGGTTTATAACTTGGTTTAAACACTAAATAAGAACGACAATCGATTAACGGAAGGTTTTGAAAGACTTTTGATAAAGAAAAGGTTGAGGGTTGGACGTCCTTTGGAAATACTACTGATGAACGAATACCCGAACAATGATTATTACCGATTATTTCTATGAACCCTAGTTTGTAAAAGTCACTATTGTTCTTTCTCAAGCAATAACAGGTTTTATTTCAAGACTCGTATATTTAATCTCTCGATCTACACCTAGGGGTTAAAATACATTAGGTTAAACTAGTCCGGGCAGAAAGTGATTCGGCTATCTCTACCCGAATCTCCTTTCCGTTACTTGATTACTTGATCTAGCTTTTAATCAATTTTCTCAAACTTAATCAAAAACCATGCAAGTCAATTGAAGGTGATCAAGCTACAATTGATAATGAAAACTGAATTCAAATGCTTTCATAGATCAAATCAGGTAAAAAGAATCCTTCGGTTACACGTCATCCATCATAAAATCCATAGTTGTTGTTAATCCCAGTTTAATCAGGTAACAATAAAACAATAAGCAATAACACGAACAATTGATGATTTCAACTTGTCATCCCTCTCGTATTCATGATTTAAGATAGTTACAAAGGTTTGAATGAAAAACTCAACTATCTCTCTCTAAACAATTAAGCTCTAATGAATCTCTAGGAATGTCTAATCAATTGCTTTAACCTAATTCTAAGGTTAAGGAAACCTTATATACTTAGGCCTTTAAACAAACAAGGCCTAAGCCCATTAAGCAATTAAGCCCAATTAAACTAATTAAGGGCTTTTACAATAAATAATTAATCTAATTAAGCTCTATTTAATTATTTATATATCTTTCTAATATGTGGGACATTTATGGTCCTAACAATCTCCCCCTAAAGATATATAAATAAAAACCGGTCTTGAAACCTTCAAGTCTTGATCTTCTCTTCTTCTTGAATTTTTGAAACACTTCGGTGTTGCTTATCTTCATGTCTTTCGATGCTCCCCCTTGAATAAAGCTCTTGAATTTGATTTCAGCTTTAAAAGAACTTGTAGAACCAATATGCTTGATGGAGGAAATAATTTGAAGCGAACACCACTTGATGAACGATGAGAAGATATGATTACTTGTAAGAACTTTGAGCTCTTTGGATCTCGGAACATGACCGTTACTCCCCCTTGGCTTTTGCATGGGGACTTCTTTACTCCCCCTCGGCTTTTGCTAACTCCCCTTCAACTTGATCTCCGGTGTCTTTGAATTTGTACCCTTTCTCCCCCTCATGATGAGTAGGAGCATCCGGAGTATCATGCACGTTCAAAGACAATAGTAACGAGTAGCAAAAAAAACGGATAAAACATTTTAGTAACCAACACGGGGTAAATATCTAACACAGAAACACATTAGTAACTGTTATCACAAAAATTTAAAAAATTGTGTGGCTTATGTTCAGAGTTGGCAATGGGGTATCTCTGATAGGACTTCCAGTTATCACTGAGGTAAAATATTAAAAATTACTCCTCAAACTGTTCCGGCATTATCACGAAGATGTGCAAATGGAATCACAAAGACTCGTGCATGTGTAAAAAAGATAAATGATATCTGTTAGGCTCAAAAATTGATTTAACTTGGGACACAAGTAAAAAATCAATTGACACAGTGAATAGAATATGAAGTTCGGAGACCGGAGCTGGTGTCTTCCTTTTTCAATATCTAAGACCTCCGAGTGAGGAATAGATAGATTATGTGCTAATCTCCGTGATTATATGAAACAAGCATCTGTTGGGAGATACTTGAGTGGCTGGGTGGGGTGACACAAGTTATCGACACTGGGTCCATGTCTGTTTCAATACTCATCTCCAAAGAACGAGAATGAATAGATTGTGTGGTTACCCGGATAACTGACTCGGTTTGGTAAGGACCAATATTTCTTTTAAGTCCTGTCACAGCCTCACCATATTCTTTTCTCTCCAAACTCATCTATTAATCTAGACCACTCACTGATGTCTAAAAGTGGATGTGTTTCTTGGGTAAGTCCTTTCGGTTCTGGATAGACCATAGAAACAGTGTAATTCCTAACACTCACTCATGCAACGAGTAGAACAGTTAAGTAAAACAATGAAGTACGAGTTCTAAACTGAAGTGTTTAGAAGTCAAAACATTTAAGTCCGAGTCCTGATCTGAGATGATCAGAAGTCATAAAAATTAAGTCCGAGTTCTGATCTTAGATAATCAGAAGTCAATATAATTAAGTCCGAGTTCTGATCTGAGATAATCAGAAGTCAAAAAAATTAAGTCCGAGTTCTGATGGAAAAGTGTCCGGATGGAAAAAGGTTCCCGGATGAAGTTTATCCATCCATTTTCCGGATGAAATTTCACTTTCCGGGTGAAACTACACATCCAATTTTTGTGCTCACCATCGTTGACTATATGATTCATTTGTTTGACTTTTGCATTCACATCAAATGCATACGTAAGTTAATTTTTTTTGCTGCATGCATTCACACATACTTCATACGCATATATATATATATATATATATATATATATATATATATATATTTAGTTGGAATCTTTGTTGATTTGGTTAATTTTAATTGTTTTTTGCTTGGTTTGATCTTCCTCCGGTAAACAAGGTTTATCTGGTAAGCTTCTTCTACGCATCTCAAGTATCCAATTACTTCACCCGGTAAGTTCACTTCAATCTTTATCCGGTAAGAATCTTTTGTCCAGAAAGTGCATCATCCGGTAACTCCATTTGTCCGGTAAGTCGCAAATATATTTTATCTGGTATACCAACCATTTTTTTCTGATCCGGTAAGTCCACTTGATTTTAACTTTATCCGGGAACCAAGGTTGTCCGGAAAGTACATCTCACCCGGTAAGTATTCCATCGCCAGGTAAGTATCTTTTGGTCGGTAAGTTTGGTTGGTTAGCTCATGTCGGTACCCGAGTTACCGCACGTCTCGTGATTAAAAGTTTTCAACGAAAGTTGCGATTTTTCTTAACGATCAACTTGAAATTTTTTGTGACGCTTGAGATTATTTGCGACGATTTGCAATTATTAGCGACTATTATTATTTTTGTGACTTAATTTTCGCCGTGGTTGATCTAACTTGGTTTGTTTATCTTGTAGATTTCACTCTCGAAGAGTGATCTCGTTCGTTCGAATTCGATAATAATCAAATCTTAAATCTTGGAAACGAATTTATTTTTAGATTTGTTTTTCAAATTTAATTTTTTGATTTTCTTCCGCATTTTTTATTCTTCAAAATAACACCGATTAACAATCAATTTTTCAGGTAACAATGTCGTATTGCTTTAATGTGGAGTGTCAAGCAAATCAAAGACTACATCAAACGCATATCGAGAAGAAAGACGATTTGATCTACAAGTACATCAAAGAACTGAAGCAACATAAATCTCAACTCTGGAATTGTTCTGACAAGTTGGCTAAATCTGAAGAAAAGGCAACAACATTAGAGTCTGAAAACTCTGAGCTGAAAAGGAAGTTGTCTGATCTATCATCACGATGTGATATCAAGGAGACTGAGAAAGAGAAAGCAAAGCTACATGAAAAGAATATCAAGCGAACAGATGACTTGTGCAATAAGTACATCAAAGAACTGAAGGAGCTCAAATCTCAAATCTGGGATAGTTCTGAGAAGTTGGCGAAAGAAGAAGAGAGAGGTAAACTCCTAAACTGTGAAAACCTTGAGCTTAAAAGTAAAACTAAATACTCTTGAAAAGGTTTTTGAAAAGGAAAAGGAAAGTTTTGAAAAAGAAAGACAAATGCTTAATCAAAAGCAATCTGGTCTTTCAACCAAATCTCTTGAAGAAAAGAAGAGACTTGAACTTATGTGTTTAAAACTTTCAAAACAGATCTCCGACTTTGAAAAAGTTTTGATTTCAGAAAGAGAGAAGTTTGAATTAGAACGCCAATCTTTCTCTAAAAAGAATGGAGAACTTTCTTTGAAAATATCCGATTTGGAAAACGAATTAGACGTTCTAATCAAAGAGTCTGAGAAAGGGAAAGTTGAAGGTTTTAGGGCTAAATGTTTGGCAGATGATTTTGCAAAAGAGAGAAAGATTTTTCAGTCCGAGATTACTAAACTTACAAAGAGATTATCTGGATTAGCAACCGAGATTTTGAAAGAACAAATGGTTAAATCTAATTTACAAAAGAAATTTGATTTAATTCTCGAAGAACGAAATGCCTTAGAAAGCAAGATCAAAGGTGTTCAACCTTCTTATGCTTCAAGTTCATTTTCTACAATTCGTTCTTCAAAGAATTTTGTCAAATCAAATGATTTTTCAAAAGATCAGATTCGACCTTCCAATCTTTTCTATAATTCTCGTGTTGACAAATCAGATAATCAATTTTTCAAGAAAGTTAAAATGGAGTGGAGAGTTAAAGGAACCACTCCTGATCCAAAGTCATTTGTCTCTGTTAAGAGTACCAAGAACAACACAGTTTTCCACGCTAAACCTTTTGTGAAAACTGATCGAGTTTACTCTGTTAACAAACTGATCAGTTTATCTACACAGAAACTGTGTTGCTCTTATTGTAGAACAAGTGACTTTGTGAAGAAAGACCATGCTAGGTATTGGTATGGTACTTGTAGTATCCCTGGTCCTCATAGGGCATCTAACCGACAAGGATCCATCACAAGATGGATACCAAAATCCTCTAATCTATTTTGCAGGAATGCCATGTGCATTTAAATTCGAAGATTCTTTTCACATGACGAGCATTCAAAGGTTAGGCCAATTTTGAGGGGGAGTACTATCTTAAGCAAGGTATGTGAACTCTAACTGAATTCAAAAACCATGGCAATTCATTTTGAATAACTTACTTGCGTTTGTTATTATCTAATTTTAACTTCCATGATTGCCATGATCAAAACTTGCTTGATTTAGTTATTTCCATGTCTCAAATGTTTGTTGATTTTTCGATGGAAATACACTCGTTTTTGAATTCCACTTTGTGTTCATAGTTCATCAGTTCACATCAATGATTCAATTCTTATCTGATAAATTAATTGTGACTTGTTCTTCACAATTAAACTTTCTGATCATTGTCTCTTTCTTGCAAACACGGTGCTTACTGAGTCATTCTGTTTTGCGCTTGATGTTGTTTTTTGAAATTCTGGTATTTCAACTACGACTTCTGATTACCTCAGATCAGAACTCGGACTTAATTTTTTTATGACTTCTGATCAACTCAGATCAAGACTCGTTCTTAAAAGTGTTGACTTCTAAACATTTCAGTTTAGAACTCGTACTTCACTGTCTACTAAACTGCTATACTCGTTGCATGAATGTGTGTTAGGACTTTTATTGTTTCTATGGTCAATCCAGAACCGGAAGGACCTACCCAAGAAACACATCCCTTATAGACATCAGTGAGGGGTCTAGATTGATATATGAGTTCGGAGTGAAAAGAATATGGTGAGGATGTGACAGGACTTAAAAGAATAAATTGGTCCTTACCAAACCGAGTCAGTTATCCGGGTAACCACACAATCTATTCATTCTCGTTCTTTGGAGATGAATATTGAAACAGACATAGACCCAGTGTCGATAACTTGTGTCACCCCACCTAGCCACTCAAGTATCTCACAAAAGATGCTTGTTTCACATATTCACGGAGAATTAGCACATGATCTATCTATTCCTCACTCGGAGGTCTTAGATATTGAAACAGGAAGACATCAGCTCCAGTCTCCGAACTTCATATTCTAATCACTGTGTCTATTGATTTTTAACTTGCATCCCAAGTTAAATCAATTTTTGAGCCTAACATATAAACTTTATTTCTTTCACACATGCACGAGTCTTTGTGATTCCACTCGCATATCTTCGTGATATTGCCGGAACAGTTTGAGAGGCTAAATTTTTAAATTTTCTTTAGTGATAACTGGAAGTCCTATCAGAGATACCCCATTGCCAACTCTGAACATAGGCCACACAATTATTTTAATTGTTGTGATAACAGTTACTTTTGGGTTTCTGTGTTAGTTGATTACCCTCTTCTGGTTACTTAATGTGTTGATATGGTTCGTTTGCTACTTGTTACTATTGTCTTTGAACGTGCATGATGCTCCAGATGCTCCTACTCATCATGAGGGGGAGAAAGGGTACAGGTTCAAAGACACGGATTGTCAAGTTGAGGGGGGGTAATTGTTGATTTTTTTGATTGAGGGGGAGTTAGCAGCCGAGGGGGAGTAACGAAGTCCCCATGTAAAAGCCGAGGGGGAGTAACTGTTGATTCATCAGCAAAGGGGGAGTAACAGTTCCGAAAAGAGTTCAAAGTGCATACAAGTGATCAACTCTTCTCGTTCCTTATCAAGTGGTGTTTGCTTCAAATTATTTCCTCCTTCAAGCATTTCGATTCTACAAAGTTCTTAAAGCTGAAGCTGAAAGCAAATTCAATTCGCGGTTCAAAGACAGATTCGTTGAAGATTTGAAGACCAAGAGCTTTATTCAAGGGGGAGCTTCGAAAGACATGAAGACAAGCAATGCCGAAGTGTTTCAATGATTCAAAAAGAAGAGAAGATCAAGACTTGAAGATTTCAAGACCGATTTTTATTTATATATCTTTAGGGGGAGATTGTTAGGACCATAAATGTCCTACATATTAGAAAGATATATAAATAATTATTAAAGCGTAATTAGTTTAATTATAGTGGTTTATTATTGTAAAAGCCTCAATTATTATTAATGGGGCTTAGATTAGATTGTTGGGCCATGGGCCATTGTGTTTAAGGCCTAGGTATTTAAGGTTATGTTAACCTTTAGAATTAGGTTAGCAATTGATTAGCCATCCAAGAGATTCATTAGAGAGAGAGAGATAGTTGTGTTCTTCATTATAACCTTTGTAACTATCTTGATTTATGAATACGAGAGGGATGACAGATTGAAATAATTAATTGTTCGTGTTATTGTTTACTGATTTATTGTTACCTGATAAAACTGGGAATAACAGTTGTTCCAACCCCTAACATCTAAAGATTAGTTCATGTTGGGGTGGATAAAACACTAGAAAAAAGGTATAAAGTGGTGTGTGAAATCATAGTGAACGTAAACGTGAAGAATGTACGATGAATCCCTTCTCTCTTGGCTCTGATCCACTTCGCGTGGTGAACTGTCCTCAATCAATCCTCTATCGTGGCTCCAAAGTACGTGAAAATACTCTGAAAATTGCCCCTCCGCTGCCTATCGTCGCACGGGTCGAGCTAATGACCTAAATTCCGGAAAACATCAAGTATAGAAACGAAACAGGCACTTGCGCGGTTTGTCCCGCGGCTTCTAGCCGCGTGGAAAGCCGCGCGCTTTTCTGATGTTCCCGGGTCAGGTTTGGTTCGCGGATCTGGGTACGGTTCTTGGGCTTGGATCTCGGGCTTCCGTTGGGCTTCGTTTTAGACTCTCTTTTAGCTCTTTTCCGCTTCTTTTTCTCGATGTTCATCTTCTTTCGGATACCCTGCACATTTCACTAGATAAACCATAAAATCCTGCCTTTTTGCTTCAACATAAGCCAATCTCATTGGTTTATGGACTGAAAATAACGCCAAAAATTGGCGTTATCACCACCCCATTCTTTTATTCTCGGATAACAATACCACACGCCACTTAGACATCCATGCATCACCACACACAATTTTGCCACATTTGAACAACTTATAAACAAATCCCGAGCAAAGATCTCCACTTACGATCACCCCATATCAACACTAGTCCATCACTTAACCTCACAGCAACTCATTACCACCATGCCTCGCATGCTTACTAATTATAAGTTACCGCCATCTTACCTACACACATACAACTGGAATTCCTGCTTGGTCACTACACACCTGTGACCTGATCTAGGGCACACACCCGCCCTTGGGAACAGACTAAGTCCGTTCGAATAATCCATATGCAATCACAATAATAAGTACGCATGCACAAATTACAAACAGGTATCATCAAGCTTTGATTTAGAAAACTCACAACTTTGCCTTTCTCCAATCTAGATGTACCACAAAATATGACCGTCTACTTCACTCGATCGAGTCTTTATCCCCAACCGACTCTTCGGAATCCACTCGAGACACACTCAAATAAATCAAACGATAGAACGATCCTTTGCAAACCAACATAGTCCGCGTGTCTCACATGAGTGGTGCTAACCACTTCATTTGTAAACGACGTAGCAATCACATAGGAAGAATCTCCTATCCAACTATCAATTCTCCACCTTCAGGATACTCACAAAAAGGCGGTCCACCCTCTTGACAGATACACACCTTCCCAACCGACCTCTTATCTCCGCGCACACACCTGACAAAATAATCACACCAGGGTTAACCTTTCAAATTTCAAATCCCCCGACAACGAACTCCACATTCTTCGTTGACTTCAACATCAATGCCCGAAAATTAACCTAAATGCAAGTTCACCTCAACTTCGGCTCCACGCCGATACCGTTTCATCCACATACCACAACGCTACTTTTCAAAGTGACTTGCCTACTTCGAAATCACCCGGGACACACCCCCCGTCGACAGCCACACGTCAACTTACCAAACAAGAGTAATGACTACCATCACACAAGCCTTTCTAAAGTTCAAGACTGAGACTATAGTTAGACGTCGCCCTCCCTAAACTGTAACACCAAGGTCACGAATCGACCATCGACGTCTCAACCGCATTTTCCACCCTCGAAACTCTGCATATTCTTAAGCGTGATATCTCTTACCACCTAGCGAGTTCATAGCCTTCATGCATGACAACACAATGATTTAAATCATTTTACACACTCGAAATATTCCATAAAACAAGGTTTGATATGCAAGACACGACACCCCCATAAAGAACAACCACACACACACTGATCTCAAGGATCGCTTGCACGCAACCCATGATATCTCGCAACCTGGTTCATCTACTGAAAGTGCACACACTGAAACTCTCTTTGTGCAAAATTTTAAAATACAGCAAAATCACCCACACTGGGAGAGTCGGTCGACTCTCACACTCGTTGATATGACAACGTGTCCACACTGACTTCGCTTATAAAACTATGTGATTAAATGTTTTTATGATTTCCATAACAAAGGTTAACTCATTCGTAAAAGAGGCGAAGTTATTCATTATTTTCTAAGTTCGAAATTTATCACACAGCGTAAATAAATTTGTCTTTTCCTTAAAATACACACTTGCACGCGCCCACTCATTTTCAAAACCTGAAACTTACAAGACACGCACACGCATATATATTTTTACATAACGGACTCACGTATCTTGTTTGAAAACACAATGCATGACTCACTTTACATTGAAGGCTATTCGCTCTAGCTAGGTCACCCGTGACATTCACAACAACTCAACACCGGTGCCCTACTTCCGACCAAACCATCCGGTTTCTCGTAATTGCAACACTCTTGGTACCAGTGCTTCCCCACACACTTGTATGTCCCAACTTCACAGTTATCACTTGACTACCGATTTGTAAAATATGCGGCTTCACTTTGACCCCTAATAGGATAACCAACAACAGCCCTCTTTCTTTCATCCTTGCCTCAATATACCAATCCACACGCATCAATCATTTCTCAACCACCCCTTGCCATTCTTCCACTGACTAGTGAGTAAGGAGGCGCATCTCTACTATCCAATCCTTGAGTTGGAACTCTCAAGATTTCAATTTACCGACATCGGAACTCCCAGAATGAAGGCTCATCAGGGATTAGGAGCTCACCTCCAATCAATTATTTTCCTTACGAACCCTAAAGATTCTACCTCACACGGATACCCACCAATCAAACGATACTCCTTCCAGATAGTGTCATCAATCACACCAGGAATAGTCTCGCACAACACACTAAACCATTGCCATCATGACAAGGTTAAAATTCTATACACTACCGCCAATCTCGACACTACCACCGCTCTCCACATATTACCATTACTTTCCACACACTGACCACCACACTCCACACACTAGCCACCACACTCCACACATTACCACCTCCATCGACCATCAGAACAACGGTGATCAAGCACACCCATGCACCTGTAAATTCATAATGACATTGGCCAGATGTGATTTGAATTTACCTTACATGAGGGTCCTTACTACCATCGTCCTAAATTTTTGATGATTAAGGTCTTCCCTAAACGCTTCCTATATCTCAGTTGTGTCCTCCTACTCCACAATTTAAGTTTACGCCCATCCGGTCACCGAAATCCCTTAAACTAGGGCTTTGATACCAACTATAACAACCCAACCAAAAATAATCAAACATGATTTCCATAGATAACAATAATATCTGCCAAAACGTGGCCCACACCAAAATTCGACAAAGGGTTTGCGAAATACAACCCTAATTACAGCTGAGAATAAAGGTCTAAGATGCAAAAATGGAAGTCTTCTACTCTTAAGATACAGGCTCCAGTTCACACCTTCCCTTTCCCTTTACCCGAGCTTTCTACCACCTGTTTACCTGAAAGATTTTTAGTTTTGAAAGCGAGGGTTAGACCATGAGGTCTAGTGAGTTCCCTCAAAAGCCACACCACAATTACACATTGTATGTAACACTTTCAATAAGAAATGATTGTACAAAACTTGTTATGAACACACATAAATGGTCAGCACGCTATGACAAGCTAATGGCACACGCTATGGTCAGACACACCGTGACAGCGTTAAAAGGGCACACACCGCCCATATATGAAATGAATTCATATATTTAATAATATGGGACACACCCCCATCTCACACAAATGCCATAGCTTGTCCACACGAAAGTAGTTTATATCCACACGATTAAATCACACTTTTCATACATGAGTAAACAATAGTACGAACACTTACCATCATAAACATGCATAAGGTTCCACACTTTAAAAGGGATTAGGATCAGAAAACTCACCTGTCGTCCTGTTTAATCCTTCTACTAGATTGATTCTCCCTTCAACTGCACCTATAAGGATACACACTACCGCGATAAGTCACTTGATTGAACTACACTCTCACACGGTTAACACCTCAAACTAACATACTACACCACAGGGTCACACAGTCACTTTCCGGAAGACTTATCCGGACAGCCATACTATCCGGAAGATTGTATCCGGACAGTCTGAACTATCCGGACGATTCTACCCGGTTAGTAGGTATTAGCGATTACAAGAACTCTCCGGGTGCCGTTCCGGACACTCCCGAATTCCCAAAGGTTTCCGGTTAACTACCGGAAACTACCACTATCTTGACAAACCTTTCGTCCAGACACTACAACATTCGGATACCACTCGTCCGGATACTCCAAACCTTCCGGATACTAACCTGATGGCGAAGTTTTCGGACGCGACGATTTTGCATAAATCGCAGGGGATTAAACACCTCTCGCCCTAAATCCCCCCAACACTTCCAGATAACAAATATGGGTCGATGATTAGCACAAACCCATTCTTAAACCCTTCTTAAACAATTTAATGAAGAAACACAAGGAATTCCATAACAATCAAGTTTCTCCTCACAAACCCAACACATTTCACCAAAACTAATAGGAGAGGAAAGATTAGTAGTTACCTGAAGATTCTACTGATTAAATCCAAAGGTTCAGCTGCCAACACTCCTTTCTCCTCTTCAATTGCCAATACTTCCTTCTCTTGCACTCTCTCTTAGCTGCACACACATACACACACTGGAACAATTGCTAAATGAATAAATTAGGGTTTTTCCCACCCCTTTTATACTTTTCTCACTAATCACCAAACTCTTAATTTCTTTACACTTAGACCACAAAACTTTCTTATTTCGAATTTCTTCCACAATTTCCAATTACCGACTAAAAATACCAATCCTGGTTATTACAACATTTAGTAAATTTTTGCGAGCATTGCAGGTTTTTCCTTTTTCTATTTCTCAATCTCCAATTTTATTTTATCTTAATCTCAAGCTATGGTTTTCGCCTCCTGGTACAACTTCCTCTCTGACCTAGATTTTTACTCATGTTGGGATTTTGATAAATTTTTGCAGGCATTGCACAAAGCATTCAATCGTGTTCTTGGTTTTGCTTCTGGTTTTTTAATTTGCCACACTAATATGTTGAAGATAAGAAACTGATATTAGCATGGGAGTTTGGTCCGGAGAAATGCTTCAATAGGTTTGGTTTTGTTGCATTAAGAATCAATTCTTTACACATCCCAAACTAATTTGTTTTTAAATTCACAAATCCGGGCAATCCTTCATTTTTTTACAGAAACAACTGCCTTATTAGTTTATATAGCAACCACAGATAACAGAGGGCTTCTCGGGTCTTATGGCAACCATATATAGCAACCAGGTGAGTGTTTTATTTCAATTTAATTTGTTTTCATCCGAGATTTGTGAGTTATCCAGGGTTATTAGAAATGCCGAAATAAAACTTGGAGCTTCTTTACTCTCATAATGGCTAGATTTGTCAGATTCGAGGATATATGTTTTCTGTACTTCTCAGAAGCCTAATTATATATTATATAATAGGTTTCCGCTTTGGTAACAGACAAATAGTCCAATTTACGTAGTTTTATCGATTTAGTTACGTGTAGGGTTTCAATTAGTGTTAATTTGATTTGAATTGCTCATCTTTGCTAGGTTATCTACTCTTGTATTGCTTAGATTTGTTTGATAAACAACTTTGTTTTTAATTGATATTTTCATATTCGTGGGATGAAATGATTGGTATGGTTCTTAATCGTTGCTTTTGTGTGCATTGATTGTTGGTTTGAATTATGTGATATTGCAGTTACCCAGCGTAGGCATCATTCTGAAGTTTATCACATTTACCAATGTGACAATGGAGTCGGATAAGTTCATTTGTCATTGAAATATCAACTCAGAATACTGTGGTGATTATCGATTTGAGCATGCCTATGCAGCCATTTAGGAGGCCAATTTCTAACGACTCAACTCTAATGAATCATGTTTACAGGATAATGGCTTTAAAGGTACTCTGACGATCTTGTGGAAATTGTAACACTTGACTTTGTATGCAAATTTAGTCAAACATAAAGGTACCTGGCCATGAAGACAAAATAGAGAGAATTTCATAAACTAAATTTAGGTTGCAACTTAATGCAACTGTTGACTAAAATTAACTACCACTAAGATGTTTGGAATCATGACTAGGGGCAACTACGTAGTTTTCACTAAAAAGTTCTTTAAAAGTGAAGCGTTGCATTGAATTCCGGACAATCCAAATCAAAAATTTTGGCTATTTTTGTGGGGTGGATAGGGTACAATATATTATGTGATCCATGTGGACCTTTTGGTATAAATAAAATCACCCGTTTATGATCATGAAGTTGCAAGATTTGAAAACTTTCTAATTCAAGTCATGGTGTTACTGTTACAAGACTTGGAATAAGCCAATCTTTTCTTATCTTCTTTATTCACTTTTTGAAGTCAATAATCAAATATTATACATAACATACCAATAAATCTTAAAACTCATATGAAAACTATTGGGTTTTAAAGTTGTTGACAACAATTGTGAAGGACGACAACGAAAATTTGAAAACAGAGGCAAGTATAGAGGGTTTTTGGGTGTTACAACAACCCCCACAGATAGGAATGAGGTAAGTGATTTCTCTCGATTTGGATATGGATTCATAAATGTTGGAAATGTTTTATAGCTTGAGTAGTGATTTCAGTAGTATATTTTCTTTGTCTTTTTTGTGGGGCACCTAATGAAGTATGTATATTTATTGTATTGTTTCTCAAGGATATCTTCCTTTTCGACATGGACATCAAATTTAATGCTTGCTTCCTTTGTTAAGTGAAATTACTTATATCATTTCTATCGTATGATATTATTAAAGATTTTTATCATCTTATAAGCAAATTATATATCATTTGTCCAGTTTTTGTTTCTTTTTTAATAACAATAATTATTGTCCCAAAGTCGCCTCAAGAGTTAAAACAGTGGACTGGTACCATTGGTCTATCCAAGTTATGTTGATAAAGAGTTATGACAGTTGAATTTTTAAATGTAGTTCGGAACCTGTTACACTTCAAGTTAACCGGTTCTATGTGTGATATGAAACATGTTTTTGAATCTCGGTGGGTGCTATCAACTTCTAAAAAGTCATGTCTGCAAACAAAAAGGCCTGAAATTTGTCGGAGGTATGTAAAGGGAGCATTTTGCATGGATCTCATGGGCCAATTATGACAGATACCACAACTATCGGGGAAAGAAAAAAGAGTGTGCACCTCAGAAGGTAAACATTTATTAAGCCCATGCTGCTTCTTTGAGGATAGTCAACATCGTGATTATTGAAGATGATGAATATAGAAATGTTTGTTTTAATTGCCAAGTTAAAATTGTATACGTATAAGTGTATGTTTACCCTTATGCGTTTTAAGCTACTTTATGCTCTGTGATATTTACATAAAACATATTTTGTCTTTCACTTTAAATCTCTACATTGCATTAGGTTTTGACTACTTCAAGCTTTTGATTCAATGCTGGATGTTTTTAGTTCAATTTAAAGCACTCAGTGCAAGGTTGTTTATGTGTTGGGTGACTAATCACCCATAACATCATCTTTAATGATCATTATTTGGATATTGCATTTATAATATGTATGCTTTAACTCTTTTGCTCTCAAAAAGTTGATGGTAGCAGTGGTGCAGAGCAACCATGGGAATTTTATTAAGTGATTTAATAATAGGATTAAATGGTATCGTCTTTGGGTTTAAATAATATTAACACGTATTAATCCGGAATGGTAACTTTATATAGTTGCACAATAGTTAATTTGCGTTTTGGGGCGTCATTGAGTTTTAGATTTAGGGTTTGACTAAAGTTAGTCGGGGTTGACCGAGTTGACCAAGGGTTAACTTTTACTTTCATTGTTTCTCATGTGTCTTGAAATGAATCACAATACTTAATGCTACTTTTTGTCATGGAAACGTCCACGTTATATTTCTTGCGATGCTCTACATACCCAAGGTCAATGACTCTAGAAACGGGCAAACCATACAACAAAAAAGTTATATTTTCACTACATATCCGACTTTACTATGTATTTTCGATCATAAGACTTTGTCATCGCGCAACGCGCGGTTCACACCTAGTATGAAAAGAACCGGCTTCCATTCTCCAAATTTACAAGAGGGCAAAACTGCAAATACATATTATAATGCACAACTACTTGAACTTTACATTTTCAATCCCTATAGTTTCATTTTATTACATCACCCCTGGTTTTCTCTACTTTTTTCGAGGGTGCATAGGTACTAGGGAGTATGGATTCGGGTTATTTTTTAATTTGAATATGCACTTTTAGAGGAGTGGACGATGTCGTTTAAAGTAACAAACTACAAATTGTATATATGGTTTGAGCTTTTTTTTTTCAAAGTGCAAATAGAAACGCATATGTTTCAAATAGGCTATTCACACTTCCTTAAATTCTAAATACACTATCTCAATTTTTTATATTTAATTTATTGCTTAATTTCCTAAAAATAAGGGCACGAATGCACGATACATATAGATTATCTTCCTTTAATATTTAATTTAAAATTTAAAATTCTATAAGTTATTTTTACTTTTTGAATTTCTAATTTTAAATATCCTTACGGAAAGTTATTAATGTCTACCTTTTTAAAAATAATTTTACAAATAATAATAATAGTAGTAATCTCTAACAACAAATAATGTTTCTTCTATATAATTGATGAACTTGAATACTAGATGATCATACACAAAAGAGATTTTTGTTTCGAACAATGACGAGTTGGAGAGGAGATTTGTAATTGTCGATGATTGTGACGACCCATATGAAGCACTACACAGTGATCAAAATGGAAATGAAAATAAAAGCGATTCCTTCATCTGTGACACGTCGAAATTTTCCACTGACAAGGTATAATATTTTACCTTACATTTTCTTTCTAAATTTTTATCAAGGTTATTAGCGTAGTTTATTAGTTTCTAATAAAAAATTGTTTCCAAACATTCAAATCTCGTCAAAATTTAGTAGATTGGGTGTGAAATTGTAAAATCCGTAATTTTCGGGTAAGTATAATTTCAAGTCAATGTAGAAATTGATCTTTCAAGAGAAATAGAAGAAATAGGATTTTGGATTGAATCCTAGATTTTATAGTCTTGTTGGATGGAGAATTCAAATACGAATCCAACGGGCCTTTCCGGAGCGAAAACTAAAACGAAGAAGTTACGGCCAAAACAGTGTGTCAGTACCTTCTGGGCTAAAATGACATGCTAAAGTGCAAGTGTCACTTTCGCAGAGGAAATATGGCCCTCGGTGCATTTTGGGCGAAAGTCACATGCTAAAGTGACACTGTCACTTTCGCATGTCACTCTCGCAGGCGGGTGCAGTGCATAAAATCCGATTTTGAGCCTCTGTCTTCATTTGGTCATATCTCTCTCATTTCTACTCCGTTTTGGTGATTCAAATTGCTATGGTTTCGTTTTTGATAGCTTTTTAAGGATAGAGTGTTAGTTTTGGGAAGATCCAAGGGTATTTGGTGGTGGAGTGGAAGCAAAGATCAAGAGTTCATCATCATCACCTCCATCTTGAAGAAAATTAGCTAGGTTTTAAATGTTCCATTGATGACTTCCTAGTGTTTATGTTTCTCAATTTCCGGTTTGGATGATTTTGGGGATGTTAGGTCAAATTCGAGTTTTGGTCAAAATGGAGATTTTGATATAAGATGTTTAGGAAATGATTCTAAGTGTTTGGACAAGTATATATTTATGTTTGGAAAACTTTTGAATCTAGGGTTTGAAGGAATTGCTTGTGGATTCAAGGATCTTCAAGGAGCTCTTATTGGGGTAAAATCTAGATTAGCCTAAATCTAGCAAGGTGAGTTCAAGTTGATTTGTGAAAACGTTGTACATGCCAAAATTTTTATTTTAAAAGTGTTTATGTGTTTTACATAAAATTATCAATTGTGGATTTATTTAGTGGGTTTTTATTATTTGCAGTGTTGAGCTTTACATGTAAAACACCCATTTGGGAATTTTGGGTAATTGATAAATAAACCACGAATGAAAATATTTTGTTACTTTATTGCATAAGTGGAAGTTGTTTATACAAAATACACTTTTAGTGTTTGTTGAGATTATGCAAAGTTTATGATATGTTACGTTTTGAAAATGTGAACGTGTGAGTTGTGGAATTTGGTCAATCTTGACCTTATGAACATTTTGGGAAGTGTAAACCTTTTGATTTGGAGAGTCAAGAGACAAAGATTTTGGGTAACGATGTATTTTGGCTTATGTAATTGTGATGGCTCGCGTATTTAACCAAACGTTTATTTTGCCTCTAAGTGCTTGATTTGTACTCAAATAGGTCTTTGGGGTGTTTGCCAGTTTTAGTAGCTCGAGATGGAGCTTTGGATGTGTTATGCACTTTGCGTTTTATTTTAGAATATGTCATTTTGAGTGTTTTGTCTAATAAGTGAATACCATTTTACATTTATGCACTCTTGGTACTTTTTGGGTTTTATAAACTATTGCGAATTATATACATATTAAAGTTATAAAGTATTTGAGTATATATGTATATATGGTTTGACTTCGGCATTGTTTGGCAAAAAAAGCTAGCTTATAAACTAGCTTATTATTGGGGTACATGTTTGGATGACCATAAGCTAGCTTATTGAAAAGCTACTTGGAGTAGCTTATGAGTAGCTTTTTGTAAATATTCCAATTATGCCCTCATTAATATTAATTATTATTTATAAACTATTTTTTTAATGTCCTTTTTTGTCATTTAAATGCTTATAAGCTACTTTTTGTCAAACGTGACTTTTTCATCAGCTAGCTTATCAGCTACCAGCTAGCTTATCAGTCAACAGCTAGCTTATCAGCTACCAGCTAGCTTATCAGTCATAAACTAGCTTATCAGCTAGTTTGCCAAACATAGCATTCATTGGAAAGTGGTAATGAAGGGGTTTTGAGCTAGTCATGTATTGGAACATGTATTTGCATAATATGGGTTAGTTCCACTTCATTTGCATATGTTGACTTTTAACAAATGGTCATTTGATCTTTTAAGCTTATGGCTCGGTTTTTGACTCTGTTGGGTCTTAAATTTTGAGGTGTTTCCAAGGATGGTTTGTAGAAGGGATTTTTATCCTCATTTGGTTATTTTATCGAAGTTTTTAGTTGTTGCTCTTTCCATTTTTTAGGATGTTACAGAAATGTGGGTCGTTCTCTTGGCTATGTTATTGTCATTAAAAGATCGTTGAATAGCTCGAGTGGAAAGATCCCTAGAGTTATATTTCAATGTGATCGTGGTGACACATACAAATGTAAGAAAATATCTACAAGGAATACTGGCACCAAAAAGATTGATTGTCCATTCGGGTTGGAAGGGAAATATTTGTCGGTCGATGATTGTTGGATGTTAAGGGTAATATGCATAACACATAATCGTAAACCTGCATTATATATGGAAGGTCATCCATATCCAGTAAGTCAAGATCCTTATAGACATAGTTGTTCATCTTGGGAAAATTTTATTAAGCAAGATGCTTTTGAGTACCAAGAACCAACAAAAGACAATTGTTACTCAACCCAAAAAACCTCCTTACATTCATATATTAACCAATTTCCAGAAATGTTTCATCCTTTTATCACATATGTACAATATGCAAGGCCTGATGGAAATTGTGGATTTCGGACAATAGCAGTATGTCTCGGTCTTGAAGAAGATGCATGGACCTCTATTCGACGTAATTTAATGGAAGAGTTTGTAAGATCCCACATTGGTTGGGGATGGGAACAAAGGTTACCTTAAAAGAGGGGTTTGATACCTCCCCTATTAGACGCGTTTTTAAAACCGCGAGTTCGGGTGTGTGGACAAAGCGGACAATATTTGGTACTGTTGGCATGGGATGTTACAGATGGTTTCAGAGCCAGGAACCAGACTGGTGTGCCAGCGATGACGTTAGGCTCCCAAGGGGGTGGATTGTAAGATCCCACATTGGTTGCGGAGGGGAACAAATGTTGCCTTTTAATAGGGGCTTGATACCTCCTCTATCAGACACGTTTTAAAACCGTGAGTCTAGGTGTGGACAAAGCGGACAATATGTAACACCTCGAATTTCCATTATATTTTTATTTAATATAAATGGGGTCTATTTGTAATTTGGTCTAAGTTGTGGATTAAATTGTAATTATAAACTCTAGGGTTGAATTTGTAATTTGACGAAAGTTTAAAGTTAATATTGAAAATTAACTTGAGGGTCTGATTGGTCAATTCTTGATAGTTGAGAATACTTAACATGAGGGTAAGCTGAATTGAGATGATATCTCAAATCAGTCTTGTTGGAGTCGGTCCAGAGGAAAAGCAGGGAGAGAAAGAAGAAAAAAGAAAGAGAAGAGAAAATTGGAACTGTGATTTTGTGGTAAGAGTTTGAATCATCCCTGTTTTATTTCTTAATCAGTTGGTAACATTGAGTTGAATAATCTTTCCATAGTTGGTTGAATCGGAGAGAAGGAAGAAATTGGATTACTGGGTTAAAACTGCAATCAGGTGAGTTCATCTTTTCATCTAAAACATTAAAGTTGAAATTGAACCAGATTTAGTGTATAAACTGTCTGAATGAATTGGTATAATTATTTTGAAATGAAATCGATCAATAAGCTGTATTTTAATTGAGCTTTTAAACAATTTTGACGTGAATCGAAAGCACAGTATCGAAGTTCCGGTATAGGATCCGGAATTTGGAGGTTCCGGAATTGGGTTTAGAATCCGGAAGTGATGGGTTCCGGAACTGGGCTTCGGATCCAGAAATGGTTAATTCCTGAACATGGGTTTGGATTCGGAAATGAGATTAATTCCGGTACATGGGCCGGATCCGGTATTGTTTTAATTCCGAAAGATTTGGGCCGGATCCGGTATTGTTTTAATTCCGGAAGATTTGGGTCGGATCCGGTATTGTTGAAATTCAGGAACTTGGGGCCATAGGATCCGGTAATTAAATTCCGGAAGTTGGGCCATCGGAACCGGTATTTGAGTAGTCCCGGAATTGGGCTTTTGGGACGGAAGTTATGTAATCCGGAATGAGATCCGATTTCATTATAATCCAGTTAGGAATTGGTTTTAAATTAGAATCCGTATTCGAATAATTCCATAATTTGATGTAACGACCCGGTATCCCAAAACATACATAATATACATCAATTAACATGTTATACATAACGCCGTTACATTCATAACAAAGATACATAATAATTCACGTACGGTCCCATAGTCTCAAAACAATACAATACAAAACATAAGCCTTTCCTAATCTTCGTCAGCTATCAACCGCATCCTACACTTTATCCTTTCCTTTATACCTTCTTGAACCTGGAATACATATTTTTAAAAACAAAATGAGGGTTAGACCAAACGGTCTAGTGAGATAATCCCTGTCAGTTTAGTAATCCTTTTTGTAAAAACACGCATATATCACAAATACTTATATACCAAACAAGACTCGTGCATCGTGTACCACTCATCCTTCACATGGCCAAATTAGTTGGTTGCAAGCCAACTAATCAATTACTCCACCGTACGACAATTACAGCCAACACCGTCGTACGACAATTACAGCCAAAACTCCACCGACTATTAGTTCGGCTAACGTATACTCGTGTAGTGCAATATACATATAAATACAATATATATCTCAATATATCATATTGTTATTTATAAACACGTCATCACGTTCCTACCACATATCCATCTCATATATATATATATATATATATATATATATATATATATATATATATATATATCCCGGTTTGAAAACGTTTTTAAAGTAAAACTCACCTGATTGCTTTATTACACCTCTTCCAAGCCTTTTCCAAAGATTCAGTCTTTCAATCCAAATCCACTGAGTCTGAAACAGATTAAATACAAATATCCCCTTACTAAATAAACACATAAGACATACTAGGCTAAGAACTCGAGATAACTTAAATCCTCCAAAAGTGACCAAACAGCTAAGGTTACCGGATACTACAGAACTATCCGGACAACAAGACCAATCCGGACAGCATAAGTTTCCGGACAACATCAATAATCCGGACGCCATCCGGAAACCGAAGTAACCCGGATACCACCCGGTAACATAAATCATCCAGAAACTATAGAAAAGAGATACTTACCGGATACTTGTTCGTCCGGACACTAGCCATAGAAATTACCGGACACATTCAACAAGACTACCGGACACTACCATACAGTGTCCTGAAACCTCTGTCGGTTTATGTATTTTCTACCCAGATTCGACTGGAATTAATCCCAGATGTGAAATCAACGATTCTACTCCGATGGAAACTATCTATTAGCAATTACAAACATAAAATACAAAGCAACATACCTTGAATTCACTTCCAACAATCCAATTTGAAGCCTTAACCCTTCCTTTCTTCTTTTGCTACTTTTCTCCCCAAAACACACACACACCTACTGAAATCTGGATATTTTCTGTAATGAAAATATCTGAACTCTTCAAGGGGTAATATCAAACCCTAATTACATTTTAGCCCTTAAACTATTCAACAATGACCCAAACACCCTTAACTTGTAAATTTACCTAAACTTACCCTAAACCTCAAATTTTAAAGTTAACTTTATTTAACGGAAAGGGATTTTAACTAACGAACTTACCCGGGGTATTACATTTGAGTTCGGGATACTTTCTGATTACAGTATTTGGAAGGGAAACAATTGAGAATAAAGAAGCGATAAATTGTTTAGTATTCTTAGAGTTAAGAATATGTTACGAGAAGTAGTGTGATATGTTATTATACATATACACTGGTAAGTGTAATGGATCCATAAGCACTGATAGTATTGTAACGAGGAATAGGCATAAAGTAATTTATAATTCCCGTTGACCTGAAATGTGGAATAGGCATAAATTAACTTGTAATTCCCATTTCGTAAATGTGTTGTGAAAAGAGGAATAGGCATAAAGTAAGTTGTAATTCTTATTTCATAGTGTGACGTGAAACGCGAAATAGACATAAAGTAATTTGTAATTCCCGTTTACGTGGAAATGGAGAATAGGCATAAAGTAAATTGTAATTCTCATTTCGTAGTGTAGAAATCGAGGAATAGGTGTTTGAGCAAAAAATCACGTCGTACGACCACGACCAGAGCAGGTAAGACGCACGTCATAATCCAAATCTTGTATTAAGATAAGGTCTCGACAAGAACCCATAAAACATCCGTCGTCTCCCATAAAAGGTAAGTCGTATGTCACCCATGACGCACGACCATAGCATCGCCCGTCCCGTACGACCATCGCGTAAGATCATTGTACCTTCGACCAAAGCTAACGTTAACCTTGACTGTTACGTTTGTTAAGTATTTAATGCAGGAGTCAAAGTCATTAACAGCAAGTAGCCGTAACGGACGAAGAGCATTATGGATAATCACTCCGGCGACCGTTTCCAGCCGTTGTAGCCGTTGATCAAATCATTGATGGAGCTAATTAATGACGCGAAGACTATAAAAGACAAGCTAAAGCCGCATTTCAGGGGACATCAGCTATCATCCAATAGACATCAGTGAAC